>CP129447.1:72140000-73340000 GCA_030445155.1 Quercus variabilis
TTTTCCTTTAAATCACTTTTATTTTTAATAAAATCAAGTAAAATAATTCCTATATATACAATAATTTTATGCTTTCCCCCAAAAGAAAATCATTTTTATTTTTAATGAAAATCAATTAAAAGAATTTCAATCTATACAATGATTATTGCTTTTTATGCCTTTCACTGTTCACAATAAAAAATTAAAAATACCCACCCAACAAAAATACCTACAGGCCACACCCAAGCCCAAGCCCTTTAAACATTCACAATCTAATAACATTCTCATTCAACTCCAGCCCCAATCTCTGTCCCTACAAAAACCACACTTCCAAATCACTCGTTTTACTTTACATTCAAATTCACCGATAAAACATAATTGCTGTTCAACTCAAAACCACCAATTCTCACGCTCTCTCTTTCTCCGTTTCTTTTGCATTTGTATTTGGATTCACCCAGCCCTTTGTACGTATTCTGTTTATGCCCCTTTTTTCTTTTTCTCTAAACAAATTAGATGATGTCTATTACTGTCATTGTGAATGTGCATGTGTTAGAAGAAGATGGAGCAGCAGCAGCTTCAACATTTTTCCCATCCGGAGCATCCCTTGGTCTTCAATCAAGATGACAGAAGAGGTTATCCTTGTCAGGGGTGCCGAGAATATGTTTCTGGTCCTAGCTACAGTTACAAAGAATGCGGAGAAGGGTGGTACATGCCTTGGAAGACCGTGCATCATAAATCATGTGCGGAACTACCCCTTGGGTTGCACCATCCCTTGCACCCAATCCATCCTCTTATTCTCTTTTCTCCAGAGAGATATGAAAACGAAGACGAAGGCGAAGGCGAAGGCGAAGATGAAGGCGAAGGCGAAGGCGAAAATGAAGGCGAAAATGAAGGCGAAGGCGAAGACGATGACGACGAGAAACATTTTTTTGGGAAGGACAATCAAATTTACAAATGCGAACTCTGCAAAGATTATAAAGATGTATACACTTATCGGTGTTCCCGTTGTGACTTCAACCTTCACATCACATGCGCTTCTTTAGCGCCTACCATGGATGCTGAATTCCACCACCACCCATTGACCCCCGTTTGGAAGTGGATCACCTTCACTTGTGACCTTTGCGGCAAAGAAGACAAAGGTATACCCTATCTGTGTCATTTATGTGATTTCTGGATTCATGGAAGATGTTCTATTTTCCCACAAAGACTCAAAATTAGGCGTCACAAGCACCTCCTCCACCTCACCCATTCTTCTCTTGAATTCCATCAATCCAACTCCCGGTTTTGTCGAATCTGTGTTGAAAAATTGGACACACACTATGGGCTTTATTATTGCTCCAGATGCGATTATGTTGCCCACCTCGATTGTGGTATGAGGTGGAGAGACTTTGTGGACATAAATTCGCCGGAATTTAGAGATGAGGATGAAGTTCCAGAGCTTAATGAATCGATTGACTCAGCAGCTTACCAAGTCAAAAAATCCAAGGTGGGGGTGGACGGAACTCAAATAGACACAGAAATCAAACACTTCAGTCATGAGCATGACTTAAAGCTTACCGATGATCAGGTTCTAAATGGCCAAAAATGCAATGGGTGCGCACGAGCCCTTCTTCGTCCATTTTACAGTTGTTCCCAGTGTCGCTTCTTTCTTCATAAATCTTGTGCAAATTTACCCAAAACAATACGACTTCAATCATTTGAAATCACATACACCCTTACCCCAACGAAACCAGGTGAGATTTTTCAGTGTCTTTTCTGTGAACGGGCTTGCAATGGCTTCTCCTATCATGATGAAAACGATAATCTCGATATTCAATGTACTTTGACTTTGGCATCAGACATCCTTACCCACAAAGGACATGAGCACCAACTTATCTTCTCCACTACAGAATATCAACAAACTTGCACTAGTTGTAATTCTAAAACGAAATTTATATTTCGTTGCACCATTTGTGAATTTGGTCTAGACATCAAATGCGCTGCACTACCACATACCACAAGGTACAAACAACACGAGCATCCCTTCGCTCTCTCTTATATTGTTGAAGATGATTCTAATGAATACTACTGTGACATCTGTGAAGAAGAGCGTGACCCAAAGCGTTGGTTCTATTACTGTGAAAATTGCACTTATCCTGCTCATCCCAATTGTATTCTTGGGAAATACACAAATATTTGGTTTGGAGATACTTACACATTTGGCTTTCATCCACACCCACTTACTTTCATTGAGGAAACTGAGGACAGCCCTGAATGTCATGATTGTGGTGATCCTTGCAAAGAGTTTATCTTACAATGCGTCCAGTGTAACTTCTACGTCCACGATAAATGTGTGTGGGGCAAGGAATTGTGGTTTTAATTTTTTTTATTTATATTTTTCTTTTGAGTTAAACCCTTTTTTTTTTATATTGTTGGATCTAGTGTGTTATTACAGCTCTAAAAAATGGGTCTTGCCCACCTTTTATAATATTAAGTTGAGACTGTTAGTGAGTATATCTGTTTGCATTAAAACAAGTCATCTTTGCATCTTATTCTTGATATTACTTGCCACAATAACTTTGTTAAGAAAATAAAACTTAGATCTTAGAGTCTTTTTAAAAACCGAGTTTAAATTTACTACAATATCTCATCAAATCTAGAATTTGACTGATTGATCATATGTTTTTGCAAACACCTGTAGTCTGCAGCTCTAGTAGTAAGAAAAATGCAGAGCTGTTTGTTGTTGCACCATAGAAGAGATTAGTTGGTTTTAGTAGCTGTACTTGTAAATTGAACCCTTTCATTGTGTGGACAATATGTTAGGGTCGAGAACTATTTATTGGTGGCATTGGCATTTCTCCTCAAGATAATATGTATTTTTAATTTGATTCCATGTTATGGGAGTTTTCTGGCATGCACTTAGTATGTTGTGTTTGGTAATCTTCATCATGTATGGCCTAATATGGTACTAATAAAGGGGGCTTGTTAATTGGATGTCCTTTTAGAATGCTTGTGATGGCATAGCTCTATATAGTATATTGTAAATGGCACAGCTCTTTCTTAATTCTATGCCTCAGTCATTCCCTTGTGGCTCTAATATAATCTGAACTTAAATCTTTGACTAAAAATTACTTTCAAGTCCTGACCAACTCTAGTAGCCCTAGGCATATGCATTGAATGTTCTTTGGACATTTGGATTACCAATTTCTGTCATTAAGTTCCTAGACCCATGGATTCTGCTGCACTAACATCCGTCTTGGCATGCCTTTGCTTGCCAACAGCTGTATACATAAAAGCGTATTGTTATCATATGGATATCTGCTTTCAAATAGCATGCTAAATCACCTGAATTATAGAAATAGTATTTATTTTTGTGATTTATTATATTGGTTATCAAAATCATGCTTCATTTTGTGTAACCATAATTATTAGTTATACCTAAATTAAAAATTCTTTGAAGGAATATGAAATTTATTAGAAGTAATTGTATGTAAAAATGTAAAGCTGGACTTTTCTTCTAAAAGGTGTTTACTATTTTCCTTAATCCCAATATACCAAAAATGGAAACTTTGTTGCATTCCAAGTATGAAGAAATCTTCTTGATTGAAGGGTAAACTTGTGATGACCAAAATAGCCAATGAGGGCAACCATGCAATCTTAAAGAAGATAAGTTTCGAGAAAAGCAGGCTGTGAAACCACCAAAAACAGAAACTTTGGTTTTTCTTTGAATTGATCAATTCATTGACTTGCAGTAATTTTTTCCCCCAATGTGATTCATTTTAGAAAGAAGTGTGCATCTTTTGAGTTTGGTAGTGGACCCGCTGGAACATTGGAGATATAATGCCACCATCCAAGTAGAAATCGCTCCTTCACCTATCTATTGAGCTGAGTAGCATTGTAAGAGTTTATAATCAAAGTAAAAGCATGTACTATATTAGTCATTTGAATTGCATACAGTTTTTATGACAAGAATGTGAAAGCAGCTATGTTCTTAAACCTGAGATGGGGGGAAAAAGTTATGATCAATTCTGTAATGGTGAAATTTCTTCATTACCTTTAATAATAGTTTGTTATTTATCTTGCTTATCATTTCTTTTATTGTTGCAAATGATGATAGCATGTATTTGTGTAATCTTCTAGTTCTCCCCTTCATAAGTGGTGAGCTATGAAGATGCGAAAGCTGATTAAAGTTTAAATAATAGTACAGCTCAAGGATTCATTTTATAACTCTGTTATGTGTAACAATCAAGGTTGAATTTTGAGAGTTCTTCAATCAACAATTCTGGTTTTCAAGTTGGATGTTTATGGATAAGGATAACAAATTCTGATAGTAACCCACAGCTATTTGTTTTACCTGTTAAGGATCCTATTCCAAGGAGACTGCAACATACACTTCTGCATAACATAAAATTCAATTTACCATACTCCACTTTTTAAGTCAAATTCCCATATATTTTTATATTTTTACTCCTCAATACCGCTTCACAACCTTTGGCTTAATACAACCTAAACATAGGGACCCCATAAAGATCCATACTCCAAGACTCTGAGCTTTCTTAATCCAATTTAAGAATTCTTCAATCTTGAATTGCAGCATCAGCAGTGGGGCAACAAAATTCACTGTACTATTCTCCTTGGGTCCACCTAGTGCTGAAGGCCCTCCAATGTTAAGCCCTTTCTTGCCCGGTCTAAATAAGTACGCAACTCAATGAGAAATTTCTTTACCTATTCAATTTCTATTGGATCAAGATAACCTTTTTTTTTTTTTTTTTTTGGCTAACAAAGAATATTTCTGAGCTTTCAGTTGCTTGATTGAAATTTTTTTTGGGTATAAACATATTATATTCGCTATTGATCATAGAATGCAATTTCTTCTTCTATCAATTTAACATGCATCTCTATGGCTAAGAAAGAAAGATTTGAGGGCTAAAGAAGAATAAATAAGGACTGAAAGGTTCAATTGGTGTTATAAAGGTTTCATTTCTATAGTGAATGTATTTTCCCTTCTTACTCGCTGGTGCAAAGATAGAGTTAAACTAAACTTTGATTTTGGAAGGTGTATGCAAAACAGAAATAGAAATATATACCACCCACCCACATAGGGAGCATAGAGATTGAGACTTACATGGTTTAGCTTTATACATGTGTCCAGGGGTGGCATTGAGGAGAAAATTTCACTAACAAAGGTGATTACAATAGTGGCACAAAACATTCTCAAAACCCAACCCCAAATATGCCCAACGTGCTCTTTGTTACAAATAACAAAGATTACAGCTTCAAAGCCAGTTTGGTGACTTTTTGTGGAGACTACCCAACCAAATAGCACTAGGCAATACTATTGGCTTTCTCATACACAACAAGAAGAGGAAAGACAAACCATGCCAAAGTCAGCAAGTGTTCTTAGTGCATGTGTGTGGGTTGAGTTCCACACCATGAGAAAATAGTAATGAAAGTGAGCAGTTGATGGACATAGTTGGGTCTAAATCCTTTAGCTTAACCTTTTGGGTTGGAGTGGTACCCCAATATATATCAAGAGTACCTCAAAATAGGGACCCCATAAAGATCCATACTCCAAGACTCTAAGATTTCTTAATCCAATTTAAGAATTCTTCAATCTTGAATTGCAGCTTCAATTTCAGTAGGGCCCATCCAAGCTTCAATTTCAGGGCTGGCGAGATTGTACTGTTTGCTTTAAGGGAATCTGTGATGCGGTGCACTTCACTGCGTAGAATATTTAAGGTTCAAGATTTTATTGAACTGAATTACATTTGCATTAGTTTCATGCTATAGAGTAGTGGGACAGATATTTTTCTTAAACATTTTATTGTAAAATGGAAAATTAGGGAATATTTTCCAACTAAATAACCTTGAGTAGGCTCAATTATTTCCTTTTTGGGTTATTTGATTTATTGCCTTTTGTATTAATAGAATTCTTTTGACATGAAATGCATATGCAGTTACTTGTGATATAAGACAAGAGTTACTCACACCAGTGGCAGTTCTTTTCTCCAGAGGATTAGATTCTATGATACTTTCAGCATTACTTGATGAATGCCTTGATCCCAGCTGTGAGTGTTCAGTAAAAGCTACATTTATTTATTTTTCCCCCTTCTTAATGTTCTGTGTTATATTTGTATGAATCTCAATGAGCTCCAATTTTTAGAGTTGAAACTGTAAAGCTAAATAATGAAATGCATTATAAAATCCTTTTGTCAATCCTACCTGTAAGCTTATGTCCTATCAATTTTAATGACAGATGAGATTGATCTACTTAATGTGAGTTTTGACGGTCAGTCTGCTCCTGATAGAATCTCTGCCAAGGCAGGAGTAATGGAGTTGAGAAGAATTGCACCCTTGAGAAGGTATGGACTATGATTTCCCGTACTAAAAAGCTTTCTGTGTAATGAATTTCTGCAATTGTCTTGCCTTGTGCTATCAGTTCACATGATATTTTAATTGCAGGTGGAAACTTGTAGAGATTGATGCTGATTTATCAACATTGGACCTTGAAACAAAGCACATCATGTCACTAATAAATCCTGCAAATACTTACATGGTACAAAGTTTCTTTCAACAGATAATGCAGTTTTTCCTTATTCTATATATGTTTTGTTTTAAGCTTCCACTGAATCAGATAAATGGCCTTATAATCTTATGTTGTCCTAACTTATACATGTTTCCTGACATTATGGGAGGGCATCATAGATACACATAATTATCCCGTTCGTGTCTTTTCTTTGCTGATTCCTCTCAATGAAATTTTCCAATACTTTTGATGTTCCTTTAGCATAAGCTTTTATTGTAATTCACCTTTAGATCTCAAAAGGTGTCTTATGATCTTTAAGCTTTTTTTTTTTTTTTTTTTCCATGAAATAACAAAATAACAGAGTAAATGTCATCTTTCTAGATCTCCCTTCTCACCAACATAAGTGCTATTGTTCTGAATGGATAGAGTCTTATATCTTATTTAATATTGCAGGACCTGAATATAGGAATAGCTTTATGGCTGGCTGCTAGAGGCAGTGGCTGGGTGTATGAAGGAAATAACAATAATTGTGATGAGGATCTTCAGTGCAATGAACGTGTTAAATACAAGTCAAAGGCCAGGATTGTCCTTGTTGGTTCTGGTGCTGATGAGCAATGTGCTGGATATGGTAGGCATAAAACAAAATATCGAAAGTGAAGGTATGCATTTTTCATTAATAAATTAAATAATCTTGTCACTTTTTTTTTGCATGTTTGAAAACCAATTTGTGTGTGTATTCACGCATGTGTGGATCTGTGTTTATGTTCATGTAATTACTTTGCTGTAAAGTAGTTCTTTTATTAATATCAGTGTGTATCATATAGGTCTTGAAGTTGCTGTAATATTCTAACCTGTTTTTGAATATCATATAAGTCTTCACCTACTAGCAATTTAAGGTGTGGAACTGGCTCCTAATGCTTCTTTCAAGAGGCTGTAAAGAATCTGTGGCCCCTAGATACTTTGCTGCTAAAGTAGGTGAATGTTATCACATTATAGTAATGAGAAAATAAGTGTGGTAATAAAATGGTTGAGAACGTTCAAACAAAATTTAGTTGCTGAAAATTTCTGAACTTGGGCCTCAGAATCTAGGCAAGGCTCCTAAAATTTCTTTTGGTACTTGCATTAATCCTTGTCAATTTGATAGCTAATCATGACCAAATGATGCGGCAGAAAAGAGTATCCTATACGCACCTGCTGCCAGTACAACCCTTTGGCAAGCTTACTTAAATAAAAAAAAAAAAAAAAAAAAAAAAAAAGCCTTGGCAAATTCAAACTGATTTTGGATCAATGCCTTCAGAAATACCGTATTCAGCTTGTTTGTATGTGAATGCGCATGCATGTGCAAGGGTGTTTGTGTGTGTGGTTCAGTGGCTACTGGGCTTCACTAACAGGAGCTGTGTTCTCCTGTTGTACGCATTAGTTTTAGTGCCCGTTTGGCATCCTGTTTTGAAAAGTAGTCTTTTTTTAAAAACTTCACTTTTTTTCTAGATACAGGCTTTTCAAACAATCCATATTCAGAAGGCCGAAAAAATAAGCTGTGCCAAATGGATCCACAGGGATAGGGTCTTCTGGAATTTCTGTACTAAATTCATTCTAAGAAACTGAAAGAATTACCGGCTTCCTATGCATTATTATTTGATTTTCTTCTATTTAGAGCAGCAATGATTTGATATCATTCAGTATATTTGTGACCTATCACTGAACAAAGTAATGTTTGGAGTAATTGATGTTTATATACCTACTTGTTTTGGTGGTCTCATATGTTGTCTTCAGTTGGCTTGGGCTACATGAGGAAATGAAATTGGACATGCAAAGAATTTGGAAGAGAAACCTAGGAAGAGATGATAGATGTATTGCTGCTAATGGGAAGGAGGTATTGCTCACATCTTGGACAAAAACACTTTCCTACATCATTGACTGGTCACATGTGGCAACTATCTAATTCTTCCTTTTCTGCTTTTTTAAATAAGGCCAGATTTCCTTTCTTGGATGAAGATGTTATAAGGACTTTGCTTGATATTCCTCTGTGGGAGATTGCCAACCTTGATTAACCTAGTGGAATCGGTGATAAAAAGATTCTGAGAGAGGTCAGTGCTATATCTTTTGTTAGGTTTACATTCTCTGTCGTGCCCTAACATATGAGACATGATACGGGCACAGAAATATGGTTATGTACATGTTTCTGAATATATATATATATATATCATCTGGGAATGTGCCAGCATACGTGCATGTTTTGTAAGAGCATCTGCTTCTGGGTTTTATGCATGATATTTACATTTGTACTCTACAATGCATAACACTATATAATGTGACTGAATTCCTTCTATGCCCCAGAGAAATGTAGTGTTAGAAATTAATACAGTTTTTTTTAAGGAAATGGCTTTGTAGTTGTTGTCAACATGAGTATTGTGCTGATGGGTATTTGACAAACCATCTGTAGGGAGAAGTTCCATATGTTGCATTGCAGCATCTCAATCTCTATTGATATTATATTCTTGAATTTGGGGAGTCATCTGGCTTAAAAATTGGTGATGGTTGGGATTCAAGTGATAGCCTAGTGGTAATGGTATCCTTTGAGGTGCCCCATACCTGTGGTTTGAAGCCCATGTCCCCCTTTCCCCTATCTACCTATCTCAAAAATTGGTGATGGTTGAAGCAATATGATTACCATGGCCGACAAGTTGAAGCTGTGTGTGGTGGAAACTGAAGGTTGTCATTTGAAAATATTAGACCATAATTTGGTTAAATGAGTCACTGTTTATTCATTGCCCATTATTATACCAAAAGATATCTTGTTCATGTTTATAGTTGAGATGTCAAGCCAAACGTGTGGGTGACATAAAGTTCTGTGGAAAGAAAATTTATTGCTGTCTAACAGGATTTAACTTTGAACTGCTCTATTACCTATACAAAAAAAGAACTTTGAACTGCTCTATTGAATGAAGTGGACTCTGATGGAGTGTAGGGAATATAAAAACCTTATACGGGCTTAGGGATACATTCTGGTTTGATCCAGGTTGAAGTTTCTTGAGGTTCCATTCCAATTCATCATCTTGCTATCTTAATATAATCAAGGGGAAATTACATTTTTCCACCCTGAACTATACCCCATTTTACACTTTGCCCCTTGAACCATTAAAATGCACGATTGACCCCCCAAAGTTATAACTCTGTAATACTTAACCCCCTTATCGTCTGTTTTAAGGTTAAGTCTAATGGAATTTAGCATTAAAATACCAATTTGCCCCTTCCCCCAAAACATACGGTAGAGGGTAGCCAAGCTAACGGTGCTTAGTTGGTCTTTTTGGATGATCAGAACTAGGACTAAGACATGGCCCAGATTCCCATGGGGGACAACAGTGAGGAAATCTTGGACAATGGATGAAAGCCTGATCTAGCAAACCAATGCCTTAAGCCACTCAGCTATACCTCCAACTTGTTGATCAAAATTTGATCTGCAAGGTTTGGTTGGTTGCCCAAAGGGTTATTGACTCCGATCAACAGTGTAATCCATTATTCATGAATTCAAAATAGTTTCACTTGACTCATCATTTTATTAAGAATAGACTCATATCGTCTCAATTCAAAAGGAATTATTCTCCCATGTTATAAAAAATTATGAACAAAAAACCTATGATTTTGTATCAGCTGGAAACAGTCGAAACAATCTGTATAGGCTGAAACATCCTGGTATTTAAACCCGATACATTTCAAGGGTCTAAGTGTACAGGGTTACTAACCAGTGTGAAATCTATTGACCACTGTAGCTGGTATGGTACAGTAATTATAACTTTGGTACTGATTTCTCTTTTACTGTTATATGCAAAGTAATCTTACATGTTCTTTTTTGGATTTGAAATCCGTTACTAAATCAATGGCTCTCAATTCAGGCTTATTATCTCATGTCATGAATTCTGGCCAGATGTTTAATTGTTTGTGCATTATGTTTGTTGAAGGTTGCTCAATTGCTTGGTTTATATGAAGCAGCAGTTTGACCAAAAGAGCAATTCAGGTATGCGTACCTATACAGATGTTATAACATTTAAATGTATGAATTGCCATGCTTTGGGTTTATGCAGCACTTAGCACTATGAATTCTTTTCTTTTTCTAGGTAGATAATAATATCACTTCTCAAGGGGATGCTGTGTTTTTTAAATTTTACTATACATATAGCATTTAACAGTCAATCTATCTGATTATGCTATTATCAGCATTCTGTCATTTTGAACAATGATTAAATCCATAGTATCAATTGGACTAGTTTTCTAGTTATAAAAATCTCTCTGAATTGGTTCTGCAATGAAGTCGTAAATCAAATACATGCAAAAGAACTTTCAAGCTGGGTTAAATACAAATTGTTCATGAGCTTTATCTAGAAGAAAGTTCTGTTGCTAAACACTATTTGATTCTTAAGTGATTTACTCTTTTTCTCAAAAAAAAAAAAAAAAAAAAGTGATTTAATCTTTGTTCTTTACTGGTGTAGTTTGGTTCAAGAATTGCAAGGGAGTCAAATCGAAAGAATTTTGGTAGTAACCATGCGGCAAATCAAGCGTCTGCTGGAAGTGCAGTAATTCAATTGCCATCAAACTTGACTTAATACCGCCCTTGGGTTAATTCTTCGCATGTGTTCCTCTCTTTCTTTCTGGAGCTTTGATCTGCTCCAATTTGGAGTTCCTGCATTTTTGGTCTCGGCTCTATAAATGAATGACGACAATGAGCCATCACCAACGTTGTTTTTGTGCACATGCACACAGATCTCCATTCCTCCGGCATCATAAAGCACCTTATTACTTTGTAACTAGAATTTAAATGATTTTGTTGTATGAATTGAGATTCGAGAAGATTTAGTCTTTTTAATTGATCTTGAGTTATTCTTTAATTAGAGTTGGAAGAGTCATTTCACAGCCATGGCTTTGACTAATTCTTACACTTTGCATTTTATCATAGCCACCAACTGAGCTTAAATAATGAATTATCTGACAATTAAGTGCCATAATTTCTGATTACAAGTCTCTGGTGAGAAAAATTGAAGCAACTTGCATAGAAAGTACAAAATTATGCAGATTAGTTAGCTGAGGAAGGATGTCACCTTAATATATTTTTGCTGTTTATCATGAGCCATCTTATTTGTAAAAACCAGTGTATGTTTGATGTTTAGGGTAAGCTGTACCTAAATTTTTTACTTTGAAGAGATTTATTTTTTTTCTCTCCTTATTTATTGCAAATCATACTCATCCCAAAGTTTAGGGGGGAAGAATTGTTGAATTCTCTTTTGGAGGAAGCTCGAAATGTCAAGGATAAGTTTCAGATAATCCAGTGGCACACAACAACAAAGACCAACATACAAAGGAGGCATCTTATCAAAAAAAAAAAAAAAAAACATACAAAGAGGCCAAACACTGCATGAAAATGAAACACTATCAAATTGCACTACATAAACCACCAACACCCAGAGAGTTAATCAAATTCTTTGAGTGAGAGAGAGAAGCCAAAATGTCTTTCTATTTATTTCTTTTAAAAAAAAATGTTAAGTCTTGTTTATTCTATTCATTCTTTCATTGGATTAAATATGTTAGTCACATTATTTTGTTGTTTTTGTTAATTCTGGTTTGTTTGCAATGTTATATGTGAGGAATTTGCATCTCTGCTAATTTTATTAGAGATCTTAAGTGCAGTATTTCTGTATTTGTATTATTCTATTTAATGGGTTGTATTATTCTATTTACAAGCATAGAAATCTTATTCTTTTACTAGTCTTCTTGGCTGGAATCATAAATGGGTAGTTTCTATAGGCGAAGTAGGAGTGTCATTCTTCATGGACGGAGTACAATTTTAGGAAAAGCATTCAGTTGGGGGGAGATAACGTTCTATCGTTAGGGATGTGATCAAAATGTCGTCCAGTTTGAATCTTGTTATTGAATATATTTTGATGATCTTAATAATTAAATCATAAATGTCTAGATACAAGGACCCTTAAACTAGTTAAATTATTCTTGTGTGTACCGTACATTTTTTTCACATAAAAGTAGACTCTACATGTGGGTCTTGCACATAAATCCATGTTTATGTGAGAGAAAAATGTTATACCCTAAGTCTAAGCGTACATAATATTTTCTCAAAAGCTAGCCCCTAAGTTTGTCTAAATATCCATTATACCATCATCGAGCACTTAATATATTCATTTGCTCAAGGTAGCTGCATTTTTTAGCATTCATAATAGTTTGTGCAAAATTTTATTTTATTTTATTTTTTATCTGTTTTAACATAAGAAGCTACTTTTTTATATTTTAAAAAACCTCTTTTCAGAACACTTATATCAGATTATTTATTCTAAAATCTATTTCATTAAAATATCAATTTTTCTTGATTTTTTAAATTGCTCATCTCTCTTCCCACACTACAACTAGCATTCGCTCTTTTCCTACATCATTGGGAAACACAAAAAAAAAAAAGAATAAAAAAACAAAATGCACAATCGCAATGCTTGTGTATATTTGCATAAGTCTTGTAGCAAACATGCGATTTGCACAATTGATGTGTAAGTTGATGTGGGTAATTTTTGGGTTTGATTTAGCAAAATTTGGGGCTTATGCTATTTTACATACACAGATATGAATGCTTTTAATTGTATGTTTCAAAATTGTTTCCAATAATCTAAACCCCAAAATTTTTTTTTTTTTTTGCCCTAGGTTAATTTTTTGTGATTGGTTCTTAAACATTTTCCCATGTCTTCACTCACGTACTGCATGCAACCAAGCTGTGTGTGATCTATATCACCAAGTTCTTATGCGCACCATTGTGTTAGTTTGCATGTGAAGGAAAATGATAGATTAACTCCTCTTGTGTTCGTAGCTTATGGTATCATATTTTATACTAAATGAATTGGAGAATTCTTTTACTTTCAAATCAATTCCATATCAAGTTTCAGATTGATGGTAACTCCCATGAGAAAAAGCTTCTTGAGCATCTCCTTCCACTATTGCATCGTGACATCTCTACCTTATCTGCACCGAGCTCATTAAGGCTAGTCAAAATGATGACTTACTACATGCTTTAGAGAGGAATATTTACTGCATTTCAGTGTTTTCATTTGTCATACATACATCATTAGCATGTTCACTGTTGCTGGATCAGCATTCTATTTTGAAAGGCATAGTTTGTCCAATATGCGTTTTTGTGTGTGTTTTGAGTACACCATTTGTCCCTCTTAGAACTATGTGATCCTCGTAGGTGCTTGTTTGAACTTCTACAAATTTTGAGATATGAACCATCAAATAACTTGGGGCAGGTTTATTAAAGAGATCCTTATACTAGATATGGAAGAGGTTGGTTTCCTGGTGGAAAGCAATGAAATGTATCCCTGAGTGGCTAGAAGGTGTTATCAAGATCTTGCCCCATACATTGCCATAGAGAGGAACACACAATGGTAAATATTGAAATTTGATGGTGATCATGAGAGAATGATACCAAATTTCAATTGCTTGGAAATTAATGCACAAGTAACTTTTTTTTTTTTTTTTTTTTTTGTGGAGAAACTTGCTCAAGTAACTTTTGGAGAGCGTAGGTAGATATACCAATGGAGTGCTCTGTTTGCTGATGTGGCACTTAACAGACATGTCAGCAAACCACTAACGGAGAGGTTAATTTTGCTAATAGAAATAAATTTTAAGGTGTAAAATTCAAGTAACCCCAAATGTTAGTTTTGTTGGTTATGTTTGGTTCTCAAAAAGAAAACGAACAAAGTGAAAATTTGTGCTACAATTTTTTTGGGTGAATTTTTTGTAACTCTTTCTTTTGCACACTCAATGGAGGCTGACTCTTTGCAGGGAATGGTGAGGATAGGGTTCACAACTAAGTCCATGTTCTTTATTTAGATTCTCTTTTTGCCTACATGTATGCTTATCTAGGTTTTTCTGTCTAATTCAAGTCTGAGTAGCTTATAGTTGGCAATGAGATGATGTCTTGGTTTGGTTTGCTTGTATTCGAAGTTATGAGATTAATTCCTTTTTTTTTTTCCTTGCTATCCTAGACAAGTTTGGTACGGGCAGTTGTTCAGGAATGTGGTGCACATTTAATCATTATCAGGTATGGGATCATCACTTATTTGTATGTTCTTTGCTTTAGATTTTGAAGACTCTGTTCTTTTTGTGGTGCTGAAGCCTTTGTTCTCTTAAAGTTTTATAGTTTCATGTCCTCCAGACTTTTTTATTTGTTTCATCATTTTGTGATTGATTTTATTCGTGGGTGTGTTCTGCAGTCCACACTCTGTTCATAGAGCACATGCTGGAGAAAGTGAGAAAGTTTTGCAGGAGGCATTTTCAGAGACATCATCCCATGCAATGTTGGGCAAGCCATCAGTCATCTTTATCGATGAAATAGATGCACTCTATCCTCGTCGTGATTTTAGGTATGTAGATGAGAACGTTGATGTATTCGTTACCTCACCATTTGATGTATGGACTTTTGAACTGAGTACTTGAAGGTTATAAGGAGAGGAGAGGAGAGGAAGATTCTTTTTTTTTTTTCCTCTGTAAGTTGGGGCTTATGATGTAAGTGGGCTGAGGTGGGTATATGTTTATTGAAAAATATGGTATTAGGTGGTGTTGTAAATCAAGACTTTGATAGTTTGGCTTGGTTTGAGTTTCTGGCCCTTTGGAATTGGGATTATTGTAGTTTCATTAGGCTCTAGTCAAGGGGGGTGGTATTGTGAGTATCATATCCTTGGTAATTGAACTGTGGATGATGTTGATCATGAGGAATGAGATAAAATTTCTAGTGTCTTGTTGATTAAATTTCTAGTGGCCAAAAACTCAAGCTTTTCTGATCTCTATCTTCTCTTCAACACCTATCTTTTTAACTGTTCTGTGCATGCACATGTGTGTTGACATTTGAGGCACACTGCAGATATAATGCCATATGCTTTTTTCATTATTTGCCTATAAGGTGATGTGGAACATGGCATTAGCTGAACTGTGTCCCTGTGACACTGATTGTAATAGCTGCACTAAGTGATGTTTCGTATGCAGAAGGGAGCAAGATGTTCGTGTAGCCTCTCAGCTCTTTACACTAATGGACTCCAGTAAACCTTCCCCAAATTTTGCACCACAAGTTGTCATAGTAGCCTCCACTAACAGGTTATTGTCTCTCTCAGATCTATAGAGTTAGAGTTTCTGCTGCTCTATTTTCCTACAAACTTGATTATTGTACATCTATAAGAGTTTCTTAAGAAATTTACATTGTCAACATATTTTTCATTATTGGTTATTAACTTATAGAATATATTTGGAGTTGCTACAAATATATGATTTCAGGTTGCCTTAGCGCATTTTTCTGTAGCTTTCCTGCTGTAATTTTGTGATTTTTTTATTTATTGTATCTTGATTGTAGCAATTTCTTAAATTGAATTGTGTGAAAATTTTATAATTGATTATTACCATTCGTTCTATGTCGAAGCTTATTTCAAAAGGATTATTGTGGGCAATGAGCTGTTTTTTTTTTTTTTGATAAGTAAGAATGTTATATATACGAAAGGCTACTCTATGCATTAAGAACATAGAGCAAACCTAGAAAATACAAGAAAAAGAAACCAAAGAAAAAACAAAAAAGAAAGCCTATCAGCATATTAATTACAAAGAGAAAGAGAGCTAAGAAAAGAAGGGAGAGAATCATTAGTCGTGAGTCCCCATGCTCGAGACCAATCAAAAAGAGTTCCACTAAAAGAAGCAAGCAGCTGATCACTAGAACTATCCAAATCCTCAAAAGTCCGCCGGTTCCGTTCCTTCCAAATACACCACAGGATGCACAACGGAACTAAATTCCAAATCTGAGACGATTGCTTCCCCAACCAATTCCACCAGCCAAAAAGTAGCTCTGAAATCGATCTAGGTATAATCCAAGACAAGCCAAAAGTTATAAAGACAAAACTCCATAACCGATAGGTCATCTCACAGTGAAGAAGTAAGTGATCGACCGTCTCTCCACAATGTCGGCACATTATACACCAGTCCACAAAAACCAATTTCCTCAATCTCAAGTTATCGCCTGTTAGGATCTTATTCCAAGCTACACACCAAACAAAAAATGAAACTCGCCTAGGGGCCTTTGCTTTCCATATAGCTTTCCAAGGAAAGACAATTGAGGGATAGTCCCTTAGTTTATTATAATATGATCGGACGTCAAAATCTCCATTAGGCTTCAACTTCCACCTCAACCGGTCTCCCATAGCCATTGGAGGAGTATTATTTCCCAATATATGAAGAAAATGCAGCCCTTCATCCATCTCCCAATCATTAAATTCTCTAATAAAACGAACATTCCAACTTCTTCTATCCTCCGCCCCCTGCCTTGACAGAGAAGTTTCTACAGATACCTCCTTATCAATGACAATAGCATACAGCCTTGAGAAAGCCAATTGAAAAGGTTGATCCCTATACCACCCATCTTGCCAAAACCTCACTCTATTTCCCAACCCAACAACAAACTGGCAATTTTTGCTAAAATCCTCCCATCCCATACGAATACCTCTCCACAAACCACACCCATGAACTCCCTTACCCAACTTTGAGGTCCACCCCCCCCCCCCTCATTCTTCCCCATATTTTAAAGCTACCACCCTTCTCCATAACCGATCCTCTTCCTTCCCAAACCGCCACAACCATTTCCCCAATAAGGCATTATTGAAAGTAGTAAGTTTCCTTATCCCCAAGCCACCATTGGCTATAGGCGCACAAACTTTATCCCATCCAACCAGATGAGTCTTGCTATCACCCCATAGAAAATCCCTTTACAACTTTTCCATTTTATTAGCCACATGAGTAGGAATTTTGAATAATGATAGAAAATAGGTAGGAAGACTAGATAACGTACTCTTAAGTAACATCAATCTCCCCCCCCTTGGACAAATACAGCTTCTTCCACCCGGTTAGTTTCAGCTCAAATTTTTCCAAAATAGGATTCCAAATTGAAGGGGAGTTATGTGAAGCCCCCAACGGCATACCAAGATAAGACATAGGCAACTTTCCAACTCTGCAACCCAAAATTTCAGCCAGAGCTTGCACATTATCAACCTCCCCTATTGGAACCATTTCACTCTTATGCACATTAACCTTCAAACCTGTTACCGCTTGAAAACTAAGTAACAACAACCGAATATGAAGAATTTGCTCCACATCTGCATCACAAAATAGGATAGTATCGTCTGCAAATAATAGATGTGTAACACATTCTCCACCACCCCTCCTACCCTCAACTTTAAAACCACGGATCAAGCCAGCTCCCTCCACTCTTCTCAACATCCTACTAAACACCTCCATCACAATCAAAAACAGCATAGGAGATAGCGGATCCCCTTGTCTTAAACCCCTCGAACTACAAAAAAAATCAGCTGGGGACCCATTGATCAAAATAGAGAACTGGACTGTGGAGATACAAGAACAAATCCACTTACACCACTTCACTCCAAAGCCCATTCTATTCAACAAATTCAACAAAGCCTCCCAGTTCACATGATCATAGGCTTTCTCAATATCAAGTTTACAAATGACTCCAGGAACCCTACTTTTCCTTTGGCTATCCACACACTCATTCGCAATAAGAACCGAGTCAAGAATTTGTCTCCCACCCACAAAACTATTCAGAGTCTCAGAAATCAACTGATCTAAAACCACTCTCAATCTATTTGCCAAAACCTTAGAAAAGATTTTATACACACTCCCCACCAAGCTAATAGGTCGGAAATCTCTAATATTAGAGGCATCATTCTTTTTAGGAATTAATGCAATAAAGATAGCATTTAGGGATTTTTCAAACTTGCAATGCTGAAAAAACTCTTCAAAGACCGCTAAGACGTCTTTCTCCACTACTCTCCAACAATGATGATAAAATGCCATAGTAAACCCATCCGGTCCTGGAGCTTTGTCCCCTTCCAAGTCACTTACAACTTGAAGTATCTCCTCTCTCTCAAACTTCCTTTCAAGCCAAGCCCTCTCCATATCCCCAATACGATCAAATTCCAAACCCTCCACAAAAGGCCTCCACCCCTCAACCTCCTTGTACAAAGTTTTATAAAATTGTACTACCTGATTAGTTACCTCGGATTCCTCCTCAAAAACCACCCCATCCACCTCCAAAGTCCTTAGCTGATTACACCTTCTATGGGAGTTAGCCATTTTGTGAAAAAACTTGGTGTTATTATCCCCTTCCTTGATACATAACATCCTAGATTTTTGTCTCCAAGAAATTTCTTCCAAGGAAAGAAGATGCTCCACTTGGGACCTCAAAGCTGCCCTATGACCTTTCTCCCCATCAGTGAGACCAAAGTCCCCTTCTTTGGCGTCTAATTTTTTCAGCTCCTCCAAAAATTGTTTCTTTTGACGCTCTACATTACCAAACTCTCAACGATTCCATTGCACAATGTCCTCTTTCAGAGCCTTCAATTTTTTTGCAAGCATGAAACTAGGAGTACCTACAAAAGAATGCCGATTCCACCAAAATTGAACTCTATCCACAAATCCCTCCGTCTTCAGCCACATATTTTCAAATCTGAACGGACTTTTCCCCCTTGCCATTCCCCCTGCCTCCAACAGGATTGGACTGTGATCTGAGATAGGACGGGGTAAGATCCTTTGAATAACATCTGGGAAATGGTCCTCCCAATTTGGAGTGACCAAGGCTCTATCAATCCTAGACATCGCTGGTTGATCAGTACCACTTGACCATGTACAACTACCTCCTTCCAAAGGCAAATCAACCAAGTTAAGATCCTCAATAAATTCAGAGAATTTTTCCATAGCCAAGGTCAAACGTGTCTCACCCTTACGCTCACTAGGAAAGCGAACAATATTAAAATCCCCAAAGCAACACCACGGTAACCTCCAATACTGCTGAATACCCATCAACTCATCCCACATGTGACCCCTTTCAATATTCTCATTTGGGCCATAAACCCCTGAGCATGCCCATATAAAACCGTCCCCCACCCCTTGCCACTTTACCGAAACTGAGAAAGTACCAACCATAACCTCCACCTTCTCCAAAACCCTTTTATCCCACATAAGCAAAATACCACCAGCAGTCCGATCAGCCTCCAAAACAGCCCAATCCACATAAGGACAGCTCCACAAACTACAAACCATCTGTCTATTCATGCTAGCAATTTTCGTCTCTTGTAAACAAACAACATCACACTTCCACTCCCGCAACAAATTCTTCACCACAAGTCGTTTCCGAGGATCATTTAACCCTCTAACATTCCATGAAATCATTTTTATCTTCATAAACACAACACTATCCCCAACTACTGACACCAACACAAGACCACCCTCTATCTCCTGTCATAATTCACCGAACAGATCAATTTTTGCAACTCTCTACTTCCCTTGTTTTTGGACTTAACCACTTTTTTGCTACCTGTTTCTTTCATGTGTAACACGTTGGCTGCTTTCATCTCAGTTTCTAACCTCTGTAAGAGAGCAATGCACAACTTTTCATGTCGAGTCGTTGACAACCCAACCAATTTACTGAATCCAGGAATTCTGTGTTTCACCCACCCAGAAATATCTAGCTTATTCTCAATACTCAATACCTCATTGGGCTCTTCCAACTCTGCCAAATTTGTTGACACACTCGGATCAATGATTTGCAGAGGTAAACAATCTGACACTTCTGTTTCACCAAAACCCACAGAAAAATCAACTGCCTCCTTCACATACATGATCTCCCTAGGAAGACTTAAAAGTTCCTTACTAGAAAAAGAACTAACCTCCTGACCCGAAACACCAAAACCCATTGACCCAGCTCGCAAAATCTCCACAAAAACATCGGGAAAAGAAAATCCAATCAATCGCAGCACAACTTCAAGAATCACCGACCTCTTACCTACAGAAAGCAACCCACCCAACAGCATATTATAGCCCAAAATACTGTTCCGATCAGAGCTAACCGTGAAACCCATCTTCCGACGAGAATCGGTGCACTCCGACACTTCCACCGGCGAAACCCAACACTGATGAATTGACGAAACTCCCTCTGACTCGGCCTGCGTCGCCCCTACCAGCGAAACCACTTGCGACTGATTGACCGAGTTGCTCCTCTCATCATCATCGGTCCTCGGCAGAATCACCGGCATCGCTAACCCAGTTTTACAGACCGTTATATTCTCCTCAGTCTCATCGGGACTAAATGTATAGGAGAGTGGGCCTAAAAGAGTGTTAGAGCATTCTCCAGCCTCTAAAATGCATGGGCTTGTACTCGATGGGCTTAAATTAGAATCACAGTGGGCTATGGGCTGTTTTGGGCCCAACCCGATACTCACCTTCACATTCTGTTCAGTAGCACTCCGTTTCACCCATTTAAAGGAAATTTTTCCGCAATGAGCTGTTGTTTCGTAGTGATTTAAACTTTT
The DNA here is from genome assembly GCA_030445155.1 of Quercus variabilis. NCBI lineage: Eukaryota > Viridiplantae > Streptophyta > Magnoliopsida > Fagales > Fagaceae > Quercus > Quercus variabilis. The sequence continues at coordinate 72,160,890 of CP129447.1, forward strand.
TGAGTCTACCTGATCTTCTACAGAACTTAAGGCACTTGAATTATACTATGAGTTCAATATCGTATAATTTCCAGTTCCATTTCCTTTGTTTTGTATTTTGTACTGTTTGTATAAACCTTTAAATGTATTTTTAATATCTGATTTCTGTGCACGAAGAGTGGATGCAATTGATCCTGCACTAAGAAGATCAGGGTGCTTTGATGCTGAAGTTGAAGTTACTACACCAACTGAGGAACGCCTTCAAATTCTCAAGGTTAGCTTGAGTCTCTTAAATTTATGAGCCATCCTTGGGTCCATTATTCTATGACACTCATCAGTCTCCCAAAATGCTGCCAGTAGTGCTTCAAACTAATTTTAAATCTTTTAGCTAGTTTGATAGGAGGTTGGATAGTTAAGTACACTATTATTGGCTGAAGGTTGACATTATTTGTGTTAATTAATTTTCAGCTCTACACAAAGAAGGTTCCTTTAGATCCCAATGTTGACTTAAGGACCATAGCTACATCTTGCAATGGCTATGTGGGGCTGATTTGGAAGCTTTATGTCGTGAGGCTACCATAATTGCGGTCAAAAGGTCTTCTGATGCAAATGAAGATGCCGGTGTGCTCAGCTTAACAATTGAAGACTGGGAACATGCAAGATCCATAGTTGGGCTCAGCATAACAAGAGGTGTTATTGTGGAAATCCCAAAGGTGACTTGGGAAGATATTGGAGGACTAAAGGATTTGAAGGTTTGTAATATAAACTTCTCATTTTGCATTGAAAGCCTCATGGAACTCCTAAGGACACCTTTTTTTAATTCTTGGGCAGGAAAAGCTCCGGCAAGCTGTTGAGTGGCCTATTAAACATTCTGCTGCATTTTCAAGGCTGGGAATATCTCCTGTACGAGGAATTCTTCTCCATGGGCCTCCAGGATGCTCAAAAACGACCCTTGCTAAAGCTGCAGCTCACGCTGCCCAAGCTTCTTTTTTTTCCCTGAGGTTCGAACTTTTTGCTTGTCCCAACAACTGATGAGTAGCTCATGCTACATTTGTTGGATGTTATTATATGCTTAGCGTTGAAGTCCACCTGTTTAATGAATCACCTGCTATACGCACATCGAGATTACTCATCAGAAAATTAAAAAGAAGCATTTGAGACTGAGCTTCAAATTTAACTATCTGGTTTCTCAATCAAAGTGGAAGACAAAATAAATGTTAACCATCACAAAACAATCTTGAGATTAGCAAACGGGCTAGTCAATGAGCTGTAACCTCTGGAGAGATTTCGGGTAGTAAACAGTGGCCAAGGAGACTGAACCAATAATGAACTAAGAGGTTAAAACAATCCCTTAATCCCTCCAAATCAAGCGTAGCCCTTAACAGTAAAATCCGTGCAGAATTAGCTAATCTAGGGACTTGCCATAAGAAGAGACCAACAAAGAAAAAAAATGAAGGATTTTCCTCATCTAATTTGAATAGTTCCTAAAGAACTAACAAGCTATTGGATGAGTTTTTTTTTCTCCCTCAATTTAACAAAATGATATTTCCAATGGCAAAATGTTCTCTTTGGCATTCCCAAAATGGCTATTTTTGTTATCTTCAAAAGAGCCCTTCCTGACATTTGATCCCTTAACAGATTATGATTAGGTTTATGTCTGGCTTTGGCTTATGGTTATGAAAATCTTTATTTTCAACCTTTTAGATTTGTACGCCTTGGAAATTCATTACGTATGAATCAGTGGTGCAGAATTGTATTCGATGTATATTGGAGAGGGAGAAGCTTTGTTGCGGAACACATTTCAGAGAGCTCGCCTTGCAGCACCAAGCATAATATTCTTTGATGAGGCAGACGTTGTTGCTGCTAAACTTTTAGTTTGCTTGTGTCGTGTTGTTAATACATGCTAAATATGACTACCCTCCACGTGTTTTGACATTAGCATAAAACTATGTGGTGCATGCAAAGATATGTTTAGGCACTAACCTCCACAAGCATGCCTAGATAAAACTTTGTGGTACATGCAAAGATATGTTTGCACAACTTAAGAATACATAATGTGAACTCATGATTGTGGGGATGCGATACATGGAAGGATTGTGATTTAAGTGTTCACTTTCTGTTGGTTTCCACAGGATATCATGCTTGTCAATTTTTTTTGTTTCAATCCTAGTTGAAAATTTATATTGGATAATTTGGATATTTTTACAAAGGACGTGGGAAATGGAATAATTTTTCTTTGCTAATTTTTTTATAAATGAATTCATTTTGTTTTTCATAATACTTAAAATAAGATCATCTGTATTTCATCCTTTTACATGAGGTTTTTATTTTTTATTTTTTATATATTTTAATATTAATCACTTACAGGAGGAAATTTCCGTCAAATTTTCTAAAACCTTTTATTCTAAGGATTGATCTGTTCACTTTCAAATGATGACAGCATGAAATCACTTTGATTGTGCGTCTCCCTACAACTCCTATGATTCAAGAAGTACAGCACATGTTAAATCCTTTCTAGTATGTATGTGTTTTGCTGTTCTGTAAACTCAAAATGGTTGCTTGGTGACACAAGCCTGAACGAATTAGGTGGTTGAACCGTGTCAGTTGGTCCACAAAATTCCAACCAGATTTTCTATAGAGAACCATGAACTATTTATTGCCATGCAGGATTAAGTATGATATCAGCTAGCCTGGTTTACTTGTTAACCAACTTGCCTTATAGTACATGTAATCTTAATTTGGCTTGTTTTCCTCAACGCACCCCCACCCCCCCAAAAAAACCTTATTAGTGTTCAATGTTGCAAAACTATGATCGTGTGATGTATAAGTTCTGTTAAGATTTTTAATTAATGACTTAATCTGGTTTTTGGTGGTTTTTGCACTGAGAGCTAGGTTATGTCCTGGCTTTCAATGGAAGGTGTTAGGATGGGATCCAAACACAATTAATAAACTTGTAGGTTTTTTTTTTTTTTTTTTCCTTCCTTTATATGATTATGATTATTATTATTTAAAATGGCAGAGGTGAAAGTTCAAGCAGCAACATTACAGTTGGAGAGAGGCTTCTATCTACTTTACTAACTGAAATGGATGATTTAGAAGAGGCTAAAGTAAGCAGTCATTCCCAATAATTATTTTATTTTCCAGTTATCTTAAAATTTTCTGTAGGATAAAATGGAGAGAGCTTCTAGTTTCTCCCTCTAATTCATGTTTATGCTCATTTTCGTTTTAAGGGAATTCTTGTTTTGGCTGCTACAAATCGTCCTCATGCAATTGATGCTGCACTTATGCGCCCTGGACGCTTTGATCTGGTAAGGAAGTTTGTTCACTGTTTCCTTCATGTTCATAGTAGCGAGTTAGTGAATCAGTTTGCATCCTCGTCATCTTGCATGATATAGCACTAAATTGCTTCAGATTCCTGAACTTTTTGTGGTACTCTTTTATGTATGATATACTGTTCCAATTATAGTTATAGTCTAGTGTGGGAAACAAGTATTGGTCTTTTTGTGGTTTTTACTTGTAATTTTTCTGGTCTGCTTTGTGCTCTTTTTGCTTAAGCAGTTTTTTTTCAATATACATCTTTCTTACTTATCAAAAAAGAAAGTATTGGCTTGTTAGTCTCTTGTTAAATATTTAGTTTTTTGGGTCTTAGGCAAGTCTTTTTTTGACTTGTCTTTTTCTTTTTTTATTATTAATGAAATTGTAGGTTCTATATGTACCACTACCTGATCTAGAAGGTCGGTACGAGATAATTCGTGTACATACACGTAATATGAATATAGGACCGGATGTTGATCTCAGAAGAATAGCAGAGGATACCAAACTTTTCACAGGAGCTGAATTGGAGGGTCTGTGTAGGGAAGCTGGAATTGTTGCTTTGAGGGAAGACATTACTGCTACTGTTGTGTGTGACCGGCATTTCCAGATTGTTAAGGGTTCTTTGAAACCCGCATTAACAAGGGCAGAAATTGATTCGTATGCATCATTTATGAAAAACCCTTCTGTAAAACGCACTGGCGAGTTTGTATCTAGTGTCAAGAATGATAGCAAGCACAAAAAAGAATTATTGGGTCCATTATCTACTCTAAAAGTTGGTGTTGTAAGCTTTGTCTTACTTGCTGCTGCTAAATATTTTCTCACCAGTACAGATCAAACCCTACTTGAACTAGCTACTACCTGAACAATTTGCTGGAGATGTATGCTATTTTGTTGTTATAATTAGCCTTTTCCCTGCCCTAATTCCATGGTTTAATGTCACTACAAATTTATAAATTTAAATGTTGTATCTCCAAAGATTTTTGAGAGGTCTTAACTAAAAGTGACCTTTATATATTTTGGCTTCCCAGTGTAATGTTGAGGGTTATCTTAAAAAATAAATATACAAAAATTCATATGGCTTGTACAAAGTTTTAAATCTTTTTTTGGGGGCTTAAATACTATACACCCTCAAAGTTTGAGATTGCATCTAAATTAGTCTTTCAACTATGAAAACTTATAATTTACACGTTTGAATATTACAATAATATTAATGTGGTCTATCAACATCGGTTAGAATTTTATTTTTAACTCATACACATGATGTTGCTTTGGACCAAAAAAGGCATTGTTTTAGTCAGGCTAGACTGTAACAAAAGTTGCACATTAACATCGTTGTAATAATTGGGGCATATTAGATCGACTAGACTGATTTAGATTTGACTCCGAACTTGAAGATTGTAAAGTGTATTTTAAGCATTTAACCATGTATTTTTCATTTGCATTGGTTATATTCAATTTTGAGCTATTAAAACATCCTCTAGTCTAACATTCCCATATAAGTCTCTTTCTAAAAGAAAATTAAAGCTTTTAATAAAATATGATCTACAATAACCCTGTATTAGTCGAAAGTAAGTACTTTTCTCATTGCATTAGATTTAGTTCCAATGAATTGTCAGTTATTTCCATGATTCATTGGCTAGAGCTAAGCACTATGAAAAAATTGCTGTGGAAACCAAACTAAAAATATACCTAACTTTCTTTCAGTCATTACTTCGAACATCTTAAGTGCAATTACATCTTAAACACAGTAGCAATTACAATATTACAGTTCTGGGTATTAAAAAAGAAAATGATCGTAACAATTAAATGTAGCTGAAAAACGCGCAAAAATTTTGAAACTTGGATTTGGCTTCAAAGGTAGGCCACGTACATTGTCGTGTTGATCTACCTATCCAGAAACTAAAATCAGCTCCAACATTATGGCTAAAAGACCATATATCATTCTTTCTCAGGTTGTTGTTTCGGCTTAGTCTCGTGAACACTCTCCACCGGAGGCAATGTCTACACACGATAGTAGTAGAATAAGACATATCAAACAGGTCATGCAGTCATGGTTAACAAGATAGGACTAGTGTTTCAAACATTTTATCAAACAGGTCATGGGCCTATAAAATATTTGGATATAACATACTGACAATGTGCCAAAGATTGAAATCGTTATGAGAGAGAGGCTTACATTTTTATTTTTTTATTTTTTTTATTTCGATCTCACACCCTTTCTCTCTCTCTAGCGTCGCGGGAAATATGTGTTTTTTTTAATTTTTAAAGGCTTTCCTCCCAGAGTTACTGGTGAACTTATAAGTAAATCAATTATAAAGTCTGAAAGGCCCAATTTGGGGGACCTCTTATGTTGAAGACTGGGCTCTTCTTCTTTTTTTAAGGTATTGGGCTTTGGTAGTTGGCTATTAATGGGCTTAATTGGATCTAATGCTTACTTCAAAGCAAGATTCCCCCCCTCCCCCCTATTTGTTAAAGCCTTGTAGTTTTGGAAACCTCCATATTCAAATTTCAACTCCCCTAATTATTGAATTATAAAAAATAAAAAAAAGATTTTCTTTTTTATAGATACCATAGAATTTTAATAATGGATTCACTCCATAATAATTACAATTTATCATTAGACTAAATAATTTTTAGTGCAGATAAAATTTAAACACTAAATCTCTTATTTGATGACAAAATATTTTACCACTTAAAACCACCAATAGAAGAGAATTTAAGAGAGATTAAAAAAAAAGAGGATTTTCTCCTGTTAAATAGTCGAAGTTTAATAAATTTATACTTAAATTTTAAATAATAATAAGAAGAACTTTAGGAACTAATGTATTAGAACTTCAATATGTATTATGTTGGCAAACCATGATCAAAACATAGAATCTAAGTTTAAGCTTGTTCAAAGTGTGATTTAATGTAAAATTGGAATCGAGTGATTGTAGGATTTATTGGACGAAATTTGCAAGGCTTGATCGATCAAAAATTAGACTCGATCGATTGAAACTCGTGCAGATTTAATTTTCTACAGAAATTCCAATTCAGTCCATGCCCATATGACATGTATGGTTAAGTGTTTTACTCTTAGTATAAAAGGAAAAACTTTAGCTACGTTTTACAAGTCTTTAGAGAGTTGTGTGTTGAATCTTCTGTGAGATCTGAAAGATGTTTACCTTCACACAGACACATAAAATTGTCAAGATCAAGATTCGCATCAATAACTTGATGATCTCTTCAGTCGCTGCATAAAGAATTTTAAAGAAGATCTAAAACTTTTGAGTGAAGTCTCAAAGTCACAAGTATGAGAACTTGTGGTTGCTGTAGATCAAGGAAAGAAGTAATCTATGGACTCAAAACTATCATGTGATTATGGTAGTAAGTTTTCTACTCGAGGTAGTAATATAGCCCTTTATATGGTAGCTTAAAGCTTATCAAAATATAGGTCACGAGTACTTGTAGGAATTTACCTTATCAAAATATATGTAAAACAGTGTAAAGAAACGCAACTAAAAACTAAAAACATAATATAAAAATCACCAAAAGACCCAACCAATACTATGTACTATCTACTAGCAAGATGGCTTTCCATGTATCAATGAAAGTCGTTTACTTTGAAAAATGTTTAATCTATAATAAATACTTACAAATTGGTCGACAATCAACGTAATAACTATTATTTCAAATTACTCGAGGTAGTAATATAGCCCTTTATATAGTAGCTTAAAGCTTATCAAAATATAGGTCACGAGTACTTGTAGAAATATACCTTATAAAAATATATACCTGAAACAGTGTAAAGAAACGCAACTAAAAACTAAAAACATAATATAAAAATCACCAAAAGACCCGACCAATACTATGTACTATCTAGTAGCAAGATGGCTTTCCATGTATCAATGAAGTTGTTCACTTTGAAAAATGTTTAATCTATAATAAATACTTACAAATTGGTCGACAATCAACGTAATAACTATTATTTCAACACATAATAAATAAATATTGTAATTTCTATTTTATGATTATTGATATATTAACGTGTAAGATTTTTTTGTTGGGGTAAGTAATGTGTAAGATTTATATATTAAAAAAGTCAAAACAACATTAATAATAGGATTCTTAAATACCTATGATATAAAATTTTTTTTTTTAAACCTCACTTTCTTTTACTACCACACACTCTTAGTGCGATGATTTTTCCGCTTTTACAAATATAAGTGCTTGTGGAGTATGAGGGGCAAGAGTCGGAGTTATGTTTGGTAACAGTTTTTATTTTTTATTTTCAAAAATTTGTTTTGGGGAATATAATGAAAAAATGATTTTCTTGTATTTTTGAAATAAAAAACATATTTGGTTAGTTGCAATTAAAAAGATAGTTTTTTGAAGAAAAAAAAATTGAAAATACTAAAATATGTTGTTACTAAAATTTAAACTCTAATGCTAACTCATTAGATAAGACAAATTCATTAAATTAAACGTGTGTTTTTATTAACTTTTAAAAATTAGAAACTGAAAACAGCATTTTACATGTTTTTAGTTTCCTTCACAAATTAAATTTTGAGAATAGTTTTTGTTTTCTGTCTATTTTAAGTTGCTAAACAAGTTTTCTAGTTTCAAAAATAGAAAATTGTTTTTAAAAACAAAAAACAAGGAGAAAAAACATGTACCAAACATAATCTTTAGAAAATAGTTTCACATATATATATATATATATATACACACTTAGATTATGCTAGAATTGAATTTTTATCTTGTATTAAAAAAAATTCTATTGTGTATTAAAAAAAAAAAACCATTATATGAAATTCAACCCCTGCATTCCAAAAAAAGAAAAAAAAAACACACTTTTCCTTTTGCATCTTACCGAACTTTATTAAATTAATATTAAAAGAGAGCTTTTGCATTTTTCCCGTAAAGGTGCACTGAAATTTCAGTCCTCTTTCATCACTTCCAAATTCTGTTCTCAGTCTTTTCCCTCTCTTCATTTGCAAATTTCAGGGATTTTTAAAAAAATAATTACAAAACCCAAACAATATTATTAGTTAGCCAATGTTTCAAATATATTGCATTTCTAACAATTCGACTTCAGAAAAGTCGATTTTACTGTTCATATTGCTTATTTTTTGTGATTTTTTTTACATAGAAACCGACTTCGTTGGAGTTGTATTCTATACAAAGAAATCGACTTCAGTAAAGTCGATTTCTTTGTATAGAAAACGACTTCAGCGAAGTTGATTTCTTTGATATGCCCAGCCCAAAAACTTACACGATTTTTTTGTGTTCTTCCTTTCCTCCCCAAAATGCACCTGGGTTTCCACTTCCAAGCCCCAAAAACCCATGAAAAAATCTCCAAAACAAATCAAACCCTCCACTGCTCGTCGGTGTTGCTGGGGTTCGTCGGAGTTTGGTGAATCGGCGCCTGGGTTCTTCGTTTGCTCGTCGGTGTTGCTGGGTTCATCGGTCAGAATCGGCGCCTGGGTTCGTCGGTCAGAATCGATGTTGCTAGGTTCTTCTTCGTTCGTTCTTCTTCGTTCGCCTGGGTTCGTTCTTCTTCGTTCTTCTTCATCACAGATTCAGTGTTTTTCTTCGTTCTTCTTCATCACAGCTTGATTCAGTGTTTGAATATACACAGAAATCGTCTCCTCTGGGGTCGATTTATGCCTGCGTGTCTGAACAATCATAGGGAAATCGACTCCATTTCGCTCGAATTGTTAAAAATGAAATTAGTTTGAGAGTTTGCCTAACTAATGATATTGTTTGGGATTGATGATTATTTTCTTAAAAAACCCCAAATTTCAGATTGGATTTCTACTCACTCTGATTCCGCCCAATTTCAAAACTACGCAAGTCAGGTTAGGGATCAAGTTATTTCTTCTTCCCTAATTTCAGATCCACCTGCTCTAGCCCCAATCTCAGGTGCGTCTCTTTGATTCTCTCAGTCTCATCTACTGTTAAAATTTTGTGGAGTTTGATGTGTTGTTACAGTCTTTTTTTGCTCTGATTTTCGGACTAAATTATTTTAGTTTTTTGAGTTTTTCTGGGTTTATGATATGAGATCAGAACTTCAGATATCAACACCAAACCCTTAAAACTGAGATCTTTTGTCTTTATTCTCTGGGTTTATTTTATGAGGTCAAAGCTTTTATTTCTTCAACTTTGCATTCTTCTTTTATCTTCAGGTTGGGTTCGTCTGTAGAAGAAACGTGGGTAGCCATTCTGACATAGGCCCCACTTGCTTTTTACAAACCAAAAACCGAGTTCAAGTTTGGGTTCCAAACAGGAATTTGAAAATTGAGAACTAAATTATAAAAATTGAGATATGGGTGTGTTGAGAATCAAACACCGTACACTTTCAAATCTTTGACCACACTTGCTTATGCCCCATTTGAACTCTAAGTTTAATTTTCTTTTATTGCGATGATCTTAGCCACATGATAACTACATTTGACCGGGACGAAATGGACAACTAGCCATAAAATCCTAATAATATAATTAGTTGTCAACGTTTTCAAACTATATTTTTTTTTAGCACCTCGAGCTTCAAAAACTCGATTTTGGCACATAACTCGAGTCTTTAAGACTCGATTTTTATGGCCTAATCATGTCTTATGTGGCATATTTTTCCACGTGGCGACCATGTGGAAATCGAGTTTCTTAGACTCGATTTCCAAATAAATACAAACAAATAAGAGAGAACCGTAACAGAGTACAACCCGGAGAAAAAAAAAAAAAGCACAGAATGAGAAGAACCCAGAGAAAAAAGAAAAAAAAAAAAAAAACCAGAAGGAGAGATCAGATCGGACCAAGATCGGACCACCGCGCGCAACCCAGGGGCCCAGGCCGCGCGCTCGGAGGCCCCGGGCCTCGCGCGCGAGCCCGGCCGCGCCTGGCTGGTGAGGCTCTCTCCCTCTGAGCTCTTTCTCTCTCTCTCCCTCTGATCTGAGTTCTGGTGAGGCTCTCTCCCTCTAAACTTTTTCTCTGTCTCTCCCTCTGAGCTCTTTCTCTTTCTCTCCCTCTGATCTGAGTTTGGATTGAGATTGATGCGTTTGAAGTTTTTGAAATTTGTTTGTGGGTATTGCAGTGCAGAGACTTAGAATATTTTTTATTTTATTTTTTTTGTTAGAAATCGAGTCTAAGAAACTCGATTTTCATGTGGTTGCCACGTGGAAAAATATGCCACATAAGATATGATTAGGCCATAAAAATCGAGTCTCAAAGACTCGAGTTATGTGCCAAAATCGAGTTTTTGAAACTCGAGGTGCTAAAAAAAAATATAGTTTGAAAACGTTGACAACTAATTATATTGTTAGGATTTTATGGTTAGTTGTCAATTTCGTCCCATTTGACCGTGTAGAACTCATTGTTGGAATGTGACCAAAACATAGCATCATTTGTCAGTTTTGTCTGATAACAAGTTAGGGGAACACGTAGAATTGCCTCAACATCCCCACTATCAAAGTTTTAATACTTTAGACCAAAGAGTCGTAATAGCCATCTTAATTTTATGTTTTCAACAATGCTTGCAAATTGTGTCTTATTCACAATTAAAAATAAATTCTCATAAAATAAAAAACTGTTAAAAATAAAGTGAGGCTAAAAGCACAATCTCCATTAAAATTAAGGAGATAGTTTAAACTTTAAAGTTTTAATAGTTTGCACTGCAAAGTGCAAAGAATTTATAATTTAAACTTTTAGAGTGGATTTAAGTAATTAATACATAAAACTAACAATATTTATATTTTTGTTTTTTTGAGCTGACATGATTTATTATTGTAGTCATGCAAAGACGCAGTCGTATAACTAATACTAGGCATATGCACAATATATACGAGCACCTGAACCATGCAATTGTACTTTTTTAACTTCTCTCTCTTTTAATTAAAAAAGTACAATTGCATGTTAAAATTTAAAAAAGTTTAAAATTATTCATTTGTTCTAATGTTAAAATTAATAATGAATTTCTTTTTAAAGTTTAAAAATGTCAGTTCTTAAAAGACAATTGAATGACTTTTTTACTTTGCTTTAATAAAGAATTTTTTAATAAATATATAAACAAACTATTAACTTGGAAGCAACTTAAAAAGCAAAAAAGCAATATAAACCAAAGTTTTCAATTCTTTTTAGGTCCTTTTGGATTGGCCGTCGGATTGGAATATTCTGGTATCGGTAGTGGTGTACCATTCTAAAACTACAGTATATATATATATATATTACTTATTTTAGGAGTATAAAATACTTATTTAAATTACTTATTTTAGGAGTATAAAATAAATTCTTTATACAGTGATATAATTATGAGATTAGTTGTTAAAAAAAAATTCAAACTTGATATTATTTAGAGTCCGTTTGAGAAGAGTTTATTTAGTTGAAATTGAAATTTTTTTTATTAAAAATAATATAAATAAAATTAAAAAATAGCTAAAATAATACAATAAAATTTATAAATAATACTAAAAAGTAATATAGACTTATAATAGGAGGAAAAATGATAAATAGTGTAAAAAAAAAAACTGATTTTTAAGCCATTGTCATATTACAGCTAAGATGAGATTGTTTAGTTAAAAATAATCAAATAAAGAAGATTGTACTTGTAGGCATTGGGTAAAGTAAACTATGAAATCCTACTCCATTTCTCTAATTCATTTTCTGTACTTTCACATTTCACGTGACCTTTCACGGTTTTTGATGTCTTTAGTACTTTCCAACTTTTAAGATATTGGGTGTGTTTGGATTGAGCTTATTGTTGCTGAAACTGAAAACTGAAAACTGAAAATATTGTAGCAAAATAATTTTTAAATGTGTGAATAGTACCGTGAGACCCATTTTTTTAATATTTTTTTAGTGCGTGAACAGTGTCAAACAGTGCATGAACAGTATTTTTTGTTTGTGAACAGTAAAATCATGTGATTTTACTGTTTACTTTTCGAAAAAAAAAAAAAAAAAAAAAAAAGGAAAACGCAGGTTTTGCAGACGCAGACGTTGTTTCTCCCTCTCATCTCTTTACCTTCTTCCCTGACCTGGCCCGACCTTTTTCTTCCCTCTCTCACTTTCTGCCATTCTCACTGTACCCTCTCGACCTCTCAGGATCTACTCATCGTTTAGCTCTTCTCAAAAAAAAAAAAAAAAAACACTCATGCTTTAGTTCTTTGTTTTCTCTCAGGAGCACTGAAATTTCTAGGAAGTGGAAGTACTCAGAAAAATATAATAAAAAAGAGCAGTGGAAGTTTCTTGTAATATTTCCTAAAAGGAGCACTGAAATTTCATCACCTCCAAATTTCTAGGTCCTCTCCAAATTCTCTCCTCAGTCTTCTCTGTCTCCCTCTCTTCATTTACAAATTTCAGATTGGATTGGACGCATTATCAAAACTACGCAAGTCTGGTTGGGGATCAAGTTATTTCTTCTTCCCTAATTTATTTTCTTTTTAATCATTTTTCGGTTATAAATTTCTAATTGATTATTATTATTTTGGTTTTTTAAAATTTTGCATGCAGATCTATTTTTCTAATGGCTTTAATGGACATGAAAACGGACTCATTAGCTTTCCCAAGTTCTTCTTCTTCTGCTGCCCGACGGAAGTATGATGTTTTTCTCAGTTTCAGAGGCGAGGACACCCGCTACAAGTTTATGGGTCATCTATACCAAGCTTTGATCCAGAAAGGCATTGTCACCTTTAAGGACGATGAAAAACTTGAGAGAGGAAAATCCATTTCACCAGAGCTATTGAAAGCGATAGAAGAATCAGAATTTGCTGTAGTCATTCTCTCAGAAAACTATGCATCTTCAACTTGGTGCTTAGATGAACTTGCAAAGATCATTCGCTGCAAAAATGAGACAGGAATGACAGTTCTACCTGTTTTTCACTATGTGGAACCATCCGATGTACGAAAACAAATGGGAACTTTTGAGCAGGCATTTGTTAAATATGAAGAAAAGGAGAACAAAGAGAGGGTCGAGAAATGGAAAGATGCTTTGACACAAGTGGGCAACCTCACCGGATGGCATTTAAAGGATGATTGGTAATTTAACTTCCAACTTATTTATTTCTTTTAAATGTTTAGATGACCCACTTCATATATGTAACTTTATTTGGAACCTTAAGCAACTCTACATCCATGTTTATTCTACTTCTTTTAATTTTGTCCTCAGCAAATCAATTTATATATATTTGTTTCTGTCAATAGAATTAAACTTTATATATGTATCGTATTTTTTGTGTGACCTATTTGTGGCTCAAACTCAATGCATATTGTACTTTGTTCATTGCAGCTCTGAGATAGAAAACATCAAAGACATCGTGCGATGGATATCTCTTCACTTGAAGTATGATGCATTACCGTACATTGCCAAGGACCTAGTAGGAATATACTCTCGAATGGAGGAATTGGAGTCACGTTTAGCTTTAGGGTCAAGTGATGTTCGCTTTATAGGGATTTGGGGGATGGGGGGAATGGGCAAGACAACTCTTGCTAGAGTTGTTTATTATATGGTTTCTATTAAATTTGAAGATTGTAGTTTTATTGAGGATGTTAGGGAAAAATCTGAAAGAGATGGTTTAGTTGGACTGCAACAGAAACTTATTTCTAATATTTTGATGGAAACAGATTTGAAAATTAGAGATAAGTATGATGGAGTTATCAAGATCAGGAATAGGTTATGTTGTAAAAGGATTCTTCTTGTCCTTGATGATGTAGATAAATTGGACCAGTTGAAATTCTTAGTTGGGGAGCATGATTGGTTTGGTCCAGGAAGTAGAATTATCATAACAACAAGAGATGAGCACGTGTTGATAGCACATAATGTAAAGGAAATATATGAAGTTAACGGATTGAATCATGAACATTCTCTTCAACTATTTTTATCAAAAGCCTTTAAAAACAAACATGTCCCAGATGATTATTTAGAGCTGTCTGACCATTTTTTGGACTATGCTAGTGGCCTTCCGTTAGCTCTTGAGGTTTTAGGTTCATTTTTGGTTGGAAAAAGTATTGTTGAATGGGAAAGTGCATTAGAGAGGCTCAAAGAATTTCCTGAGGATACCATTCTCCAAGTACTTAAAATAAGTTTTAATGGACTCCATGACAAGGTGAAGGAAATATTCCTACATATTGCATGCTTCTTTAACCATTGGGAGAAAGATTGTGTATTGGAAATACTGGATAGTCTTGGCCTTTACCCTGTCATTGGATTGAAGGAACTCACTGATAAATCTCTCTTGAAAATTATGGATGAGGATATGGTGTGGATGCATGATTTACTAGAAGAAATGGGTAGAAACATAGTTCGTAATGAGTGCCTTGATGATCCTGGGAAGCGTAGTAGATTGTGGCGTTATGAGGACATTGAAAACGTGTTGAAAAATAATAAGGTAAGAGGTTATTTAGAGAATTTGAGCTCATTCCCTACCTTCTTGTTCAACAAATTTAATATTTAAATATTTATGCTAATAAGATATTTCACAATTCTCCAATTCCTTCTTGATTATTAGGGAATAGAAGTAGTTCAAGCCATGCATATTTTGCGTAATTATGATGATGATGATGATGAAGATGAAGATGAAGATGAAGATGATGGAGATGAAGACGAAGACGAAGATGATGAAGATGAAGATGAAGATGAAGATGAAGTTGAAGTAAAAGAGACATGTTGGAGCCCTAAGGCCATTTCGCAGATGTACAATCTTAAATTTCTTAGAATTGATGGTATTTTCCATGACCCTCAACATCTTCCAAATTCTTTAAGAGTTCTTTGTTGGAGGTATTATCCTTCAAATTCTCTACCATCAACTGTCCAGCTAGATGAGCTTGTTATGCTTTGTTTGCCACAGAGCAAAATTGAACAACTTTGGATAGGAACCAAGGTAATTGTGTTATTAAGCATCCTCACAACTTTGCATTTAAATTTCAATAAATCGAACACTAGGAAACTCATCGACTTGACTTCTTTTTTAACCTTTTTTTTTTCTTCTTAAAACAGAATTTTGACAAGATGAAGTTCATCGACCTATCAGAATTGAGCTTGAATATATCCCCAGACTTCACTGGAGTCCCAAATCTTAAGAAATTAACTTTTTCATATTGTCAAAATTTACGTGAGCTTGACACATCCATTGGAATTCTTGAAAAGCTTGTTCTTCTTCATCTAAACTCTTGCAAAAATCTTATGCGTCTTCCTGACACCATTTGTAATTTGAAATCACTAGAATGTCTTGATCTTTCTTGGTGCTCAAATATTGACAACTTGCCAGAAAACTTAGGGAATCTCAAAGGTCTCAAGAAGCTTGATTTGAGTGGAACAGCTATAAGAGAGTTGCCACCATCAATTGAAGATTTGACAGCTCTTACTTTATTGGCTCTCAAGGATTGTAAGAATCTTGTGTGCCTTCCTAGCGCCATTTGTTGTTTGAAATTGCTGGAATGTCTTGATCTCTCTGGGTGCTCAAATTGTGACAACTTGCCAAAGAACCTAGGGAATCTCAAAGGTCTCAAGCAGCTTTATTTGAGTCGAACAACTATAAAAGAGCTTCCATCATCAATTGAAGGTTTGACAGCTCTTACTTTATTGACTCTCAAAGATTGTAAGAATCTTGTGTACCTTCCTAGCGCCATTTGTTGTTTGAAATTGCTAGAATGTCTTGATCTCTCTGGGTGCTCAAATTGTGACAACTTGCCAAAGAACATAGGGAATCTCAAAGGTCTCAAGAAGCTTTATTTGAGTTGAACAGCTATAAAAGAGCTACCATCATCAATTGAAGGTTTGACGGCTCTTACTTTATTGAATCTCAAAGATTGTAAGAATCTTGTGTGTCTTACTAGCACCATTTGTTGTTTGAAATTGCTAGAATGTCTTAATCTCTCTGGGTGCTCAAATTTTGACAACTTGCCAGAGAATATAGGGAATGTCAAAGGTCTCAAGAATCTTAATTTGAGTAAAACAGCTATAAAAGAGTTGCCATCCTCAATTGAACGGTTGACAAGCCTTGCTTCATTGTCTCTATTCTATTGCAATAAACTTGAGTGTCTTCCTAACACCAATTGTGGTTTCAAGTTCCGTGCTGCTTTTGATATTTTTGCATGCTACGGATTAAAAAACTTGCCAGAGAACCCATGGATGATTGAAGGTCTAGGGGAGCTTAATTTGTGTAGAACAGCTGTAGAGGAGCTGCCTTCATCGATTGAACGTTTGACTAACCTTACTATATTAAATCTAAGATATTGCGTGAATTTTGTGTGCCTTCCTAAAACCATTTGCAATTTGACATTGCTTAAAACTCTTGATCTTTTTGGATGCTTAAAATTTGACAACTTGCCGGAGAACATAGGAAATATGGAAGGTTTGGAGGTGCTTAATTTGTATTGGACAGCCATCAAAGAGGTTCCTCCTTCAATTGTTTTCCTTAAAAATCTCAAAGTGCTACGTATCCGTGGATGGAAGTTATCTGAATTTGATTCCCAGCCAGCAAGTCTTGAGTCGATGGATCCATTATGGATTTTATCATTGTACTTGTCCGAAGGTCCTACCACGAAAAGAATATTACTGCCTTCATTTATATATTACTCACTGCCAACAAGTCCAGTTCTGGTGGGCTTATCATTGCCTTTCTTATCAGGTCTACAATCTTTAACAGATTTACATATTAGTCACTGTGATCTTTCGTTAATTCCCAATGACATTGGCTGCTTGTCCTCTTTAGAATTCTTAGATCTAAGTGGAAATAATTTTGTTTCCCTTCCTGAAAGCATGTCTCAACTCTCTAATCTTCGAAAACTCTATTTGGAGGGTTGCAAGAGGCTTTAATCATTGGAAAATGTTCCGTCAAATATTGATTCTGTAATTGTAGACGATTGTACCTCGTTGGAGAGATTGCCAGAACTACAATTTTATCAATTTAGGTCAGATCGCACCTATTTGCAATTCCTGTTTCTCAACTGCTTCAAATTGGTTGACAATATTCAAAGCGTTAATAACATGCTTCAGGTCTCTCTCTCTCTCTCTCTCTCTCTCTCTTCCCCCCCCCCCCCTAGTTCTAAACGTTATGCTTTGTATATTTCAGGGACAAAGTGGTTCACTACCACCAGGGAAGTTAAACATTATTATGCCTGGAAGTGAAATTCCAAAATATTTTAACCAAGAATGTACGGGTCATGAATTGGACGTACAACTGCCTTCTAATTTGTATAGTGTGCTGATGGGAATTGCATTGTGTGTTGTTTTTGTACCCAACAAGAGGAGATACGAACACCCTTGTGATTGGGAACTTTCATTTAAAATGAATGGTCTTTTATTGAGTTGTGGAGAATATTTAGGTTCTAGGAAAGAATATGGTACAATTGAATCACATCACCTTTGGCTGACCTATTATTCCAATAACCATTTGTCTCACCCTTTCTTCTCTATTTGGAAAGGAAATACATTTAGTCAATTTGATCCAAACGGAATTCATCAACTTACGATTAGAGCATCTTCCCAGAACTTGGAGGTGGAGAAAATTGGGGTCCGATTCATATACCGGCAAGACATTGAAAATCCCAGTAAAACTATGGCACAGTGGATCAACAACAGCGGCATTGTAATCCATCATGATGTTGATGATTCAATTGTAGAAGGTAGCAGAAATAAGCGAAGCCGTGATGAGGATGATGATGGGGCAGGACCTAGTGGAGAATGCTGCTCTATTGTGCAACCACTGCCAAAGAGGATTCAAAGGCTTGGAGGATTTATAGTTGATTTCGAGGATTCTAGTCAAAGGGAATTTTTTGACTTCTTTGCAAGTAAGTCTTTTATCTTTCTTATTACTTTCAAGTTTTAACCTTTAAAAGTCATCATTTACAACTACTTGTTGGTGCAATTTTATTTAGTGGAAGGAGAGAATCAAACGTCCAAGAAGCTTGAAGCCATTCATGAAGGTAGTAGTTACCAAGACATCGAAGATCTCAATCTAACTATGGCACAAAGCAGCAACAGCAGCATGCTCTATGAGGGTCTGGCAAAAACTGTCGTGATATTGAATGATTCAGCCGCAAAAGGTAGCAAAAATAAGCAAAACCGTCATGAGGATGATGGGGCTGGACCTAGTGGAGAAGGCTCCTCTAATGAGGAACCAAAGCCAAATTGGATTTATAAAGTTGGAGAATTTATGGCTGATTGTGAGGAGTCTAGTCAAAGGGAAATTTTCGACTTCTTTGCCAGTAAGTGATCATCTTTCTACTTTCTACTTTAAAATTCATCATAATTTTTTTCGGGGATATATTCGATCTTTTTTTTTATAAAAAAATGTTAACTTCAAAGTATTGTGCTAGTTGTAGACTTCAAAAATTAAAATCATACCATATCAATTTTCTTTTTTTATTATTATTATTTTTAATCAGGTTGGAGTAATAGAAATTTTTCTTGTTTGTCTTGTTGGTGAACTTTGTTTTAGTGGAAGGAGAGTATGAAATGTCCAAGACGCTTGAATCCATTCATGGAGGGAAGAGGGATAGTTACCAAGACATTGAAGATCCCAATCAAACTATGACTCAGTTAAGCATTAACAGCAGGACACTTTCAGGATCTGGGTGATCTACGCCATGATTTTTAAGATTCAACCACAGAAGGTAGCAGAAATAAGCAAAGTCATGATGAGAATGATGGGGCTGGACCAAGTGGAGAAGGCTATTCTAGTGACGAACCCCATCCAAAGAATGTATGGCTGATTCTAAAGAATTTAGTGTAAGGAATGTTTTGACTTCTTTGCCTGTAAGTCATCATCGTTCTTCTTGCTATTACAGTTTATGAGTCTTGATGTTCTCTCTTATTTTGGGGAAGGGAATCCAATGAAATGAAAGTGTGGGTTTTGTTTCTCAGGTTTAAATTGGCATGATAAAAAAGTTTAATTTGTCACAGGTATAAATTGGAGTTTTTCTTTTCAATTTTTATACTAGCATTGCGAGAGGGTAAAAAGAAAGTTCAAAGTATTGTGCTTGTTAACATCACCTTTCGGCACTCACATGCCAAAACCCACAAACTCAAAAATTAAAATTATTCCATATATCTAATTTTTTTTTTTTAAGTTTTTTCATCAGGTTTGAATAATACAAATTTCTCTTCTTGGCTTGTTGGGGCACTTTTATATAATGGAAGGAGGAGACCCAGAAACTTAAAGCCTATCGCGGTGGTAAGAGGGATAGTTATGAGAGAGATGTTGAAGAATTAGCCAAGGAGGGTCATTCCTCTCACACCCTCCTTGGCACTCGCTCAAGTGGGCAAGAATTAATCAAAGAGGGTTACTTTTTGCTGTATATGTGTGTGGCTTTGTTTATTTGGTTTTATAGAGTTTAAGCCGTGGCATCAGTGTAGAGAAATTAAAGATTCTCTTGTCCCATGCTTTTGTGCTATTTTGTAATCTCCCATTTTCTTAGTGAAATATTCTGTTAGATAGTCTGTGGATGTAGGCTTAAAGCCGAACCATGTAAATCTTTGTGTTCCATGTGTGATTGTCTTTTCTATTTCTATTTCGCATAACATATTATTATTTTGTTACACATAACAAATAAGCATAAAATAACCTACTATTAGTTTGTTACACAACTAATATGCATAAAGCTTCCACGAACTCAACAGTTTGTGATTAGAGCAATGTATGCTTATGAATGAAGTTGCATTGTTTTAACAATTGAGTGCCCTGCTGGGCTTGTAAAGTGCGGCTGCAAATGTAGCCGTTTGCACTTTGGTAGCGGAGAGGGGTTGTTTGAGTGTTGTATTTGCTGGGTTGTTATTTGTATCCAGCTTTGTTTGAAGTTTTTTTCTTCTAGTGTTTTGATAAATAAAAATGATTTATTCATTAAAAAAAAAATCTCCTGAGGTTTGTTGTATTAATAAAATTCTCTTGGGCTGTTGGTCGATTCATGCGTCAAGAACCTTTAGTTATAAGTTACTAAATTTTTTATCATCTTGAAGTTTTGACAGCAACAGAAGAAATCAAACCACATGATAGTATTAGAATCTTCAAAAGCAATGAGTAACTTAATCATCCTAGGGTGATCCATGATATTTGTAAACGCAGCCAACCACCTTCCTAACAAGCTGTATTGCTGCATTTCACACAACCTCATCAATTACTCGACTGTGCTCTTAGCATATTCCTATTCCTCTTCGTCTTCTACTCTCCTTTCTTCTTTCTATAATGTCTTTTTAGTCAGAAACGGACTCAAACTTTGTCATCATTTGCTTGGAACTTATTATTGGCATTAACCAGACCTTGGGGCAATTGATCTTTATCCTTAAAAATTTTTAAATGAATTATTGGGAATGGCAATAGACTTTTACAGCAGGAAATTTTCTCTCTTTAATTAGTTTTGAATTAGTTGGATTAGTCAAACTAGGTTGTATTTCTGATACTCCTACACTATTTTCCTTCTTTTTGTGTTTGAATAGAGCAAAAATTCCATGCAGAAGCAAATTATCAATTCCATTTTGTTCAAGTTATTTATTGGGATGAATCATCCCTCCATCCACCTTGACCTAAATTTCAGTATGTTTCACTAACTTCTGGTCTGGTTGATAAAGAATTTTTGGCTAATATGTGAACAAAACATTAACTTATTTGTTGGTCATTTTTTATTTAAAAAGTTTTACTCAAAATATGAAATTAGAATTTGATTGTTTGATTTGATGTCATGAGAAATTTGAACCCAATGATTAGGAAGTGGTCAAAATCATGTCATACTAAGCTGGTTGAGCAATTTAAGTTATTGACTTGATTCATTATAAATTGTTTTTCTTGATTTGATAATTAAAATTTGGTCCTTTTAGGCTAAACTCTTATTCATCCTAAATTAATGGGTTTTTGTTATGTAATGTGATATTATAAACCTCTTTGTTGAGTAATAATTATGTTAAGAATGTGTATTATTTGATAATAAATAATGCTTGAATCTTTGAATGAGCATTATTTAGGACCTTAGTCAATGTATGAAGTTTTCACAAAATGACATGTTTTTTTTAGAGTTACCCCATTTTGTTAGGGCATGTGTGGAAAGAACAATAATGGATTATGCCTTGTGAAGTACAAAATTTATCAAATTCAGTTGAAATACATTCACCTAGAGGTCAAGCCATGTATTATTAGTCCACACTAAGCTACCATTAAAATGCCCTATGTTACCCAATGTTGACGACTTCTAGAAGAATTTCAAGTGCCTATGCTCTTCTTGATCCAAAATTATTTGCCTCCTCTTTATTAGATTTAGCTAAACGAAAAGAAGCAAAAGAATTCATATTTGAAGCAAACTGAAAATTTCTGCCTCTAAAGTGCAAAAAAATTCAGTCTCAACTATTTGATTACTTGATAATCCAATTCACATCATCATGAAAAACATTCTTTTTTCTGTTCAAACTAGGTTCCCACCTTTATAGTGTTTTGAACTTGTTGGGCTAGGTTGGGCACGTGACATAAAGCTAAAGGTCCAAGGTTCAGTTTACCACACTATCAATTTACGGGGTTTAAGGGTGTTTCCTAGACAAGTAATATAGTCTGGTCAAAGGTTGAGACACTATTTTTTTATATAGAGAGAGAGAGAGAGGGAGAGAGATTATGTGTCTCAGTAAAACTAGTCAAATCCAGAATGAAAAATCTAATCTTAATTGGCAATCTCATTTCTTAGAACCATGTTCTGTACACAGTTCAGTGTATCATCTATATCTTATAGAAACTACCTTCCATCTTCAAAAACTACATTTCTCCACACACATACACCCATTAAACTTGATATTGCAACTGCAAAATAATGAAACAATGACATTCCTTCTGGCTCACCAAAACTCAAACCTCAAAAGCCCACAAATCATTACACTTCAACAAAACTTCTTCAGCTAGTATGGCCAGTCTGCCAAAAGCTCAGCCTGCTTCGTCACAAAAATGATCAACACTTTCCCTTCTGAAGTATTCTTTTTTACTTAAAGCCTTGAAATCCAGTACCTCTGATTCCAGGATAGCTCACAGAACCCCACAGTAGCCATTCCTACAACAAACAACCAAAAAAACCAGTTAAATGGAAACAAATGTTCAATACTAACAGTAAAAATTTTATAAGCAATATGCAAAAAAAGTATATTGCACTTTTCAAAAGTGCCAAACATTGGCTAAACTTTGAAAGCAAAAGAAATAATTACAATACAAGTCAATCATCAAAGAAAAATGAAGATTAATTTTCAAGTCAATGCAAGCATTTACACATACATTACCCATTATAATTCTTTTTGCAAAAATATGGCTATGCTTAAGGTTTGAACTTGCACACCTTTGGTTAGCCAATCATAAATTAGGAGTTAAAAGAAACTGAGTTAAGCCCAACTTCCTACTACTCAGACTTTGACTCTTGCAAAATATTTATAGAACTCAATATTGGCTCAAGCTTCATTCCAGTTTCAATATTCTGGTTCTCAACTCTCTTCCAAGCTAATTGCAAGCTCCATAAAACTTCTAAATGCTAGTTGTTTTGAGTATTTAAACTTCAAAAGCTGATGAGCTCTACATCAAGGGTAAGGTTATTGCACAACTTAGGAAGCAACACCTGTGATGGCTTTTTATTACAAGAATGGCTACTCTTTTCATCTCTTGTTTGCAAATGGAAAACCAGAGAGAGCAATATCCATATTATACATGAAAAGCTCATGACATTTTTGATGTGGTGCTACAATCCCAGAGAGAGATATCAAAAAATTGAAACAATAAAATAATAAATAAAAACAGATAAGTTGAGAAGAATGTGCTGTACTGCTTTCTATGCCTGATTCCTAAAGCATCAGATCAGTTTGAAAAGAAGAATATTCCCTCAGATCTATGATGGAGAACATCTATCAAGCCAGTGCACGAGAAGAGCATAATGATGCTTAAGCTTAAACGTCAGAACATAGTTCAAGCACAAGTCATCCAGCTTAACAAACAAGCCAAGCAAACTTTGATCAAGTTGCTTGCAAGTAGCTTGGCTCTTTTTTTAGCACTACAGTATCTTGAGAACAGCTCTTCACATGTACCTACCACAAGCAAGAAAAGAGTTGGAAGAACAGGTTTTCTAGCATTAGTAAAAATAAAATCAGAAAGATCAAAGGTAAGAGACACTAAACACTCAGAAAACTGAACCCCAACCAAAAACTAAAAAAAGAAATCTCTACATCAAATATGGACAAAAAATCCTTAAAAGAGAAACAACTTGTACGAGCTAAAGATTGAAACTACAAAGTTGTAACTTCACCGGCATTTAGTGAGGTTTCAATGAACAAACAGAAAAAGCAAAGAGACATCAGCACTAAATTGCTGCATTTAGTGCTGTTCACTCAAAATGTCACAAAATTTAATTATCAAAGATTTTTTAAAAACAATATGGACATAAATCTCCAGAAACACTTTCTAATAGGTCAACCAAAAATTGGAAACGCATGGGAAAGAAGCTTCAATGAGACAGGTTTTACTAGTCTCATTTCCCATTAAAACAAAAGAAGCTCAGGTAAAAAAACAAACGGTCCCCTTAGTTACAGCAGCCACTAATGTTTTCACCAGACACGCCAAAGGAAATGTTTAGTCTGTGTGTGACTTGTATATAAAAAATAAAAAGAGTGAAATGATTAATGTATAACAACTTGTGTTAAGGGGTCTAAAAACTTACAAGTGGTATTAGAGCAGGTTAGCTCTTGTGTTTAGATTTTTTGATTTAAGAGTTGATTTTTGACCCCTGTTGTCATGGAATACGGTTGATGGGAACAACTATGCCTACTGGAAAGTAAGGATGAAAGCCTTCCTGAAATCTATTGATGAGAGAGTGTGAAATTCCGTTGAATACAGATGGGAGAAACCGATTACTCCTGTTAGTGAGTGGTCAACATCTTAAAAAGAGGTAGCTGCTTTTAATAGCAAAGATATGAATGTTATTTTTAATGCTATTTCTATGAAGGAATTTAAGAGAATCTCAAATGTTGAGGTTGCTCATACTGCATGGAATATTCTCCAAACTATGCATAAAGGCACAAAGGCAGTTAAAATTAGTAAGTTGCAGCAGTTAACAACTAAATTTGAAAGCATTAGAATATCAGATGATGAGTGTTTTGATGAATTCTATGCTAAGCTAAATGATATTTTTAATTCTGCTTATAATTTGAGTGACATTTATGATTAACCTAAGATTGTTAGGAAGATTCTTAGATTCTTAACTGAAGATTTTAGACCCAAAGTGACTGTCATTACTGAAAGTAAGGATGTGGACTCCATCCCTGTTGATGAGCTTGTGGGATTTCTCCAGTCCTATGAGCTAGACCTACTCAAAACAAACTATAAAGTTATGATTTACAATTATGTTTTATATTGGCTTTATTCCATGACAAAAAGTGTTATAATTACTTTAATTTTATTCCTTGTATTTTGTGGGATTTTATTGTATTGGGTTTAGTATCAAGTTGGTGAAGACTCAAGCTTAAATGAAGAATCAGTGGATCTCACGGGTGTCTCGCTGGAATCTAACCCACAAAAGAGCCATGTGAGGAGCACATGACTAGAAGCTGAAGAGTCGTGTCAGGCTGTTGTTTTCGCGAGTGTCTCGCGGGTAAGGCCTTCTTGCGAGATAGTCGCAAAACTTTATGCTTGGAGGATTTTTAAGAGTGACTTTCCTACCCTTCACCCATACTATATATACCCTCATTACTCACAAATGTATGTGAGGCCATTTAGAGAAAAAAAACCCTAGATAGGTTTTCTACAACACACACACCCATCTTTTGAGAAAGAGCTACTCATCCTTAGTGAGAAATCATTGTAGTCTCTTCTCCATCCCTCTCCCATTGTCATACCTTGAGAGAAGATTTGTACCCAAACACAACCCACACCTATTCAGAGTGTAGAGACTGTTTTGGAGCTTGGGAAGTTTTGGAGATTTGCCAAAAGAAACCGGTGAGGCTTGATGGATGCAATCGGGTGTATTGCGGGATCCGGAAAGTTAGACAAGACACGGTTCCGAGAAGCCTTATTGGAGTAGGAGCTTGGAGGGCTTAGGTACATCGGGTAGATTAGGCTTGGAGGGTCTCTTGCAAACCTATGTATCCCAACTGATTGTCTAGTGGATCAATTATTGCTTGGAGGGCGGCAGAGAAGTTTTTTGCCGAGTTCTTTGATTTCCTCTTCGATAACACATCGGCGTGTTATCTTGTGTTTGCATTCTCTCTTCCCTTACTGTTGTGCTTTACTTTTATTGTTGGCTATTCATATTTATGCACTAGAGTAGTTTCGGTTATTTATGCTTCATTTACTCTTGTTTCCGCACTTAGATAAGTTAGAGTAAAATCAACCGAGCCTTAATTTTAATTTGGGGGTCTAAACAGCTTTTGTGTTTTCAACACATTTTCGAGCTTTCAAAAACAAATCCAAATCAATGGCTTTTAAATCAGTTGATGATATTGATGGGAATGGATTTGATGATGAACTCTCTTCTACAGAGATTGCATATCTTGCCAAGAACTTTAGAAACTTTCTTAGGAATAACAATAGAAGGGCAAGAGGTAAAAACAATGCTGAACCTAAGAATTTTAAGAAAAATGAACCAACTAAACATAATAATGCTGATAAATCAAAAGAAAAAGTTGGTCAAACTTCTAGCAATTCACTAGGTCAACAATGTTTTGATTGTTAAGGGTATGGTCATGTAAAATTTGAATGTCCTACATTCTTAAGGTCAAAGGGTAAAGCTGTGGCTGTAACCCTTAGTGATGATAAAGTTTCTGATCACGAGTCTGGTAGTAATGAAAATGGAAACTTCTTTGCTTTCACAGTTACTGCTATAGTTGATGAAAGTGTTTTGGTTAAAGAGAACCCTTCTGATGGGAAACTCTCTAAGTGTGTTGATTTGCAAGAAGCTTTTAATAAGCTAGGCAAGGTTACTGCAAAGGATGCTATGAGTGTAGACTTAAATCTAAAGAAGATTGCTACTCTTGATCTTGAAAAGAAAAGCTTGTTGCTGATTTTGCTAGATGCTAATGAATTTATTAATAAGGTGAAGATTGAAAACATGATGTTGCTTGATAAGATTAAGAACCTAGAACTAGAATTATCTGTTTCTATATAACAAACAAATAGGTCTGCTAGTTCTAAACTTGATCACATGCTGAGTGTTTAGAAGTCTCCTTTAGACAAAACAAGTTTAGGTTTTGTTGATAGCATCTCTGTGTCTACAAATTTTGTTCCTTCTTTTGAGCCACCCAAGATTGAGGTTGTCAAACCAATAGAAGTTACTCATGCTCCTAGGAAGATTAGGGTTGATCTTAAAGAGTCTAAGCCTAAGAATCCTGATAACGCCTTAAAATGTATACTTCTTATATATTTATGTGAGCGTTATCTCCTTATTACTATGCTTAATTTGTATAATTAAGCCATGATTTGCTTTAGTCTCTATTATTTATTTCTACATAATTTCTTGAATAATATGTCATTCATTGCGTGTAATTTTCAACTTTAAGGAAATCATGTGAAAAAGATGAGTTTATTAGAGTTTGTGAGAGAATTGAGGCCAACCAGAATTAAAGAGGAGCTAAAGGACCATGCTTAAATGTCTCAGGAGGTGCAGCTGGAGTGCTTGGGTCATTTACCATGTTTGGAAGCTTCAGATAAGGAAAGAAATCAAAGAGGTAGAATGTGAAAAGAAAAAAATCAAATTTGAGCACTGATCAGTATTTTGGGCGTATCTCTCTCCTCAAAAATCCAATTGAACAAAGCTTGATGTGTTGGAACCATGACTTAAATATCTACAACTTTTCAGTTTTGAGTTTTTCAAAATTCTCAACTTTTGAAGGCCAAAATTAACTCACAAATTACTGCTGTAAACCTGGACGGAAATTAAAATAGAAAAAGTTTTATTTTCTTTAGAAACTTTTTACTTTAGGGTTTTGAAGGGAGGTTGTGGAGAACAAATTTTGGGGAGAAAAACCTTGTATTTTCCTTTCTCTAATGGCAACCTTTTTTTTTTTTTTTTTTTATTTGATGAGATTCTCTAATGGCAACCTAAACTCTTTGCTAGGGCTAGGGGTTATGTTTCTTCTATACGGTATGAATATTCAATGTGATTCTTTCTAAGGTTTTAGACAATAACATATTTGATTGTTTAATTAGATTTCTTTTAATGTATTAGTTCTTCCATGCTTTCAATTAGTTTAATCATGTTTTTCTTATTGTTTAGATGAATTTCTAATAGTTTCAAATAGAAATCACATTTTAAAGTGAATGAGTTTTTCTGAAAACTATTCTAACCGCATTATTAATCTAGGTTATTATGCGTCTTGAATTGTCTTAGTTCAATCGAATCATAAGTTTTTAATTGTATAAGAACAATCAATTATGAAATATATTTTTTTTTAGATCACAAAGAATTTTATATCGATATAGGAAAAAACCTCGATGCCCTGGTATTTACATTATTGATTTAAATCAGTTTTTATTATTCTTGTTAACAATCACCAAACAAAAGTATTTTTCTTCTTCACCCAAATTGTTGTTTAATTATATTTTCTTTGAATCTATCCTGCTCCTTGCGGTTCGACCTCAGTACTTCGAGAATTATATTGCTATGATCTCTTGCACTTGAGAGTGAGCAAACAAATCCTAACCTCCCTAAGGACAAGAAGCATGATAGACCTTTGTGGGTTTGTCATTTTTGTGGAAAGGTCAGGCATACTCGCCCAAACTGTTTCAAGTTGCAAGTTGCAAAGCGAGCAAATAAGTTAAAAGTACCTGTGCCTCAAGCACAAGATCATATGGTACTTATCGATGAATCAGTAAAGACTTTAAACCTTTATACCAATTCTGGAGTTGTTTATCATTCTAATATGAATATTAACTCCAAAATCAGAGTTGAATCTAAGAAGTTTTGGATGCAAAAGACTCAATCTAATTAAATCTTTCTAACATGATCCTTGTGCTTCATCTCAAAATCCTTTGTGACCATTTTTTCTTGAAGTTTTGTTTCTTTTTGCTTTTAGGATTTGTATTGCATTACATTCATGCATTCCATATTAGGTTGTTTTTGTTTGTTTCTTTAAAAAAACAAAAACAAAAAACAAAAAATGAAAAGAGGGATGTGGAAGGATGCGTTTTGTATTACATATCTTGAATTTATAGTTAAGGTTGGCCATATTATTTTTACATAACATGCCTGTGTACCTTGTTTAGTTTGGATGAGTTTATTTTTCTGCACTTTGCTAGTTTTAGCTATGTAGTGCATGTTGTGTGGAAGTTGTTTATAGTTTTTGATTACAGGATCTTGATTTTGAAGTCACATACTTTTGATTGTAAGGGCTAAAAAATTCTAAGAGAAAAACATAAATAACCATCTCACCACTGTTTACTAGCCAATCATGAACACCTTAGTGCATATCATAAGATTTTGTACTCGAGAAAGTGTAGTACATACACAAAAAAAAAGAAAAAAGGTGTAGCCTTGGAATAAAAAAAAAAGGTAAAGAAATAAAAATGACATGTACATTATAACAATAAAAAATAAATAAATAAATAAAATTACATGATTGCAAGTTTGTTTTCTAGGAGAGGTGTGAGTTATATGATGTAACTCTTTAGGTGATAGTCACTTTCAAACTTATGTGATGAATAATGTAAAACTTGTGATTGATTACTATTTACATATCACCTTACATGTATCTCATGCTGTTACCAGTTGCACACATTATACAAGTTATTCTTTGCTAAACTTAGTACATGAAATTATGTGTGAATTTGGTTTGACCATCTAAGATTATATGTTCTTTGATTTTGATACAAAATATGTTCATTGATTGAATTTTGGGGACAAAATGTGTCATAATATTGTTTTGGAAGATCTGGGTTGAAATCAAGTGTTTTTGAAAAACTTTTAAACTCATACCCATGCATTTCATTCATGAAATAAGTTGGTTTGAGTGTTTTCTGCATAAAACTCCTATTGTTTTTCAAAAATTCAAATTTTCCAGATTTTCAATCGATTGAGTGTGTTCTTCGATTGATAAAAAATGCCTTAAATTTTTAAGTTTGGTTCTGCCTGGTTCGATTGATGCTCGATTGGTGCTCCATCAATCGAATCTGTTTTTCAATTAATCGAACCCAATTTTCGAACGATTAAAATTTTTAAAATTTCTGCGGAATAGCTTTTGCCTGGCTTGATTGGTACCCGATCGGTACTTGACCGATCGAATTTCAAAAAGAAAGAAAAATAAAAAGCTCAAACCTCATGTGTTATTCACTTTTCAAAAGCTTTTCTTATCATTTTCTTATTTCTCTTCCTCGACCTATCCACTCTAAGGAACTTTGTCATTTTCTTCCTCAATTTTTTCCAAGGTTTTTGTCCTCAAGCATTGGCAAGACCTTTATACCCTTTCTTTTTCAACTTATTTACATGTTTCATGCATTTTTCTTTGAAAATTTCAAACAAAAGAAAATTGGGATTTTTTGATTTTTTAGTTGTTTTTAACCATATTTTTTCGTTGGGCTTTTGTTCTCAGATGTTATAAATAAGATTCCCATGCATTAATTTGATCAATTTGGTGTTTTGAGAACAATTGGAAATTCTAGGGTTTGGTATTTTGTGAAAATTGGGCTTAAATTGATAAAATTGGCTTTTGAAATTGATGAATTCTATCATTATATGATGTTTCCTATCTAGTGTAATGGTTAATTGATCAATTTGATTTTGTTTTGAAAATAGGTTTTTTAAAATTTGGGGTTTTTGAACTAAAACTCTTTGTTCAAGTCAATTGTTGGTAAATGTTGAGAAATTAAACAATTTTTTATGCATTAGAGCATGCATCATATGTGCATTCATTACATGCATCATATAGATTGTTATTTGTTGATAAATTTTGTGCTCTAACCCCGTCTAATGTTGTCTGCCCTTGGTTTTTATTTTGTTTTGTTTTTTGTTTTTTTTTTTTCCTTTTCTTCTATACTCTTAGAATCATGATTAGGAAGACTAGAGCAAAGAAAACCTCTACCCCATCCTCTTCAGATTTCCAGAGTGATAGGTTTAGGTTTAGGAAAAACCAAGAAGCTTATGAGAAGCTTAATGTGTTTAGACAGGTGTGGGCTGAGCGTAGGGTTATCCAAGATGAGATAGATCTCGAGATTCATAGGAACTTTGAGCGTAGAGGTTGGTTACCACTCTTAGATGTTAAGCATCCCCCTCTGGCTGCTTTGATTAGAGAGTTTTATTCGAACCTTTCTATCCACTTTGATGATTCCAACATTCAATTTGTAAAAAGTTGGATAAGGGGTGAAGAGTATGTCATCGCCCCTGAGGTAGTGGCATCTACTCTTGGTGTACCTTTGGTACAGCAGTTTATGTATTCTTACACAGAGTCTCCTCATCTTGATGATATCATGTCACTCATTACCGGTACTTCCATTAGTTGGGGTACTGATCCTAGGGTTACCTCTTATGAGCTTACTGAGCTCAATTACTTGTTTTTTAGGATATCCTT
Source organism: Quercus variabilis (assembly GCA_030445155.1). Classification (NCBI taxonomy): domain Eukaryota; kingdom Viridiplantae; phylum Streptophyta; class Magnoliopsida; order Fagales; family Fagaceae; genus Quercus; species Quercus variabilis. The sequence goes on from CP129447.1 coordinate 72,191,650, forward strand.
TCATAGTCTTTGGCCCATTTCACATGTACATACTATTCCTATTGAGAGATATGTGTTCTTGTACGCTCTCATCATTGATGCTCCCGTACATACAATTGCTCTCATAGGTGCCACCTTCCTTAGGCATAGGGTTGCTCAGTTGAAAGCAAGCTCTAAATGCCCTAGTGTCGAGTCTTCTACAAGTGATTCATGTTGAGCTCATCCTTCTGGTGATCCTTCTGTTGAGGCTTATGTGGACCCCACAGCTGTTGTGGATCCTCCACCATCTACATCTAGCGCCTCTTCCTTGTGTGTTATGTTGGATACGGTTCTCACCGTTTAGGCGGTGCATGGATAGCTCTTGTTGGATGTGCTTAATGAGGTTGCGGCCTTACGAGCAAATTTGGTAGATGCTAGAGGTTCTACTCCACCGGCTCCACCCTCTGATGAGTCATGATTGTCTTTTGGCAATACGTTACAAAAAAGGGGAGTACATGGAGATAGGAGAAGATTGTTTTTGGCTATATAGATTGTATCTAGGAGGCACATGATATGTATTTTGGTTTATTTTGATTTTGGTATTTACTTTTCCTATGGGTTGTACATGTTAAAGGGGAGACTTTTTGTGTTTATTGTTTTTATACTTTTATATTTCTTGTTTCACATTATGGTACATTGATTATGATTTATATTATGAGGTTATTCATGGTATATGTCTTTTTATTTTACGTTTTGCAAAATCAAGAAGTTTAATTTGGTTTATTTGTATTTTTCACACATGCATTTATGTGTTTGTTGAGTGTTTCAGGAATTTACAGGTTAATTCAGTTGTGGCTACTGTCTACTTTTGTAACTGATAGATAGTGGTTAGGTTGAATTGTAATTAGGGCTTTTAAAATTGATTGGGTTGTATTACTTTAAGCATTTTAGTTTTTGTAATGTGTTTTGTCACTGATTGCCAAATGGGGAGATTATTAGGTTCTAAGACTTTAGGAACTAATGTATTAGAATTTCAAAATGTATTAGAATTTCAATATGTATTATGTTGGTAAACCATGATCAAAATATAGAGTCTAGGTTTAGACTTGCTTAAAGTGTGATTTAATGTAAAATTGGAATCGAGTGATTATAGGATTTATTGGACAAAATCTACAACGCTCGATTCCAATTTAGCCCAAGACAAAATCTGCAGAAATTCCAATTCAGCTCAAGCCCATATGACATGTAGGGTTAAGTGTTTTACTCCAAGTATAAAAAGAAAAACCCTAGCTACGTTTTACAGATCTTTGGAGAATTATGTGTTGAATATTCTATGATATCTTAGAGGTGTTTACCTTCATACACACACACACACACACACAGAGTTGTCAAGATCAAGATTCGCGTCAAAAACTTGATAATCTCTTCAGTTGCTGCATAAAAAACTTTAAAAAAGATTTGAAACCTTTGAGTGGAGTTTCAAAGTCACAAGTAGGAGAACTTGTGGTTGCTGCAGATCAAGGAAAAGAGTAGTCCGCAGAGTCGGAGCTGTCACGTGGTCGTGGTAATAAGTTTTCTACTCAAGGTAGTAATAGGATGTTAGTGGTCTAAGTTCTATTGTAAAAACTTCAATTCTTTCATAGTGGATCTGTTTTTACCTTGAGGATAGCTAGGTTAAATCCTCTCTAGGTTTTTTACCGGTTAAATTTTCCTGGTTCATCATATCGTGGTGTTCTTTATATTTCCGCATTATTTGCATGATATGATATTATTGTATTAATCTAGAACTGAATAATTTATTTAAGCAATCACTTAGATAAAAAACTAGGTTAAACAACTTTTGTTAAGGGGTTTAAAACTTACAAAATGAAAGAAAGTATATCAAGTGGACTTCACTTGGTGTTTCATTGCAATTGGGTATTGCCATATTGATTGAATCTTCAACAGCTAACTTGGCCCAAACTTAATGATCTCTTCAGTTGCTGCATAAAAAACTTTAAAGAAGATCTGAAACCTTTGAGTGAAGTCTCAAAGTCAAAAGTAGGAGAACTTGTGGTTGCTGCAGATCAAGAAAAGAAGTAGTCCGTGGGCTTGGAGCTATCACGTAGTCGTGGTAGTAAGTTTTCTACTCGAGGTAGTAATAGGATGTTAATGGTCTAAGTTCTATTGTAAAAACTTCAATTCTTTCATAGTAAATCTGTTTTTATCTTGAGGATAGCTAAGTTAAATCCTCCCCAGGTTTTTTACCGGTTAGATTTTCTTAGGTTATCATATCGTGGTGTTTTTTATATTTCCGCGTTATTTGCATGATATGATATTATTGTATTAACCTAGAACTGAATAATTTATCTAAGTAATCATTTAGCTAAATAACTAGGTTAAACAACTTTTGTTAAGGGGTTTATAAACTTACAAAATGAAAGAAAGTATATCAAGTGGAATAGGTCATGTCCCATCGAAAAAAGAAAAGAAAAAGAAGCTAAATAGGTCATGCCGTTGTCGCGTTGGTAAAACCGTAAAGGAGAAAGTTTCTCTACAATCTGAATTGGAGGAAGTCTCTCCAAACTATGAAGTGTCATTATCAGAGAGTGACACCTGTCCCACTCTATTATAACTCAAGTTCAAGTGATAACTCCAAACGTTAGCCATTTTTCCATTTTTTCTAATTAAAAAAATAATTAATCAACGTAAATCGGTTCCCCATCTCTTGATACTATTTCTTTCCCAGTTTTTTTATCATTCTTCTTCCTCAACCAAAAGCTACCGCCCCTGTCAACCAAAATTTCTAGCTGATTAAAGCCAAACAAGCATGAAAAACCCAGGCAAAGCTACACCAAAACAAAATATCAGTATCCAAAGTTTTCTTTAAAAAATAAAAAATTTCTTAGAAATCAAACATAAGCTAGAAATATCAAAGAAATCAAAACAAACCCACAAACTTGACAAAATCAAATTCTGATTCTACTGCTGCTAGTAGCCAAGTTTATCATTAATCCTCAACAAACCCACAAACTTCTCAAATCAAATACCATACCCAAATCTAAACCAAAACGGAAACCCAAAACAGATCCATTGATCTCACCCAAACTTCAACTTCAACCTCAAAAATAATTTGCACTATCACAACGCCTATCTCACTAGATCAACAACACAATCATGAAACACAAATGCCATGGAGAAAATCGAAGAAGCCTCCTTTGTTCTTCTAAATCTTGGTTTAAGTTCATTCTCAACCATCAAAGGAAGCCAATCTGGGTACAGAGATGTATTGGGCATTGAGTGATTGTTGTTTAGACGAAGAGGGAGAGTCAGATGAAGAAAGTCATGGGAGAAAACGAAATTGATGAGGAAGAAGAAACAGAAGAGAGAGTGAAAGGACTGATCATTTAGGTGATGGTGGTCAGAAATAATTAATTATTTTTTTAATAAAAAAAAATGGAAAAATGGGTAACGTTTGAGTTAACGGAGTTATCTTTTTGAATTTGAGTTATAATGGAGTGGGACAACTGTCACTCTCTGATAATGACACGTCACAGTTTGAAGAGTCTTCCTCCAATTCAGATTGCAGAGAAACTTTCTCCAACCGTAAAAACCTTCTTCATTTCATTGTAAGCTTGCATTGGCTAGGGTATAAATTATAAAATTATCTGGATATATTGGTCAGACTCAGTATAATAGTAGTATAATAAAATCAGTATAAGTGATAAAAGGATACTGATCACGTTCAACATGCAAGAAATTATTTCGTACATTTAATGTATTAATGGGCTTTAATTGGATTTAATGCTTACTTTGAAGCAAGTTTTTTTTTTTTTTTTCAAGAATTTTATATCTCAACTGCTTGATACTTTTAACATCTAGTGTTTAAATCTTTGTTAAACCACCTGTTAAATTATCAAAAAAAAAAATTCTTCTTATAAATATAATAGAATTTTAATATATAGCATTCATTTCATGATAATTTTTTTTTTTATTATCAAATTAAAATATTGATTAATTTTTTTGTATAAACAAGATTTGAATCTTAAATATCTTATTTAACAACAAAATTTTTTAGCAATTGAACTAACTGAACTCTACCTATAAAAAATTTAAAAGAACAAAAAAGATTTTCTTAAATTTAAAAGAACAGAAAGTTTAATAAATTTTTACTTAAAATTAAAAATAATAATAAGAAGAAAGAAAAGAAAAATGAAAGAAAGTGTATCAAATGGACCCCACTTGGTGTTTCATTGCAGTTGGGTATTGGTTCAATCTTCATCAGCTAATTAACTTGGCCCAAACGCCGAACCGAAGAACGTTCTAATTAACATGCTACGCGCTATTGAACTATCGGAGATTCGGAGTCACCAGCCCATGCATTTTCGAGGAAATTTCTAGTGAAGTTCCTGACATTTGCATAGTGTTATCATTCCAACTTTCTTCATCTATAAACTAAGTTTTGAGCTAGGTTGCACCGACATGCCATTTTTGGCGTCGTGTCGGTGTCCGACACGTATTGGACACGGGAACCGGTATGATTCGCCAAATTTCGGTGTTCGAGCAGTGTCTCTTTTTTCTTTTCTTTTTTCGTTTCTTCCACATGGCGTCGACGCGGCACCGACACGGCTCCGACACGCCAGCAGTTAAAAAAAAAAAAAAAAAAAAAAGAAGAAGAGAAAATCACAAATTTTGATAGATGGACTTACCAATACTATTGATTTTGTGATATACCCGAAAACAACATGTCTGAGAAGTCATTAGACCGAAACCCACATCTCATTCTCAAGTTCTCACTTCTCAACCCACCCTTCCTGTAACCTCTGCTCACTGCCGTTGCCCTCTGTCCCTCGCCGGAGCTAGATCGGGCCGATCGGCGAGCTCCATAGACGTTGACGCCGTGCCCTATCCCTTTCGATCTCTCTCTCTCTCGGCGTGGACAACAGTCAGGTCCGACCTCTTTGCTTTTAAGCTTCTCTCTTTTTTCTTTTCTTTTTCTCTTTCAGATATCGGGCCATTTGGGTGAATGCTGAATGGGTTACTTATAATACTCACTTGTTATAATGCATTTTGTTTTTTGTTTTTTTTTTTTATCTCACTCTCACTGTCACTGTGTGAGAGTAGGATATAATATAATATTGTTACTGCTATTATGTGCCATATATAATGTTGTTACTGCAATATAAGTTATACCTTATAACTTATATTTTTTTTTTTCTTTACTCAGCTTTTAAGTAATGTTGTTACTGCCATTATGTGTATTATTGTACTACTTTAGGTATTAGTTTATTTATTTGTAGTTCTTACATAATTTAAATTCTAGACATAAACGTATTTTATGTCTAAAAATATTAAAAAATATGCCTAAATATAAAATTTAATTAATTATTTAATTGCTGTGTCCATACCGTGTTGTGTCCTAGTTTTTCAAAAATTGCCGAATCGCCATGTTTGTGTCCGTGCTGTGTCTGTGTCGGTGCATCATAGGTTTTGAGGCAGTCTCATCAGATCAGACACAGTCATACAGACATGAAATTCACAGAGATAGAGCAACCTAGCCACCCACAACACACTTTGACACTTGTGTCTGCCCAAGAACCTTACAGTTGCGATGGATGCAAGCAAAAAGGGTTCAGACTAGGGGAAAGATCGTGTTACGAGTGCAAGCAGTGCAACTTCCATCTTCACGAGGAGTGTGCAATGCCCGAATCCTCTGCCTTCCACCCATTCTTCAAGACTTGCGAATTCAAATTTGTTGAAAATGTACAAGGGGAGAGGCGCTGTGATGCTTGTGGGAAAGATGTGCTAGGGTTAATTTGTGTACCAATGCCAGCACAAGAAAGCATATGACCTACACCCATGTTGTATGAAGCTTGAACGTACCTTAAATGGTGATGGGGTGAAGCTGTAGCTTAGAGAAAAGGTCTCATCAGGATTGAAGTGCCTTAAATGTAAAAGCAAGAACGTAGCTAATAAAGATCTCAAGGGCTGGTCTTATGAATCCAACTGTGGCCAGTATTGCTATCATGTGCCATGTGTGAAGGACTTAATTCTTGAGAATTGGAAGAAGGGTCAGACAAGTGACACGGGTTTGCAAATTATGGTTCCAAATATGGAAGACGCAGTAGAACAAAGTGGACGAAGCAAGAATGGAAGGAAGGTTAATAAATATTGGACGAAGGCTATACTTGTTCTCAAGCTCATTATTTCAGCCATCTTTGGAGATCCACTTGGGATTGCTGTAGTATGTTTTGAACAGTTATTTTCAAGTTGATTTTTTTTTTCTTCGATTAGACTAGTTGATTTATTTTGTGTAAATAAAGTAGATTAAAAGTCCATGTAACAAATTATATGTTAACATATAATTTGATAACAAATTATTTTGTGTGAATAAAGAACGTTCTTTGCACCAATGATTGGGAAGGTTTAAACATATTGTATTATTGTATATATGCTTAATTACTTATTGTTGTTCTTCATTTCTACATCTTTGTCTCAAGAGGTATAACATATATGTAGCAGCTTTGTAGACACCATGTGAAAATTTGGAGGAAAAAATGAACTTTTAGAAGCATTTATTTTTTTGAGAAGTTTTTTTTTTTTTTTTTCTTTGAAACATTTAGATGAACTAAGAATGTATAAAAAAGTTATCAAGTGATGTAACATTAAAGAATAATTATATTTCTTAACTTTTCTCAAAAAAAAAAAATTATATTAATTAAGCAAGTGTAATTTGTTTTTAACAATTTAACAATGCATCAAAGACTCTTCAACATTTTTTTTAACAGTGTTGAAGAGTCTTTGGTTTTAACTATGCATCAAAGACTATTCAACATTTTTTTTAAATTAAAAAAAAAATAATAATAATAATAATATGAGATGAACGTTGTTAAATAATTCGGTTAAAATATCAGTATAATGAGTTAATTATATTAAATTTAAATATGAAATATTACCTCATAAAAAAGAGAGAAAAGAATTCATTACAAAGTTACTTACGTACAAACAGTATTAAAGATGAAGTGGTTTAGACATTTTTTAAGAGTTTTTTTTTTTTGATGAAAGACTTTTTTTAAGAGTTAATTTCTCTTATTGGTTATCCATAATTTCTCTTACGTCCAGATTTTCATGAATGAAATTATACTTATTATTTCTTGTCTTCTTGGATGTTGGGTGAAACATCAGGACCTTTTCAGTTACAATCATGCCCGACTATATGACAACATCAAAAGAGGTCAATAACGACTAAAAGCTCTATCAAACAAAGCACTCAAAATCTTATCAAAAAAATATTCCTTGACCGCGACATGGAAAATAACATAACGTATACACGTAGTAATGGATAAAATTATACACAAAAACTTTATCTTCATATATGTTGCACAAAAATAAATTAACAACAATTGACACCATGTTTTTAGTGCATACACCTATTGTTCAAATTCTTTCTCTTCCAGCTATTAAATTGTCTCAACAAAGAAAAAAAAAATACATAATTAAAGAAATACATGCACACAACAGTTGATAAAAAAACAAATACAAGCCATTACCTATTTGAAGCCAACACCAAATTATTTGATGATCAGATCAACATAATTAAAATAATTTTTTTCAAGGTTTTTTAGTACTTTTTTTAAGGGTTTTGACCCTTGAAAAAAGTCAGATTTGTTGTAGTATAAGGATTGATCTGTTCACTTTCAAATGATGACAGCATGAAATCACTTTGATTGTGCGTCTCCCTACAACTCCTATGATTCAAGAAGTACAGCACATGTTAAATCCTTTCAAGTATGTATGTGTTTTGCTGTTCTGGAAACTCAAAATGGTTGCTTGGTGGTACAAGCCTGAACAATTAGGTGGTTGAACTCAGTTGGTCCACAAAATTCCAACAACCAGATTTTCTATAGAGAACCATGAACTATTTATTGCCATGCAGGATTAAGTATGATATCAGCTAGCCTGGTTTACTTGTTAACCAACTTGCCTTATAGTACATGTAATCTTAATTTGGCTTGTTTTCCTCAACACCCCCCCCCCCCCCCCCACCACAAATCCCCAAAAACCTTATTAGTGTTCAATGTTGCAAAACTATGATCGTGTGATGTATAAGTTCTGTTAAGATTTTTAATTAATGACTTAATCCGGTTTTTGGTGGTTTTTGCACTGAGAGCTAGGTTATGTCCTGGCTTTCAATGGAAGGTGTTAGGATGGGATCCAAACACAATTAATAAACTTGTAGTTTTTTTTTTCTTCCTCTAAATGATTATTATTATTTAAAATGGCAGAGGTGGAAGTTCAAGCAGCAACATTACAGTTGAAGAGAGGCTTCTATCTACTTTACTAAATGAAATGGATGGTTTAGAAGAGGCTAAAGTAAGCATTCGTTCGCAATAATTATTTTATTTTCCAGTTATCTTAAAATTTTCTGTAGGATAAAATGGAAAGAGCTTCTAGTTTCTTTTCCTCTAATTCATGTTTATGCTCATTTTCTTTTTAAGGGAATTCTTGTTTTGGCTGCTACAAATCGTCCTCACGCAATTGATGCTGCACTTATGCGCCCTGGACGCTTTGATCTGGTAAGAAAGTTTGTTCATTGTGTCTGAACAGTTTTTAGACCCCTTAACACAACATGATTAACCTAGTTAATTAACCAAGTTCTTACTTAGTCTAATTTCAAGATCTAGGTTAACATAATCAAACAATCATATCATGCATAGCAGCGAAAAAATAAATAACACAATAATATGATCACCCAGGAAAACCAAACCGGTAAAAAACCTGGGGAGGATTTAACCTAGCTATTCTCAAGGTAAACTTGAATCCACTATAGAAAGAATTGAAATTTTACAATAAGACTTAGACCACTAACATCTTATTGCTACCCACCAGTAGAAACTTATTGACACAACCACATGCAAGCTCCGAGACCACGGACTCCTTCTTTCTTGGATTCTACAGCAAGTACAAGCACACCTGCTTGTGTATCTTTAAGCTCTTATGGCAGTAACTGAATGATCATCAAGTTCTTAAAGAAATCTCCTCTTGATAATCCTAAACTTGTGTGAAGGAAAGCTCCTCACAGATCTCACAAGAGATTCACACAAACAGCAATATGAGCAACCTCTAAAACGTGGCCAGGGTTTGCCTTATATATCTAGGGCAAAAACATAAAACCCTAAACGTTTTAGGAGTTAGGGCTGAGTTGGAATTCTACAATAAAAACGCATTTTGCCCGAGATTCGATTGATCGAGCTTAAGCTTTGATCGATCAAGCCAGGCCAAGATGCACAATAACTACTGCATCAGCTTGATTCCAACTTTACATAAAATAACTAACTTTGAGCAAGTCTAAATAAGACTAAACAACCTGTTTTGATCATGGTTTGCCAACAATACACATTAGAGTTCTAAATACATGAAATCCTAAGTCTTTAAAACCTAACAAACTCCCCCTTTGGCAATTCGTGACAAAACACAACTAAAAGCTTAAAGTTTACAAAATAAAGCCCTTCACATAACAAATCCAATCCTAACTACTATCCATCAGTTGCAAGTGTAGGCAGCTGCTCAATTGAATCAACCTGTATTTCTTGAAATACTCAACAAACGCATAAACGCATGTGTGGAAAATACAAGTAAACAAAATAAATTCTTGATTTCACCAAAACAAAAAATAAAGACATATATCAAATGAATAACCCAAAAAATATAAGTCAATAAGCTGTGAAACAAGAATTAACATAAATGTATCTCCCCCTAACATGAATAGCCCAACAAAAATACATCTAGAGAGCTAAAAAAAATGTAAATGTAAATACAAGATTAAGCTCCTAGATACAATCTAATCACTACAGGCTCCAAAGAAACAAAACTCCCCTTATCAACAAAAACTTTACAGGCTACACAAAATGCGACTTCCCCTTTTTGTGACGGAATGCCAAAGGGCAATCATAGTCCATCATTAAAAGGAGGTGGCGTAGGAGATCGTCTAAAATGCGCCAACTCTGCACGCAAAGCACGAACCTCATCGAGCATGTCCACCAAAACCTGTCCTTGAGCTGCTTGAACGGTCAAGACATGATCCAACGTACGTTGAATGTCTGAATCATCTGAAGTAGTCGGTGGAGGAACATCAGCAGCAGTAGCAGCACCAGACGCCTCAGCTTCTGCATCACCTGTAGAAGAGGAATGAGGGGGTATAGCACCAGAAGACCGAACACGAGGAGGTCTCAAATGTGCAGCCCTCTGACGAAGGAAAGTGGCACCTATGGGACCAGTAATATGTACGAGCTCAGACACGGGGAAACCATCTAAACCTAGAAACAACAAAATCCTATGAATGAAAATAAGATGGACAAGAGCGTGACCAATAGCACTACTCCTATGAATCTCATTCAAAGAACGAAGAAACAGATGAGGAAAAGAAATAGAAGCACTAGAAACAAGGGCATATAAAAACACACATCGCTCAATAGGGATGGTGTGGAGATGAGAGATAGGCCACAAGGAATGACATGCTATCCTAAGAAAAAGATAGGTAGTCTTAATGAGCTCAGCGGACGTGATCCGAGGATCAGAACCCCACTGGATAGAAGACCCAGTGATGTATAACATGACGTCATCTAAGGGTGGAGACTCCTCATAAGAATAGACAGGCTGCTGAACGACCGGAACCCCAAGATCCTCAGCCACTACCCTAGGGGTAATGACTCAACACCTCATATCCAACTCCAAACAAAGGTGTTGGAATCATAGACGTGGCAAGAGAGGTTCAAATAGAACTCTCTAATCAGGGCAGTTGGAGGTGGATGATCTATCTCCAACAAGGACAACCAGCCTTGACTCTCAAAGTTTTCCCTAATGGCAGGATCTAACTCATCTAACAGAACAGAACGCTCAGCCCAAATTTTCCTTTTACTGTTCAACTTATCAAAGGCCTCTCTGCTTTTGGCATCCTTAAACAACTCACTCCTAGAGGGAGACTCAGAAGAAGTGAAGGGAGTCCTATGGGCTCTAGTCTTCCTAGGCATGGTGCTAAGGAAAGGACAAGGACACAAAGCAGAACCAAAAAGAACAAAAAGGAAAAACCAAGGGCAGACTGCAAGTTAGCACAAAACAAATATAGAATAAAAATCTATATGATGCATGAACAATTTAAATGGCATGATGCATGCTCTAATGCAATGAAACTTAGTTCAATTTAAGCTCAAATTCACAAAATTTGGCTTGAGCATAGAGTTTCTAACAAAAACCCCAAAATTTGAAAACCACTTGTGAGATTTAGGGTCCGTTTGGTTCCCGTAAAATATTTTCCGGTATTTTCCGGAAATGCTATTTTCCGGAAAAGGAAAATATTTTCAAGTGTTTGGTTGTATTATGAAAATTTTTGTGAAAAATATTTTTATGTGTTTGGTTCTATTAGGAAAATGCTATTTTCCTACCATTTTTTCACAATTTCTGGCAACAAATTCCGGCAACAACAACACAACAATAACAACAACAGCAGCAGCAAATTCCAGAACAACAACACAACAACCACAACAACAACAACAACAACAACAATCAGTTCATCAAAAAAAAAAAAAACAACAACAACAACACAAAACCCATGGACAATCCACCATACACACCACCGCAACGGAAAAAAAAAAAAAAAATTAGAGGAGGACGACGAGATCGAGAAGGCGGCGCGATCGAGACGACGACGAGATCGGAGATGATGATCTGACCCAGAGGAGGACGGCGTGATCTTGGCGCGATCTCGCAGGCATGAACTTGGCGCCGTGATCGCAATCTTGGCGCGATCGAGAGGGCTGCGCGATCGATGACGAAGGAGGCGACGAGATCGGAGACAAAGTAGGCGACGAGATCAAGGAGGAAGGAGGCGACGACGACGAGGATGGCGATCTGACCGGCGAGGACGTGCTTTAGGTGGAGTGCGCCTGGGCTCACCGTTTCTTCCTTCCTCTCTCTCTCTCTCTCTTCGTGCTCTGTTTCTCTTTTCCGGAAAATTAGATTTGAAGTGAAAATGAAAGGTGAAATCGTTTTCAGCCTTGACCACTGGTCAATGGAAATTAATTTCCGGAAAATGCGTTTTTCGTGCGCAACCAAACATCTGGAAATGGTGAAAAGCATTTCCGGAAATGCTTTTCACCCGATTCAAACGCAGCCTTATAAAAAATTTGACCAATTGATCATCACACAAGTGAGAAAACAGGTTAGAATGATCAATTACATCAATTCAACAAGCCAATTTCATCAAATTTGACCTAATTGAATAAAATCCCCAAATCGGATTAATACAAGCCCTAGAAAATTCAATTTCTCACAAACCACAAGATTAATCAAATTAACTCATAAAGATCAAGTCTATAACATTATAGCACAAAAACCCATTGATCAATTTTAGAAAATATGGCTTGATTCATCAAAATCCCCAATTAAGAATAGGTCCAAAAATTTCGAACAAATGCACGAATTTATGCATGAAAACATGAAATAAAATGCAAAAAGAGGGGTAGAATGGACTTACCGGACTTGGGAGAGGAAAACCTTGCAAAAAATTCGGAGGAAAATGACAAAAAATCGAGGTGGAGCCTAGTCCGAATCGGAGAGAGAGAGAGAGAGAGAGAGAAAAAGTTGAAAACTTTTGAAAAGGATGTTTTGAACAAGTCAGATCTGAGTTTTTAAAAACTTGATTCACGAGATCGAAAATCAGTTTCGATTGATCGAAACAGACAAAGGCTCACCTAAAATTTAAGTGCAATTTTGATTGATCGAAAAATGATAGGCCATAATCTGAATGACCCCTTGTAATTAAACCAATTAATTAATTAGCCAAGTTGTTAATTAATCAATTAATCATGCAAATGCGTGGAAGCACAAACAAATCACCAATAAACTAATTAAGCAGCGAAAAATAAATAACACGGTGATTTGTTTACGAATGGGGAAAACCCTTGCGGCAAAAACCCCACCAGGTGGTTTTCAGATCACCACTCCCGAAACTCCACTATTATCAAATCAAGCAGTTACAAGTAAAGGAATCCCAAGTACCTTACCAACCTACAGTTGAACCCTTACCCCAATACCTAATTGGACTTAATCTGTAGTGACAATTTCTCTTTTGATGCATGGCTCCCAAGTACATGACTAGCCAATGCGCGGATCCCAATACGCGACTTCAAACACCAACTAAGAAGGAGAGGTTGGCTGCAAAGTTCTTCAGTTCATCCTACATGGTGAAGATCAAGAAGATGCTTGGTCACAAAACCCGTTGGTGCAAATACATAACAACTTCTTCAGAGAAGATGAACTAGGTCAAGAACTTCGTCTTTTGATCACAATTTGCTTGAACAAAGATTGCTCAGCTTTTTCAACTTGTGTACAATTTGACGGCTCTTAAAACAATCATTTTATATGTTTAGGGTTATAAGAAAAGAAGGCTTAAAAGCATATTCACGAATCCCAAGGAAATCAGATCAAAAAATCTGAAATTATAAATCTTGACAGATAGCAGGTGTCGAGGTAGCTATTGAGCAGGTGTTGAGATTTAATGAATTTGCACTTCAGCTTGTTTTTTTTCTTGAACAAACTTGATGACTTCAACACTTGATCTTGAAACCTTGTTTCTTGAAGTATTAAAAATACCTAGAACTACCCAGTTACAAATAGAGTGCGTTTTGTCAAAAGGATTAGCCAATTTACATAAATAAGTGACATATGTTCTTAACAAGTGAAAACACATATGTCCTAACAAAAAACAGACTGGATCAATCGAAATTCTGGAAAAAAAAAACAGAGTTTTGAAAAACACAGCAATTTTTGTGAATATACTCCTCAAAGCATTGAAAGTTATGAATAAAATGCATGAGTATGAGATGAAATGCTTTTCAAAAACCCAAGATTTAAGCCCAGTTTTTCAAAATTAAGATTTTCAAACAATCTCCCTTTAAATTCTCAAGCAATAAAGCTATTTTGCATAAAAACTCAAAGTATTTTCAAATTTGATTGGTTAGACCAAAAACACACACAATAACATGTACAAAGTTTAGCAAAGAGTAACTCGTGTAGTGTGTGCAACTAGCAAAAGCTCGAGATACATGTAAGGTAATATGTAAATAGAAATCAAACACAAAGTCAACAAAATTCATCACATAAAATTTAAAAGAGACTACCATCTAAAGAGTTACATCATATAACTCCCACATCTCCTAGATCATAAGCTTGCAACGATGTAAGTTTCTTGATTTTTGCCTCATATTGTACACACCAATTTTAGTTATTTGATTTAGTTTTAAGCCTAATAATGTACACACCAATTTTAAGCATTTAAACCGATGCTACACCTTATGTTCTTTTTGTGCATGTGCTATACTTTCTCGAGCACAGAATCTTACGATATGCACTAAGGTGTTCATGATTGGCTAGTGAATAGTGGTGAGATGGTTATTTATGCCTTTCTCAAAAGGATCAAGTCCGATAATCAAAGGCATGTGACTTCAAGATCAAGACAAAGTGATCAAAAACCATACACATCTTTCTTACACAACATGCACTACAAAGCTTTAACTAGTAAAGTGTAACAAATAAGCTCATCAAAGTTAAACAAGGTACATAAGACATGTTATGTGAAAATAAATTGACCAATCTTGTTTTCAAAAATCAAGATAAGAATGAATACAAAACACAAATTGCTTTCCTTTTTCTCCTCTTTTTTTTTATTTATTTTTTATTTTTTTATTTATTTTTCTTGAAAAGAAGAAACAAAAGCAATCCTAGAATGAAATGTATGAATGTTATGCAATGCAAATCCTAGAGACAAAAAGAAATAAAAACCAAAGAACAAAGGTCATAAAGAGTAGAGCAATGAAGCACAAGAACCATGAAAGCCAAAAGAGATTAGGGACATCGAAGCACACCAATTACTTGACGAAGTGTCTCAATTTTACTTCCATCAAGCGGTTTGATGAAGATGTCAGCATTCTGACGTTTAGTAGGGAAATACTCAAGAACCACAATCTTCTTTTCAACCAAATCCCTAATGAAGTGATACCTAAGTTCTATGTGTTTGGTCTTAGAATGCTGAACATGATTCTTAGAGATATCTATAGCACTAAAATTATTACAATAAACAACCATGGTGTCTTGTGGTATCCCATAATCACTCAAAAGCTTTTTCATCCAAAGAAGCCGAGAACAACAACTCCCAGTAGCAATATATTCTACATCAGTAGTAGACAAAGAAACAAAATTTTGCTTCTTACTCATCCAAGCCACAAGATTGGCTCCAATGGTGCTTTTTCTGTCATCCACCAGTGGTGCTTTTTCTGTCACCCACCAATGGTGCTTTTTCTGTCATCAACATTGCCAGCCCAATCAGAATCAGAAAAACCAACAAGAGACAGATTAGACTCTTTGCTATAAAATAATCCATAATCAAAAGTTCCACTAACATATTTTATGATTCTTTTAACAGCATTTAAATGTGAAACCTTAAGATTAGACTGAAATCTAGAACAGACAACAACACTAAAGGAGATGTCAGGCCGACTGGCAATCAAATACAAAAGACATCCAATCATGCTTCTATACAAAGTAACATCAACAGACTTACCTGATGGATCAATTGTTAATTTTGCATTTGCAGCCATCGGTGTTCTAGCATGAGCAGCCTTGTCCAGTCCAAATCTTTTGACTAGATTTTTTACGTATTTTGCTTGATTGATGTAGATTCCTGACTCCGTTTGCTTTACTTGCAATCCCAAGAAATAAGTTAGTTCACCAACCATGCTTATTTCAAACATCGCTTCATTTCATCTGCAAAAGAATGAGCAAGAGAATCATTAGTAGCACCAAAAACAATATCATCAACATAAATTTGAGTTGCAACAAAACCATTCTTATCCTTTCTTATGAAGAGAGTTGTATCTGCAAATCCCCTTTTGAATCCATGCTCAGTGAGATATGCAGTCAATCTATCATACCAAACTTTAGGAGCTTGTTTCAAACCATAGAGGGCTCTCTTCAACTTGTAGACATCATCCGGTCTGTGAAGATCAACAAAACCCTTTGATTGTTCAACATATACCTCTTCTTGCAGCATTCCATTTAAGAAAGCACTCTTGACATCCATTTGATACAACTTGAAGTTTAGATGACTTACTATGGCTAAAAGTATTCTGATGGATTCCAGTCTTGCTACTGGTGCAAAGGTCTCATCAAAATCAATTCCTTCCACTTGTGTGTACCCTTGAGCAACAAGTCTTGATTTATTCCTGATAATAGTGTCATGTTTATCTGACTTATTCTTAAAGATCCATTTAGTTCCAATCACATTTACTCCATTTGGTCTAGGAATTAATTCCCACACATCATTCCGAACAAATTGATGAAGTTCTTCATGCATGGAATTTACCCAATCAACATCTTAAAGTGCTTCATTTACCTTCTTCGGTTCAAATTGGGATAGATAGCATGAGTGAGTAATCATATTCAAGGCTTTTGATCTCAATCTCATGTTATCATTCAGACTACCCAATATATTTGTGGCAGGATGATTCAATTTGACTCTAGAGGATGGACCTTTTACCAGAGATGTGGAGGTACCTTTTTGTTTTGAAGGAGGACTAAGCTCACTTTGTGCTTGTTGAGTTTCATGAACCGGAGTGGATGGTTCTAAACTTTATGGTACTGAAACTGTATCATTCTACAACAATAGCTCTTCCTCACTATGTTTCCCCACATAATCAGCAGGAAGTGAATCATCAACTTCCAAAGGTTTATCTTGAACTGGAATAATGTTTTCTGAATGTGCTTCTAAACATACTTCATCATTGATCACAACGTTTGAAGATTCCATGACTGTTTTGGTTCTCAGATTGTACACTCTATAAGCTCTACTAGTGGAGTAGTATCCTAGAAAGTATTCTTTATCACTCTTTGCATCAAAATTTTCTAGGTTCTCTCTATCACGCAGAATATAATAATCACTGCCAAATACCCTGAAATATTTGACAACAGGCTTCTTCCCTCTCCAGAGTTCATAGGGAGTTTTCTTGGAATTAGGTCTGAAATACACCCAGTTGAGTGTATGGCAAGCAGTGTTAACTGCTTCTTCCTAGAAGGATTTGGGCAACTTTTTGTTGTGTAGCATGACACGTGCCATCTCCTGAACAACCCTGTTCTTTCTTTCCACTATCCCATTCTGTTGAGGTGTTTTGAGTGAAGAGAACTCTTGATGTGTGCCTTAATCATTGCAGAAAGTAGCCAGCTTGGTATTCTCAAATTCTCTTCCATGATCACTTCTGATTCTGGCTATCACAATATCTTTCTCCACCTGCAATTTCTTGCACAGATGTATCATCTTCTCAGGAGCCTCAGCTTTATCTTTCAAAAGCACAACCCAAATATATCTAGTAAAGTCATCCACAACAACTAGAATATACTTCTTTCCACCCAAACTCTGAACTCTGGCAAGACCTATAAGATCAATGTGCAATAGCTCTAGAGGTTTTGAAGTTTGAACACTAGCTACAGACGGATGCTTGGATTTCACTTGTTTACCTATCTGACATGGTCCACAAATGCACTTATCTATCTTCTCAAACTTAGGTAAACCAATAACTGCATCACACTTGGAAATCTTCTCTAATTGCTTATGACTTGCATGCCCCAACCGTTGATGCCACAAATCAGCTTGATCTATTTTTGCACTAAAACACTTATTGTTTATACTTGGTGTTATACCATAACAATTGTCAGCTATCCTTACACCAACACACATACAGTCACCTCCTCCATCAAGTATCTCACATTCATACTTAGTGAAGAGAACATTCAAACCATTATCACAAATCTGACTGATGCTGAGTAGGTTGGCCTTCAATCCATCAACATACCAAACATCTTCAAAAATTGGTAACCCTAGAATGTCCACAGTTCCAATGCCTCTGATCACAGATTTGCTTCCATCTCCAAAAGTGACTGTCCCAATCTTCCCTTCAAAGAGTGTCTTGAATAAACCTTTGTTTCCTATCATATGCCTGGAACAACCACTATCCAAATACCAAAGACAAGAATCACGTGCCTTTAAGGCGGTTAAGGCAGTATAACATAAATAATTATTATCACATGTGATTAATCCAAGATACTCAAGGAAAGATTGTGCAAAAGTAACAATAGACACAAGCAACAAGTAGGCAAGTTGACATATAAGCAAAAAGACTTTCTAAAAATTCATGACAACAGGGGTCAAAGATCAGCTCACAGATCAAAAGATCTACAAACAGAGAGCTACTTGCTCTGATACCACTTGAACAGTTTTTAGACCCCTTAACATAACATGATTAACCTAGTTAATTAACCAAGTTCTTACTTAGTCCAATTTCAAGATCTAGGTTAACACAATCAAACAATCATATCATGCATAGCAGCAGAAAAATAAATAACATAATGATATGATCACTCAGGAAAACCAAACTAATAAAAAACCTGGGGAGGATTTAACCTAGCTATCCTCAAGGTAAACTTGAATCCACTATTGAAAGAATTGAAGTTTTACAGTAAGATTTAGACCACTAACATCTTATTGCTACCCACCAGTAGAAACTTATTGACACAACCACGTGCAAGCTCCGAGACCACGGACTCCTTCTTTCTTGGATTCTACAGCAAGTACAAGCACACTTGCTTGTGTATCTTTAAGCTCTTATGGCAGCAACGGAATGATCATCAAGTTCTTGAAGAAATCTCATCTTGATAATCCTAAGCTTGTGTGAAAGAAAGCTCCTCACAGATCTCACAAGAGATTCACACAAATAGCAATATGAGCAACCTCTAAAACGTAGCTATGGTTTGCCTTATATACCTAGGGCAAAAACATAAAACCCTAAACGTTTTAGGAGTTAGGGCTGAGTTGGAATTCTGCAGTAAAAACGCATTCTGCCCGAGATTTGATTGATCGAGCCTAAGTTTTGATCGATCGAGCCAGGCTGAGATGCACAATAACTACTGCATCAGCTTGATTCCAATTTTACATAAAATAACCAACTTTGAGCAAGTCTAAATAAGACTAAATAACCTGTTTTGATCATGGTTTACCAACAATACACATTAGAGTCCTAAATACATGAAATCCTAAGTTTTTAGAACCTAACAGTGTCCTTCATGTTCATAGTGAGTATTATACTTGTAAAGTTGGTCTCTCTCTAGTTAGTGCGAAGTTTGAGATTATGAACTTCAAAATAGCGAGTTAGTGAATCTGTTTGCGTCCTTGTCATCTTGCATGAGATAACACTATATTACTTCAGATTCCTGAACTTTTTGTGGTACTCTTTTATGTAAGATATACTGTTCCAATTAAAGTTATAGTCTAGTGTGGGAAACAAGTATTGGTCTTTTTGTGGTTTTCCCTTGTAATTTTTCTGGTTTGCTTTGTGCTTTCTTTGCTTAAGCAGTTTTTTTCAATATACATCTTTCTTACTTATCAAAAAAAAAAAAAAAAATAAGGTATTGGCTTGTTAGTGTCCTGTTGTTAAATATTTAGTTTTTTGGGTCTTAGGCAAGTCTTTTTTGACTTGTCTTTGTTTTATTAATGAAATTGTAGGTTCTATATGTACCACTACCCGATCTAGAAGGTCGGTACGAGATACTTCGTGTACATACACGTAATATGAAAATAGGACCGGATGTTGATCTTAGAAGAATAGCAGGAGATACCAAACTTTTCACAGGAGCTGAACTGGAGGGTCTGTGTAGGGAAGCTAGAATTGTTGCTTTGAGGGAAGACATTACTGCTACTGTTGTGTGTGATTGGCATTTCCAGATTGTTAAGGATTCTTTGAAACCCGCATTAACAAGGGCAGAAATTGATTCCTATGCATCGTTTATGAGAAACCCTTCTGTGAAACGCTCTGGCGAGTTTGTATCTAGTGTCAAGAATGATAGGAAGCACAAAAAAGAATCATTGGATACATTATTTACTCTTAAAGTTGGTGTTGTAAGCTTTATCTTACTTGCTGCTGTTGTTGTTGCTAAATATTTTCTCACTAGTACATATCAAACCCTACTTGAACTAGCTACTACCTGAAGAATTTGCTGGAGATGTATGCTATTTTTTTTTTTATAATTAGCCTTTTCCCCTCCACAATTCCATAGTTTAATGTCACTACAAATTTATAAATTTAAATGTATATCTCCAAAGATTTTAAAGAGGTCTTAACTAAAAGTGACCTTTTATGTATTTTGGCTTCCCAATGTGATGTTGAGGGTAATCTTAAAAAATAAATATACAAAAATTCATATGGCTTGTACAAAGTTTTCAATCTTTTTTTGGGGGTTTAAATACTATACACCCTCGAAGTTTGAGATTGCATCTAAATTAGTCTTTCAACTATGAAAACTTATAATTTACACGTTAGAATATTACAATAATATTAATGTGGTCTATCAACATCGGTTAGAATTTTGTTTTTAACTCATACGCATGATGTTGCTTTGGACAAAAAAAGGCATTGTTTTTAGTCAGGCTAGACTGTAACAAAAGTTGCACATTAACATTGTTGTAATAATTGGGGCATATTAGAGTGACTAGGCTGACTTAGATTTGACTCCGAACTTGAAGATTGTAAAGTGTATTTTAAGCATTTAGCCATGTTTTTTCATTTGCATTGGTTTACATCTTAAGTTCCAAAAGATGGTCATTCATATTGATCTACGGATGAGTCTCATAGAAGCAGTTAGTATCAATGTGGGCAAAAAAGGAAGTTAATATCCGTGTGTGGTTTGTTAGCTCATCTACTAAGTACAATAACCTATTGGTATATATTAATATACACGTAATTGGACCAATAACAACCTAGCTGACTTGGAGTTAAGTTGATTGATTTGCTAATTGCTATCCACGCCAATATTTGGTGGGTTTGGGCTATCCTCAGAGTCAAAACGTTTGCTAGAAATACACATTAATACATTGTAACTTAGATAAACTAGAATGGAATTGACAACTTTTATTGCAGGTGATGTCTCCTTTTCACCACATTTATAATAAAATAATCATAATATATATATAAAAGGATGTGGTGTAAAGCTCAAGTTTTACACCCTCCAAGCTCCAATCTCAACGTTTCACATCATTATATCCATATTAAAGAGTAGCCATAACTATACTCAATCAATTCTAATACCTATTTGAAAATCCAACCCAACCGAGAGTTTATTGAAATATTATTAGGTTGGATTTAGATCTTCTAAGTTTCCTAGGGTACTCTACCAATAAATTTCCTTCAATCCTAACTATTCTTTTTTTATTTAAGAGTCTAGATTCTGCCATGTTGACATTCCGCTAACAATACTCTTAAAATAATATAATAATATTGCTAACAAAACAATTAAGATTATTGTTAGTGGAATGCTGACATGGTAGAATCTAGATCATGAAATCATAAAAGAATGGTTAAAATTTAAGAAAATCTATTTAGTAGAGTACCCTAAAAAATCTAGAGGATTTGAATCATATTAGGTATGGTAGAATGTATTGAATTTTAAGTAAAAAATTGATGTGTCAATCTCTTATTAGATTATGTAAAACATGAATTTTAAACCCCCATCTTTAGCAAATTCAAACATATATATATATATATATATATAATTTGAAGCATAATATTTATTATTGCTACACTTTTGTTAAGACACATGGTCACATCATCCTCATATTTCCAACCATTTCTTCCTTAATTTTTACTCTTCTTCTTTATTAATTTTGTACCTTACTATTACATTTCCTCTAACCTTTCCTCCTCCTCACTACAAAAATCTGGGTCTATAGCCGCGTTTTCTAAACGCGGCTATAGACCCGAAAAACGCAACTATAGGATATAGCCGCATTTACAAACACGGCTTAAGTACCGCGGCAACAGACCTGTGGCCGCGTTTTTCAAAAACGCGGCTATAGGTCATACCTATAGCCGCGTTTTTGACAAACGCGGCTACTGGTTAGACCTGAAGCCACGTTTTCAATCTGGTAGGATATATTAGGGCCTATAGCTGCGTTTTTAAAAATGCGGCTATAGCCCGCTTTGAGCTGCGTTTAAAACGCGGCTATAGGTTTTTCTAAAAACAAAAAAAAACAAAAAAAAAAAAAAAATCTGGGTTTTTTCTTTTCCCCCAGAAACTTCAAAATTCAAATTAAAAAAAAATAAAAATTAATCACAAATTCAAAAAAATTCAAAATCCAACACAACATATTCACAATACAAACACACTCAAAAAATTCAAAATCAAACACAACATATTCACAATACAAACAAACCCAAAAAATTAAAAATCAAACACAAACCCAGAAATTCAAAATCAAACACAACGTGCCCCTACATATAAGAACACAAACTCATTTTCTTACTGGCACAAATTCAAGCACAGATCAACAACACAATATCACAATATCAACAATCAAGCATAGATCCACAACGTAATCACAATTTTAGCAACACAATAGCACAAATTCAAGCATAGATTCACAATAACATCTCCTCCATTTTCTTACTAACTAAACATAAAATAACCAAAAAAAAAAAAAAAACTAGATGTATTGACAAATCAGTGTGTCTGAGATGAAGAAAAAAAAGAAAGAAAGAAAAAAAAAAAACAGCAGCTCAAAAGAAACAAAGGAAAAAAAAAAAAAACATTACCCAGTGAAAAAGGAAGAAAAAAAAAAAAGAGAGAGAGAGTTATCATGATGTGAAGTAGGAAGAAAGAAAAAGGAAAAAAAAAAAAACAAAAAAATAGTTCCCAGATGTGAGGGAGGAAGAAAAAAAAAAAAAAAAAAAGAGAGAAGGAAAGAACTTACGGAGGAATGAAGGTAAGTGAAGAATGAAGAGAGAAATAAAGAAAGAAAGAGAAATAAGAAAAGAAGAGAGTGGGGTAGGTGGGGATGCAGGTGGGAAAGGGGGGGCACGTGGGAAGCTTTTGCTTTTTTTTTTTTTTTTTTTTTTTTTTTTTTTTTTTTTTTCTTCTGTTGTCACCCTATAGCCGCGTTTTCAAAAAACGCGGCTATAGGTAACGTCACAAAAGGTATGAAATATTTTTTTCTTTAAAACTATAGCTGCGTTTTCAGAAAACGTGGCTATAGGTAACGTCACTAAAGGTTCAGTAAGCTGCGTTTTATAAATAAAACGCAGCTTTAGGTAATTCGACTGGACTTGTAGCCGCGTTTTTAAAAAATGCAGCTATAGCTGACCTTTAGCTGCGTTTGCTGCATTGTAAAACGCAGCTAAATATTAGCTATAGCTGCGTTTTTTAGAAAATGCAGCTATAGGTCTCCTTTAAAAAAATTATTCGGCTTGACCTATAGCCGCGTTTTAAAAACGCAGCTATAGGTTGGCTATAGCCGCGTTTTTTATAAACGTGGCTCAAGGTCTAGCTTGGAGCCACGTTTTTCATAAACACGGCTTAAAGCCCAACCTATAGCCGCGTTTTACAAAAACGCGGCTAAAAAACGCAGCTTGAAACCGCGTTTTTTGTAGTGCCTTTTCATTTCTCCACTACTCTCAACCTTAATATCATTCTTCCTCAATCCCTTCCTCTTCCTTTTACTTTGGCTCTTTTTATCTCCATCCTCTTACAATAAATTTGATATTCTCACTTGCACTCTATACATATTTTCCCCACACAAAAAATTTTATTACTCGTTTTTCTTTTTTCTTTTTTTGGTGGTTTCTTTTTTTTTCTTTTTTTTGGCATCTCTACTTTAGGTTGATAAATTTTTGTTTTCTTTAGAACTCTACTTTTGGTTGATGCAATTTGGTTTGAGTTTTTTTTTTTTTTTTTTTTTTAAGTTGTTATCTTTTTTTTTTATTTGATTGTTAAATATTATCCTATTGCATTATAAAGATTGCATAAGAATATTATTTTATTCTATTACATAGCATAACTTGGATAATTTGGTGTTTATGAGTCATGACTATATCTTTTATTTTGACTCTTCTTCTTCTCATCTTATTTTCTATAAATTTGTCATTCCCTCTCACATTCTCTCCCAAAAAAAATGTAATTACTCTCTCTCTCTCTCTCTCTCTCTCTCTCTCTCTTATTTATTCTTTTTTGCAACTCTACTTTAGGTTGATGAATTATTGTGTCTTTTTATAACACTATTTTGGGTTAATACAATTGGTGGTGTGTTTTTTGAGTTCTTCATCACAAGTCTTGTCCTTCCCTCTTATAGCTTTTTTCTGATTTTTGTTTGACTAATAGTTAATTATTTTGGAAGTGAGAATTTGAATTTATATCAAAATAAAATCTTTACTGTGTATTTAAATGTGCATATCAATTATTTGAGTAATATAAAGTGTAATTTTGTGATGCATTTTGATAATATATTTGAAACTTAAAGAGTTTAGTTGTACTAGAAACATAATGAAAATATAACTTACCATAACATAATTTAAAAAAATATGGACCACCTCAAAAAGGAATAATTTCAATTAAAGATATCCAAAATAATAAAAATAACATATTTGCAAAGATGGTTAGATGGAAAATAATTTTAGAAATTGTTTAATTTTTATAGAGAAAAAATTATCTTCCACAAAATTTAGATAACAAAACATATATTATATCAAAATTATAAAATAATTATATATTTCTATGAATCGCGTGGGTCAACGACTACTAAACATAAATAATAATGAACATATAAACATAACCACAACAATAATAAGGGCAGAAACTCAACTTTTTTCTCACTCATCAGCCTATATGCTTATACAAATGTTTTGTTTTTTTTTTTTGTTTTTTGTTTTTTGTATTGTAATTAAAAAAAATAAGGTCAATTTTTTTTTTTACTCAATGGATGGTCTCTAATTTGTATTTGAAATATTACAAAAATGTTTTACATACCACTAACACGAAATGTAAAGATTGAGAGAATCACTAATATAAATTAGTACCAATTAAAATAAATGTGTAGCTCTCAAACCAACCGGACCCTCATCTATTTTATACGTACATACATATTTGAACCATGTAATTATGATACACATACCTTCTTCATTAACCAGATACAAGTTTTTGGCATATTGCACCATAGCTATAAATATTAGCACGTTCAAATGCTACAGAATATAATACTATTTGTAGTACCAAAGTCTCCTACATAGTTAGCTAAATTATTTAAGTCTCCCAAATGGTCGATAAAATATGCAGAATGCCCCAGATGGATACCTAAGAATGTATGGGTGGCTGATAATGCAGTATAGGCAAGTACATCCAACTGGTTTGGAAAAAATTATATGTAGGATTTCGTCCATAATTTCATTGATGTTATTAGTTATCGATTAAAATATGTTTCTAGGGTTAACAATTACGTAAGTACTCCAAAATTCTCATTAGCCTTCAATGAAAGTTTCTTGGTGTGTTTTTGTTTGATTTGCAATTTTATTTCACTATGTTATATAGTCTTGAGTTATGTTGTTTTATAGAACAATAAGACTACTCTATATGCTGGCTTTGTAATTACAGGTTTTGTTGTTTGTACTTTGTATTTAACTTATTAATTTATGTCTAGAACGTGCACCTATCCAATCAAAATTGTAAATAAATAAATAAACATAATATATTACAAAATAAAATTCAAAAAAAATTTAATAGTTCTTCAGCCTTTTTGAAGATGTGCTTTGCTTTACAATACATCACTAAGCTTGTATTCTATGTATTTAGTTGTATTCTATCTATTAAAAATATCAATCCATTTAAGTTATACATAAACATAAATAATATATATTTTGTAAAAAACATAAACATAACAACAAAAATAGTAAGGGTAGAAACTCAAAAAAAAATTCTTATAGAATGTTATGTTTGTTTGTTTGTTGTTTATTAAAAAAATAAGGTCAATTTTTTTTCTTTTTTTTTTTCCGCTCAATGGAGGGTCTTTAATTTGAATTTAAATATCACAAAAGTTTTGTTTATATACCAATTAACCCTAAAAAAAGAAAGATATATAAGCATTAACAAAAAATGGCGAGGATATTTCATAAATATAAAAGTTAAAGCGTAACATTTATTATTATTATATTCTTGTTGAGTCACATAAGTATAGCACTTCGATCCACTTTTGTGATATTTTAGAAGGAGAGGCCATGTCATCTTCTCAGCATAATGTTAGTAGGTTCTTAATCAATTTTTTAAAAAAAAATTCTTATTTGTTATTAAAGTCTTGTATTTCTTTTTTCTAATATAAACAATATATTTACTTAAATATTCTTCCTCTTTAGATTTTTCAAGATGTATATAGGTAAATTGTTTGTAAAAAGTACTAAAAACAAATTTCAACAACACATTATATTATTTACAAAATATCTCGCCTTATCTCTATATGTTAAGAGGATTTATCTATTCTCTATATATTAAGCGAATTCAGAAAGTTAGTTACCTCTACTTCTATTTACTAAAATACTCCTAATATATTATATTATCACTACACTTGAAAAATTAAAAAAATTGGGGCTTTTATAAGAAAATTCAATAACTAAATTCAAAAAAAAAAAAATCAAATCCCACGTTCCCACCCCGTAGCAGTTACACAACCATTTTTTTTCTTTAATTAGATGTATTAATTAAAAAAATAAGGTTTTTTTTTGTTTTTTTGTTTTTTTGTTTTGAGAAACTAGAAAAAGAAGTTAAACATTAACAACCCACGTTTTCTCTATTTTTTTTTTTCTTTTCTTTTATTATTAAAAACACCCTCACGTTTTAACTGAATCCCATATGGTTTTTTTTTTCTTTTTTATAATTTATAAACAGTTAGAAAAAAAAAATTAAATACTAATAACTATGTTTAATGCATATTTTTCTTGAAAATTAGCACACACTATCTTTATCTAGATATATCTCACACACAGTCTTTTTCCTAAAAATTAGCAAATATCATCTTCGTAAGAACCAGATTTGAACTCGTAGCCCACTACGTGGAAGGACTTCGGCCCAAAAAACCCAAAATAATAAATTTATAGAGAATGGGTTGAAAAACTGGGATTTAGTTGATCAAACAAGCACTAGAATAGATTCAGATGATAAGAGAATGAAAAGAAAGAGGTTTGTATTGAAGAAAATTCGTCCTCGGCAAGATCCGAGGAGGTCTGTTCTTGTATGTTAATCTCCAGTTTGGTTACAAATTTGATTCCTTAATGTTCCCATGTTTTTTCCTTTTAATTCTCGATCCCCTCTTCTTGTTGCCGCCCTTTCCTTATATACTCTCTTTCTTTCTCATCTCCACCTTCCACGTGCATGCAAGATGGTCAATGTTGATACTTGTCCCATCAGCACCTTCCATAAGTCTTCATGTAGTAGCTGTAAGGCTGAAATGCACTATTTAAGTATAACCTCTACATTAATGCGGCCATGGCGTTAGCTGCAAAGCATTTAATACGGAGGTAGCAGCTTTCCTCTTAAATATTTTAGGGTACTTCCTTGTCTACTAACTTGACAATGCTTATTAACACCCACGAGACTTTTTGGGACATCACCTTGGACAACAAATAACCCTTTTTGACCTTGGCATTGGTCAGTCGAGGATGTATTTATCCTCGGCCCACCTCTTTGAACCATTATGATCAAAGATGACCTCTATTTACTATACAATCTTTTCTAATAAAGATTTCCCCTCCTCGAACAATCTCTTATCCTCGGACTGGGCCACAGGCCCATAATACAAACAAATGATGGACTCTCAGGCCCAATATCCCTACAATCTTTATTTAGATACTAGTTAAAGGTCCATGCGTTGCACAATTTTATCATAAACTTATATAATATATATTTTATTTGATAAACAATAACAAAATAAATAATTATTATAATAACAAAAGTAATAAAATGTATTGGCATAATAACTATCAAATATAAAATGATAACACCTAAAAAAATTTATTATTTTGTAACATACCAATTGTGTTTTAATCAATATTTTGTAATTTTGGGAGATTGTTGAATACCTCTTTGTATACTATATTTTCTAATACTTGGATGAATAAGATTATCCTGAAAAAATGAGAATAAACTTATTAAGAAAATAAAATTCAATTGTATTTGAAGACCTTAAAGTTATTTTATTTCAAAACTTACCTTGTCATTAAGCAGCACCAAATCAACACTCATAAGATTATTATTTGTTTTAATATTAAGTACTTCCCACATTCTTGTGACTCTTACTCTAATTTGCCAATCATCTTTTTAGTGTCGATTTCATCTAAAAGATTATATCTTTGATTTTGTCTATCCATTCTAATAAAATAATATAAACAAAAAAATTAGCATTTAGCTAAAAACAAAAGAAATATGATTTCTATATATGAAAACTCAAATGCACCAAAAAATAGTTGCTTCTTGAGATTAAAAAAAAAAAAGTAGATTAAAAAAATAGAAATATAAATATAAGCAATTAAAAAACATTCTAACATCTATACACACAAAACACAAAAAGGGAAAGAAAACCCTAGAAAGGAAAAAAAAAATATTGACTATATATTTTGTTTTTTTTTTTTATTGTATTTGGACCCAAAAATTAATTTCGTAGTTAATTAAACATGAAGCTCAATTTCTTATATATTTTCTCAACAAATACACAAAATACATCCAATTTGATGGGAGAAAAAAAGTAGAGTAAACAAATACGTACTTGTAAGGTTGTAGGTAGAAGAAAAGAATAATAGAAGCTGTAGGTAGAAAAAGAGAAGAATAGTGCAAAAGAACTGTAAGATGGGTATTAATTATGAATTATTTGATATATATATATATACACACACTCCATGTTGAAGAATTTGATATGAACAAAAAGTCTAATATTAAGCTAATATTAATTAAATAGAATTTTATAACAGGCTTTTTATTTATTTATAATTTTATGTTTGATTCGTAGTGTTTGGAATACACTACGTTGCAACCTTGGACAAAAAGTCTAAGGTTAATCTAATTTTATTTGATTCAAATTAACTTTAATCAAATTAATATTTTTATCCACTTAGAAATTATAGGTGAAGAAAAATTATATGTATATATTTTTTTTAAATCTAAAAATTTTAAAAATTTTTTACAATTTGATGAAGCCACTTAGCGTAACATGACTTCTAAGCCCAACTTTTATTATATAATAATATATGATATCTCACACTTAGGGGTGTTCACCAAACTACAAAAACCGCACAAACCGCAAAAATCGCACCAAAACCGCCTGCAAAATGGCATAACCGCACCGCACTGCAAGTAACAATGCACCGCACTGCACCACACCGCACCGCACCCTTTCTATATATTAATATATTTATTTATTTTTAATATTAAATATATTATTAATAGTTTAATAACCCTAATTTAAAATATAAAAAAAAAATTTGATAACCATAGCAAGTGTTGACTAGAAAAGCCAACCCAAAATAAAGAAAAACTAGCTCAATAATTTAAAACTTAGCCAAAAAAAAAAGGGAAAAATTAGTTTTGGGCTGAGTAGGTGTTCACCAAACCGCACAAACTGCAAAAATTGCACCAAAACCGCCCGCAAAATGGCATAACTGCACCACACCGCAAGTAACAGTGCACCACACCGCACCACACCACATGGTGCAGTGCGGTTTGCGGTTTTATAATAAGAAAACCGCACAAACCGCACCACACTGCACCCTTTCTATATATTAATATATTTATTTATTTTTAATATTAAATATATTATTAATAGTTTAATAACCCTAATTTAAAATTTTTTTAAAAAAAAAGTTTGATAACCATAGCAAGTGTTGACTAAAAAAGCCAACCCAAAATAAAGAAAAACTAGCTTAATAATTTAAAACTTGGCCAAAAAAAAAGAGAAAAATTAGTTTTGGGCTGAGTAGGAAAAGCACAAAATTTGAAAAATATACCAACTTCAAACCACGTCTTATATATAGTATTGCACATGTGATCGCAAAAATGAGGTGCGGTGCGGTTATAGTTTTGGCTAAACTCTAAACTGCACCGCACTGCACACATGATCGCAAAAATAAGGTGCGGTGTAGTTATGGTTTTAGCTAAACCGCACCGCAAAGTGCGGTGCTAAAAATAACCCAAAACGGCATCACACCGCACCGCGAACACCCCTACTCACAATCCGACTCACACTTCCTATCAAAAAAATATATATCTCACACTTCTCTTTTTCAGTTTTTTTGTCACAATTTTTTGTCATAAGTTTTTGGATTGTCTCAACTTTTTCAGACTTCATCACCATCCTCAATTTCAGAAAGGCTTGTTTTGTTTAACATTGTTTAAATTATTATTTTGTTAGTTTGTGTATTTTTGTTCCTATAAATTTTTACTAATCTCAAGCTTTTTTAGTCTCTTCATTTTTTATCTCTTTCTCAAGCATCTTTCCACAGTTACTTTGATCTCCACAATTTATGAGAAAATATATAAACCTTAAATTGAAATGGGTAAAATATTATAAATGCAAAAAAAAAAAAAAAAAAAAAAAAAAAAAAAAAAAGCCTCACCATATGTGCAAAACGCGCATGAAGAGGTTAATATAATACTAATTAAATATAAAATGTAATGTTTCCTTTAAAAAAAAATGACTAAATTTAAAATACTTTCAAATAACAAACATAAATAGCTTAATTTTAGAAAAAAAAAATCTAATATATTGTATCAATTATACTTTGTCATAAAATATTTTAAGAAGAATTTGTGAGTAATACTTATAAGTCTTATCTACTGTTAACTTTAAAAAGTGTGGGTTCTAGTTAACTTAACTGGTAAAATCTCTAATAGTTGAATAAGAGATTTAGGGTTTAATCTCTACTTACATCAAAAACTTATTAGTATCTTAGTCTGATAATAAAAAGCTATCATCAGACGTGAACGCATAAGTTGAAACTCTTGAAAAAAAAAAAAACTTTTAAAAAGCAAAACAAAACTTGAAGAGAGAGAGTGGACAGAGAGTTCTCTCTAAGGTTAGTCGCCGCCTTCAGACTCTTCGATTTTGATTTTTAATTTTATTTTTAATACATATTGTTTCTAATTTTTGTTTCTCTGTAAGTCATATCAAATATGAGATTTCGGCCTAAATTTGTTAGAAAGTTTTTGGATTTTGATTTGGTGCTGTTTGGGTACTGAGAAAATCAGGGAAAACTCGCCTATATGATTAAAGAAAAAAAAATCGTGTTAGCTTTGACTATGCATCAATCTCTCATGGTATTTAATAAGGTAGCCAAAAACGTAGTTTCAGATAAATGATTCAGTTAATATGAGACTTTTTCTCTCTCTTTTTGGTTTCTCTGTTTCAGACCCTTTCTTTCTCAACTTCTTTTCAATTTTCTGTCTTTTCTTTCTCTCCTCATTGTTGATTTTATGTAACTTTATCAATTGTTTCATTTGATACCCTTTTGCTTTGCTTTTAAAGTGTATAAATTAGTGGGTTTTGAAAAACAATATCTAAATGAAACTTCAAATATTTTTAAAACTTCAGCATTTAGATTTTTGACTTAAGAATTCGCGTCCAACCTCACATCATATCTAAATCAAAGAGCTAGCTCACGTGAATTACTTCGGCATAAATCCAGTGGCATTTGAGTTGTGGAGTTTAGATATTTAGGATGTTCGGGGTTCAGTGGGTATTACCAAAAAAA
Organism: Quercus variabilis; assembly: GCA_030445155.1. Taxonomy (NCBI): domain Eukaryota; kingdom Viridiplantae; phylum Streptophyta; class Magnoliopsida; order Fagales; family Fagaceae; genus Quercus; species Quercus variabilis. The sequence goes on from CP129447.1 coordinate 72,223,236, forward strand.
AGGTTCTTGGTTATTATGTGCGTGGTGGAGCAGGGGACCTAATTCGGAAATTTGGAATATTACTCCTTTATGTTTATGGTGGACTGGACTATATGGAGGGAAAGAAATTGGTGCACTTTTGAAGATGTGGAGTGCACATCAACTCAGTTGCAAGCATCCTTCATTAGTTCTCTTTATTTGTGGTCTTTTGTATCGGGTCTCACAGATAGTAACTCTATTCATTCCTTTATAGAGTTGATCCATATGTAGATATTTTTCCATTTGTAATTCTTTAAGTTACTTTGCATCTATTTTCATGTAGTAGTCTCGTATCAATAAAATTACTTTTACCTATTAAAATAAATAAATACGGTGGCATCTGCTCATATAAGAGTGTAATGTGATAATTTTTGCTTCATTAATTCTTCCAATATTGTTTCATCTTTTATACTTTAATGAGACACGCTACATGTTCAACTCAATGGAATTCCATTATTTTTGGTCCTTTACTGTTGCAGCTCTTTTAGTCTCTTGATTACTTATGAAATAACATGTGCTGATTTTATTGGTTCTATATGCTATTTGAATGTAAATTTAATGGTATGTGATAGGGCAACTCTTTAACTAACTGGTTTGTGTATTTAACCATTTCTTCATCCAAACACATGCTTAGAGAGTATATTCTGATTCCAAGGTTGTTTTATTATGCTTCTAATGAGTCAATCTTTGATTGTAATATAAGTTTATTTTTAACCTTACGTTGTTTATATATATATATATATATATTGGTCTTACCTCGTGCTACTGGACCAAATGTGGAGGTAGCTCTTTCAACAAGACATTAGATTTCATGTGCAATAGTGAATGTGAAGAGGATTATTATAGTTTTTCAGGTCAAGAACTTTGAAAATACTTCAAAGGAAAAGGAAAAAAACATAAGATTGTTTCAATTTGTTGTTTATGTCTTTGTGTTTACCTTGAGGTCGAGTTTACATTATTATTATTGATGATTGGGTGAGAACTGAGAAGTATGGTATTAAAATCCAGAGGGGCTACTTGTCGCTAATTTCTCAAGGTGTGGAGATAGTTCGGTGCTTGGGATGTAATGGTCTGCCTTGGTGTATGATTTTTTGATGGAAGGGATGAAGAGGTTGTTCCCTTTCGCACTCAGCAACTTAGGCAGGGGCCAAAGCAGCTCTGGTCTTGACTTCTACCTCCACCAATGCTGCTGAAGATTGGAGCATTGCCTTTGGTGATTGCTGCAATGATCAACTTGGCATAAATAGTTCTTTGTTGTGTAGTTTTATTTGTTTAAAATTGTATACAAGAAGATAGCTCGATTGCCCATATTTTGGTGATCCAAAACACACCTATTAACTTAACAAAATACAATACCATTTAACAAGGTTTTATTGTGTTGGGAAGAGACTCACCATTTTGGTGAAAAACTCTGGTTGTGCAAAAAGATGGTGAGAGAGACAGAGAGGGGGCAAGAGGAGGGAGGCAACACACTAGGTTGATGAAAGGGGAAGAGAGGATAGAAAATACCAAATAGTGCATTTCTACCCCATGTGGATGTAATAAATATTCATTTCATTTTTACATAATCATTTTTTAGCTCATATAAATATTAGATTGTTTTCATAAACTATTATACTTTGCCAGTAATGTGGAAATTACTGAGAGCTTTTGTAAACAAATATAGCTTAATTCTATTCTTACAACATCTTGGCAAGTTCTTGGAAGATTATAACTTTTTCAATTTTTTTTTTGTTTGTTGCTATTTTCTTGTCTGCTATCCACATGTGATCTCATTTTGCATACCTTTTTAAGTTACGCTTATGGTGATTGACATCTGCTTCCATAAACTGTAATTGACTTCACAAATTTGAAAATAAATTATGAATTTCACTTTTGGCTATCAAGCTGGTCTAAGTGGTTTAAAAATTTAAAAAAAAAAAAAAAAAAAAAAAAAAAAAAAAAAAAACCAATGATATGATTGTTGCAAATAGTAAATTGCTGTAGTTTTTTTCTATTTTAAATTTTCTCACTTAAGAAGCAGCACATGCCTTGCACATGCAACCCTTACTAGTATATATAAAAAGTGGGAATGAGTAAAGGAACAGTGCATTTGGTTTTCACAACATTTTCATAACAAATTATAGTAGTAAATTTTTATTGGTTCTAATTTAAATTTCTATATATATATATATATATAAAGTGTAAATGAGTAAAGCAACCGTGCATTTAGTTTGTTCAAGTGTCATTGTTCCACTGGCCCTTTTTTTTTTTTTTTAATATCGCATGTTGAACTCTATTAAAATAACAAATTGTCACAATATTTTCACAATTGTTAGAGGTGTTGAGTTCTTATATGTCAAAATAAAATAATAAAAACATCATATTGGGACCAACCACAACTAAAAATAGTGGTATTGTAGAAAAGAAATGCTACATCTACAACATTTTTTGCAACATTTCCATAGCAAATCACAGATGGTAAATTGTTATTTGTTCTAATTTAATTTTCTATATATAAAAAGGGTCAATGCTCAGAGCTACAATAGCAAAGCTACTGTAGTTTTGGTTTATTCAATCAAAACTGTTTCACTGGCTTTCTTTTCTTTTTTTCTTTATTTTTTATTTTTTGGAAATATCGCCTATTAAACGCGCCTTTTTTTTTTTTTTTATTTGCATATGAGCTGTTACCCTAAAAGAATAAAATATTATCACAACAAATTGCCACAATATTTTTACAATCGTTGAGGTATTAATTCTTTATAGACTTTAAAAAAAAAATTGCATACTAGAACCAACCACAACTAAAAATAAAGGTATTGTGAAAAAAAAAAATACGACATCCACAACATTTTTCACAACACTTTCATAACAAATCATAGGTGGTAAATTGTTATTAGTTCTAATTTGAACTTAACAATGAAAATTCTTTTTTGCCTACCAATAACAATTCGAAACAACTTATTACTTTATGATTTGTTGTGAAAATATTGTACACGTAGCATTTCTCTTATGAAAACTAGCTTCTTCTTTTTTTCTTATTTTTGGGAAATATTGCCTATTGAACAAACTTTTTTATTATTTTTTTACCTACATATGAGCTGTTACCCTAAAAGAATAAAATATTATCACAATAAATTGCCACAATGTTTTCATAATTGTTGAGGTGTTAATTCTTTATAGGATATATATATATATATATATATATAATATTGTAACCAACCACAATTAAAAATAAAGGTATTGTGAAAAAAAAGTGCGACATCCACAACATTTTTCACAACACTTTCATAACAAATCATAGGTAGTAAATTGTTATTGGTTCTAATTTAAACTTACCAATGAAATTACTTTTTTGCCTACCAACAACAACTTGTAACAACCTACTACTTTAGGATTTGTTATGAAATATTATGAACAAAGCATTTCTCTTGTGAAAATATGAAGACATTTTGTTATCATCATAATATTTTCACAATTACTAAAATGTCAATTCTTTACCGATCAAAATAAAATATAACAAAATTATAAAGGTATTACGAAAATGTTGTACCATTACGTTGTGTTTCTAGAAATATTTTTTTTGGGTTTAGTCAACTTTGTTGAACCAAAATTTACTATTTCACATACAGTTTTGTTGAGTTGACTTTTTATATATTTTTATTGTATTTTTATATTGATGCACCATTTTAAATAAAAATACATAGTATTATACACAAATAATAATAATAATAATAATAATAACTTAGGATAAAAAAACTTTTTATCCTTTTATGTTTGAGGTAGTTCACAATTTCTCCTTAAACTTTAAAATCAAGCAATTTTTCCCTTAATATTTTGGAAAAGTGCAAATATGTCATATTATTATTCTTTTAGTTAAACCTTAATCAAAACTTATGATTATTAAAATATTACATTGTGTAATGTCTAGAATACTCCCACTAAATTTTAACATTCCAAAAATTTCTTAATGTATTTTGAGTTTTAGATGGTAGTAATGTTTAGAAAGTTGGAATGGTGATATAAGGTGTTTTATTTATTACCTAAAGAACATTGATTTTCTAGGTTTAAATCTTCGAAACTTATAATTTATCTAATAGGAAATTCGATAATATATGACTTTTGTTATCTTTTTTTTTTTTAATTCTTGCCTAAAATGGGTGTTCATTAAAAACTAAGTAAGCTAAATATTGCACAAAGACTCATGTAAACTGATAAAGAAGAAAGTATAAATGAAAAAATTTTCATTGTGTATGGTTGAAATTATTTGATAAAAAAACTTCAATTGTAGCATATGACATCATTCATTACAAAAATTTAAATATTGTAACAATGTCTTAGCTAAGACATTGTTACAATATTTAAACTGTCCCAATATTTAAATTGTCAAAATAAGCAATTGAGTTTTGCCGATGATATTCATTATTATTCTTAGAAGTTTTTAGCGAGTGGATATTGCCTTTAGCAAATAATTACTAAGAAACTATTATAGTAAAATAGATATTCATATGTTAAATAGCTACCATAACTTTGTGTGTAATTAAATATTAAAATTATTATATGAATAAGATTAATGTTGTATGACATATATTTTTTATATATATAATTTCATACTTCTTCAAATAAAAATTTTATTTTAATTTTCTCACTCAAAAGTTAGCACGTGCCTTGCACGTGGCACCCTACCTAGTTTTAAAAAAAATCTAGGAGGGCCATTGCCCCCCCCCCCCCCCCCCCCCCCCCCCCCGTCCAAAGGTGGTTCTGTCGCTGCTTGCAGTGTAGGATGCTGTGCCAAGAAAGTTTTGCGGATAGTTTTTTTTTTTTTTTTTTTTTGGAGAATCAGTTTTGTAGACAGTTTTATAGTTTTATAACTGAAGAAAGCTAACAACTATAATCTGCAGCACTTATTTTACTTGATCTTTGTAATTTTGGTTCTTTGATTTTTGCCCCTTTAGTACATTTCCAATGTACTTGTGTTGGCTATGATTATTAATAATATTTTTGTGTTGCCTATAAAAAAAACTGCAGTACTTTCCCGAGAATGATGGTAATCGTGTAACTATAAGTTGATGGTAAGTTAATCACTGAAATCAATCCCATGATGAAAATTACCATAAATTTATGGCATTGTTGATTTTTATAATGCTTTTCAAAATTATTAGGGTATTAGTTTTCTCTGACCTGAATTGTCCACAAAGCTTTTACCTTAAACTGTAGAGTACTGACAAAGCGGCAATAGTGTGTCACAAGCAAAATTTATTTCCTATTTTTGAAGTGTCAAAAGTTGATTTAAAAACAAGCATAACTGATGTTGTGGGAACAATTTTAAGACACGAGCAAGACTACGCTTGCAAGAAAATTCTTTATTTTCTTTGGTACAACTCAACACTGCTTGATTTCTAATTTCTCAGGTCAGCTACTTGGATTATTATCATAATCATTTGACCTTGACCTCTATTTCAGGCTACACACTCTATTAGAGAATTGTCTATTTTATCTTTTCTAGCTGTCTCTACCTTAGACCTTATATATTTCTAGCCACCTCTTGTTCTCGAATGCTTTTGAAACTTAAATAAAGAACTCCTTACTAGTCAGCACAGTGATCTTTGTTTAAATAATTAAAAAATCTCTTAATCAAATTTTCTATATCTTGTCCTCAAAGTTATGTCTAGATTTTAGTGAATGCATTCATTTTGTATTCTATCTTTTATTGCCATTATCAATGATTTAACTAAATTACTTAGGATAATGGCTTTGTTGAGTTCAGTTGTATTTTTTAATTGCGATTAACCTATTTCGGCATTGTTTTTCTCAAAAAAATTAGCTGACATTGTCTACTGTTTGGTATGTTGCAATAGGAGTCTTGGTACTTTTAATTTTGGTACACTTGGTTATTTTGTAACAGAAGCTTTAAAATGTTACTACCAGAGTGAATTTTGCATTGCATTATTTTGAATGTTTTATCCTCTCAAGACCCAAACCTGTCTACAGGGTTAAATATGGCTTGACGCTAACCAAACCTGAGGATTCCAATATGCTACTTTGGATTTAATATTCTAAGTTATTGTACGATTAAATTACTCTAGTATAACTTGGGCCATATGGCTGATTTGATTATTGTAGGTGTGGTAAGAGTTTTGGATTACTGGAGACGTTGACGGATGGGGTGACCCGATATCAAATCCAAATGGTCCCCAGGATCATGATCTTTTCTTGTTATGTGCAAGAGACACCGTCAAGCTTCTAAGGAACCATCCAAGTCTTGCTCTTTGGGAAGGTGGAAATGAGCGAGTTCCACCAGATGACATCAACAAAGCTTTGCAAAATGACCTGAGACTCCATCCTTATTTTGAAAACTCCAATGAAATCAGCAAATCTTCTGAAGTTTTATCTGCAGTGTCAAAAGATCCTAGCCAATATCTTGATGGTACACATGTTCATCCAAGGATCCTTGTGGGATGGGTTTGCAGATGGAAAGGGGGGCTTCAATGATGGCCCTTATGAAATCCAAAATCCTAAAGCATTTTTAAAAAATGACTTTTACAGCCATGGATTCAATCCTGAGGTTGGTTTTGTTGAAATACCTATTGCAGAGGCTACTATGCCTCAAGAAGGCTGGCAGATTCCATTGTTTAAGAAGCTTGCAAATGGCTACACGAAAGAAGTTCCAAACCCCATATGGGAATACCATAAATACATTCCCTATTTGAATCCAAAAAAATGTGTTGATCAGATTGAACTTTATGGAACCCCAAAGGATCTTGATGATTTTTGTTTAAAGGTGAATTAAATTTTTCCATAGCAATTCTAGATGCCTTTTGCATTTTTTTTTCTTTTTTTGTGGTGACCTAACTTGAAATGATCTTCGACTCAACTGGCTAACTACATTCAATATAGAGCTCTGCTGGAGGGCTGGACTTCCTGTATGTGGAGCAAATACACTGGCGTCCTGATTTGGAAGACAAAGAACCCTTGGACTGGTCTTAGAGGTCAATTTTATGATCATCTCCTAGACCAAACGGCAGGTTTCTATGGCTGTCGCTGTGCTGCAGAACCAATCCATGTCCAGCTGAATCTGGCTACATATTTTATAGAGGTAATTTCTACACTAGTAAGAGTTATAATTTATGAGTTTGGATTGGATTTTGAAATTCAATGAATATTTAATATCCGATGAAGTGTTTTCATAGATCACTTATTGAGCCTAAATAATCTTTTGAATTCAATAAAACTGATATTTTCTTTTTAACAGAGCAAAATAAAAGGTTAATAGAAAAAATCTTGCAAATATTCTCGTTGCTGATTTTCTTTTTTGTTTTTTTTATGTGTGGGTTAACAAGACCAAAGGGGTGGCTGTAATCCTTAAATTTGTGTTTCTTAAACTAAAGAATATTTCAGAAGAGGGCATATATGAAACTAATGCATTTTACTAGAAGACATTCTTCGTACTTGATGCTATTTAAAATAATCCCATCCACAGATGGTGTGTAACTTCACAATTGTTTTTTGATCCTACCATAAGCAGGTTGTCAATACTACGTCTGAGGAACTATCCAACATAGCTATTGAAGCCTCGGTTTGGGATCTAGAAGGTACATGTCCGTACTACAAAGTTTTTGAAAATCTCTCTGCTCCAGCCAAAAAAATAGTACCCATAGTTGAGATGAAATATCCAAAGTCTAAAAACCCAAAGCCAGTCTTCTTCCTCTTCCTCAAACTCTACTACACATAAGACTTTGGTGTTTTATCTAGGAACTTTTATTGGTTGCATCTGTTTGGTGGAAATTACAAGCTTCTGGAGCCATACAGAAGGAAAAAAATACCCCTCAAGATTACATCCAAGGTTTTCATCAAAGGGTCCACTTGTGAAATTGAAATGCATGTTGAAAACGTGGCCAAGAAAGCTTACTCTAGAAGTTTAACATATATGAACAATTTCACAGCTAAGCAAGGTAATGGTGATTTTGATATGGCCTCACTGGAACCCACAACTAGTGGGACAGACGAAAAACATGAGGTTGGTTTGTTCCAGAGGATTTTCAGATGTTTCACAAAGGAAAATGGTAGTTTGAAGGTTACCGAAGTAAATGGGGCCGATGTAGGAGTTGCTTTCTTCCTTCACTTTTTTGTTCATGCATTGAAGACAGACCACAAGGAAGGAGAGGACACAAGAATTCTTCCTGTTCATTACTCAGACAACTATTTCTCACTAGTGCCTGGAGAGGTTATGCCCATTAAGATGTGTCACACCTCGAGTTTCACTTCATGGCTGGAATTACAATGGTGGGCATATTGTCCATTGAACTGGGTAAAGAATACTCTTTTAATTTTGTTTGCAACCTTGTGGAAGTATAAAATCTATTGAGGTCAAGTTTTACAGAGGAAATTATTATCACAAGTTCCTGGAATGCTGGAAATATACTTAATTGTCCTGTTTTGCTCTGAGAAACATCTGTCACTTATTTCACCAATGATATCGGGAATGAAGTAGCTAAACAAATTGAGAGAACCTTCCAAATTTCTGCCAATGTTATCTAATTCTTCTTAGGTGAAATACCTTCAAATTTATAATATATGGTGTTAAGTGTTAACTCGATGTGTAAATAATTTGCAGATATGGAACTTTTTATCATTTGCTTGCTTTTTTATGTGTGTTTCCTCAGTACGTAATGTCATTATATGTCTTGATTAAGGGAGTGATGAATAACAGAAAGGTACATAGAGAAGCATGTTTATCTATATACTAGTCGTAGACCCACGCGGTGCGTGGGAATATATATTTTGTAATATGATACAATTCATAATTTATTCTCTAAAATTTATTGAAGATAGTTTTTTCCTAAAAACTTGAACTATTTCTAAAATTATTTTCCAACTCTCTATCTCTACAAATATATAATTATATTATTTTGGTTTTTTATTTTATTTTATTTTATTTTTTTAATTTTATTGATATGATATTTGAAAACCAATAATGGAGGGACATGCCAACACAACATTAGATTTCTATTTTTCTTCCCATGATGAGATTGTATTATATTTTAATTCTTCTAAATTTTAAGGTGCAACCTTCGTACCAGTTGCTAAATCCTTCATTCCCAAAAGTGATGTCTAGTTAGTTGCCAACAAAAAAGAATAAGACCGCAAAAAAAAAAAAAAAGAAAAAAAAGAAAAAAAAGAAAGGAAAGTGAAGTTTTATAGGTTATAGTCATCACGTACAAAAACTTATTTACAATAAGGTATATAAATAAAATACATATTAAACAAACCTTACTTCAGCAAAATGATCAAATTTAATAGATACTCACTTATATCAATTTCCATCAAAGACCACCAAATTGTCAAATAGTAATATGCCATCGATTCCACCCATGTATACTACAAACATTTATCAATGTGTCCCTATACAAATCACTCAATTATTATTGTTTTGAATTCCCACAGAAAATCAAAATAGAGCGTATACGAATTGTAAACTTGCTAACTCGGCCAATTGTTCTTACCTCAAAGAAGATGTCTATTAACATTCCAAGTTATGAATTTCAAATGGCTACAGGAAGTTATCAGATTGTATCAGTTGCTATGCCCAAAAATAGCAATTGCTTCTGCATTCATTGGAACACATCAACTATATCATATTGTGTTTAATAAGGAAAAAAATAGTAAAATCCAAAAGAAATAGTATTGTTAAGATTTGTCTAAAACTCATGTACATAGTATTCTAGATATTCAAAAAAAAGAAAATCAAGTTGTTGGAAAAATATAATAATTCAAAATCTAAAACTAAAAATCCAATTATTGTTCATGTACACAGTATTAAAGATAGGTATTCAAAAATCAAGAACCAATTAATTTTTCTATCCTCACAACAGTTAGCATAAAGCTAGGTACTAATGGAATTTAAAAATAATTCAATTCTTTGAATTTCCTCACTCCTAAAATACCAAAAAATTTCTCATAAGCTAAATAATCCCCAAAGTTATTCGTCAACCAAATAGGCCAACTTAGGTCCCAAACACAAAAATTCTAGCCACAATACAACAATCTACTTAAGCTAATGTACTTTGAAGAATTAGAGTTTCCTTGAAAATATTAAGATAAAAAAATTTAAACTATGACATCCCAAGTTCCATACACAAAAAAATAAATAAATAAATAAATAAGATTCAAACTTTACTCTCTTTTCTTTTCCATTTTCTCACAATTTCTGGGACATCAAACAGTCAAATTAAACAATAAAAAACAAATTATTAGTATAAGGAAATGAAATCTAATATAGTTGTGTATTGAACCATAAAAAGCAAATTATCAAGCACCACCCAAGAAAAGCAACAATTTTATTCCTCTTTCCTTCAAAATATTCTAAGAAAAGAATGGTTACCAATTGATTTGTATGACCTTTAATAGATTAAAAAGCCTCCAATGATTGCGAGTCTTGATCTTTGACATCTGTCGAAGAATTAACAAACAAAACAGAGATAAAAATGAAATTTAGTTTAGCATATAAGATGATGGGAAAAAGAGAACAATAAAAATTTCTCTTTGATGAAAATGAATAATGCTCTCACTATAAAACAAAGACCAAAATAAAAACATCACATTGAACAAACATATTGAGAGTAACATTCCCACAGTCTAGAGAATGGCAACCATAAAACAATTTATAACAAACATGATCAAAATTGAAAACTCAATCTCATTCATAATGAAAACTCAAAATTGATTTACATTTTTTTTTTCCTAATAATGAGATGGGAATAAAAAAAGAAAAAAAAAGAATAATACAAATAGCAGAACTCATTTTCAGTTTATACCCTTTGGACTTGGGCTACCAATGTTCACCTCTCATCTGCTTTAGTTTCGTTTGCAAGCTCTAGAGTCATTATCTATCTCTTGTGCTCACTTGATTGGGTTTTGGAAGACGAACTTGAGCCATGACCAAAAAAACGGAAAAAACACTCAATAAACTATCGCATTGAAGGCCATACCGATCAATTTGTAAACAGAGAACAATTGAAAATTTATAGAAAAAAAATGAGAGGTGAGGAGGTGAGGAGGTTGCAATCTATCAGTGACTATAAAAATTCCATATAATAGCGGCATCTCAAGAGTTTGGGTTAATGGAAAGACAAATGATAGATGTGGAGATAAAGTATTAGTGACTATAAGAATTCTATATAATAGCAGCATTTCAAGAGTCTGGGTTAATGGAGAGACACATGGTAGATATGGAGATAAAGTATTGGCGACTATAAGAATTCCATATAATAGCAACATCTCAAGAGTATGGGTTATGGGTTAATGGAGAGACACGCGATAAATATGGAGATAAAGTAACACCTGAATTTAAAAAGAGACTCAATAAATGGCAACCGATAAAACAAAAAATAAAATAATAAAAGAAAATAAAATAAATGATGACATGGTGCTGACGTGGCTTAACTGGAGCGTAGCAACATTAAACGCTACGTTTCAGCTTTTAGTAATATATAGATTATTGAAAGTTGAAGTGTAACATTTAATGTTGCTACGCTCACGTTAAGTCACGTCAACAGTCATGTCATTATCAATTTTTTTCCAATTTTTATACAATTTTTTAACATTTAAAGTGAATTAAAAACTCTATTATATTACAATCAAAATATCGTATTTAATTTATCTTATTATTAACTATTCTTATTTATTATTAAAATTTCAATTTCATTTTAACTTTTCATATCTCCACTACTCTCTACCTTAACTTTCTTCAACTTTTCTCATTCTATTTTAACTTTTCATATCCCCACTACTCTCAATATTACTATTATTCTACCTTTTTATCTTCCTTTATTTTTTACTTTTCTTATTCTTATCCTCATACTATAAAATTATCATTCCCTCTCTTATTCCATGCATAATTTCTATTTTTCCACACACAAAAGTCTCTCTCTCTCTCTCTCTCTCTCTCTCTCTCTCTCTATATATATATATATATATATTTTTTTTTTCTTCAGTTTTTGGTATATATATATATATATTTTTTATTTTAATGTAATAGGTTGACCATCAAAACACTTTGATGCAATATTGAAAGCTCCACCAAATGCATCGCAGAAATCAGTTTTAGACTACAAGAAGTCAGTCAGATTGCTAAAATTGGAATTGGCTGGTAATCCAGCTTGATACGATTTAGTTTTGTGTTTTATGTTTTTGTTTTTTTTTTTTTTTTTCTCATTGGTTTTTAAATGTTATATTATTGCATTATAAAGATAGTATATAAAAATATAATATTATTTTATTACATAGCATAACTAAAATAATATGGTGTTTATTGCTATACATTTCATTTTTACTAATTTTCTTCTCATCTTATTTTATTCAACATTTCAATTTAGCAACATCCTCCATATCACAATTATTTATATTTTGTCTCATTCTTTTTTAAAAAAAAAAAAAATTAAACATATAATATTTTTTTTTAAAATTCAATAAATAAAAATTGTTCTTATAATGTCTTCCCATGAAATGTTACAATGCATCAATGGAAAAATGAAATACAAAACAAATATCAATTTAGAAACACTCAATTAAAAAAAAAAATAGAATAAAAATTTTTCTTATAAAGTATTCCCATAAAACGTTACAATGCATCAATAGAAAAAGAGAATACAAAACACATGCTATTTTAGAAACACTAAATAATAATTGTAAGGACACAATTTATTCCCAAAGCCCAAAATAAGCCCAAAATGAAAAGGACTAAGGCCCAAAGAGCTCAAATCAATGAATTTGTAGAGAGTGGGCTAAAAACTGAACTTCAATGAGTTGTGCAGTGATCACAGTAGGCTAATTATTACTTGAAAGTATAAACAAACAGTTTTGGGTAAGGAAAATCCTCCTCGGCAACTTTCGAGGAAGGTTGTTCTTATATATTTCTCTTAGACTTAAACACAATTACAGTTCTTGAGTATACAATAAATTTTCTACAGATTATCTGATGACCCCCTTGTAATGGGGTTTTTCTTCTTTATATTCCCCTCCTACACTCCATCTCAGCCCTCCACGTGTAGATCAGATTAGTGGCTTTGATACTTATCCGATCAGCACCTTCTTAAAGTCTTTATGGGTAGCTGTAAGGCTGAATGTTACTGTTCAGGTATCATCTCTATATTAATGCGGCTAGGGAGTTAGCTGCAGAACATTTAATGTAGTGGTAGCAGCTTTCTCCTCAGATATTTCCCAGCTCTCTTTTGTCTTATCTTTATCTGATGTTTACCCTTGCCAGCATGATTGCATGTTGCCTTGTTCTTGACGAAGGGTCGGACCTTTGACCTCTACTCTGCTTAGCCGAGGAGGTGTTTCCCCTCGGACTACACTCCCAATTCCTTATGACCAAACTTCTTCTATGGACCATGTTGGAAAATCTAGACCCCGGTTGATAGAATTAACAAGTTTTAAATCCAAGTTATTAATTGGATTTATTATGAATAAAACTTTTTAAAACAAACAAACATCAAAATCATGTCAAAATCATGCGGTCGAAAAATAAATAAGACAAGATATGATGACCCAAGAAAAACAATGAAACAAACTAGTTTCACAATAAAAAACCTGGGGGGAAACCTGCTCGAAAAGCAATCCACTATAGTAAAGAGAAGTTTCAGATCTAGTACAAAACTTTTGTCCCTAAACTCTATAATCCCCGTAGATGAACTTATAGTAGAAACCTTCTATTATTTCAGAACCTCTGAACTCCTCAATATATGAACGTCACCCTTTTTGATGCACGAATCTTAGTACGTGACTAACCAATTGCGCGGATCCCAGTACGTGACTTAATCACCAACTTGAAGAAAATGTTGGTTGCAAAGTTCTTCACTTCATCAATAATGAAAATCAAGAAGCACTTGGTTACAAAACCCTAAGGCGCAAAGACGCAGTAACTTCTTTCAGAGAGAATAAGGTATCGGTCACCTTTTGCATATGTTCTCCTTGTATTCTTTTATGTGATGGCCTCTAAAATAAGTCTTATACAGGTCTAGGGTTATGAGAAAAGAAACCCTACACATATATGTTAGCATGGGCCGAAAATCAGATCTGAAAATCTGAATTCTTGTAACCTCAATCGATCAAGAGGTGTCGAGCTTTAAACTTCGACAGATACAGCTATCGAGAAGCTATCGAGGAGCTATCGAGGGGACAGGAGATTTCAAGATTGATCCGCCTAGCTATCGAGAGGTGTCGAGATTGCGATAAAAATCACTTGAATGGCTCGATAGATAGCCTAGCTGTCAAGAGGTGTCGAGCAGCTATCAAGCTTTAAAAATCAGCACTTTCTCACTTGATTCTTGGACAGACTTGCATGGCTTTAACACTTGAACTTGAAACAAGGTTTCTTGAAGTATTAAACATGTCCTAGATCTACCCAAATACAAGTAAAGTGCATTTTGTCAAAAGATTAGCCAACTACATAAAATATTGACATATGTTCCTAACATGATCCACATATGTCCTAACAGACCATTAACTTGTATGCCTCCATTAGTATCTACCTGTCCTCCAACTATTTAATGTCCTCGAACACGGCCCATGGCCCAATACCCATTTCTGGGCCCTTCATCCCTATAATAATAATAATAATAATAATAATAATAAACCAAATATATCATAAAATAAACTAATAGTTATGGATATAATAACTTCATGGCAGCAAAATGGAATAAAATAAAAATAAAAATAAACGTTACAATATGCATATTTAGTATATTAGAATTATTATCAAATTTGGGAAACAATAGGATGTTAACGAAGAAAGAGGGAAAGAGATTAGTAAAAGAAATCAAACGTCAATTAAATAAATTAATTAGTAACCATTAATTAGAAACCGTTAATTACTCACCATTTCCCAGTTTTCTTTTTCATGACCACTGTGTTGGCCAGCCACTAGGAGTAGAATACCTCCTTTATGGCCTCAGATTGCTTGAGCTTGAGCACTTCTGCCTTGACAGCATCAGAGTGTTTCTTAAATGAGCGCCGAGGCAGTTGCTTCTTAGGGATGGCCGATGGATTGACGTTTAAATGGTGACAAATGAAATCTGAGTCCACCCCTGGGGCCTCGTAGGCATTCCAGGCAAACACATCAATATTCCTTACAAGAAAGCCTATCAGCTCCTATCTCTCCAAAGGAGGTAGCTTGGCTCCGACCTGAAAGAACCTCTCCTCGTCCTTGCCAATGACAACTCTTTCCAATTGCTTGCATTTGGCCTCTTCTCCCTCTACCTCCGTAGACAGCACTGGCACCATTGATTGCTACAAGTCCTGCCTCAAGGAGGCCGAGAACTCGCTCTCAGTTTGATGTTTAATTGCGGCCACCATGCATTGCTTGGCCATAGATTGGCTCCCCACCAACTCCCCCACCCGATCCCCAAACGGGTACTTCACCTTTGGGTGCAGGGTGGAAGGTACGGCTCCTATGGCGTGAAGCCAAGGTCTTCCTACGATAATAGTGTAAGGGGAGTAGGCGTCTACCACGATAAAGTTGACCTCCACAACCTCAGCCCTTATCTGAACGAGCAGTCAAATTCGGCCTTTCGGAAAAACAATCTTCCCATCGAACCCTATCAGAGGGGAATCATAACAGGTCAAGTCCTCGGACCTTAGCCTCAGCCCTTTAAAGAGGTTAGGGTACATAATCTTTGCGCCGCTACCTTGATCCACCAACACTCTCTTCACATCATACCCACCTATCCTAAAGGTAACCACTAGGGCATCATCATGTGGCTACAAAGTTCCAACCTTATCCTCATCCGAGAAGCTTAAGGCTTGCCTGGTTTCCATTCTACTTCTCTTCAGATTGGGGGACAAATCCTCTACAGATGGCTGAGCCACGGACATCACCCTGGACGGCTGAAAACCAGTCCTGCCTGGAGCAGCGAGGATGACACTGATTGTACCTAGGGTGGTCTGGTAGGAGCATCCCTCTGAGCCCCCGTCCCTGTTTGACCAATCTACCTGTGGGGCTGATACAGGAATTGCCTCAGCTTCCCTGCCCTAACTAACTGCTCCAGGTGGCTCCACAAATTCCTACAATCCTCGGTAGTGTGCCCTCGTTCCTGGGGGTACTAGCAGTGAAGGCTTTAGTTGCGCTTCGTGGGGTCTCCCCTCATCCTACTCGGCCATTGAAAGTATGACTCATTCTTGATCTTTTCCATGATTTGTTGTACCCATTCTCGGAACACAATATTAACTACTTGAAGGGTTTTAGATCCTGAATGCCCCATGAAATCTCTCCGAGGCTAATTGTTATTGTATCTATCCGACCTGAAATCCCTTTTGTCCTGAGGGACCATATTAGCCTTTCCTTTCCCTTGCTGCTGGTCTTCCTCGACCCGCTTATACTCGTTGATGCGGTCCATGAGCTGGTGCACGCTTCTAACTAGTTTCCTGGTCAGGGACTTCCTCAAATCGTGCTTGGCGAGCAAGCCGACCTTGAAAGTCCTTATCACCATGTCGTCAAAGTCCCCGTCGATTTCGTTGAACATTTCCCAGTACCTGTGAAAATACGTTTTCAGGGTTCCCCCCTTGCGCATGGCCATAGACAGCAGGGAGTCCAAAGGTCGAGGAATTCTGCTACAAGTCATGAAACGAGAGCCAAAGGCTCTCGTAAGCTCTTTGAAGGAGTTGATAGACCCTTCCCTCAGATCGTCAAACCATCTCATCGCTATAGGCCCCAAACTGGATGGGAACACCTTGCTCAACAGGGCCCGTCTGTCCATTATACATGGTGAACGTTGGCTGGGTGAACCGCCGAGTGAGTCTTCCTGCTTCTATCCTACAGGTAAAAGACGACTTGGAGATCTGGCTTAAAGCCCTGCTCATGGCATCGTTGCCCAGGCCTTTGTGAGACAGGGCCTTCCCCCTCGGTCTATTGTGGCACTTCTCGTCATACGAAAAAGACTCACTGGAAGAGTCCTTAAGCTGGGCCGGTAGTTATCATCGCTATCTTCTCCAGAAGAATGGTCAAGACTTGAAGGAATTCCTCTGCGTTGCTTACAGTGCAATTTTCTTTGTAAATGGTCTATCTCCCTCTGTAGGCTTTCAGTGTTCTCTTCATGAGAGATGTGGCTCCCACCTCGAGACTGACTCCTATTAGTTTGAGTAGTGTGTACACTGACTTCACGATCTCTCCTACACTCGAGGTTGAGGAAATGATCCTGACGTTGGGAGCCGATAGACTCCTCCCAGTCCTGCCCTGATCCTGCCATGGTTGGACGTCGAACTCACTAAAACTCAAGCCATTTCCCACAGACCGCGCCAATTGTAAGGGTGGGCTTTGGTTCTCTGGTCCACAAGATGAATGGATTAAGGCCCAAAGAGCCCAATACAATAAATTTGTAGAGAGTAGGCTGAAAAACTAGGCTTCAATGAAGTGATGAAGCCCTTAGTGGGCCAAAGATGATAAGAGAGCAAGGAAAAGTAACAAATAGACAAATGTGATGCACAGAGATTCTTCCTCAGCAATGTCTGAGGAGAGTAATGCTTGAATATATTTCCTTTGGATTTGATTACAATTTTTTTTCTTAATACTATAGTGTTTTCTCTACAGATTTCCCCCATTTTCCTTTGGAGGGTTTCTCACATTATATAGCTCCCTTCAGGCGATCTTAGCCCTCCATTTGTTGATTGTCCAATCCACCACTTAAGTGCTTGTCCCATCAAACACCTTTCCAAAACTCTTGTGAGTTGCAGCGGCCAAGGCAGCACTGTTCAGGGGTCTTCTCCACATAAATATACAGCTAGGGGGTTTGGTGGGATGCATTAAATGTAGAGGCAGCCACCACTTCTTTAGTCATGTCAGGGCTAACCCCTCTTCAAAGTTTTTTCTCACAGTAGGACCTCCTCTGGCAATGTGCCACTAATGTGGCGTTACTGTCCGAGCGTGTGGCCTCCTCGACATGATAATGGGCTCCTCGACCATGGACACGACACGTGGCACAGGTACCTTACCTAAATTCTTGTGCCCCACAGATATAATTAGCATTTGACTATCTTATTACAAGTTTTATGTTAAGATGCCATGGGTGTACTAAACTTATTGGGAGCAAAACAATTTCTTTAGAGGAAATGCAAATTATCTTGCACAAAAGGCACAACATAATTAAAACCAACGAAAATTATGCTATGTTCTATTGCATCATATGCTAATACCAAAAAAAAAATGTTTAAAAATTAAATATATTTTTGTCAAGATTTGGTGGCTCAATGCAAATGGAAGGTTGGCAAAACATGATAAAAAAATTAAAATAAAAGCTTACAATAAATAACTTTTACAAGCTTGAATTTATGACTCACATAGAAAGAGAAGAAATACTACAACAATAGGGATATTTCTTGATGATGACTCCTAACTAATGAAAATGATCTTCCAACAATTTAGGTCAAATGTTTTGAGGATGGACTTTTTCAAGTCTAATGAAAAATAGTTAGGCAATTCATATACGAACACAATTGTTAATAGATTCGATAATAGAAAAGATATATATGTGTGTGTATATATATATTGAAAAATAAGGATACTATTGAATAAGGTACTAGATTTTTTTTTTTTTTTTTAATGTAAGCATATAGATGATTCTTGAATGGATTGGGTCACATGAAAGATAACTTTCAAGTTTGGAATATATATATATATATATATATTAAGGAAAGATTAAAAAAAATTATTAATTCACTTAACTTCTTAATGTCATTTTTTATTTTCTTCCAAATCAAGAAAGAATTACAAAAGATGCAAAGAAATATTCTCAAAGTATAAACAATAAGGTAATAAGAATAAAGAAAAAGAAAAGGTAATGGGATGAGTGAAAGACGTTTATATGAATTTAGTTTGTTTAGCAAGCCCAAGCATACTTTGAAATCAAAAGTATAAAATTCTTCCCATAAAAAAAAGTGTAAAATTCCATAGAATTTTTGAATTGTCCTTTCTTGTTAACATAAACAATAGAAATCAATATTAGTAATTTCAAAAGTTAAATTTTGAGTAAATTCCAGTTCAAAATTCATCATTTAAATGTAAGACAAGAGATAAAATTTCATTTGTGTATAACCTAGATAGAGATGCATATATAAATCTTATAAATGAATGAGAAAATTAAATGTTAGCATGGACATGTTTGGAAACACAAAAGAGAAAGAAAAACAGAAAAAAGAAAAAGAAAAAAGAAATAGGAAATGTTACTATGAAGTATTTAAGTCTAAGTTGGCAAGCAAGCATATTCCTTGCCTACTTGCCTACTTCTTCCTTTAGTCTTTCTTTCTTTCTTTTGTTTTCTTGGTTTCCTTTATTCTTTCTTTCTTTCTTTTGTTTTCTTTGTTTTGGAGCAAGTATTTATTCTTTCACACAATGGCATGAAATCCTATATATATAGTAGATGTTATAAAGGGGTTTGATATGAAGTTAGCCTTTATAAAAAAATTGAAATCGAGCATAATTTGGAAGCTTCCCTAAGTGTGTTTCAAAGCCAAAATTGGATTCTTCTTAATGTAAGTATTGATAGTTACATGGTGCTGATGTGGCTTAACTGGAGCATAGCAATAATAAATACTACGCTTCAGTTTTTAGATGTATATAGAATAGATATGCATAGCTAAACCAATGATCATACTAGTTCATGCCATTGCATCTTTCTTATGCATTTTCCAAAAAAATCTACCAAGCAATTATTGCATCTCCAATTTTGGCATAGATATTTTTTTTTCACCATTTTTACTTTTTAACTTTAACTTTTTTACACTTTAAATTTTTTTATTCAAGGGCTGAGATTGAAAGTTGTTTTTTTTCAACTATCAATCTCAACCCTTAGATATTGCACTTGATCTCAATCCTAAATTTCCACAGACCAGTTCCAATAATAATATCCACACCATACTAAAAAAAAAAAAAAAAATTACCCATACAAAAATTCTAAAAATCAGCATAGCAAAGAACAAACATAGTGCTTCCTCAACCCTGCCATACTGATTATAAGCACCAATCATAGAATGGAATGCCACCAAATTTCTTTGGGGAAGTTTGAGTTCCTACTTCCCTTGCATATCTGAAGAAGTCATATGTTGCATACATACCTATAATAGTAATTGCAATTATCATATTGAAATTTAAATTTGAATTAGTAGAATCATATCCAAGCTGCTAGACACAACCATGAACCCATATTCCATAAGTATGGTAATCCTTAAACATCTCTTTAGCCTAGCTAGCCCAACTCTCATTTACATTCTCAACAATCAAACTTAGTCCTAGCCACCACATTCCACTTTGAAATAAAGTCAAGTGTTTTTCAATCCTGTAGCTTCCAATTTGATCGTGACAGATAAATATGAGGTACTTGCATAATTGAGGTCTTAGTGTAAAAAAAATTTCACAAAAATCATTTAGCCTGTTCAAAGGATTAAATTTTTTTTTTTTAATAATTGATGTAGTGATCATCAGCCCATTAACTGTTTCAGCTTTGTCATGGTTTTACATTTCTCTAACAAAGTAAGGATAGAGTTGTATGGTCTCTTCAGGGGATCAAGTAAGGAGATATTACATGACAAGAATGGAAATTTGGAAGGTATTTGGGGTATATTACATAACTAGACTGGATTTAACCAATAAGTATAAAACAACTTTATACTTTGCTAGTCCTAAAGAAAAACAACTTTTTTTTTCTTTTCTTTTTTGGCGGAGAAAAGGACCTTGAACAACTTTATTCTTTGCTTGGGATTAGAATTATGTAAATCCCATTTAAAAAAGAGCAAGATTGGATAAGCGATTTTCTAGGAAACATTATGGATTCTATCTCAAACAAAATACTAATATACAAAACATACTCAAAATTAGCACTCATTACTATCTTTATGTCAATATTTCTCTAAAGATTGACACTGCTATTGCACATTAATGGGAAAAAAGTATAGGACTTTAGGCAATAAATAATCTATGCAATTCATCAAATTGATGCTATACTTGGGATGTAAATAAACGTGGAGAAATTGGTCGGAAATTTAGGATTGCAAACTAGCCGAGCCTAATTCAAACTCAACTCTACAACAAATATAAAATGTTCAAACTTGGCTTAAGCTTGAACCAAGCTTACAAACTATGTTTAAGTTTGAGCTCGTAAAAAAGTCAAAAAATTTAAGCTCAGCTTGACTTGGCTTGATTCATTAATCAAGTTGTGCGTGCTCAAGTTCAAACTCAAGCACAATTCAATACAAGTATATTATAAAGCCTATTTAATAATTGAAAGACTTAGTAAGATATGAGTTTGTTTTTCAGACTTATTACTAAGCCAACCTAAGCTAGTTTGTTTTATGCTTAATAAGGTCCATTGGATTAGTCGTCTTGGGAGCTTAAAAGTTAAAAGAGCATTTTTAAAAACTCAAAATTCTGTTTTACAATTATAACTCATCATAATTTTTCTACAATAGTTTATTTTAAATTCAAAATACCATTTTCTAACTGTTTATACAAACGCACCTATAGAGTTGCAATGCTCCCACATTAAAATTGAGTAATATCATCTTTTATAATTATCGGTAATAAGTATTTTATCACAAAAAAAAAAAAAAAGTGGTGTGTATGGGAATATTTGTAAACAAACATTTGGGACACTTTAACAAAAGTTTAAAACATAAGTGGTTGTCCCAGCCCCACCACCTATTTTCAAATGACCAAAACTACCCCTGTTCTTTCCCTTCTCTCTCTCTCTCTCACACACACCGACAGACTCAAAAGAATCAGACACTGACCAGTGACTCTCACTCTCTCATTTGTGAGCGAGTCATGAATCGGTTGGCTTAAATGGCGAGTACATGGAAGACTTGGCTCGACTCGGGTTGACTCGCAGCAGCGATGTCCACGGAGGTTAACTTGAGCAGTGGAACTCACCACCTTCCCTTGGTTAAACGCCGCCGTTGCCGGAACGTAAATTTATCTTTCCCTCTCTTCAATCTTTATTCATTTAACATTTTGCAATTACTCGTGAATTTTGGTTAAACTTATTGGGTTTTGTAAGTTATGTGTTGGGTTGGGTAGGAAGAATGCATTTCGGCTTCACAGATCAAAATTTTCAACCCTGCTCATCACAATTTTTACCATATATGCCATTAATTTTACAGGGTTGGATTCTAATGATGGTTGTAATTGCATAAGTTCGGTCTTGATATTTCATTGAAATTCATGAAATTTTCATGTAAATCTCGCCAATAGAAATAAAAAGAAGTAAATAATTGGTTACACTTATTTAGGCTTGTTATTTATGTTTGGTTACCTGCAAAATGTGAAATGTATGTGGTAATATTTGAAATGTAAAGCCTTGCATATTGCAGTACAATTAGAAAATAGATGATTTTAAGAAATTTTGAATGAGGTTCATTAGTTGTTCAATACATAGACTATCAAGCATGAAGTTGAATGGCCTGTGTACTATTCTGCCGATTGCTGCGTTGAGTATGGGATATAGCTGTTTTAGTTACCTCATAAACATTTACTTTGGAGTTAGCTGTTTTAGCTGTGTTTTGGCAACTTGGGGGGAGAACAATTATAGATATTGCTGCTTCTGGGGGAGAGAATTACACATTCCAACTTTTCAGAGTAAGTTGTTGACAAGTTTATTAATATGAAATATGTTCTTGAAATATGTGTTGGGTGTCTTGGTGACAAAAATGGACCAAAGCATGGGGTGAACTGCTGAAGGTAAGTTTGGAGATTAGATGTGAGCACGGATGGACTTACTAGTTAGGATTTTTTAAGAGATACAAAATCTTGTTAACTAACTTTGACCTGGTAGGACAACATATATACATAAAATATACAGTGGATTCATTAAATATAAATAATGTTTTATCCTTCAAAGTTCCAAGCATTTTTCTATTTCTTAGATCCTAATATGAGCGGATATCAGCTTCAAGACAGTTTTCCATTTCTAATTTAGATGCTTGATCTTTGTAATTATCAATGTATCTCTTGCATTATAGAATATATTTGGAGTTGCTACAAATATATGATTTCAGGTTGCCTTAGCGCATTTTTCTGTAGCTTTCCTGCTGTAATTTTGTGATTTTTTATTATTATATCTTGATTGTAGCAATTTCTTAAGTTGAATTGTGTGAAAATTTTATAATTGGTTATTACCATTTGTTCTATGTCAAAGCTTATTTCAAAAGGCTTATTGTGGGCAATAAGCTGTTGTTTCGTCGTGACTTAAACTTTTGAGTCTATCTGATCTTCTACAGAACTTAAGGCTATTGAATTATACCATGAGTTCAATATCATATAATTTCCAGTACCAGTACCAGTTCCATTTCCTTTGTTTTGTATTTTGTACTGTTTGTATAAGCCTTTAAATATATTTTTAATATCTGATTTCTGTGTACGAAGAGTGGATGCAATTGATCCTGCACTAAGAAGATCAGGGCGCTTTGATGCTGAAGTTGAAGTTACTACACCTACTGAGGAGGAACGCCTTCAAATTCTCAAGGTTAGCATGAGTTTCTTAAATTTATGAGCCATCCTTGGGTCCATTATCCTATGACACTCATCAGTCTCCCAAAATGCTGCCAGTAGTGCTTCAAACTAATTTTAAATCTTTTAGCTAGTTTGATAGGAGGTTGGATAGTTAAGTACACTATTATTGGCTGAAGGTTGACATTATTTGTGTTAATTAATTTTCAGCTCTACACAAAGAAGGTTCCTTTAGATCCCAATGTTGACTTAAGGGACATAGCTGCATCTTGCAATGGCTATGTTGGGGCTGACTTGGAAGCTTTATGTTGTGAGGCTACCATATTTGCAGTCAAAAGGTCTTCTGATGCAAATGAAGATGCCAGTGTGCTCAGCTTAAGAATTGAAGACTGGGAACATGCAAAAACCATAGTTGGGCCCAGCATAACAAGAGGTGTTACTGTGGAAATCCCAAAGGTGACTTGGGAAGATATTGGAGGACTAAAAGATTTAAAGGTTTGTAATATAAGCTTCTCATTTTGTATTGAATGCCTCATGGAACTCCTAAGGACACCTTTTTTTATTCTTGGACAGAAAAAGCTCCGGCAAGCTGTTGAGTGGCCTATTAAACATTCTGCTGCATTTTCAAGGCTGGGAATATCTCCTGTAAGAGGAATTCTTCTCCATGGGCCTCCAGGATGCTCAAAAACGACCCTTGCTAAAGCTGCAGCTCATGCTGCCCAAGCTTCCTTTTTTTCCCTGAGGTTCGAACTTTTTGCTTGTCCCAATAACTGATATGTAGCTCATGCTGCATTTGTTGGATATTATTAAATGCTTAGCTTCTGAGTCCACCTGTTTTATGAATCACCTGCTATACACACGTCGAGATTACTCATCAGAAAATTAAAAAGAAGCATTTAAGACTGAAATCTTCAAATTTAACTGTCTGGTTTCTCAATCAAAGTGGTAGACAAAATAAATGTTTACCATCACAAAACAATCTTGAGATTAGCAAATGGGCTAGTCAATGAGCTGTACCCTCTGGTGAGATTTTGGTTAGTAAACAGTGGCCAAGGAGACTGAACCAATAATGAACTAAGAGGTTAAAACAATCCCTTAATCCCTCCAAATCAAGTGCAGCACTTAACAGTAAAATCCGTGCAGAATTAGCTAATCTAGGGACTTGCCATAAGAAGAGACCAACAAAGAAAAAAAAAGAATGATTTTCCTTGTCTAATTTGAATAGTTCCTAAAGAACTAACAAGCTATTGGATGAGTTTTTTTTTTCTCCGTCAATCTAACAAAATGATATTTCCAATGGCAAAATGTTCTCTTTGGCACTCCCAAAATGGCTATTTTTGTTATCTTCAAAAGAGCCCTTCCTGACATTTGATCCCTTAATAGATTATGATTAGGTTTATGTCTGGCTTTGGCTTATGGTTATGAAAATCTTTATGTTCAACCTTTTAGATTTGTACGCCTTGGAAATTCATAAAGTATGAATCAGTGGTGCAGAATTGTATTCGATGTATGTTGGAGAGGGAGAAGCTTTGTTGCAGAACACATTTCAGAGAGCTCGCCTTGCAGCACCAAGCATAATATTCTTTGATGAGGCAGACGTTGTTGCTGCTAAACGGTTAGTTTGCTTGTGTCGTGTTGTTAATACATGCTAAATATGACTACCCTCCACGTGTTTTGACATTAGCATAAAACTGTGTGGTGCATGCAAAGATATGTTTAGACACTAACCTCCACGAGCATGCCTAGATAAAACTTTGTGGTACATGCAAAGATATGTTTGCACAACTTAAGAATACATATGTGAACTCATGATTGTGGGGATGCGATACATGGAAGGATTGTGATGTAAGTGTTCACTTTCTGTTGGTTTCCACAGGATATCATGCTTGTCAATTTTTTTTGTTTCAATTCTAGTTGTAAAAATTTATATTGGATAATTTGGATATTTTTACAAAGGACATGGGAAATGGAATAATTTTTCTTTGCTAATTTTTTTATAAATGAGTTCATTTTGTTTTTCATAATACTTAAAATA
Organism: Quercus variabilis; assembly: GCA_030445155.1. Classification (NCBI taxonomy): domain Eukaryota; kingdom Viridiplantae; phylum Streptophyta; class Magnoliopsida; order Fagales; family Fagaceae; genus Quercus; species Quercus variabilis. The sequence goes on from CP129447.1 coordinate 72,248,756, forward strand.
AGACCATCTGTATTTCATCCTTTTACATGAGGTTTTTATTTATTTATTTATTATTTTTTAATATTAATCACTTACAGGAGGAAATTTCCGTCAAATTTTCTTAAACCTTTTGTTCTAAGGATTGATCTGTTCACTTTCAAATGATGACAGCATGAAATCACTTTGATTGTGCGTCTCCCTACAACTCCTATGATTCAAGAAGTACAGCACATGTTAAATCCTTTCTAGTATGTATGTATTTTGCTGTTCTGGAAACTCAAAATGGTTGCTTGGTGATACAAGCCTGAACAATTAGGTGGTTGAACTGTGTCAGTTGGTCCACAAAATTCCAACAACCAGATTTTCTATAGAGAACCATGAACTATTTATCGCCATGCAGGATTAAGTATGATATCAGCTAGCCTGGTTTACTTGTTAACCAACTTACCTTATCGTATATGTAGTATTAATTTGGCTTGTTTTCCTCACACCCCCAACCCCCACCCCCCCACCCCCCCCCCCCCAAAAAAAAAAAAAAAAAAAAAAAAAAACCTTATTAGTGTTCAATGTTGCAAAACTATGACTGTATGATGTATAAGTTCTGTTAAGATTTTTAATTAATGACTTAATCCGTTTTTTGGTGGTTTTTTGCACTGAGAGCTAGGTTATGTCTTGGCTTTCAATGGAAGGTGTTAGGATGGGATCCAAACACAATTAATAAACTTGTAGTTTTTTTTTTTCTTCCTCTATATGATTATTATTACTATTATTTAAAATGGCAGAGGTGGAAGTTCAAGCAGCAACATTACAGTTGGAGAGAGGCTTCTATCTACTTTACTAACTGAAATGGATGGTTTAGAAGAGGCTAAAGTAAGCATTGGTTCGCAATAATTATTTTATTTTCCAGTTATCTTAAAATTTTCTGTAGGATAAAATGGAAAGAGCTTTTAGTTTCTTTTCCTCTAATTCATGTTTATGCTCATTTTCTTTTTAAGGGAATTCTTGTTTTGGCTGCTACAAATCGTCCTCGCGCAATTGATGCTGCACTTATGCGCCCTGGACGCTTTGATCTGGTAAGAAAGTTTGTTCACTGTGTCCTTCATGTTCACAGTGAGTTTTATACTTGTAAAGTTGGGCTCTCTCTAGTTAGTGCAAAGTTTGAGATTATGAACTTTAAAATAGCGAGTTAGTGAATCCATTTGCATCCCTGTCATCTTGCATGAGATAACACTATATTACTTCAGATTCCTGAACTTTTTGTGGTACTCTTTTATGTAAGATATACTGTTCCAATTAAAGTTATAGTCTAGTGTGGGAAACAAGTATTGGTCTTTTTGTGGTTTTCCCTTGTAATTTTTCTGGTTTGCTTTGTGCTCTTTTTGCTTAAGCAGTTCTTTTCAATATACATCTTTCTTACTTACCAAAAAAATGAAAAAAAATGTATTGGCTTGTTAGTGTCCTGTTGTTAAATATTTAGTTTTTTGGGTCTTAGGCAAGTCTTTTTTGACTTGTCTTTGTTTTATTAATGAAATTGTAGGTTCTATATGTACCACTACCCGATCTAGAAGGTCGGTACGAGATACTTCATGTACATACACGTAATATGAAAATAGGACCGGATGTTGATCTCAGAAGAATAGCAGGAGATACCGAACTTTTCACAGGAGCTGAACTGGAGGGTCTGTGTAGGGAAGCTGGAATTGTTGCTTTGAGGGAAGACATTACTGCTACTGTTGTGTGTGATCGGCATTTCCAGATTGTTAAGGATTCTTTGAAACCCGCACTAACAAGGGCACAAATTGATTCCTATGCGTCGTTTATGAAAAACCCTTCTGCAAAACGCTCTGGTGAGTTTGTATCTAGTGTCAAGAATGATAGCAAGCACAAAAAAGAAACATTGGGTCCATTATTTACTCTAAAAGTTGGTGTTGTAAGCTTTATCTTGCTGCTGCTGCTGCTGCTAAATATTTTCTTACTAGTACAGATCAAACCCTACTTGAACTAGCTACTACCTGAAGAATTTGCTAGAGATGTATGCTATTTTTTTGTTATAATTAGCGTTTTCCCCTCCACAATTCCATAGTTTAATGTCACTACAAATTTATAAATTTAAATGTATATCTCCAAAGATTTTAAAGAGGTCTTAACTAAAAGTGACCTTTTATGTATTTTAGCTTCCCAGTGTGATGTTAAGGGTTATCTTAAAAAATAAATATACAAAAATTCATATGGCTTGTACAAAGTTTTAAATATTTTTTTGGGGGCTTAAATACTATACACCCTCGAAGTTTGAGATTGCATCTTCAACTATGAAAACTAATAATTTACACGTTCGAGTATTACAATAATATTAATGTGGTCTATCAACATTAGTTAGAATTTTGTTTTTAACTCATACACATGATGTTGCTTTGGACAAAAAAAAGGCATTGTTTTAGTCAGGATAGACTGTAACAAAAGTTGCACATTAGATTAACATCGTTGTAATAATTGGGGCATATTAGAGCGACTAGACTGATTTAGATTTGACTCCGAACTTGAAGATTGTAAAGTGTATTTTAAGCATTTAGCCATGTTTTTTTCATTTGCATTGGTTTACATTTTAAGTTCCAAAAGATGGTCATTCATATTGATCTTCGGATGAGTGTTCTCATAGAAGCAGTTAGTTAGCAAAAAAAGAAGTTAATATCCGTGGTTTGTTAGCTCATCTACTAAGTTCAATAACCTACTGGTATATATTAATAGACACGTAATTGGACAAATAACAATCTAGCGGACTTGGAGTTGAGTTGATTGATTTGCTAATTGCTATCCTTGCCAATATTTTGTGGGTTTGGGCCATCCTCAGAGTCAAATCGTTTGCTGGAAATACATATTAGTACATTGTGTCTTTGATAAACTAGAATGGAATTACCAACTTTTTTTTTTTTAGTATAGGTAAGAATTGAACCATCAAATCTCTTATTGTAGGTGATATCTCCTTTTCACCACATTTATAATTATATATATATATATATATATAATATTATAAATGTTTACCATCACAAAACAATCTTGAGATTAGCAAATGGGCTAGTCAATGAACTGTACCCTCTGGTGAGATTTTGGGTAGTAAACAGTGGCCAAGGAGACTGAACCAATAATTCCACACATTGGTCCGAAGCCAGACACTTGTCAAATATTGATCCACAATGGAGTTTTTCATCCCAGATTCTTACAATTCCTTTCTTATGGTAGTTTTTCTCACGCTTAAATGCTAAGCTTCAGTTTTTAAATATAATATATAGAATAGATATGCATAGCTAAACCAATGATCATACTAGTTCATGCCATTGCATCTTTCTTCTGCATTTTCCAAAAAAATCTACCAAGCAATTATTGCATCTCCAATTTTGGCACATATATATATATATATATATATATTTTTTTTACTATTTTTACTTTTTAACTTTAACTTTTTTACACTTAAAATTTTTTTATTCAAGGGCTGAAATTGAAAGTTATTTTTTTCAACTATCAGTCTCAACCCTTAGATATTGCACTTGATCTCAATCCTAAATTTCCACTAAAACCAGTCCCAATAATAATATCCACACCATACTAAAAAAAATAATATTACCCATACAAAAATTCTAACAATCAGCATAGCAAAAAACAAACACCGTGCTTCCTCAACCCTGCCATACTTATTATAAGCATCAATCATAGAATGGAATGCCACCAAATTTCTTTGGGGAAGTTTGAGTTCCTACTTCCCTTGCATATCTGAAGAAGTCACATGTTGCATGCATACCTATAATAGCAATTGCAATTATCATAGTGAAATTTAAATTTGAATCAGTAGAATCATATCCAAGCTGCTGGACACAACCATGAACCCATATTCCATAAGTATGGTAATCCTTAAACATCTCTTTAGCCTAGCTAGCCCAACTCTTATTTACATTCTCAGCAATCAAACTTAGTCCTAGCCACCACATTCCACTTTGAAATAAAGTCAATTGCTTTTCAATCCTGTAGCTTCCAATCTGATCATGACAAATAAATAGGAGGAAACCATCTTATCAAAAAAAAAAAAAAGGAGTAAACCAATAGAAGCATACACATCCAATTACAATCCAATTTTCATTATATGATTATGAATATCCATAATTTGTATAAGTAACTTCTAAAGATGCTTTTAAAAATTTTGTAGCAAAGAGGTACTTGCATAATTGAGGTCTTAGTATAAAAAAAATTTCACAAAAATCATTTAGCCTGTTCAAAGGATTAAATTTTTATTTTTATTTTTATTTTTTATAATTGATGTAGTGATCATCAGCCCATTAATTGTTTCAACTTTTTCATGGTTTTACATTTCTCTAACAACGTAAGGATAGAGTTGTATGGTTTCTTCAGGGGATCAAGTAAGGAGATATTACATGACAAGAATGGAAATTTGGAAGGTATTTGGGGTATATTACATAACAAGACTGGATTTAACCAATAAGTATAAAACAACTTTATACTTTGCTAGTCCTAAAGAAAGCTTCAATGGACATTGAACAACTTTTTCTTTTTCTTTTCTTTTCTTTTTTCTTTTTTTTTGTTGTTGTTGTGTGTGTGTGTGTGGAGAAAATGACTTTGAACAACTTTATTCTTTTCTTGGGACTTTAAGCAATAAATAATCTATGCAATTCATCAAATTGATGCTATACTTAGGATGTAAATAGACGTGGAGAAATTGGTCGGAAATTTAGGATTGTAAACTAGCCGAGCCTAATTCAAACTCAACTCAACAACAAATATAAAATGTTCAAACTCGGCTTAAACTTGAACCAAGCTTACAAACTATGTTTGAGTTTGAGCTCGTAAAAAAATCAAAAAACTTAAACTCAACTTGACTTGGCTTAATTCATTAATCAAGCCGTGCGTGCTCAAGTTCAAACTCAAGCACAATCCAATACAAGTATATTATAAAGCGTATTTAATAATTGAAAGACTTAGTAAGATATGAGTTTGTTTTTCAAACTTATTACTAAGCCAACCTAAGCCAGTTTGTTTTAGGCTTATATAAGGTCTATTGGGTTAGTCGTTTTGGGAGCTTAAAAGTTAAAAGAGTATTTTTAAAACTCAAAATTCTGTTTTACAATTACAACTCATCATAATTTTTTTACAATAGTTTATTTTAAATTCAAAATACCATTTTCTAACCGTTTATACAAATGCACCTGTAGAATTGCAATGCTCCCACATTAAAATTGAGTAATATCATCTTTTATAATTATCGGTAATAAGTATTTTACCTCTTGTTGTTAGAATTTCTATTAATGAAAAATTCAAATTTTATTACAAACCTGTTTTTAAAAACTTTGATATTTTTATCCCCCCCAAAAAAAAAAGAAAAAGGGAAAAGTGGCGTGTATAGGAATATTTGTAAAACAAACATTTGGGACACAAGTGGCTGTCCCAGCCCCACCTCCTATTTTCAAATTACCAAAACTACCCTGTTCTTTCCCGTCTCTCTCTCTCTCTCTCTCTCTCTCTCACGCACCGACAGACTCAAAAGAATCAGACACTGACCAGTGACTCTCACTCTCTCATTTGTAAGCGATTCATGACTCGGTTGGCTTAAATGGCGAGTACATGGAAGACTCGGCTCGACTCTGGTTGACTCGCATCACCGATGTCCACGGAGGTTAACTTGAGCAGTGGAACTCACCACCCTCCCTTGGTTAAACGCCGTCGTTGCCGGAACATAAATTTATCTTTCCCTCTCTTCAATCTTTATTCATTTAACATTTTGCAATTACTCGCGAATTTTGGTTAAACTTATTGGGTTTTGTAAGTTATGTGTTGGGTTGGGTAGGAAGAATGCATCTCGGCTTCACAGATCAAAATTTTCAACCCTGCTCATCACAATTTTTACCATATATGCCATTTATTTTACAGGGTTGGATTCTAATGATGGTTGTAATTGCATAAGTTCGGTCTTGATATTTCATTGAAATTCATGAAATTTTCATGTAAATCTCGCTAATAGAAATAAAAAGAAGTAAATAATTGGTTACACTTACTTAGGCTTGTTATTTATGTTTGGTTACCTGCAAAATGTGAAATGTATGTGGTAATATTTGAAATGTAAAGCCTTGCATCTTGCAGTACAATTAGAAAATAGATGATATTAAGAAATTTTGAATGAGGTTCATTAGTTGTTCAATACATAGACTGTCAAGCATGAAGTTGAATGACCTGTGTACTATTCTGCCGTTTGCTGCGTTGAGCATGGGATATAGCTGTTTTAGTTACCTCATAAACATTTACTTTGGAGTTAGCTGTTTTAGCTGTGTTTTGGCAACTTTGAGGGAGAGCCATTATAGATATTGCTGATTCTAGGGGGAGAGTATTACACATTCTGGTTTTTTACAACTTTTCAGAGTAATCTGTTGACAAGTTTATTAATATGAAATATGTTCTTGAAATATTTGCTGGGTGTCTTGGTGACAAAAATGGACCTAGGCACTGGGTGAACTGTTGAAGGTAAGTTTGGAGATTAGATGTGAGCACGGATGGACTTACTAGTTAGGATTTTTTAAGGGATACAAAATCTTGTTAACTAAGTTTGACCTGGTAGGACAACATATATACATAAAATATACAGTGGATTCATTAAATATAAATAATGTTTTATCCTTCAAAGTTCCAAGCATTTTTCTATTTCTTAGATCCTAATATGAGTGGATATCAGCTTCGAGATAGTTTTCCATTTCTAATTTAGATGCTTGATCTTTGTAATTATCAGTGTATCTCTTGCATACTCCCCTTGTACATGGGTTGCACCTCTGCTCTTTAATGAATTATTTGCTCATAAAGAAAAGGGTTTTGAAAGGGAAAGTCATAGGATGCCTGAACTTCTGTGTGCATCCTCCTGTAATAAAGGAAAGGAAATTCCATGGACATTCACTTCTTATTGTGTCTTTTACATTTAACAATATGTTTTCGTCCTATTGTAACCTATCCATATGTTCTCTTGCTAGTTGAATGAACCATATATTTATAGAATATATCAAAGAAAAATAATTCTGTTTCTAAGTACTTGACATTTGTACAATTACAGGGAAAGGAACACTGGCATATGGGATGAGGTGTCTGTATCAATAACTGAGGTGAGCTGTATTGTAGAACTTCCTTCCATGACAATAGATATGTGATAAACTATCATGTTAATGATATTTGGAACTCCTAGAATGAAAGCACTAGTGTAAACATTAGTAGTATCCTCATAAGCTGTAGATATGCATGGTTATGAAACATGTAGTGTAGATTTCTTCTGCCGTTCCTTATTAACTTTTATTTTTTTCTTAATTAGACTTTCAATATTTAATGGTGCTTTTGTTCCATCGGGAGAATTGTTCTTTCCTTATTGTAATCAGATAATTCAGATAGGATGCTTTATTATTTGATGCAGCAAGTGAGAATAATTGATCCCCACATGGTTTCATCATTTTTTTACAATCGCAAGACGGTATATATGCATGCTACAACACAGTTAGAAGATAGAAGTGACTGGGTTGCTGAGTGTTCTTTGAATATCCAAGTAACAACGGGAGTTGCGGGAAACATTTGTTTAGTAGAGCATCTTCATAGCCAACACTTGTCAATCCCTGCTGGATTGCAATATACACCCATTGGATTGCCCCTCATGGAATATCAACAAACAAGATTAGACAGGCTTGGAGTTAACGTTTAGGAACTAGGCTACGTGAGCTATCTACATCCTTCTTCCCAATTGAGGTGAAGAAGACTTGTCGACTTATATCTTATGCAACCTGCAATACTTATCATGGAAGTCTGTTTATTAAACAAAAATTAGGTCCAACCACACATAATCATTCTCCCTTTAAACACTATGAAACAGATAATTAAAAACCCCAAACTTCTTCTAGTACACGCAGTTGAGCCAAGAATTTGCTGCTGGAGATGTTGTGCCGCGAATTATCCAGTGACGCCACCAGTGACTGTAAAAGATGTCAGCGTCAAAACTCAAAATGCCTCTACATCAACCTTGAAGTTGAAGATATTTCATAAGAACCTAAAGACATTTTGTGAAGGAAACTACTGGATATTTATTGCTGTAACCATGGCTAAACACCTTTTCTTTGGATTCCATCAATTTTATACCCATTAAAGGTGTCAACAAAGTGGAAAATATGAACTCAAATTAATAGAACATCTATATTAGCTGGAGTTTTGAACACCCATAGTGTTGATAGTAGTGGGGGATGGAGTCACCACGTCTTCTTTGGCTTCTCTCCATCACTGGCAGAATCTCCAGCGACTTCTTCATTTTAAATGGTTTTGGGTTTTGCATGGCTGGGTTTTAATTTTCTTATTAATCAGTATTTGTTTTAGTTCTTGATAATGTTGAGGTAGTGTTCGAGTGTGGTAGTACTTAACCTTTTATTTGCAAAAGTCTGATGTGGCACACTGTCATTGGACTCGGAAGGTGTAAAACTAACCTTTACACCACATTCTTATTGAATTCAGTCTCTTATTAATAACCTTGGCTCTTTTGGTGTCAATACATTCCTCCTCATACTTAACACTTGGGACACCCTCTCTTTTTTACTCTTAGTACCCGTTTTTCTTTTGTCAACTAAAGGATTGCTTTTGTTTTTGTCTATTTGAGGTATAGAATTTACTGTAGTGATAGTGGTTCACCTTGTTTTATATATATATATATATATATGCAGAATGTATGAGCATCAAAGATAGAGACACAGACTAACATGGAAAACTGCAGAGGTCAATAATGGTTAAGCCGCACAATTCTTACTAGAGCATGTCCTAAAGCTTAACCATTGTTGGCCTCTGCGGTTTTCCATGTTAGTTTGTGTGTTTGTCTTTGATGCTCACACTTTCTGCTTTTGATTTGGTAAAATGGAATTTGATTTTTCATCTTTTTTATTTGTCTTGTCAATATCATACAAAATCATAGCATGATTTTGTAAATTTAGGCAATGGACTTCTCGATTCATTTCATTGATATTGTACATTACCATTGAAGAGATGTGAAAGCATGAAAGAAACCCACCTCCTCCAAGTTAAGAAAATTGCATACTGTGGCTGAATAATGGAAGGGATATAGCCTTCATTACTTATCCTTGCCTTGAATTATTGTAATTTTTTTTTGTCTCTGAGCATTTGGACCATCCTATTATTATGGATTCAAATATGTTGCATTTTTATCTAGTTTAAGGCTCTCAATACTTCTGTTATATGTTATAATGATATGCATCTGTAGCTTTTCTTCTACAAGATTGACTTAGGGTGGCCGAACGGTATGGAAAAACAATCATTGTACAGTGTTCATATTACTGTTGATGTAAAGGGATATGGAGAGTCTGATGCTTGGAGCCATATATTTGGCTTCTGAAAAATTGAGAGTCATATTGATAACGCCATAGGGGGAAGGTATTGCTTTATATGCCTTCTAGGACATTTTACATAGGTTTTTATTTTGATATTAGGACATGTAGTCTATAAATTTTTGCTTTACAAGTTGTTCAAGGTCAACGGACAACCTATTTTTATCCGTGGTGGTGATTGGATATTGTGAGATGGATTACTATGTCTTTCAAAGTAATGTTATGAAACAAACATTAAATTTCATGCTGATATGAACTTTAATATGATCTGCTGTTGGGGTGGTGGATTGGCTGAGGCCAGAATAATATGATTATTGTGATATTTATGGACTTTTGGTGATCTCTGTGTCTGTGTGTTATGTGTGCGATCCATTAAGGAGGATGTATGCAAAATAGAGAGAGAGAGAGAGAGAGAGAGAGAGAGAAACCACATGGGGAACATAGAGATTTACATAGTTTAGCTTTAGACATACATCCATTAGTGGCATTGAGAAGAAGATTTCACTAAAAAAGGTGACTACAATAGTGGCACAAAACATTCACAAAACCCAATCCCAAATACACCCAAAGAGCTCTTTTCAACAAAAAACATAGATTACCGCTACAAAGTCGGTTTGGTGACTTCTTGTGGAGACTAGCCAACTCGAACACAAAAAGAAGAGGGATAACAAACCAAATCAAAGTCAGCAACTGTTCTTAGTGCATCTGTGAGGGTTGAGTTCTACATTGAGAGAAAAATTAAAGAAATAAAGAACTCCTTACTAGTTAGCTCAGTGGTCTTTGCTTAAATAATTAAAAACTGTCTTAATCAAATTTTCTATATATTTTCCTCAAAGCTACATCTTGAATTTAGTGAATGCATTCATTCAGTATTCTATTTTTTATTGCCATTATCAATGATTTAACAGGGGAGTAGGGGACATTGACTCTAAATAGAGCTGAATGGAAAAATTGGATCAATGTAGCCAACTAAGTTACTTTGGATAATGGCTTTGTTAAGTTCTGTTGTATTTTATAATTTCCATTAACCTATCTGAGCATCTTTTCTCTCAAAAAAGTTATTTGATATTGTTTGCTGTTTGGTATATTGCAATCGGATCCTTGGGTACTTTTTATTTTAGGAAACTTGGTTATTTAGTAATTGAAGCTTTAAAGTTCCTACTGGGGTGAATTATGCAGTGCCTTTACTTTGAACGATTTATCCTCTTGAGACCCAAGCCTGTCTACAGGGTTAACTAAGGCTCGATGCTAACCAAACCTAAGGATTACAATGTCCTGCTTTGGAATTGATATTCTAAGCTGTTGCACTATTAAATTACTCTAGTATAACTTGATCCATGTGGGTGATTTGATTTTTGTAGGTGTGGCAAGATTTTTAGATAACTAAAAATGTTGACGAGTGAGGTAAACTGGTATCAAATCCAAATGGTCCCCTGGATCATAATCCAAATCAGTAATAGTAATTTCAAAAGTTAAATTTTGAGTAAATTCTAGCTCAAAAGTTATCTTTTTTTTTCTTTTTTCTTTTTTTGTTGAGAATGTCAAAAGTTATCATTTAAATGTAACACGAGATAAAATTTCATTTGTGTATAACCTAGAAAAAGATGCATAAATAAATCATTTAAATGAATGAGAAAATTAAATGTTAGTATGGACATGTTTGGAAACACAAAAGGAAAGGAAAAAAAGAAATAGGAAATGTTACTATGAAGTATTTAAGTCTAAGTTGGCAAGCAAGCATATGTCTTGCCTACTTGCCTACTTGCTTCCTTTATTCTTTCTTTTTTTCTTTGTTTTCCTTGTTTTAGAGTAAGTATTTATTCTTTGACACAATGGCATGGAAATCCTTTGAGTTGAAGAAGGTATATCTTCTTTGACACATTGATATGATAATCCTATATATAGTAGATGTTATATAGGGATTTCATATGAAGTTAGACTTAAGAAAAAAAATTGAAAGTGAGCATAATTTGGAAGCTTCCTTAAGTGTGTTTTGAAGCCAGAATTGAATTCTTATTTCTGTAAGTATTGATAGTTTCCTTTGTAAATTTGTTCATATGCATGTGTGTTTTTGTATTGGTATTTATAAACAATAGGTTACTTTGCTTAAAATTTGTCACATAGATGTTAAATGTAGTAAGATTTTATTGGGCTTGATACTATATTTTTGTGAGATATATTATTGCTGGATGGTTTGGTTTATGTTACATTTAATGCAATTTGGATAAATGGTATATAACTCAATTATTTTTCACAAATCACTCTTTTCTTTAATCACGTTTTTATTTAATATCTGTTATAGGATAATCACACAAAATTTCAAAATTATTAGTTTCCATTTATTGTTAAATTTATAAAGTTTGTTATTTGTTGTATTTATGTATAAAAAAAAATATATAATCACTCTTCATAGATTAGTGAGTTTTTAATGTTTAATCACCTTGATTTTCGGAAAGAATAATAGATCACCTTAATATTTAATTAGCATGATAGTTGGAGGAAAAAAATTTAGTCCAATAATAGGATTACAAACTATTATTATGAAAGAATGGTATTGAGGAATATAACTTCTATAGAAGTTAATTATTCAAAAAAAGAAAAATAAATAAAACTTCGGTAAAAGTTGCCCAAAAGTCAAATTTGAACATTTCTGTATTAAATGTTCATTTTATCCCATATTAATAGTACGATATCTTACATTCATTCTCAAACATTACCAAATCTTTGTTTTTTTCTTCTTATTTATCACATCTGGGGAAGAGAGAATTTCAACCTAAATAAAAAAAAATAAAAATTTAAGGGACCGATAGACTCAATATTAAAAAAGAAAATGTTTTTATTAATAAAAAAAATTGCTTTATTGCATTTCACATTGTAAAAATGGATTAAAATTGAACTAAGCTTGCTTGAGTTTATGTGAAACTCTAAAAGACTTTGCTCATTCATTTTTGAATTTCCAAACTACAATTACTACTGAACTTTCTTATAATGGTGTTGTTGGATTAGTTTTGTTGTTTTGACTTTTGAGTTGGATTGGCTAAATTGGGGTAAGGAAAAACTTGCATAAAGAATTAATCATATCAATATGAAGGCATACGTAGTTGCACTCTTTACTTAAGTATTGAATAAAGGTAAACTTAGATTTGTGCTAAAAGATTTTAAATAAATGATAACATTTGGCATAAACAAAAGAAAAAAAAAAGTAAAAAAAAAAAATTATAATTTTCTATTAACAAGAATGGAGAATCAATTAAAACCATAGTTTGAATTTTTGTTGTGCAAGCATTCTTATTATTTATTCCTAACTTTGTAGATGCATTCTGTTTTTCTTTTTCTTTTTTTTTTCTTTTTTTAAAATCACTTTTATTTTTAATGAAATCAAGTGAAATAAATCCTATATATATACAATAATTTTATGCTTTCCCCCAAAAGAAAATCATTTTTATTTTTAATGAAAATCAATTAAAAGAATTCCAATCTATACAATGATTATTACTTTTTATGTCTTTCACTGTTCATATTAAAAAATTAAAAAAAACCCACCCAACAAAAACATTCACCTAAGCCCAAGCCCAAGCCCTTTAAACATTCACGATCTAATGACATTCTCATTCACCCCCAACCTCAATCTCTGTCCCTACAAAAACCACGCTTCCAAATCACTCTTTTACTTTTACATTCAAATTCACCGATAAAATATAATTGCTATTGAACTCAAAACCACCAATTCTCACGCTCTCTCTTTCTCCGTTTCTTTTGCATTTGTATTTGGATTGACCCAGCCCTTTGTACGTATTCTGTTTATGCCCCTTTTTCTTTTTCTCTAAACAAATTAGATGATGTCTGTGATTGTCACTGTGAATGTGCATGTGTTAGAAGAAGATGGAGCAGCAGCAGCTTCAACATTTTTCCCATCCGGAGCATCCCTTGGTCTTCAATCAAGATGACAGAAGAGGTTATCCTTGTCAGGGGTGCCAAGAAGATGTTTATGGTCCTAGCTACAGTTGTAAAGAAGGGCATATTTTTTTGGCGAGAAGAAGGGAAATAAGGCGGTACAGGCATTGGAAGACCCGAGAGACCGTGCATCATAAATCATGTGCGGAACTACCCCTTGGGTTGCACCACCCCTTGCACCCAATCCATCCTCTTATTCTCTTTTCTCCAGAGAGATATGAAGGCGAAGGCGAAGGCGAAGGCGAAGACGAAGACGAAGGCGAAGGCGAAGACGATGGCGAAGGCGAAGACGATGACGACGAACAAATTTACAAATGCGAACTCTGCAAAGATTATAAAGATGTATACACTTATCGGTCTTCCCGTTGTGACTTCAACCTTCACATCACATGCGCTTCTTTAGCGCCTACCATGGATGCTGAATGCCACCACCACCCATTGACTCCCTTTTGGAAGTGGATCACCTTCACTTGTGATCTTTGCGGCAAAGAAGACAAAGGTATACCCTATCTGTGTCATCTATGTGATTTCTGGATTCATGGAAGATGTTCTATTTTCCCACAAAGACTCAAAATTAGGCGTCACAAGCACCTCCTCCTCCTCACCCATTCTTCTCTTGAATTCCATCAATCCAACTCCCGGTTTTGTCGAATCTGTGTTGAAAAATTGGACACACACTATGGGCTTTATTATTGCTCCAGATGCGATTATGTTGCCCACCTCGATTGTGGTATGAGGTGGAGAGACTTTGTGGACATAAATTCGCCGGAATTTAGAGATGAGGATGAAGTTCCAGAGCTTAATGAATCGATTGACTCAGCAGCTTACCAAGTCAAAAAATCCAAGGTGGGGGTGGACGGAACTCAAATAGACACAGAAATCAAACACTTCAGTCATGAGCATGACTTAAAGCTTACCGATGATCAGGTTCTAAATGGCCAAAAATGCAATGGGTGCGCACGAGCCCTTCTTCGTCCATTTTACAGTTGTTCCCAGTGTGGCTTCTTTCTTCATAAATCTTGTGCAAATTTACCCAAAACAATGCGACTTCAATTACTTCCAGTCGCACTCACCCTTATACCAACGAAACCAGGTGAGAATTTTCAGTGTATTGCCTGTGAACGGGGTTGCAATGGCTTCTCCTATCAGTGTGAAGACTTTATTCTTGATGTTCAATGTACTTTGACTTTGGCATCAGACATCCTTACCCACAAAGGACATGAGCACCAACTTGTCCTCTCCACTACAAAATATGAACAAACTTGCACTAGTTGTAATTCTAAAACGGAATTAATATTTCGTTGCACCATTTGTGAATTTGCTCTAGACGTCAAATGCGCTACACTACCATATATCACAAGGTACAAACAACACGAGCATCCCTTTGCTCTCTGTTATACTGTTGAAGATGATTCTAATGAATATTACTGTGACATCTGTGAAGAAGAGCGTGACCCAAAGCATTGGTTCTATTACTGTGAAAATTGCACTTATCCTGCTCATCTCAATTGTATTCTTGGGAAATACACAAATATTTGGTTTGGAGATACTTACACATTTGGCTTTCATCCACACCCACTTACTTTCATTGAGGAAACTGAGGACAGCCCTGAATGTCATGATTGTGGTGATCCTTGCAAAGAGTTTATCTTACAATGCGTCCAGTGTAACTTCTACGTCCACGATAAATGTGTGTGGGGCAAGGAATTGTGGTTTTAATTTTTTTTATTTATATTTTTCTTTTGAGTTAAACCCTTTTTTTTTTTTTATATTGTTGGATCTAGTGTGTTATTACAGCTCTAAAAAATGGGTCTTGCCCACCTTTTATAATATTAAGTTGAGACTGTTAGTGAGTATATCTGTTTGCATTAAAACAAGTCATCTTTGCATCTTATTCTTGATATTACTTGACACAATAACTTTGTTAAGAAAATAAAACTTAGATCTTAGAGTCTTTTTAAAAACCGAGTTTAAATTTACTACAATATCTCATCAAATCTAGAATTTGACTGATTGATCATATGTTTTTGCAAACACCTGTAGTCTGCAGCTCTAGTAGTAAGAAAAATGCAGAGCTGTTTGTTGTTGCACCATAGAAGAGATTAGTTGGTTTTAGTAGCTGTACTTGTAAATTGAACCCTTTCATTGTGTGGACAATATGTTAGGGTCGAGAACTATTTATTGGTGGCATTGGCATTTCTCCTCAAGATAATATGTATTTTTAATTTGATTCCATGTTATGGGAGTTTTCTGGCATGCACTTAGTATGTTGTGTTTGGTAATCTTCATCATGTATGGCCTAATATGGTACTAATAAAGGGGGCTTGTTAATTGGATGTCCTTTTAGAATGCTTGTGATGGCATAGCTCTATATAGTATATTGTAAATGGCACAGCTCTTTCTTAATTCTATGCCTCAGTCATTCCCTTGTGGCTCTAATATAATCTGAACTTAAATCTTTGACTAAAAATTACTTTCAAGTCCTGACCAACTCTAGTAGCCCTAGGCATATGCATTGAATGTTCTTTGGACATTTGGATTACCAATTTCTGTCATTAAGTTCCTAGACCCATGGATTCTGCTGCACTAACATCCGTCTTGGCATGCCTTTGCTTGCCAACAGCTGTATACATAAAAGCGTATTGTTATCATATGGATATCTGCTTTCAAATAGCATGCTAAATCACCTGAATTATAGAAATAGTATTTATTTTTGTGATTTATTATATTGGTTATCAAAATCATGCTTCATTTTGTGTAACCATAATTATTAGTTATACCTAAATTAAAAATTCTTTGAAGGAATATGAAATTTATTAGAAGTAATTGTATGTAAAAATGTAAAGCTGGACTTTTCTTCTAAAAGGTGTTTACTATTTTCCTTAATCCCAATATACCAAAAATGGAAACTTTGTTGCATTCCAAGTATGAAGAAATCTTCTTGATTGAAGGGTAAACTTGTGATGACCAAAATAGCCAATGAGGGCAACCATGCAATCTTAAAGAAGATAAGTTTCGAGAAAAGCAGGCTGTGAAACCACCAAAAACAGAAACTTTGGTTTTCCTTTGAATTGATCAATTCATTGACTTGCTGTAATTTTTTCCCCCAATGTGATTCATTTTAGAAAGAAGTGTGCATCTTTTGAGTTTGGTAGTGGACCTGCTGGAACATTGGAGATATAATGCCACCATCCAAGTAGAAATCGCTCCTTCACCTATCTATTGAGCTGAGTAGCATTGTAAGAGTTTATAATCAAAGTAAAAGCATGTACTATATTAGTCATTTGAATTGCATACAGTTTTTATGACAAGAATGTGAAAGCAGCTATGTTCTTAAACCTGAGATGGGGGGAAAAAGTTATGATCAATTCTGTAATGGTGAAATTTCTTCATTACCTTTAATAATAGTTTGTTATTTATCTTGCTTATCATTTCTTTTATTGTTGCAAATGATGATAGCATGTATTTGTGTAATCTTCTAGTTCTCCCCTTCATAAGTGGTGAGCTATGAAGATGCGAAAGCTGATTAAAGTTTAAATAATAGTACAGCTCAAGGATTCATTTTATAACTCTGTTATGTGTAACAATCAAGGTTGAATTTTGAGAGTTCTTCAATCAACAATTCTGGTTTTCAAGTTGGATGTTTATGGATAAGGATAACAAATTCTGATAGTAACCCACAGCTATTTGTTTTACCTGTTAAGGATCCTATTCCAAGGAGACCGCAACATACACTTCTGCATAACATAAAATTCAATTTACCATACTCCACTTTTTAAGTCAAATTCCCATATATTTTTATATTTTTACTCCTCAATACCGCTTCACAACCTTTGGCTTAATACAACCTAAACATAGGGACCCCATAAAGATCCATACTCCAAGACTCTGAGCTTTCTTAATCCAATTTAAGAATTCTTCAATCTTGAATTGCAGCATCAGCAGTGGGGCAACAAAATTCACTGTACTATTCTCCTTGGGTCCACCTAGTGCTGAAGGCCCTCCAATGTTAAGCCCTTTCTTGCCCGGTCTAAATAAGTACGCAACTCAATGAGAAATTTCTTTACCTATTCAATTTCTATTGGATCAAGATAACCTTTTTTTTTTTTTTTTTGGCTAACAAAGAATATTTCTGAGCTTTCAGTTGCTTGATTGAAATTTTTTTTGGGTATAAACATATTATATTCGCTATTGATCATAGAATGCAATTTCTTCTTCTATCAATTTAACATGCATCTCTATGGCTAAGAAAGAAAGATTTGAGGGCTAAAGAAGAATAAATAAGGACTGAAAGGTTCAATTGGTGTTATAAAGGTTTCATTTCTATAGTGAATGCATTTTCCCTTCTTACTCGCTGGTGCAAAGATAGAGTTAAACTAAACTTTGATTTTGGAAGGTGTATGCAAAACAGAAATAGAAATATATACCACCCACCCACATAGGGAGCATAGAGATTGAGACTTACATGGTTTAGCTTTATACATTTGTCCAGGGGTGGCATTGAGGAGAAAATTTCACTAACAAAGGTGATTACAATAGTGGCACAAAACATTCTCAAAACCCAACCCCAAATATGCCCAACGTGCTCTTTGTTACAAATAACAAAGATTACAGCTTCAAAGCCAGTTTGGTGACTTTTTGTGGAGACTACCCAACCAAATAGCACTAGGCAATACTATTGGCTTTCTCATACACAACAAGAAGAGGAAAGACAAACCATGCCAAAGTCAGCAAGTGTTCTTAGTGCATGTGTGTGGGTTGAGTTCCACACCATGAGAAAATAGTAATGAAAGTGAGCAGTTGATGGACATAGTTGGGTCTAAATCCTTTAGCTTAACCTTTTGGGTTGGAGTGGTACCCCAATATATATCAAGAGTACCTCAAAATAGGGACCCCATAAAGATCCATACTCCAAGACTCTAAGATTTCTTAATCCAATTTAAGAATTCTTCAATCTTGAATTGCAGCTTCAATTTCAGTAGGGCCCATCCAAGCTTTAATTTCAGGGCTGGCGAGATTGTACTGTTTGCTTTAAGGGAATCTGTGATGCGGTGCACTTCACTGCGTAGAATATTTAAGGTTCAAGATTTTATTGAACTGAATTACATTTGCATTAGTTTCATGCTATAGAGTAGTGGGACAGATATTTTTCTTAAACATTTTATTGTAAAATGGAAAATTAGGGAATATTTTCCAACTAAATAACCTTGAGTAGGCTCAATTATTTCCTTTTTGGGTTATTTTGATTTATTGCCTTTTGTATTAATAGAATTCTTTTGACATGAAATGCATATGCAGTTACTTGTGATATAAGACAAGAGTTACTCACACCAGTGGCAGTTCTTTTCTCCAGAGGATTAGATTCTATGATACTTTCAGCATTACTTGATGAATGCCTTGATCCCAGCTGTGAGTGTTCAGTAAAAGCTACATTTATTTATTTTTCCCCCTTCTTAATGTTCTGTGTTATATTTGTATGAATCTCAATGAGCTCCAATTTTTAGAGTTGAAACTGTAAAGCTAAATAATGAAATGCATTATAAAATCCTTTTGTCAATCCTACCTGTAAGCTTATGTCCTATCAATTTTAATGACAGATGAGATTGATCTACTTAATGTGAGTTTTGACGGTCAGTCTGCTCCTGATAGAATCTCTGCCAAGGCAGGAGTAATGGAGTTGAGAAGAATTGCACCCTTGAGAAGGTATGGACTATGATTTCCCGTACTAAAAAGTTTTCTGTGTAATGAATTTCTGCAATTGTCTTGCCTTGTGCTATCAGTTCACATGATATTTTAATTGCAGGTGGAAACTTGTAGAGATTGATGCTGATTTATCAACATTGGACCTTGAAACAAAGCACATCATGTCACTAATAAATCCTGCAAATACTTACATGGTACAAAGTTTCTTTCAACAGATAATGCAGTTTTTCCTTATTCTATATATGTTTTGTTTTAAGCTTCCACTGAATCAGATAAATGGCCTTATAATCTTATGTTGTCCTAACTTATACATGTTTCCTGACATTATGGGAGGGCATCATAGATACACATAATTATCCCGTTCGTGTCTTTTCTTTGCTGATTCCTCTCAATGAAATTTTCCAATACTTTTGATGTTCCTTTAGCATAAGCTTTTATTGTAATTCACCTTTAGATCTCAAAAGGTGTCTTATGATCTTTAAGCTTTTTTTTTTTTTTTTTTCCATGAAATAACAAAATAACAGAGTAAATGTCATCTTTCTAGATCTCCCTTCTCACCAACATAAGTGCTATTGTTCTGAATGGATAGAGTCTTATATCTTATTTAATATTGCAGGACCTGAATATAGGAATAGCTTTATGGCTGGCTGCTAGAGGCAGTGGCTGGGTGTATGAAGGAAATAACAATAATTGTGATGAGGATCTTCAGTGCAATGAACGTGTTAAATACAAGTCAAAGGCCAGGATTGTCCTTGTTGGTTCTGGTGCTGATGAGCAATGTGCTGGATATGGTAGGCATAAAACAAAATATCGAAAGTGAAGGTATGCATTTTTCATTAATAAATTAAATAATCTTGTCACTTTTTTTTTTGCATGTTTGAAAACCAATTTGTGTGTGTATTCACGCATGTGTGGATCTGTGTTTATGTTCATGTAATTACTTTGCTGTAAAGTAGTTCTTTTATTAATATCAGTGTGTATCATATAGGTCTTGAAGTTGCTGTAATATTCTAACCTGTTTTTGAATATCATATAAGTCTTCACCTACTAGCAATTTAAGGTGTGGAACTGGCTCCTAATGCTTCTTTCAAGAGGCTGTAAAGAATCTGTGGCCCCTAGATACTTTGCTGCTAAAGTAGGTGAATGTTATCACATTATAGTAATGAGAAAATAAGTGTGGTAATAAAATGGTTGAGAACGTTCAAACAAAATTTAGTTGCTGAAAATTTCTGAACTTGGGCCTCAGAATCTAGGCAAGGCTCCTAAAATTTCTTTTGGTACTTGCATTAATCCTTGTCAATTTGATAGCTAATCATGACCAAATGATGCGGCAGAAAAGAGTATCCTATATGCACCTGCTGCCAGTACAACCCTTTGGCAAGCTTACTTAAAAAAAAAAAAAAAAAAAAAAGCCTTGGCAAATTCAAACTGATTTTGGATCAATGCCTTCAGAAATACCGTATTCAGCTTGTTTGTATGTGAATGCGCATGCATGTGCAAGGGTGTCTGTGTGTGTGGTTCAGTGGCTACTGGGCTTCACTAACAGGAGCTGTGTTCTCCTGTTGTACGCATTAGTTTTAGTGCCCATTTGGCATCCTGTTTTGAAAAGTAGTCTTTTTTTAAAAACTTCACTTTTTTTCTAGATACAGGCTTTTCAAACAATCCATATTCAGAAGGCCGAAAAAATAAGCTGTGCCAAATGGATCCACAGGGATAGGGTCTTCTGGAATTTCTGTACTAAATTCATTCTAAGAAACTGAAAGAATTACCGGCTTCCTGTGCATTATTATTTGATTTTCTCCTATTTAGAGCAGCAATGATTTGATATCATTCAGTATATTTGTGACCTATCACTGAACAAAGTAATGTTTGGAGTAATTGATGTTTATATACCTACTTGTTTTGGTGGTCTCATATGTTGTCTTCAGTTGGCTTGGGCTACATGAGGAAATGAAATTGGACATGCAAAGAATTTGGAAGAGAAACCTAGGAAGAGACGATAGATGTATTGCTGCTAATGGGAAGGAGGTATTGCTCACATCTTGGACAAAAACACTTTCCTACATCATTGACTGGTCACATGTGGCAACTATCTAATTCTTCCTTTTCTGCTTTTTTAAATAAGGCCGGATTTCCTTTCTTGGATGAAGATGTTATAAGGACTTTGCTTGATATTCCTCTGTGGGAGATTGCCAACCTTGATTAACCTAGTGGAATCGGTGATAAAAAGATTCTGAGAGAGGTCAGTGCTATATCTTTTGTTAGGTTTACATTCTCTGTCGTGCCCTAACATATGAGACATGATACGGGCACAGAAATATGGTTATGTACATGTTTCTGAATATATATATATATATATATCATCTGGGAATGTGCCAGCATACGTGCATGTTTTGTAAGAGCATCTGCTTCTGGGTTTTATGCATGATATTTACATTTGTACTCTACAATGCATAACACTATATAATGTGACTGAATTCCTTCTATGCCCCAGAGAAATGTAGTGTTAGAAATTAATACAGTTTTTTTTATGGAAATGGCTTTGTAGTTGTTGTCAACATGAGTATTGTGCTGATGGGTATTTGACAAACCATCTGTAGGGAGAAGTTCCATATGTTGCATTGCAGCATCTCAATCTCTATTGATATTATATTCTTGAATTTGGGGAGTCATCTGGCTTAAAAATTGGTGATGGTTGGGATTCAAGTGATAGCCTAGTGGTAATGGTATCCTTTGAGGTGCCCCATACCTGTGGTTTGAAGCCCATGTCCCCCTTTCCCCTATCTACCTATCTCAAAAATTGGTGATGGTTGAAGCAATATGATTACCATGGCCGACAAGTTGAAGCTGTGTGTGGTGGAAACTAAAGGTTGTCATTTGAAAATATTAGACCATAATTTGGTTAAATGAGTCACTGTTTATTCATTGCCCATTATTATACCAAAAGATATCTTGTTCATGTTTATAGTTGAGATGTCAAGCCAAACGTGTGGGTGACATAAAGTTCTGTGGAAAGAAAATTTATTGCTGTCTAACAGGATTTAACTTTGAACTGCTCTATTACCTATACAAAAAAAGAACTTTGAACTGCTCTATTGAATGAAGTGGACTCTGATGGAGTGTAGGGAATATAAAAACCTTATACGGGCTTAGGGATACATTCTGGTTTGATCCAGGTTGAAGTTTCTTGAGGTTCCATTCCAATTCATCATCTTGCTATCTTAATATAATCAAGGGGAAATTACATTTTTCCACCCTGAACTATACCTCATTTTACACTTTGCCCCTTGAACCATTAAAATGCACGATTGACCCCCCAAAGTTATAACTCTGTAATACTTAACCCCCTTATCGTCTGTTTTAAGGTTAAGTCTAATGGAATTTAGCATTAAAATACCAATTTGCCCCTTCCCCCAAAACATACGGTAGAGGGTAGCCAAGCTAACGGTGCTTAGTTGGTCTTTTTGGATGATCAGAACTAGGACTAAGACATGGCCCAGATTCCCATGGGGGACAACAGTGAGGAAATCTTGGACAATGGATGAAAGCCTGATCTAGCAAACCAATGCCTTAAGCCACTCAGCCATACCTCCAACTTGTTGATCAAAATTTGATCTGCAAGGTTTGGTTGGTTGCCCAAAGGGTTATTGACTCCGATCAACAGTGTAATCCATTATTCATGAATTCAAAATAGTTTCACTTGACTCATCATTTTATTAAGAATAGACTCATATCGTCTCAATTCAAAAGGAATTATTCTCCCATGTTATAAAAAATTATGAACAAAAAACCTATGATTTTGTATCAGCTGGAAACAGTCGAAACAATCTGTATAGGCTGAAACATCCTGGTATTTAAACCCAATACATTTCAAGGGTCTAAGTGTACAGGGTTACTAACCAGTATGAAATCTATTGACCACTGTAGCTGGTATGGTACAGTAATTATAACTTTGGTACTAATTTCTCTTTTACTGTTATATGCAAAGTAATCTTACATGTTCTTTTTTGGATTTGAAATCCGTTACTAAATCAATGGCTCTCAATTCAGGCTTATTATCTCATGTCATGAATTCTGGCCAGATGTTTAATTGTTTGTGCATTATGTTTGTTGAAGGTTGCTCAATTGCTTGGTTTATATGAAGCAGCAGTTTGACCAAAAGAGCAATTCAGGTATGCGTACCTATACAGATGTTATAACATTTAAATGTATGAATTGCCATGCTTTGGGTTTATGCAGCACTTAGCACTATGAATTCTTTTCTTTTTCTAGGTAGATAATAATATCACTTCTCAAGGGGATGCTTTGTTTTTTAAATTTTACTATACATATAGCATTTAACAGTCAATCTATCTGATTATGCTATTATCAGCATTCTGTCATTTTGAACAATGATTAAATCCATAGTATCAATTGGACTAGTTTTCTAGTTATAAAAATCTCTCTGAATTGGTTCTGCAATGAAGTCGTAAGTCAAATACATGCAAAAGAACTTTCAAGCTGGGTTAAATACAAATTGTTCATGAGCTTTATCTAGAAGAAAGTTCTGTTGCTAAACACTATTTGATTCTTAAGTGATTTACTCTTTTTCTCAAAAAAAAAAAAAAAAAAGAAGTGATTTAATCTTTGTTCTTTACTGGTGTAGTTTGGTTCAAGAATTGCAAGGGAGTCAAATCGAAAGAATTTTGGTAGTAACCATGCGGCAAATCAAGCGTCTGCTGGAAGTGCAGTAATTCAATTGCCATCAAACTTGACTTAATACCGCCCTTGGGTTAATTCTTCGCATGTGTTCCTCTCTTTCTTTCTGGAGCTTTGATCTGCTCCAATTTGGAGTTCCTGCATTTTTGGTCTCAGCTCTATAAATGAATGACGACAATGAGCCATCACCAACGTTGTTTTTGTGCACATGCACACAGATCTCCATTCCTCCGGCATCATAAAGCACCTTATTACTTTGTAACTAGAATTTAAATGATTTTGTTGTATGAATTGAGATTCGAGAAGATTTAGTCTTTTTAATTGATCCTGAGTTATTCTTTAATTAGAGTTGGAAGAGTCATTTCACAGCCATGGCTTTGACTAATTCTTACACTTTGCATTTTATCATAGCCACCAAATGAGCTTAAATAATGAATTATCTGACAATTAAGTGCCATAATTTCTGATTACAAGTCTCTGGTGAGAAAAATTGAAGCAACTTGCATAGAAAGTACAAAATTATGCAGATTAGTTAGTTGAGGAAGGATGTCACCTTAATATATTTTTGCTGTTTATCATGAGCCATCTTATTTGTAAAAACCAGTGTATGTTTGATGTTTAGGGTAAGCTGTACCTAAATTTTTTACTTTGAAGAGATTTATTTTTTTTCTCTCCTTATTTATTGCAAATCATACTCATCCCAAAGTTTAGGGGGGAAGAATTGTTGAATTCTCTTTTGGAGGAAGCTCGAAATGTCAAGGATAAGTTTCAGATAATCCAGTGGCACACAACAACAAAGACCAACATACAAAGGAGGCATCTTATCAAAAAAAAAAAAAAAAAAAAACATACAAAGAGGCCAAACACTGCATGAAAATGAAACACTATCAAATTGCACTACATAAACCACCAACACCCAGAAAGTTAATCAAATTCTTTGAGTGAGAGAGAGAAGCCAAAATGTCTTTCTATTTATTTCTTTTAAAAAAAAAATGTTAAGTCTTGTTTATTCTATTCATTCTTTCATTGGATTAAATATGTTAGTCACATTATTTTGTTGTTTTTGTTAATTCTGGTTTGTTTGCAATGTTATATGTGAGGAATTTGCATCTCTGCTAATTTTATTAGAGATCTTAAGTGCAGTATTTCTGTATTTGTATTATTCTATTTAATGGGTTGTATTATTCTATTTACAAGCATAGAAATCTTATTCTTTTACTAGTCTTCTTGGCTGGAATCATAAATGGGTAGTTTCTATAGGCGAAGTAGGAGTGTCATTCTTCATGGACGGAGTACAATTTTAGGAAAAGCATTCAGTTGGGGGGAGATAACGTTCTATCGTTAGGGATGTGATCAAAATGTCGTCCAGTTTGAATCTTGTTATTGAATATATTTTGATGATCTTAATAATTAAATCATAAATGTCTAGATACAAGGACCCTTAAACTAGTTAAATTATTCTTGTGTGTACCGTACATTTTTTTCACATAAAAGTAGACTCTACATGTGGGTCTTGCACATAAATCCATGTTTATGTGAGAGAAAAATGTTATACCCTAAGTCTAAGCGTACATAATATTTTCTCAAAAGCTAGCCCCTAAGTTTGTCTAAATATCCATTATACCATCATCGAGCACTTAATATATTCATTTGCTCAAGGTAGCTGCATTTTTTAGCATTCATAATAGTTTGTGCAAAATTTTATTTTATTTTATTTTTTATCTGTTTTAACATAAGAAGCTACTTTTTTATATTTTAAAAAACCTCTTTTCAGAACACTTATATCAGATTATTTATTCTAAAATCTATTTCATTAAAATATCAATTTTTCTTGATTTTTTAAATTGCTCATCTCTCTTCCCACACTACAACTAGCATTCGCTCTTTTCCTACATCATTGGGAAACACAAAAAAAAAAAAGAATAAAAAAACAAAATGCACAATCGCAATGCTTGTGTATATTTGCATAAGTCTTGTAGCAAACATGCGATTTGCACAATTGATGTGTAAGTTGATGTGGGTAATTTTTGGGTTTGATTTAGCAAAATTTGGGGCTTATGCTATTTTACATACACAGATATGAATGCTTTTAATTGTATGTTTCAAAATTGTTTCCAATAATCTAAACCCCAATTTTTTTTTTTTTTTGCCCTAGGTTAATTTTTTGTGATTGGTTCTTAAACATTTTCCCATGTCTTCACTCACGTACTGCATGCAACCAAGCTGTGTGTGATCTATATCACCAAGTTCTTATGCGCACCATTGTGTTAGTTTGCATGTGAAGGAAAATGATAGATTAACTCCTCTTGTGTTCGTAGCTTATGGTATCATATTTTATACTAAATGAATTGGAGAATTCTTTTACTTTCAAATCAATTCCATATCAAGTTTCAGATTGATGGTAACTCCCATGAGAAAAAGCTTCTTGAGCATCTCCTTCCACTATTGCATCGTGACATCTCTACCTTATCTGCACCGAGCTCATTAAGGCTAGTCAAAATGATGACTTACTACATGCTTTAGAGAGGAATATTTACTGCATTTCAGTGTTTTCATTTGTCATACATACATCATTAGCATGTTCACTGTTGCTGGATCAGCATTCTATTTTGAAAGGCATAGTTTGTCCAATATGCGTTTTTGTGTGTGTTTTGAGTACACCATTTGTCCCTCTTAGAACTATGTGATCCTCGTAGGTGCTTGTTTGAACTTCTACAAATTTTGAGATATGAACCATCAAATAACTTGGGGCAGGTTTATTAAAGAGATCCTTATACTAGATATGGAAGAGGTTGGTTTCCTGGTGGAAAGCAATGAAATGTATCCCTGAGTGGCTAGAAGGTGTTATCAAGATCTTGCCCCATACATTGCCATAGAGAGGAACACACAATGGTAAATATTGAAATTTGATGGTGATCATGAGAGAATGATACCAAATTTCAATTGCTTGGAAATTAATGCACAAGTAACTTTTTTTTTTTTTTTTTTTGTGGAGAAACTTGCTCAAGTAACTTTTGGAGAGCGTAGGTAGATATACCAATGGAGTGCTCTGTTTGCTGATGTGGCACTTAACGGACATGTTAGCAAACCACTAACGGAGAGGTTAATTTTGCTAATAGAAATAAATTTTAAGGTGTAAAATTCAAGTAACCCCAAATGTTAGTTTTGTTGGTTATGTTTGGTTCTCAAAAAGAAAACGAGGAACAAAGTGAAAATTTGTGCTACAATTTTTTTGGGTGAATTTTTTGTAACTCTTTCTTTTGCACACTCAATGGAGGCTGACTCTTTGCAGGGAATGGTGAGGACAGGGTTCACAACTAAGTCCATGTTCTTTATTTAGATTCTCTTTTTGCCTACATGTATGCTTATCTAGGTTTTTCTGTCTAATTCAAGTCTGAGTAGCTTATAGTTGGCAATGAGATGATGTCTTGGTTTGGTTTGCTTGTATTCGAAGTTATGAGATTAATTCCTTTTTTTTTTCCTTGCTATCCTAGACAAGTTTGGTACGGGCAGTTGTTCAGGAATGTGGTGCACATTTAATCATTATCAGGTATGGGATCATCACTTATTTGTATGTTCTTTGCTTTAGATTTTGAAGACTCTGTTCTTTTTGTGGTGCTGAAGCCTTTGTTCTCTTAAAGTTTTATAGTTTCATGTCCTCCAGACTTTTTTATTTGTTTCATCATTTTGTGATTGATTTTATTCGTGGGTGTGTTCTGCAGTCCACACTCTGTTCATAGAGCACATGCTGGAGAAAGTGAGAAAGTTTTGCAGGAGGCATTTTCAGAGACATCATCCCATGCAATGTTGGGCAAGCTATCAGTCATCTTTATCGATGAAATAGATGCACTCTATCCTCGTCGTGATTTTAGGTATGTAGATGAGAACGTTGATGTATTCGTTACCTCACCATTTGATGTATGGACTTTTGAACTGAGTACTTGAAGGTTATAAGGAGAGGAGAGGAGAGGAAGATTCTTTTTTTTTTTCCTCTGTAAGTTGGGGCTTATGATGTAAGTGGGCTGAGGTGGGTATATGTTTATTGAAAAATATGGTATTAGGTAGTGTTGTAAATCAAGACTTTGATAGTTTGGCTTTGTTTGAGTTTCTGGCCCTTTGGAATTGGGATTATTGTAGTTTCATTAGGCTCTAGTCAAGGGGGGTGGTATTGTGAGTATCATATCCTTGGTAATTGAACTGTGGATGATGTTGATCATGAGGAATGAGATAAAATTTCTAGTGTCTTGTTGCAGTGTCTTGTTGATTAAATTTCTAGTGGCCAAAAACTCAAGCTTTTCTGATCTCTATCTTCTCTTCAACACCTATCTTTTTAACTGTTCTGTGCATGCACATGTGTGTTGACATTTGAGGCACACTGCAGATATAATGCCATATGCTTTTTTCATTATTTGCCTATAAGGTGATGTGGAACATGGCATTAGCTGAACTGTGTCCCTGTGACACTGATTGAAATAGCTGCACTAAGTGATGTTTCGTATGCAGAAGGGAGCAAGATGTTCGTGTAGCCTCTCAGCTCTTTACACTAATGGACTCCAGTAAACCTTCCTCAAATTCTGCACCACAAGTTGTCGTAGTTGCCTCCACTAACAGGTTATTGTCTCTCTCAGATCCATAGAGTTAGAGTTTCTGCTGCTCTATTTTCCTACAAACTTGATTCTTGTACATCTATAAGAGTTTCTTAAGAAATTTACTTTGTCAACTTATTTTTCATTATTGGTTATTAACTTATAGAATATATTTGGAGTTGCTACAAATATATGATTTCAGGTTGCCTTAGCGCATTTTTCTGTAGCTTTCCTGCTGTAATTTTGTGATTTTTTTAATTTTTTTTATTGTATCTTGATTGTAGCAATTTCTTAAATTGAATTGTGTGAAAATTTTATAATTGGTTATTACCATTCGTTCTATGTCAAAGCTTATTTCAAAAGGCTTATTGTGGGCAATGAGCTGTTGTTTCGTAGTGATTTAAACTTTTGAGTCTACCTGATCTTCTACAGAACTTAAGGCACTTGAATTATACTATGAGTTCAATATCATATAATTTCCAGTTCCAGTTCCATTTCCTTTGTTTTGTATTTTGTACTGTTTGTATAAGCCTTTAAATGTATTTTTAATATCTGATTTCTGTATATGAAGAGTGGATGCAATTGATCCTGCACCAAGAAGATCAGGGCGCTTTGATGCTGAAGTTGAAGTTACTACACCTACTGAGGAGGAACGCCTTCAAATTCTCAAGGTTAGCATGAGTCTCTTAAATTTATGAGCCATCCTTGGGTCCATTATTCTATGACACTCATCAGTCTCCCAGAATGCTGCCAGTAGTGCTTCAAACTAATTTTAAATCTTTTAGCTAGTTTGATAGGAGGTTGGACAGTTAAGTACACTATTATTAGCTGAAGGTTGACATTATTTGTGTTAATTAATTTTCAGCTCTACACAAAGAAGGTTCCTTTAGATCCCAATGTTGACTTAAGGACCATAGCTACATCTTGCAATGGCTATGTTGGGGCTGATTTGGAAGCTTTATGTCGTGAGGCTACCATAATTGCGGTCAAAAGGTCTTCTGATGCAAATGAAGATGCCGGTGTGCTCAGCTTAACAATTGAAGACTGGGAACATGCAAGATCCATAGTTGGGCCCAGCATAACAAGAGATGTTACTGTGGAAATCCCAAAGGTGACTTGGGAAGATATTGGAGGACTAAAAGATTTGAAGGTTTGTAATATAAACTCCTCATTTTGCATTGAAAGCCTCATGGAACTCCTAAGGACACCTTTTTTTAATTCTTGGGCAGAAAAAGCTCCGGCAAGCTGTTGAGTGGCCTATTAAACATTCTGCTGCATTTTCAAGGCTGGGAATATCTCCTTTACGAGGAATTCTTCTCCATGGGCCTCCAGGATGCTCAAAAACGACCCTTGCTAAAGCTGCAGCTCATGCCGCCCAAGCTTCTTTTTTTTCCCTGAGGTTCGAACTTTTTGCTTGTCCCAACAACTGATGTGTAGCTCATGCTGCATTTGTTGGATGTTATTATATACTTAGCGTTGAAGTCCACCTGTTTTATGAATCACCTGCTATACGCACATTGAGATTACTCATCAGAAAATTAAAAAGAAGCATTTGAGACTGAGCTTCAAATTTAACTATCTGGTTTCTCAATCAAAGTGGAAGACAAAATAAATGTTAACCATCACAAAACAATCTTGAGATTAGCAAATGGGCTAGTCAATGAGCTGTAACCTCTGGAGAGATTTCGGGTAGTAAACAGTGGCCAAGGAGACTGAACCAATAATGAACTAAGAGGTTAAAACAATCCCTTAATCCCTCCAAATCAAGCGTAGCACTTAACAGTAAAATCCGTGCAGAATTAGCTAATCTAGGGACTTGCCATAAGAAGAGACCAACAAAGAAAAAAAAATGAAGGATTTTCCTCATCTAATTTGAATAGTTCCTAAAGAACTAACAGGCTATTGGATGAGTTTTTTTTTCTCCCTCAATTTAACAAAATGATATTTCCAATGGCAAAATGTTCTCTTTGGCACTCCCAAAATGGCTATTTTTGTTATCTTCAAAAGAGCCCTTCCTGACATTTGATCCCTTAACAGATTATGATTAGGTTTACGTCTGGCTTTGGCTTATGGTTATGAAAATCTTTATTTTCAACCTTTTAGATTTGTACGCCTTGGAAATTCATTACGTATGAATCAGTGGTGCAGAATTGTATTCGATGTATATTGGAGAGGGAGAAGCTTTGTTGCGGAACACATTTCAGAGAGCTCGCCTTGCAGCACCAAGCATAATATTCTTTGATGAGGCAGACGTTGTTGCTGCTAAACTTTTAGTTTGCTTGTGTCGTGTTGTTAATACATGCTAAATATGACTACCCTCCACGTGTTTTGACATTAGCATAAAACTATGTGGTGCATGCAAAGATATGTTTAGGCACTAACCTCCACAAGCATGCCTAGATAAAACTTTGTGGTACATGCAAAGATATGTTTGCACAACTTAAGAATACATAATGTGAACTCATGATTGTGGGGATGCGGTACATGGAAGGATTGTGATTTAAGTGTTCACTTTCTGTTGGTTTCCACAGGATATCATGCTTGTCAATTTTTTTTTGTTTCAATTCTAGTTGTAAAAATTTATATTGGATAATTTGGATATTTTTACAAAGGACGTGGGAAATGGAATAATTTTTCTTTGCTAATTTTTTTATAAATGAATTCATTTTGTTTTTCATAATACTTAAAATAAGATCATCTGTATTTCATCCTTTTACATGAGGTTTTTATTTTTTATTTTTTTTTTATATTTTAATATTAATCACTTACAGGAGGAAATTTCCGTCAAATTTTCTAAAACCTTTTATTCTAAGGATTGATCTATTCACTTTCAAATGATGACAGCATGAAATCACTTTGATTGTGCGTCTCCCTACAACTCCTATGATTCAAGAAGTACAGCACATGTTAAATCCTTTCTAGTATGTATGTGTTTTGCTGTTCTGTAAACTCAAAATGGTTGCTTGGTGATACAAGCCTGAACGAATTAGGTGGTTGAACCGTGTCAGCTGGTCCACAAAATTCCAACCAGATTTTCTATAGAGAACCATGAACTATTTATTGCCATGCAGGATTAAGTATGATATCAGCTAGCCTGGTTTACTTGTTAACCAACTTGCCTTATAGTACATGTAATCTTAATTTGGCTTGTTTTCCTCAACGCACCCCCACCCCCCCAAAAAAAACCTTATTAGTGTTCAATGTTGCAAAACTATGATCGTGTGATGTATAAGTTCTGTTAAGATTTTTAATTAATGACTTAATCTGGTTTTTGGTGGTTTTTGCACTGAGAGCTACGTTATGTCCTGGCTTTCAATGGAAGGTGTTAGGATGGGATCCAAACACAATTAATAAACTTGTAGTTTTTTTTTTTTTTTTTCCTTCCTTTATATGATTATGATTATTATTATTTAAAATGGCAGAGGTGGAAGTTCAAGCAGCAACATTACAGTTGGAGAGAGGCTTCTATCTACTTTACTAACTGAAATGGATGATTTAGAAGAGGCTAAAGTAAGCAGTCATTCCCAATAATTATTTTATTTTCCAGTTATCTTAAAATTTTCTGTAGGATAAAATGGAGAGAGCTTCTAGTTTCTTCCTCTAATTCATGTTTATGCTCATTTTCGTTTTAAGGGAATTCTTGTTTTGGCTGCTACAAATCGTCCTCATGCAATTGATGCTGCACTTATGCGCCCTGGACGCTTTGATCTGGTAAGGAAGTTTGTTCACTGTTTCCTTCATGTTCATAGTAGCGAGTTAGTGAATCAGTTTGCATCCTCGTCATCTTGCATGATATAGCACTAAATTGCTTCAGATTCCTGAACTTTTTGTGGTACTCTTTTATGTATGATATACTGTTCCAATTATAGTTATAGTCTAGTGTGAGAAACAAGTATTGGTCTTTTTGTGGTTTTTACTTGTAATTTTTCTGGTCTGCTTTGTGCTCTTTTTGCTTAAGCAGTTTTTTTTCAATTTACATCTTTCTTCCTTATCAAAAAAGAAAGTATTGGCTTGTTAGTCTCTTGTTAAATATTTAGTTTTTTGGGTCTTAGGCAAGTCTTTTTTTGACTTGTCTTTTTCTTTTTTTATTATTAATGAAATTGTAGGTTCTATATGTACCACTACCTGATCTAGAAGGTCGGTACGAGATAATTCGTGTACATACACGTAATATGAAAATAGGACCGGATGTTGATCTCAGAAGAATAGCAGAGGATGCCGAACTTTTCACAGGAGTTGAATTGGAGGGTCTGTGTAGGGAAGCTGGAATTGTTGCTTTGAGGGAAGACATTACTGCTACTGTTGTGTGTGATTGGCATTTCCAGATTGTTAAGGGTTCTTTGAAACCGCATTAACAGGGGCAGAAATTCATTCGTATGCATCATTTATGAAAAACCCTTCTGTAAAACGCACTGGCGAGTTTGTATCTAGTGTCAAGAATGATAGCAAGCACAAAAAAGAATTATTGGGTCCATTATCTACTCTAAAAGTTGCTGTTGTAAGCTTTGTCTTGCTGCTGCTAAATATTTTCTCACTAGTACAGATCAAACCCTACTTGAACTAGCTACTACCTGAAGAATTTGCTGGAGATGTATGCTATTTTGTTGTTATAATTAGCCTTTTCCCTGCCCTAATTCCATGGTTTAATGTCACTACAAATTTATAAATTTAAATGTTGTATCTCCAAAGATTTTTGAGAGGTCTTAACTAAAAGTGACCTTTATATATTTTGGCTTCCCAGTGTAATGTTGAGGGTTATCTTAAAAAATAAATATACAAAAATTCATATGGCTTGTACAAAGTTTTAAGTCTTTTTTTGGGGGCTTAAATACTATACACCCTCAAAGTTTGAGATTGCATCTAAATTAGTCTTTCAACTATGAAAACTTATAATTTACACGTTCGAATATTACAATAATATTAATGTGGTCTATCAACATCGGTTAGAATTTTGCTTTTAACTCATACACATGATGTTGCTTTGGACCAAAAAAGGCATTGTTTTAGTCAGGCTAGACTGTAACAAAAGTTGCACATTAACATCGTTGTAATAATTGGGGCATATTAGATCGACTAGACTGATTTAGATTTGACTCCGAACTTGAAGATTGTAAAGTGTATTTTAAGCATTTAACCATGTATTTTTCATTTGCATTGGTTATATTCAATTTTGAGATATTAAAACATCCTCTAGTCTAAAATTCCCATATAAGTCTCTTTCTAAAAGAAAATTAAAGCTTTTGATAAAATATGATCTATAATAACCCTGTATTAGCAGAAAGTGAGTACTTTTCTTATTGCATTAGATTCAGTTCCAGTGAATTGTCAGTTATTTCCATGATTCATTGGCTAGAGCTAAGCACTATGAAAAAACTTGCTGTGGAAACCAAACTAAAAATAAACCTAACTTTCTTTCAGTCATTTCTTCCAACATCTTAAGTGCAATTACATCTTAAACACAGTAGCAATTACAATGTTGCAGTTCTGGGCATTAAAAAAGAAAATGATCGTAACAATTAAATGTAGCTAAAAAACACGCAAAAATTTTGAAACTTGGATTTGGGTTCAAAGATAGGCCACATACACTGTCCTGTTGATCTACCTATCCAGAAACTAAAATCAGCTCCAACATTATGGCTAAAAGACCATATATCATTCTTTCTCAGGTTGTTGTTTCGGCTTTGAGTCTCGTGAACACTCTCCATCGGAGGCAATGTCTACACACAATAGTAGTAGAATAAGACATATCAAACAGGTCATGCAGTCATGGATAACAAGATAGGACTAGTGTTTCAAACATTTTATCAAACAGGTCATGGGCCTATAAAATATTTGGATATAACATACTGACAATGTGCCAAAGATTGAAATGGTTATGAGAGAGAGAGGCTTACAAGATTAAGCTAATATATGTTGTGGACAACAGATGCGCTAGCGAGGAGCGAAATATGTGTTTTTTAATTTTTAAGGGCTTTCCTCCCAGAGTTACTGGTGAACTTATAAGCAAATCAATTATAAAGTCTGAAAGGCCCAATTTGGGTGTCCTCTTACGTTGAAGACTAGGCTCTTCTTTTTTTAAGGTAATGGGCTTTGGTAGTTGGCTATTAATGGGCTTACTTGGATCTAATGCTTACTTCAAAGAAAGATTTCCCCCCTATTTGTTAAAGTCTTGTAGTTTTGGAAACCCTTCGAATTCAAATTTCAACTCCCCTAATTATTGAATTATAAAAAAAAAATGAGAAATTTTTATTTTTTTATAGATACTGATGAAGAGGCAAAAAATATCTAACTCCCAAGTTGTCCACACGCCTCGTCCAAACAATGGGGAAGGAAAAAGATAGCTCGGGTCGTCTATGAAATCTCATCCCAGGAAAAAGGAGCCTTCACTAATTGAGTCAACACTCGTCCTTGCCTCCGCCATCCTGAGGAACAAAGACGAGGCATTGTAAAAATGGCTCGTCCGTCCTTAATGATGGACGAGCCAGGCATTATGATAGCATCTCGTCTTTGGTAAAGGTAAAACGGACGAGATGAAGGGTTGTGTCTGCTCTCAATGAGTGCAATATTCCAGCAACCGTTCTACAGTAAATAATCAGTTATGAAATCTAAGTATTGTAACTGCCGTGGTGGTTGTAGCGGTTACTCTCAAAACCCGCAACAACTGGAGAAGTTACAAGGTAACCGTTTTTGCCGAACACTATATAAAGGGCTCGTTGGCAGAGAAGGAGGTATGAAAAAATTCTTCTAAAAAATTTATGGATAGCACTTTCTTTCTTTCTTTGGACGACTAGCAGTAAGATTAACTTTGCCATCGGAGGACCTTGGGCCGGCACCCACCGGTCTCCTCTGATCTTATTTTGTTTTCCAGGATTCTCTTCAAGATCAAGACCCGGGAATCTTCAGCCCACTGATTTTTGCGAGAATATCAGATACCATAGAATAGAATTTTAATAATGAATTCACTTCATAATAATTACAATT
The DNA here is from genome assembly GCA_030445155.1 of Quercus variabilis. Taxonomy (NCBI): domain Eukaryota; kingdom Viridiplantae; phylum Streptophyta; class Magnoliopsida; order Fagales; family Fagaceae; genus Quercus; species Quercus variabilis. The sequence continues at coordinate 72,284,064 of CP129447.1, forward strand.
TATCATTAGACTAATTAATTTTTAGTACAAATAAAATTCAAACACTAAATCTCTTATTTGATGACAAAATATTTTACCACTTAAAACCACCAATAGAAGAGAATTTAAGAGAGAGAGAGAAAATATTTTCTTTTGTTAAATAGTAGAAGTTTAATAAATTTATACTTCAATTTTAAATAATAATAATGATAATAATAATAAGAACTTAAGAAACTAATGTATTAAAACTTTAATATGTATTATGTTGGCAAACTATGATCAAAACATAGAGTTTAGGTTTAGGCTTGCTCAAAGTATGATTTAATGTAAAATTGGAATCGAGTGATTGTAGGATTTATTAAACAAAATTTGCAAGGTTCGATCGATCGAAACTCGTGCAGATTTAATTTTCTGTAGAAATTCCAATTCAACCTAAGCCCATATGACATGCAGGGTTAAGTGTTTTACTCCAAGTATAAAAGGAAAAATCCTAGCTACATTTTACAAGTCATTGAAGAGTTGCATGTTGAATCTTCTGTGAGTTTTGAGAGGTGCTTACCTTCATACACACACATAGAGTTGTCAAGATCAAGATTCATGTCAAGAACTTGATGATCTCTGTAGTTGCTGCATAAAAATTTTTAAAGAAAATCTGAAACCTTTGAGTGGAGTCTCAAAGTCACAAGTAGGAGAACTTGTGGTTGCTGCAAATTGAGGAAATAAGTAATCCGTGAACTCGAAACTGTTACGTGGTCGTGGTAATAAGTTTTCTACTTGAGGTGGTAATATAGCCCTTTATATAGTAGCTTAAAGCTTATCAAAATATGGGTCACGAGTTCTTGTAGAAATATACCTTATCAAAATATATACCTAAACAGGGTAAAGAAACGCAACTAAAAACTAAAAACATAATATAAAAATCACCAAAAGACCCAATCAATACTATGTCATAATATAAAAATCACCAAAAGACCCCATCAATACTATGTACTATCTAGTAGCAAGATGGCTTTCCATGTATCAATGAAAGTTGTTCACTTTGAAAAATGTTAAATCTATAATAAATACTTACAAATTGGTCCATAATCAATATAATAACTATTATTTCAACACATAATAAATAAATATTATAATTTCGATTTTATGATTATTGATATATTAATGTGTAAGATTTATATATTAGAAAAGTCATAACAACATTAATAATAGGATCCTTAAATACCTGTGAAATAATTTTTTTTATAAAAAAAAACCTCACTTTCTTTTACCACCGCACACTCTTAGTGTAATGGTCTTTCCACTTTCACAAATATAAGTGCTTGTGGAGTATTGGGAGACAATGGTGGGGGTTATGTTTGGTAACAGTTTTTATTTTCTATTTTCAAAAACTTGTTTTGGGAAATGTAATGAAAAAACGATTTTCTTGCATTTTTGAAATAAAAAACATGTTGGTTATTGAAGAAAAAATTTGAAAATAATAAAATATGTTATTACTAGAATTTAAACTCCAATACTAACTCATTAAATGAAACAGATTCATTAAATTAAATGAGTATTTTTATTGACTTTTAAAAATTAGAAATTGAAAACAACATTTTGCATATTTTCAGTTTCCTTCACAAATTAAGTTTTGAGAACAATTTTTGTTTTCTGTCAATTTTAAGTTGTTAAACAAGTTTTTTAGTTTCAAAAATAGAAAATTATTTTTGGAAACAAAAAATAAGGAGAAAAAGTAGGTACTAAACATACCAAAGTCTTCAAGAAATAACTTCACACATATATACACTTAGATTATGGAAGAATTGAATTTCTATCTTGTATTTAAAAAAAAAAAAATTCTATTTTGTATTAAAAAAAACCATTATATGAAATTCAACCGATGCATTCAAAAAAAAAAACTTTCCCTTCGCATTTTACCGACCTTTATTAAATTAATATTAAAAGAGAGCTTTTGCATTTTCCCGGAAAGGAGCACTGAAATTTCGGCCCTCTTTCATCACTTCCAAATTTCTAGGTCCTCTCCAAATTCTTTTCTCAGTCTTTTCTCTCTCTTCATTTGCAAATTTCAGATTAGATTTCTACTCACTCTGATTCGACCCAATTTCAAAACTACGCAAGTCTCGGGTTAGGGATCAAGTTATTTCTTCTTCCCTAATTTCAGATCCACCTGTTCTAGCCCCAATCTCAGTTGTGTCTCTTTGATTCTCTCAGTCTCATCTATTGTTAAAATTTTGTGGAGTTTGATGTGTTGTTACAGTCTTTTTTTGCTCTGATTTTCGGACTAAATTATTTTAGTTTTTTGAATATTTTCTGGGTTTATGATGTTTTTGCTATTTACTAGGTTTATGATATGGGATCAGAACTTCAAATATCAACACCAAACTCTTAAAACTGAGATCTTTTGTCTTTATTTTCGGGGTTCATTTTATGGGGTCAAAGCTTTTATTTTTTCAACTTTGCATTGTTCTTTTATCTTCAGGTTGGGTTCGTCTGTAGAAGAAACGTGGGTAGCCATTCTGACAAAGGCCCCACTTGCTTTTTACAAACCAAAAGCCGAGTTCAAGTTTGGGTTCCAAACAGGAATTTGAAAATTGAGAGCTAAATTATAAAAATTGAGATATGGGTGTGTTGAGAATCAAATACTGTACACTTTCAAATCTTTGACCACACTTGCTTATGCCCCCATTTGAACTCTAAATTTAATTTTCTTTTATTGCGATGATCATAGCCACATGATAACTAGATTTGACTGTGTAAAACTCACTGTTGGAATGTGACCAAAACATAGCATCATTTGTCTGATAACAAGTTAGGGGAACACGTAGAATTGCCTCAACATCCCCGCTATCAAAGTTTTAATACTTTAGACCACAGAGTCGTAATAGCCATCTTAATTTTATGTTTTCAACAATGCTTGCAAATTGTGTCTTATTCACAATTAAAAATAAATTTTCATAAAATAAAATAAAAAACTGTTAAAAATAAAGTGAGGCTAAAAGCACAATCTCCATTAAATTTAAGAAGATAGTTTAAACTTTAAAGTTTTAATAGTTTGCACTGCAAAGTGCAAAGAATTTATAATTTAAACTTTTAGAGTCGATTTAAGTAATTAATACATAAAACTAACAATATTTATATTTTTGTTTTTTTGAGCTGACATGATTTATTATTGTAGTCATGCAAAGACGCAGTCGTATAACTAATACTAGGCATATGCACAATATATACGAGCACCTGAACCATTAAATTGTACTTTTTTAATGTAAAAGAGAGAGAAGTTAAAAAGTTTAAAATTATTCATTTGTTCTAATTAAAATTAATAATGAATTTCTTTTTAAAGTTTAAAAATGTCAGTTCTTAAAAGACAATTGTATGACTTTTTTACTTTGCTTTAATAAAGAATTTTTTAATAAATATATAAACAAACTATTAACTTAGAAGCAACGTAAAAAGCCAAAAAAGCAATATAAACCAAAGTTTTCAATTCTTTTTAGGTCTTTTTGGATTGGCTGTCGGATTGGAATATTCTGGTATCGGTATGTGCTGGTGTACCATTCTAAAATTACAGTATATATATATATATATTACTTATTTTAGGAGTATAAAATACTTATTTAAATTACTTATTTTAGGAGTATAAAATAAATTCCTTATACAGTGATATAATTATGAGATTAGTTGTTAAAAAAAAATTCAAACTTGATATTATTTAGAATCCGTTTGAGAAGAGTTTATTTAGTTGGAATTGAAATTTTTTTATTAAAAATAATATAAATAAAATTAAAAAATAGCTAAAATAATACAATAAAATTTATAAATAATACTAAAAAGTAATATGAGACTTATAATTGGAGGAAAAATGATAAGTAGTGTAAAAAAAAAAAAAAAAACTGATTTTTAAGCCAATGTCATATTACAGCTAAGATGAGATTGTTTGGTTAAAAAAATCAAATAAAGAAGATTGTACTTGTAGGCATTGGGTAAAGTAAACTATGAAATCCTACTCCATTTCTTTAATTCATTTTCTGTACTTTCACATTTCACGTGACCTTTCACGGTTTTTGATGTCTTTAGTTCTTTCCAACTTTTAAGATATTATTGTTTCTTCATCTCATCTCTTTACCTTCTTCCCTGACCTGGCCCGACCTTTTTCTTCCCTCTCTCACTTTCTTCCATTCTCACTGTACCCTCTCGACCTCTCAGGATCTACTCATCGTTTAGCTCTTCTCAAAAAAAAAAAAAAAACACTCATGCTTTAGTTCTTTGTTTTCTCTCAGGAGCACTGAAATTTATAGGAAGTGGAAGTACTCAGAAAAATATAATAAAAAAGAGCAGTGGAAGTTTCTTGTAATATTTCCTAAAAGGAGCACTGAAATTTCATCACCTCCAAATTTCTATGTCCTCTCCAAATTCTCTCCTCAGTCTTCTCTGTCTCCCTCTCTTCATTTGCAAATTTCAGATTGGATTGGACGCATTTTCAAAACTACGCAAGTCTGGTTGGGGATCAAGTTATTTCTTCTTCCCTAATTTATTTTCTTTTTAATCATTTTTCGGTTATAAATTTCTAATTGATTATTATTATTTTGGTTTTTTAAAATTTTGCATGCAGATCTATTTTTCTAATGGCTTTAATGGACATGAAAACGGACTCATTAGCTTTCCCAAGTTCTTCTTCTTCTGCCGCCCGACGGAAGTATGATGTTTTTCTCAGTTTCAGAGGCGAGGACACCCGCTACAAGTTTATGGGTCATCTATACCAAGCTTTGATCCAGAAAGGCATTGTCCCCTTTAAGGACGATGAAAAACTTGAGAGAGGAAAATCTATTTCACCAGAGCTATTGAAAGCCATAGAAGAATCAGAATTTGCTATAGTCATTCTCTCAGAAAACTATGCATCTTCGACTTGGTGCTTAAATGAACTTGCAAAGATCATTCGCCGCAAAAATGAGGCAGGAATGACAGTTCTACCTGTTTTTCACTATGTGGAACCATCCGATGTACGAAAACAAATGGGAACTTTTGAGCAGGCATTTGTTAAACATGAAGAAAAGGAGAACAAAGAGAGGGTCGAGAAATGGAAAGATGCTTTGACACAAGTGGGCAACCTCGCCGGATGGCATTTAAAGGATGATTGGTAATTTAACTTCCAACTTATTTATTTCTTTTAAATGTTTAGATGACCCACTTCATATATGTAACTTTATTTGGAACCTTAAGCAAATCTACATCCATGTTTATTCTACTTCTTTTAATTTTGTCCTCAGCGAATCAAATTATATATTTTTGTTTCAGTCAATAGAATTAAACTTTATATATGTATCGTATTCTTTGTGTGACCTATTGGTGGCTCAAACTCAATGCATATTGTACTTTGTTCATTGCAGCTCTGAGATAGAAAACATCAAAGACATCGTGGGATGGATATCTCTTCGCTTGAAGTATGATGCATTACCATACATTGCCAAGGACCTAGTAGGAATATACTCTCGAATGGAGGAATTGGAGTCACGTTTAGCTTTAGGGTCAAGTGATGTTCGCTTTATAGGGATTTGGGGGATGGGGGGAATGGGCAAGACAACTCTTGCTAGAGTTGTTTATTATATGGTTTCTATTAAATTTGAAGATTGTAGTTTTATTGAGGATGTTAGGGAAAATCCTGAAAGAGATGGTTTAGTTGGACTGCAACAGAAACTTATTTCTAATATTTTGATGGAAACAGATTTGAAAATTAGAGATAAGTATGATGGACTTATCAAGATCAGGAATAGGTTATGTTGTAAAAGGATTCTTCTTGTCCTTGATGATGTAGATAAATTGGACCAGTTGAAATTCTTAGTTGGGGAGCATGATTGGTTTGGTCCAGGAAGTAGAATTATTATAACAACAAGAGATGAGCACGTGTTGATAGCACATAATGTAAAGGAAATATATGAAGTTAACGGATTGAATCATGAACATTCTCTTCAACTATTTTTATCAAAAGCCTTTAAAAACAAACATGTCCCAGGTGATTATTTAGAACTGTCTGACCATTTTTTGGACTATGCTAGTGGCCTTCCGTTAGCTCTTGAGGTTTTAGGTTCATTTTTGGTTGGAAAAAGTATTGTTGAATGGGAAAGTGCATTAGAGAGGCTCAAAGAATTTCCAGAGGATACCGTTCTCCAAGTACTTAAAATAAGTTTTAATGGACTCCATGACAAGGTGAAGGAAATATTCCTACATATTGCATGCTTCTTTAACCATTGGGAGAAAGATTGTGTATTGGAAATACTGGATAGTCTTGGCCTTTACCCTGTCATTGGATTGAAGGAACTCACTGATAAATCTCTCTTGAAAATTATGGATGAGGATATGGTGTGGATGCATGATTTACTAGAAGAAATGGGTAGAAACATAGTTCGTAATGAGTGCCTTGATGATCCTGGGAAGCGTAGTAGATTGTGGCGTTATGAGGACATTGAAAACGTGTTGAAAAATAATAAGGTAAGAGGTTATTTAGAGAATTTGAGCTCATTCCCTACCTTCTTGTTCAACAAATTTAATATTTAAATATTTATGCTAATAAGATATTTCACAATTCTCCAATTCCTTCTTGATTATTAGGGAATAGAAGCAGTTCAAGCCATGCATATTTTGCATAATTATGATGAAGACGAAGACGAAGACGAAGACGAAGACGAAGACGAAAACGAAGACGAAGATGATGAAGATGAAGATGAAGATGAAGTAAAAGAGACATGTTGGAGCCCTAAGGCCATTTCGCAGATGTACAATCTTAGATTTCTTAGAATTGAAGGTATTTTCCATGACCCTCAACATCTTCCAAATTCTTTAAGAGTTCTTTGTTGGAGGTATTATCCTTCAAATTCTCTACCATCAACTGTCCAGCTAGATGAGCTTGTTATGCTTTGTTTCCTACAAAGCAAAATTGAACAACTTTGGATAGGAACAAAGGTAATTGTGTTATTAAGTATCCTCACAACTTTGCATTTAAATTTCAATAAATCGAACACTAGGAAACCCATTGACTTGACTTCTTTTTTAACCTTTTTTTTTTTCCTTAAAACAGAATTTTGACAAGATGAAGTTCATCGACCTATCAGAATCGAGCTTGAATATATCCCCAGACTTCACTGGAGTCCCAAATCTTAAGAAATTAACTCTTTCATATTGTCAAAATTTACGTGAGCTTGACACATCCATTGGAATTCTTAAAAAGCTTGTTCTTCTTCATCTAAACTCTTGCAAAAATCTTATGCGTCTTCCTGACACCATTTGTAATTTGAAATCACTAGAATGTCTTGATCTTTCTTGGTGCTCAAATATTGATAACTTGCCAGAAAACTTAGGGAATCTCAAAGGTCTCAAGAAGCTTGATTTGAGTGGAACAGCTATAAAAGAGTTGCCATCATCAATTGAAGATTTGACAGCTCTTACTTTATTGGCTCTCAAGGATTGTAAGAATCTTGTGTGCCTTCCTAGCGCCATTTGTTGTTTGAAATTGCTAGAATGTCTTGATCTCTCTGGGTGCTCAAATTGTGACAACTTGCCAGAGAACCTAGGGAATCTCAAAGGTCTCGAGAAGCTTGATTTGAGTGGAATAGCTATAAAAGAGCTGCCATCATCAATTGAAGGTCTGACAGCTCTTACTTTATTGACTCTCAAGAATTGTAAGAATCTTGTGTGCCTTCCTAGCGCCATTTGTTGTTTGAAATTGCTGGAATGTCTTGATCTCTCTGGGTGCTCAAACTGTGACAAGTTGCCAGAGAACCTAGGGAATCTCAAAGGTCTCAAGCAGCTTTATTTGAGTCGAACAACTATAAAAGAGCTTCCATCATCAATTGAAGGTTTGACAGCTCTTACTTTATTGACTCTCAAGAATTGTAAGAATCTTGTGTGCCTTCCTAGCGCCATTTGTTGTTTGAAATTGCTGGAATGTCTTGATCTCTCTGGGTGCTCAAATTGTAACAACTTGCCAGAGAACCTAGGGAATCTCAAAGGTCTCAAGAAGCTTTATTTGAGTCGAACAGCTATAAAAGAGCTGCCAGCATCAATTGAAGGTTTGACAGCTCTTACTTTATTGACTCTCAAAGATTGTAAGAATCTTGTGTGTCTTACTAGCACCATTTGTTGTTTGAAATTGCTAGAATGTCTTAATCTCTCTGGGTGCTCAAATTTTGACCACTTGCCAGAGAATATAGGGAATATCAAAGGTCTCAAGAATCTTAATTTGAGTGGAACAGCTATAAAAGAGTTGCCATCCTCAATTGAACGGTTGACAAGCCTTGCTTCATTGTCTCTATTCTATTGCAATAAACTTGAGTGTCTTCCTAACACCAATTGTGGTTTCAAGTTCCGTTCTACTGCTGATATTTTAGCATGCTACGGATTAAAAAACTTGCCAGAGAACCCATGGATGATTGAAGGTCTAAGGGAGCTTGATTTGTGTAGAACAGCTGTAAAGGAGCTGCCTTCATCGATTGAACGTTTGACTAACCTTACTATATTAAATCTAAGATATTGCGTGAATCTTGTGCGCCTTCCTAAAACCATTTGCAATTTGACATTGCTTAAAACTCTTGATCTTTTTGGATGCTTAAAATTTGACAACTTGCCAGAGAACATAGGAAATATGGAAGGTTTGGAGGTGCTTAATTTGTATTGGACAGCCATCAAAGAGGTTCCTCCTTCAATTGTTTTCCTTAAAAATCTCAAAGTGCTACGTATTCGTGGATGGAAGTTATCTGAATTTAATTCCCAACCAGCAAGTCTTGAGTCGATGGATCCATTATGGATTGTATCATTGTACTTGTCCGAAGGTCCTACCACGAAAAGAATATTACTGCCTTCATTTATATATTACTCACTACCAACAAGTCCAGTTCTGGTGGGCTTATCATTGCCTTTCTTATCAGGTCTACAATCTTTAACAGATTTACATATTAGTCACTGTGATCTTTCGTTTATTCCCAATGACATTGGCTGCTTGTCCTCTTTAGAATTCTTAGATCTAAGTGGAAATAATTTTGTTTCCCTTCCTGAAAGCATGTCTCAACTCTCTAATCTTCGAAAACTCTATTTGGAGGGTTGCAAGAGGCTTCAATCATTGGAAAATGTTCCGGCAAATATTGAGTCTGTAATTGTAGACGATTGTACCTCGTTGGAGAGATTGCCAGAACTGCAATTTTATCAATTTAGGTCAGATCGCATCTATTTGCAATTCCTGTTTCTGAACTGCTTCAAATTGGTTGACAATATTCAAAGCATTAATTACATGCTTCAGGTCTCTCTCTCTCTCTCTCTCTCTCCCCCCCCCCCCTGCCCCCTAGTTCTAAACGTTATGCTTTGTATATTTCAGGGACAAAGTGGTTCACTACCACCAGGGAAGTTAAACATTATTATTCCTGGAAGTGAAATTCCGAAATATTTTAACCTAGAATGTTATGGTCATGAATTGGACGTACCACTGCCTTCTAATTCGTATAGTGTGCCGATGGGAATTGCATTGTGTGTTGTTTTTGTACCCAACAAGAGGAGATATGAACACCCTTGTGATTGGAAACTTTCATTTAAAATGAATGGTCTTTTATTGAGTTGTGGAGAATATTTAGGTTTTAGGAAAGAATATGGTACAATTGAATCACATCACCTTTGGCTGACCTATTATTCCAATAACCATTTGTCTCACCCTTTCTTCTCTATTTGGAAAGGAAATACATTTAGTCAATTTGATCCAAACGGAATTCATCAACTTACAATTAGAGCATCTTCCCAGAACTTGGAGGTGGAGAAAATTGGGGTCCGATTCATATACCGGCAAGACATTGAAAATCCCAGTAAAACTATGGCACAGTGGATCAACAACGGCAGCATCGTAATCCATCATAATGTTGATGATTCAATTGCAGAAGGTAGCAGAAATAAGCGAAGCCGTGATGAGGATGATGATGGGGCAGGACCTAGTGGAGAATGCTGCTCTATTGTGAAACCACCGCATTTCGAGGATTCTAGTCAAAGGGAATTTTTTGACTTCTTTGCAAGTAAGTCTTTTATCTTTCTTCTTACTTTCAAGTTTTAACCTTTACAAGTCATCATTTACAACTACTTGTTGGTGCAATTTTATTTAGTGGAAGGAGAGAATCAAACGTCCAAGAAGCTTGAAGCCATTCATGAAGGTAGTAGTTACCAAGACATCGAAGATCTCAATCTAACTATGGCACAGAGCAACAACAGCAGCATGCTCTATGAGGGTCTGGCAAAAACTGTCGTGATATTGAATGATTCAGCCGCAGAAGGTAGCAAAAATAAGCAAAACCATCATGAGGATGATGGGGCTGGACCTAGTGGAGAAGGCTCCTCTAATGAGGAACCACAGCCAAATTGGATTTATAAAGTTGGAGAATTTATGGCTGATTGTGAGGAGTCTAGTCAAAGGGAAATTTTCGACTTCTTTGCCAGTAAGTGATCATCTTTCTACTTACTACTTTAAAATTCATCATAATTTTTTTTGGGGATATATTCTATCTTTTTTTTATAAAAAATGTTAACTTCAAAGTATTGTGCTAGTTGTAGACTTCAAAAATTAAAATCATACCATATCAAATTTTTTTTTTTTATTATTATTTTTAATCGGGTTGGAGTAATAGAAATTTTTCTTGTTTGTCTTGTTGGTGAACTTTGTTTTAGTGGAACGAGAGTATGAAATGTCCAAGACGCTTGAATCCATTCACGGAGGGAAGAGGGATACTTACCAAGACAGTGAAGATCCCAATCAAACTATGACTCAGTTAAGCATCAACAATAGGACACTTTCAGGATCTAGGTGATCTACGCCATGATTTTTATGATTCAACCACAGAAGGTAGCAGAAATAAGCAAAGTCATGATGAGAATGATGGGGCTGGACCAAGTGGAGAAGGCTATTCTAGTGACGAACCCCATCCAAAGACTACTAGGATGTATGGCTGATTCTAAAGAATTTAGTGCAAGGAATGTTTTGACTTCTTTGCCTGTAAGTCATCATCGTTCTTCTTGCTATTACAGTTTATGAGTCTTGATGTTCTCTCTTATTTTGGAGAAGGGAATCCAATGAAATGAAAGTGTGGGTTTTGTTTCTCAAGTTTAAATTGGCATGATAAAAAAATTTAATTTGTCACAGGTATAAATTGGAGTTTTTCTTTTCAAATTTTATACTAGCATTGCGAGAGGGTAAAAAGAAAGTTCAAAGTATAGTGCTTGTTAACATCACCTTTCGGCACTCACATGCCAATCACCACAAACTCAAAAATTAAAATTATTCCATATATCTAATTTTTTTTTTTTTTAAGTTTTTTCATCAGGTTTGAATAATACAAATTTCTCTTCTTGGCTTGTTGGGGCACTTTCATATAATGGAAGGAGGAGACCCAAGAAACTTAAAGCCTATCACGGTGGTAAGAGGGATAGTTATGATAGAGATGTTGAAGAATTAGCCAAGGAGGGTCATTCCTCTCACACCCTCCTTGGCACTCGCTCAAGTGGGCAAGAATTAATCAAAGTGGGTTACTTTTTGCTGTATACATGTGTGGCTTTGTTTATTTGGTTCTATAGAGTTTAAGTCGTGGCATCAGTGTAGAGAAATTAAAGATTCTCTTGTCCCAAGCTTTTGTGCTATTTTGTAACCTCCCATTTTCTTAGTGAAATATTCTGTTCGATACTCTGTGGATGTAGGCTTAAAGCTGAACCATGTAAATCTTTGTGTTTCATGTGTGATTGTCTTTTCTATTTCTATTTGCTGGGCTGTTATTTGTATCCAGCTTTGTTTGAAGTTTTTTTCTTCTAGTGTTTTGATAAATAAAAATGATTTATTCATTAAAAAAAATTCTCCTGAGGTTTGTTGTATTAATAAAATTCTCTTGGGTTGTTGGTCGATTCATGCATCTTTGCTAGAGACAAACAAAGTACCCAAGAACCTTTAGTTATAAGTTACTAAATTTTTTATCATCTTGAAGTTTTGACAGCAACAGAAGAAATCAAACCACATGATAGTATCAGAATATTCAAAAGCAATGAGTAACTTAATCATCCTAGGGTGATCCATGATATTTGTAAACGCAGCCAACCACCTTCCTAACAAGCTGTATTGCTGCATTTCACACAGCCTCATCAATTACTCAACTGTGCTCTTAGCATATTCCTATTCTTCTTTGTCTTCTACTCTCCTTTCTTCTTTCTCTAATGTCTTTCTAGTAAAAAATGGACTCAAACTTTGTCATCATTTGCTTGGAACTTATTATTGGCATTAACCAGACCTTGGGGCAATTGATCTTTATCCTTAAAATTTTTTAAATGAATTATTGGGAATGGCAATAGACTCTTACAACAAGAAATTTTCTCTCTTTAATTAAAGAGAATTTCCTGCTGTAAAAGTCTATTGCCGTTCCCAATAATTCATTTAAAATTTTTTTAGGACTTATTAGTTTTGAATTAGTTGGATTAGTCAAAGTAGGTTGTATTTCTGATACTCCTACACTATTTTCCTTCTTTTTGTGTTTGAATAGAGCAAAAATTCCATGCAGAAGCAAATTATCAATTCCATTTTGTTCAAGTTATTTATTGGGATGAATCATCCCTCCATCCACCTTGACCTAAATTTCAGTATGTTTCACTAACTTCTGGTCTGGTTGATAAAGAATATTCGGCTAATATGTGAACAAAACATTAACTTATTTGTTGGTCATTTTTTTTTATTTTGAAAAGTTATACTCAAAATATGAAATTATAATTTGATTGTTTGATTTGATGTCATGAGAAATTTGAACCCAATGATTAGGAAGTGGTCAAAATCATGTCATACTAAGCTGGTTGAGCAATTTAAGTTATTGACTTGATTCATTATAAATTGTTTTTCTTGATTTGATAATTAAAATTTGGTCCTTTTAGGCTAAACTCTTATTCATCCTAAATTAATTGGGTTTTTGTTATGTAATGAGATATTATGAACCTCTTTGTTGAGTAATAATTATGTTAAGAATGTGTATTATTTGATAATAAATAATGCTTGAATCTTTGAATGAGCATTATTTAGGACCTTAGTCAATGTATGAAGTTTTCACAAAATGACATGTTTTCTTTCAGTTACCCCATTTTGTTAGGGCATGTGTGGAAAGAACAATAATGGATTATGCCTTGTGAAGGACAAAACTTATCAAATTCAGTTGAAGTGCATTCACCTAGAGGTCAAGCCATGTATTATTAGTCCACAATAAGCTACCATTAAAATGCCCTATGTTACCCAATGTTGACGACTTCTAGAAGAATTTCAAGTGCCTATGCTCTTCTTGATCCAAAATTATTTGCCTCCTCTTTATTAGATTTAGCTAAACAAAAAGAAGCAAAAGAATTCATATCTTAAGCAAACTGAAAATTTCTGCCTCTAAAGTGCAAAAAAATTCAGTCTCAACTGTTTGATTACTTGATAATCCAATTCACATCATCATGAAAAACATTCTTTTTTCTGTTCAAACTAGGTGCCCACCTTGATAGTGTTTTGAACTTGTTGGGCTAGGTTCGGCATGTGACATAAAGCTAGAAGTCCAAGGTTCAATTTACCACACAATCAATTTACGGGGTTTAAGGGTGTTTCCTAGACAAGTAATATAGTCTGGTCAAAGGTTGAGACACTATTTTTTAATATCGAGAGAGAGAGAGAGAGAGAGAGAGAGAGATTATGTGTCTCAATAAAACTAGTAAACTCCAGAATGAAAAATCTAATCTTAATTAGCAATCTCATTTCTTAGAACCATTTTCTGTACACAGTTCAGTGTATCATCTATATCTTATAGAAACTACCTTCCATCTTCAAAAACTACATTTCTCCACACACATACACCCATTAAACTTGATATTGCAACTGCAAAATAATGAAACAATGACATTCCTTCTGGCTCACCAAAACTCAAACCTCAAAAGCCCACAAATCATTACACTTCAATAAGCCTGCTTCATCCCAAAAATGATCAACACTTTCCCTTCTGAAGTATTCTTTTTTACTTAAAGCCTTGAAATCCAGTACCTCTGATTCCAAGATAGCTCACACAACCCCACAGCAGCCATTCCTACAACAAACAACCAAAAAAACCAGTTAAATGGAAACAAATGTTCAATACTAACAGTAAAAATTTTATAAGCAATATGCAAAAAAAGTATATTGCACTTTTCAAAAGTGCCAAACATTGACTAAACTTTGAAAGCAAAAGAAATAATTACAATACAAGTCAATCATCAAAGAAAAATAAAGATTAATTTTCAAGTCAATGCAAGCATATACACATACATCACCCATTATAATTCTTTTTGTAAAAAATGGCTATGCTTAAGATTTGAACTTGCACACCTTTGGTTAGCCAATCATACAATTAGGAGTTAAAAGAAACTGAGTTAAGCCCAACTTCCTACTACTCAGACTCGACTCTTGCAAAAGATTTATAGAACTCAATATTGGCTCAAGCTTCATTCCAATTTCAATATTTTGGTTCTCAACTCTCTTCCAAGCTAATTGCAAGCTCCATAAAACTTCTAAATGCTAGTTGTTTTGAGTATTTAAACTTCAAAAGCTGATGATCTCTACATCAAGGGTTAGGTTATTGCACAACTTAGGAAGCATCACCTGTGATGGCTTTTTATTACAGGAATGGCTACTCTTTTCATCTCTTGTTTGCAAATGGAAAACCAAAGAGAGCAATATCCATATTATACATGAAATGCTCATGGCATTTTTGATGTGGTGCTACAATCCCAGAGAGAGATAACAAAAAATTGAAACAATAAAATAATAAATAAAAACAAATAAGTTGAGATATCAAGCCAGTGCACGAGAAGAGCATAATGAAGCTTAAGCTCAAACGTCAGAACATAGTTCAAGCACAGGTCATCCAGCTTAACAAACAAGCCAAGCAAACTTTGATCAAGTCGCTTGGAAGTAGCTTGGCTCTTTTTTTAGCACTACAGTATCTTGAGAAAAGCTCTTCACATGTACCTACCACAAGCAAGAAAAGAGTTGGAAGAACAGGTTTTCTAGCATTAGTAAAAATAAAATCAGAAAGATCAAAGGTAAGAGACACTAAACATTCAAAAAACCGAACCCCAACCAAAAACTAAAAAAAGAAATCTCTACATCAAATATAGACAAAAAATCCTTAAAAGAGAAACAACTTGTACGAGCTAAAGATTGAAACTGCAAAGTTGTAACTTCACCGGCATTTAGTGAAGTTTCAATGAACAAACAGAAAAACCAAAGAGACATCAGCACTAAATTGCATGCATTTAGTGCTGTTCACTCAAAATGTCACAAAATTTAATAATCAAAGATTTTTAAAAAATAATATGGACATAAATCTCTAGAAACACTTTCTAATTGGTCAACCAAAAATTGGAAACGCATGGGAAAGAAGCTTCAATGAGACAGGTTTTACCAGTCTCATTTCCCATTAAAACAAAAGAAGCTCAGGTAAAAAAACAAATGGTCCCCTTAGTTACAGTAGCCACTAATGTTTTCACCAGACACGCCAAAGGAAATGTTTAGTCTGTGTGTGACTTGTATATAAAATATAAAAAGAGTGAAATGATTAATGTATAACAACTTGTGTTAAGGGGTCTAAAAACTTAAAAGTGGTATCAGAGCTGGTTAGCTCTTGTGTTTAGATCTTTTGATTTAAGAGTTGATTTTTTACCCTTGTTGTCATGGAATACGGTCACTTTCTTATGATCCCCCCTCACTTTGATGGGAACAACTATGCCTACTGGAAAGTAAGGATGAAAGCCTTCCTGAAATTTATTGATGAGAGAGTGTGAAATTCTGTTGAATACAGATGGGAGAAAGTCAACATCTCAAAAAGAGGTAGCCGCTTTTAATAACAAAACTATGAATGCTATTTTTAATGCTATTTCTATAAGGGAATTCAAGAGAATCTCAAATATTGAGGTTGCTCATATTGCATGGAATATTCTCCAAACTATACATGAAGGCACAAAGACAGTTAAAATTAATAAGTTGCAGCAGTTAACAACTAAATTTAAAAACATTAGAATATCTGATAATGAGTGTTTTGATGAATTCTATACTAAGCTAAATGATATTGTTAATTCTGCTTATAATTTGGGTGAAATTTATGATTAACCTAAGATTGTTAAGAAGATTCTTAGATCCTTAACTGAGGACTTTAAACCCAAAGTGACTGTCATTACTGAAAGTAAAGATGTAGACTCCATTCCTGTTGATGAGCTTGTGGAATCTCTCCAGTCCTATGAGCTAGACCTACTCAAAACAAACAAATCCAAATCAATGGTTTTTAAATCAGTTGATGATGTTGATAAGAATGGATTTGATGATGAACTCTCTTCTACATAGATTGCATATCTTTCCAAGAACTTTAGAAACTTTATTAGGAATAACAATAAAAGGGCAAGAGATAAAAACAATGTTGAACCTAGGAATTTTAAGAAAAATGAACCAACTAAACGTAATAATGCTGATAAATCAAAAGAAAAAGCTAGTCAAACTTCTAGTAATTCACTGGGTCAACAATGTTTTGATTGTTAAGGGTATGGTTATGTAAAATTTGAATGTCCTACATTCTTGACGTCAAAGGGTAAAGCTATGGTTGTAACCCTTAATGACGATGAAGTTTCTGATCACGAGTCTGGTAGTAATGAAGATGGAAACTTCCTTACTTTCATAGCTACTACTGTAATTGATGAAAGTGTTTTGGTTAAAGAGAACCCTTCTGATGGGAAACTCTCTAAGTGTGTTGATTTGCAAGAAGCTTTTAATAAGCTGGGCAATGTTACTGCAAAGGATGCTATGAGTGTAGACTTAGGTATAAAGAAGATTGTTACTCTTGAACTTGAAAAGAAAAACTTCTTTTTGAATTTTCCAGATGCTAATGAATTGATTAATAAGGTAGAAGATTGAAAACATGATGTTGCTTGATAAGATTAAAAACCTAGAACTAGAATTATATATTACTATAGAACAAACAAATTGGCCTGCTAGTTCTAAACTTGATCACATGTTGAGTGTTTAGAAGTCTCCCTTAGACAAAACAGGTTTAGGTTTTGTTGATAGCATCTCTATGGCTACAAATTTTGTTCCTTCTTTTGGGCCACCCAAGATTGAAGTTGTCAAACCAATAGAAGTTACTCCTGCTCCTAGGAAGATTAAAGTTGATCTTAAAGAGTCTAAGCCCAAGAATCCTGATAACACCTTAAAATGTGTACTCGTTATATATTTATGTGGGTGTTATCTCCTTATTAATATGCTAAATTTGTATAATTAAGTCATGATTTGCATTAGTCCATATTATTTATCTTTACATAATTTCTTGAATAATATGTCATTCATTGCGTGTAATTTTCAATTTTAAGGAAATCATGTGAAAAAAATGAGTTTATAGGAGTTTGTGAGAGAATGGAGGCCAACTAGAATTAAAGAGGAGGTAAAGGACCATGCTTAAATGTCTAAGGAGGTGCAGCTGGAGTGTTTGGGTCATCTACCATGTTTGGAAGCTTCAAATAAGGAAAGAAATCAAAAAGGTAGAATCTGAAAAGGAAAAATCAAATTTGAGCACTGATCAGTATTTTGGGCTTATCTCTCTCCTCAAAAATTCAATTGACACAAGGCTGGATGTGTTGGAACCATGACTTAAATATCTACAATTTTCCAATTTTGAGTTTTTCAAAATTCTTAACTTTTAAAGATCAAAATTAACTCACAAATTACTGCTGTAAACTTGGATAGAACTACTGTAAACTTGGACGGAAATTAAAATAGAAAAAGTTTTATTTTCTTTAGACACTTTTTATGTTAGGGTTTTGAAGGGAGGCTATGAAGAACAAATTTTGGGGGGGAAAACCCTGTATTTTCCTTTCTCTAATGGCAATCTAAACTCTTTGTTAGGGTTAGGGGTTATGTTTTTTCTATACAGTATGAATATTCAATGTGATTCTTTCTAAGATTTTAAACAATAACATATTTGATTGTTTAATTAGATTTCTTTTGATGTATTAGTTCTTCCATACTTTCAATAAATTTAATCATATTTTTCTTATTGTTTAGATGAATTTCTAATAGTTTTAAATAGAAATCACATTGTAAAGTGAATGAGTTTTTCTGAAAATTATTCTAATTGCATTATTAATCTAAGTTATCATGCGTCTTGAATTGTCTTAGTTCAACTGAATCATAAGTTTTTAATTGTATAAGAATAATCAATAATGAAATATATATTTTCTTAAATCACAAAGAATTTTATATTAATATAGGAAAACACTTTGATGCCCTGGTATTTACATTATTGATTTAAATAAGTTTTTATTATTCTTGTTAACAATCACCAAACAAAAGTACTTTTCTTCTTCACCCAAATTGTTGTTTAATTATATTGTCTTTGAATCTATCCTGCTCCTTGCGATTTGACCTCAGTATTTCGAGAATTATATTGCTACGATCTCCTGCACTTAGGAGTGAGCAAACAAATCCTAACCTCCCTAAGGACAAGAAGCATGATAGACCTTTGTGGGGTTGTCATTTTTGTGGAAAGGTTGGGCATGCTCGCCCAAACTGTTTCAAGTTGCAAGCTGCAAAGCGAGAAAATAAGTTAAAAGTACCTGTGCCCCAAGTACAAGATCCTATGGTACTTATTGGTGAATCAGTAAAGGCTTTAAACCTTTATACCAATTCTGGAGTTGATAAGGACAAGAAGCATGATAGACCTTTGTGGATTTGTCATTTTTGTGGAAAGGTTGGGCATACTCGCCCAAACTGTTTCAAGTTGCAAGCTGCAAAGCAAGCAAATAAGTTTAAAGTACATGTGCCTCAAGCACAAGATCCTGTGGTACTTATTGGTGAATCGTTAAAGATTTTAAACCTTTATACTGATTCTGGAGTTGCTCATCATTCTAATATGAATATTAACTCTAAAATCAGAGTTGAATCTAAGAAGTTTTGGATGCAAAAGACTTAATCTAATTAAATCTTTCTAACATGATCCTTATGCTTCATCTCAAAATCCTTTATGACCATTTTTTCTTGAAATTTTGTTTCTTTTTGCTTTTAAGATTTGTATTGCATTACATTCATACATTCCATATTAGGTTGTTTTTGTTTGTTTCTTTAAAAAAACAAAAAACAAAAAATAGAAAGAGGGATGTGGAAGGATGTGTTTTGTATTACATATCTTGAATTTATAGTTAAGGTTGGCCATATTATTTTTACATAACATCCCTATGTACCTTGTTTAGCTTGGATGAGCTTATTTTTCTGCATTTTGCTGGTTTTAGCTATGTAGTGCATGTTGTATGGAAGTTGTTTATAGTTTTTGATTACATGATTTTAATTTTGAAGTCACATACTTTTGATTGTAAGGACTAAAAAATTCTAAGAGAAAAGCATAAATAACCATCTCATCATTGTTTACTAGCCAATCATGAACACCTTAGTGCATATCATAAGATTTTGTACTCGAGAAAGTGTAGTACATGTACAAAAAGAAAATAAGGTGTAGCCTTGGAATAAAATAATAATAATAATAATAATAATAATAATAATAATAAAAAGGTAAAGAAATAAAAATGGCATGTACATTATAACGATAAAAAAAAAATTACATGATTGCAAGTTTGTTTTTTAGGAGAGGTGGGAGTTATATGATGTAACTCTTTCGGTGATAGTCACTTTCAAACTTATGTGATGAATAATGTAGAACTTGTGATTAATTACTATTTATATATCACCTTACATGTATCTCATGCTGTTACTAGTTGCACACACTATACAAGTTATTCTTTGCTAAACTTAGTACATGAAATTATATGTGAATTTGGTTTGACCATCCAAGATTATATGTTCTTTGATTTTGTACAAAATATGTGATTGAATTTCGGGGAAAAAATGTGTCATAATCTTGTTTTGGAAGATCTGGGTTGAAATCAAGTGTTTTTGAAAAACTTTTAAACTCATACTCATGCATTTCATTCATGAAATAAGTTGGTTTAAGTGTTTTCTGCATAAAACTCCTGCTATTTTTCAAAAATTCAATTTTTCCAGATTTTCGATTGATTGAATGTGTTCTTTGATTGATCAAAAATGCCTTAAATTTTTAAGTTTGGTTTCGTCTGGTTCGATTGATGCTTGATTGGTGCTCGATCAATCGAATCTGTTTTTCGATTAATCGAACCCAATTTTTGACTGATCAAAATTTTTAAAATTTCTGCGGAATAGCTTCTACCTAGCTTGATTGGTACCCGATCGGTACTTGACCGATCGATTTTCAAACAGAAAGAAAAATAAAAAGCTCAAACCTCACATGTTTTTCACTTTTCAAAAGCTTTTCTTATCATTTTCTTCTTTCTCTTCCTCGACTTGTCCAATCTAAGGCACTTTGTCGTTTTCTTCCTCAAATTTTTCCAAAGTTTTTGTCCTCAAGCATTGGCAAGACCTTTATACCCTTTCTTTTTCAAATTATTTACATGTTTCATGCATTTTCATGCATTTTTCTTTGAAAATTTTAAACAAAAGAAAATTGGGATTTTATGATTTTTCAGTTGTTTTTAACCATATTTTTTTCATTGGGTTTTTGTTCTTAGATGTTATAAATAGGATTCCTATGCACTAATTTGATCAGTTTGGTGTTTTGAGAACAATTGGAAATTCTAGGGTTTGGTATTTTGTGAAAATTGGTGTTTTTGTTCAATTGGGCTTAAATTAATAAAATTGGCTTTTGAAATTGATGAATTCTATCATTATATGATGTTTACTAACTAGTGTAATAGTTTATTGATCAATTTGATTTGGTTTTGAAATTAGGTTTTTCAAAATTGGGGTTTTTGAACTAAAACTCTTTGTTCAGGTCAATTGTTGGTAAATGTTGAGAAATTAAACAAATTTTTATGCATTAGAGCATGCATCATATGTGCATTCATTACATGCATCATATAGATTGTTATTAGTTGATAAATTTTGTGCTCTAACCCTCTCTAATGTTGTCTGCCCTTGGTCTTTTTTTTTTTGTTTTTTTTTTTTTTGTTTTTCCTTTTCTTCTATACTCTTAGAATCAAGATTAGGAAGACTAGAGCAAAGAAAACCTCTACCCCATCCTCTTCAGATTTCTAGAGTGATAGGTTTAGGTTTAGGAAAAACTAAGAAGCTTATGAGAAGCTTAATGTGTTTAGACAGGTGTGGGCTGAGCGTAGGGTTATCCAAGATGGGGTAGATCCTAAGATTCATAGAAACTTTGAGCATAGAGGTTGGTTACCACTCTTAGATGTTAAGCATCCCCCTCTGGCTGCTTTGATTAGAGAGTTTTATTTGAACCTTTCTATCCACTCTGATGATTCCAACATTCAGTTTATGAAGAGTTGGATAAGGGGTGAAGAGTATGCCATTACCCCTGAGGTAGTGGCATCTACTCTTGGTGTACCTTTGGTACGACAGTTTATGTATCCTTACACAAAGTCTCCTCATCTTGATTATATCATGTCAGTCATTACTGGTACTTCCATTAGTTGGGGTACTGATCCTAGGGTTACCTCTTATGAGCTTACTGAGCTCAATTACTTGTTTTTTAGGATATCCTTTCATAGTCTTTTGCCCATTTCACATGTACATACTATTCCTATTGAGAGATGTGTGTTCTTGTACACTCATCATTAATGCTCCCGTACATATCATTGCTCCCATAGGTGCCACCTTCCTTAGGCAAAGGGTTGCTTAGTTAAAAGCAAGCTCTAAACGCCCTAGTATTGAGTCTTCTACAAGTGATGCATGTTGAGCTCATCCTTCTAGTGATCCTTCTGCTGAGGCTTATGTAGACCCCACAGCTGCCGTGGATCCTCCACCATCTACATCTAAAGCCTCTTCCTTGTGTGTTATGTTGGATACGGTTCTCACCGTTTAGGCGGTGAATGGATAGCTCTTGTTGGATGTGCTCAATGAGGTTGCGGCCTTACGAGCAAATTTGGTAGATGCTAGAGGTTCTACTCCACCGGCTCCACACTCTGATGAGTCATGATTGCCCTTTGGCAATACGTTACAAAAAGGGGGAGTACATGGAGATAGGGGGAGATTGTTTTTGGCTATATAGATTGTATCTAGGAGGCACATGATATGTATTTTGGTTTATTTTGATTTTGGTATTTACTTTTCCTATGGGTTGTATATGTTAAAGGGGAGACTTTTTGTGTTTATTGTTTTTATACTTTTATATTTCTTGTTTCACAGTATGGTACATTGATTATAATTTATATTATGAGGTTATTCATGGTATATGTCTTTTTATTTTATGTTTTGCGAAATCAAGAAGTTTAATTTGGTTTATTTGTATTTTTCACACATGTGTTTATGTGTTTGTTGAGTGTTTCAGGAATTTACAAGTTAATTCAGTTGTGGCTACTGTATACTTTTGTAACTGATAGATAGTGGTTAGGTTGAATTGTAATCAGGGTTTTTAAAATTGATTGGGTTGTTTTACTTTAAGCATTTTAGTTTTTGTAATGTGTTTTGTCACTGATTGCCAAATGAGGAGATTCTTAGGTTCTAAAACTTTTGGAACTAATGTATTAGAATTTCAATTTGTATTATGTTGGTAAACCATGATCAAAATATAGAGATTAGGTTTAGACCTGCTCAAAGTGTGATTTAATGTAAAATTGGAATCGAGTGATTACAGGATTTATTGTACAAAATCTGCAAGGCTCGATTCCAATTTAGCCCAAGACAAAATCTACAGAAATTCCAATTCAGCTCAAGCCCATATGACATGTAGGGTTAAGTGTTTTACTCCAAGTATAAAAAGAAAAACCATAGCTACGTTTTACAGGTCTTTGGAGAATTATGTGTTGAATTTTCTATGAGATCTTAGAGGTGTTTACCTTCATACACACACACATATAGAGTTGTCAAGATCAAGATTCGCGTCAAAAACTTGATGATCTCTTCAGTTGCTGCATAAAAAACTTTAAAGAAGATCTGAAACCTTTGAGTGAAGTTTCAAAGTCACAAGTAAGAGAACTTGTGGTTACTGCAAATCAAGGAAAGAAGTAGTTCGCGGACTCGGAGCTGTCACGTGGTCATGGTAATAAGTTTTCTACTCGAGGTAGTAATAGGATGTTAGTGGTCTAAGTATTATTGTAAAAACTTCAATTCTTTCATAGTGGATCTGTTTTTACCTTGAGAATAACTAGGTTAAATCCTCTCTAAGTTTTTTACCTGTTAAATTTTTCTGGGTCATCATATCATGGTGTTCTTTATATTTCCGCATTATTTGCATGATATGATATTATTGTATTAACCTAGAGTTGAATAATTTATCTAAGTAATCACTTAGATAAATAACTAGATTAAACAACTTTTGTTAAGGAGTTTAAAAACTTACAAAATGAAAGAAAGTATATCAAGTGGACTTCACTTGGTGTTTCATTGCAATTGGGTATTGCTGTATTGATTGAATCTTCAACAGCTAACTTGGCCCAAACTTGATGATCTTTTCAATTGCTACATAAAAAAATTTAAAGAATATCTGAAACTTTTGAGTGGAGTCTCAAAGTCACAAGTAGGAGAACTTGTGGTTGCTGCAGATCAAGGAAAGAAGTAGTCCGTGGACTGGGAGCTATCACGTGGTCGTGATAGTAAGTTTTCTACTCGAGGTAGTAACAGGATGTTAGTGGTCTAAGTTCTATTGTAAAAACTTCAATTCTTTCATAGTGGATATGTTTTTACCTTAATGATAGCTAGGTTAAATCTTTCTAAGGTTTTTTACCGGTTAGATTTTCGTGAGTCATTATATCGTGATGTTCTTTATATTTCTGCGTTATTTGCATGATATGATATTATTGTATTAACATAGAACTGAATAATTTATCTAAATAATCACTTAGCTAAACAACTAGATTAAACAACTTTTGTTAAGGGGTTTATAAACTTACAAAATGAAAGAAAGTATATCAAGTGGAATAGGTCATGTCCCATCGAGGAAAAAAGAAAAAAAAAAGGGGTCATGCCATTGTCGCGTTGGTAAAACCGTAAAAACTTTCTTCATTTCACTGTAAGCTTGCATTGGTTAGGGTATAAATTATAAAATTATCTGGATATATTGGTCAGACTCAGTATAATAGTAGTATAATAAAAATATAAAATCAGTATAAGTGATAAAAGGACACTGATCACGTCCAACATGCAAGAAATTATTTCGTACATTTAATGTATTAATGGGCTTTAATTGGATTTAATGCTTACTTCGAAGCAATTTTTTTTTTTTTCAAGAATTTTATATCTCAACTGCTTGGTACTTTTAACATCTAGTGTTTAAATCTTTGTTAAACCACCTATTAAATTATTAAAAAAAAATCTTCTTATAAATATCATAGAATTTTAATATATAGCATTCATTTCATGATAATTGTTTTTTATTATCAAATTAAAATATTGATTAATTTTTTGTGTAAATAAGATTTGAATCTTAAATATCTTATTTAACAACAAAATTTTTTAGCAATTGAACTAACTAAACTCTACCTATAAAAAATTTAAAAGAACAAAAAAGATTTTCTTAAATTTAAAAGAACAAAAAGTTTAATAAATTTTTACTTAAAATTAAAAATAATAATAAGAAGAAAGAAAAGAAAAATGAAGAAAGTGTATCAAATGGACCCCACTTGGTGTTTCATTGCAGTTGGGTATTGGTTGAATCTTCATCAGCTAATTAACTTGGCCCAAACACCGAACCGAAGAACGTTCTAATTAACATGCTACGCGCTATTGAACTATCGGAGTCACCAGCCCATGCATTTTCGAGGAAATTTCTAGTGAAGTTCCTGACATTTGCATAGTGTTATCATTCCAACTTTCTTCATCTATAAACATGTGTCAAGTTTTGACTTAGGTTGCACCGACACGCCATTTTTGGCGCCGTGTCGGTGTCTGACACGTATCGGACACCGGAACCGGTATGATTCGCCAAATTCCGGTGTCCGAGCAGTGTCTCTTTTTTCTTTTCTTTTTTCGTTTCTTTAACACAGTGCTGACACAGCTCCGACACCTCTGACACGCCTACAGTGAAAAAAGAAAAAAAAAGAAAAAAAGAAGAGAAAATCACAAATTTTGATAGATGAACTTACCAATACCATTGATTTTGTGATATACTCGAAAACAACATGTCTGAGAAGTCATTAGACCGAAACCCACATCTCATTCTCAAGTTCTTACTTCTTAACCCACCCTCCCTCTAACCTCTGCTTGCTATCGTTGCCCTCTGTCCCTCGCCGGAGCTAGATCGGGCCGATCGGCGAGCTCCATAGACATTGACGCCGTGCCCTGTCCCTTCCAATCTCTCTCTCTCTCTCAGCGTGGACAGCAATCAGGTCCAACCTCTTTGCTTTTAAGCTTCTCTCTGTGGTTTTTTTTTTTTTTTTTTCTCTCTTTCAGATATTGGGCCATTTGGGTGAATGCTGAATGGGTTACTTATAATACTCACTTGTTATAACGCATTTTGTTTTTTGTTTTTTTGTTTTTATCTCACTCTCATTGTCATTGTGTGAGATTAGGATATAATATAATATTGTTACTACCATTATGTGCCATATATAATGTTGTTACTGCCATATAAGTTATACCTTATAACTTATATTTTTTTTTCTTTACTCAGCTTTTAAGTAATGTTTTTACTGCCATTATGTGTATTATTGTACTACTTTGGGTATTAGTTTACTTATTTGTAGTTCTTACATAATTTAAATTCTAGATATAAACGTATTTTATGTCTAAAAATATTAAAAAATATGCCTAAATATAAAATTTAATTAATTATTTAATTGCCATGTCCATGCCGTGTTGTGTTCTAATTTTTCAAAAATTGCCGAATCGCCGTATCCATGTCCGTGTCCGTGTCCGTGCATCATAAGTTAATATCCGTGTGGTTTGTTAGCTCATCTACTAAGTTCAATAACCTACTGGTATATATTAATAGACACGTAATTGGACAAATAACAATCTAGCTGACTTGGAGTTGAGTTGATTGATTTGCTAATTGCTATCAATGCCAATATTTTGTGGGTTTGGGCTATCCTCAAAGTCAAAACATTTGCTGGAAATTCATATTAGTACATTGTGTCTTTGATAAACTAGAATGGAATTGCCAACTTTTTTTTTTTTTTTAGAAAGTTTCAATTTATAACGTCCGCACCTGATAATAGTTTTTTATTACCATACTAAAACATTAATTGGTTTTTAGTGTAGACAGGAATTGAACCATCAAATCTCTTATTGTAGGTGATGTCTCCTTTTCACCACATTTATAATTATATATATATATATATATAATATTATAAATGTTTACCATCACAAAACAATCTTGAGATTAGCAAATGGGCTAGTCAATGAACTGTACCCTCTGGTGAGATTTTGGGTAGTAAATAGTGGCCAAGGAGACTGAACCAATAATTCCTCACATTGGTCAAAAGCTAGACACTTGTCAAATATTGATTCACAATGGAGTTTTTCATCCTAGATTCTTACAATTCCTTTCTTATGGCAGTTTTTCCCATGCTTAAATGCTATGTTTCAGCTTTTAAATATATATAGAATAGATATGCATAGCTAAACCAATGATCATACTAGTTCATGCCATTGCATCTTTCTACTCATTTTCCAAAAAAATCTACCAAGCAATTATTGCATCTCCAATTTTGGCATAGATATTTTTTTTTTACTATTTTTACTTTTTAACTTTAACTTTTTTACACATCAAATTTTTTTATTCAAGGGCTAAGACTGAAAGTTATTTTTTTCAACTATCAATCTCAACCCTTAGATATTGCACTTGATCTCAATCTTAAATTTCCACTAAACCAGTCCCAATAATAATATCCACACCATACTAAAAATAATAATATTATCCATACAAAAATTCTAACAATCAGCATAGCAAAGAACAAACACAGTGCTTCCTCAACCCTACCATACTAATTATAAGCACCAATCATAGAATGGAATGCCACCAAATTTCTTTGGGGAAGTTTGAGTTCCTACTTCCCTTGCATATCTGAAGAAGTCACATGTTGCATACATACCTATAATAGCAATTGCAATTATCATATTGAAATTTAAATTTGAATCAGTAGAATCATATGTTGGGAATTCAACCGAAATTCCAACTTATGAGAAACAAAAAATAGAGAAAACACACGTCAAAGAAAAAAAATCACATGCACAAGACAATATTTATGTGGTTCGGCAATTTGCCTACGTTCACGAAGTTGTAGGGATTTTACTATTATCAGGGAAAAATACAAAGTACAGCTACAATGTTTTTCTCTCTTTCTAAAAACACGACAACAGTAACAAACCCTAATCACAAAAGCGGCTTTTATATCCTGCGCACAGGATTACAATGGGCTGCAAAACGGGCGAAAGCCTTCGCTCCATGGACTAAGCCTCAGAAAATCTCCCATTAAAAACCACGCAACATTATTCAGGTCGGGTCGGGTCGGGTCGTCAACCGGATCAAACATAAACTAGGCTCCACAAAGCCCAACATCATATCCAAGCTGCTAGACACAACCATGAACCCATATTCCATAAGTATGGTATCCCTTAAACATCTCTTTAGCCTAGCTAGCCCAACTCTCATTTACATTCTCAGCAATCAAACTTAGTCCTAGCAACCACATTCCACTTTGAAATAAAGTCAACTGCTTTTCAATCCTGTAGCTTCCAATCTGATCATGATAGATAAATAGGAGGAAAACAACTTATTAAAAAAATAAATAGGAGTAAACCAGTAGAAGCATACACATCCAATTACAACCCAATTTTCATTTTATGATTATGAATATCCATAATTTGTATAAGTAACTTCTGAACATGCTTTTAAAAAATCTATAGCAAAGAGGTACTTGCATAATTGAGGTCTTAGTGTAAAAAAAATTTCACAAAAATCATTTAGCCTGTTCAAAGGATTAATTTTTTTTTTATAATTGATGTAGTGATCATCAGCCCATTAACTGTTTCAGCTTTGTCATGGTTTTACATTTCTCTAACAAAGTAAGGATAGAGTTGTATAGTCTCTTCAGGGGATCAAGTAAGAAGATAAGTAAGGATAGAGTTGTATGGTCTCTTCAGGGGATCAAGTAAGAAGATATTACATGACAAGAATGGAAATTTGGAAGGTATTTGGGGTATATTACATAACAAGACTGGATTTAACCAATAAGTATAAAACAACTTTATACTTTGCTAGTCCTAAAGAAAAACAACTTTTTTATTTCTTTTCTTTTTTGGTGGAGAAAAGGACCTTGAACAACTTTATTCTTTGCTTGGGATTAGAATTATGTAAATCCCATTTAAAAAAGAGCAAGATTGGATAAGCGATTTTCTAGGAAACATTATGGATTCTATCTCAAACAAAATACTAATATACAAAACATACTCAAAATTAGCACTCATTACTATCTTTATGTCAATATTTCTCTAAAGATTGACACTGCTATTGCACATTAAGGGGAAAAAAGTATAGGACTTTAGGCAATAAATAATCTATGCAATTCATCAAATTGATGCTATACTTGGGATGTAAATAAACGTGGAGAAATTGGTCGGAAATTTAGGATTGCAAACTAGCCGAGCCTAATTCAAACTCAACTCAACAACAAATATAAAATGTTCAAACTTGGCTTAAGCTTGAACCAAGCTAACAAACTATGTTTAAGTTTGAGCTCGTAAAAAAGTCAAAAAATTTAAGCTCAGCTTGATTTGTCTTGATTCATTAATCAAGTTGTGCGTGCTCAAGTTCAAACTCAAGCACAATTCAATACAAGTATATTATAAAGCCTATTTAATAATTGAAAGACTTAGTAAGATATGAGTTTGTTTTTCAAGCTTATTACTAAGCCAACCTAAGCTAGTTTGTTTTATGCTTAATAAGGTCCATTGGGTTAGTCGTTTTGGGAGCTTAAAAGTTAAAAGAGCATTTTTAAAAACTCAAAATTCTGTTTTACAATTACAACTCATCATAATTTTTCTACAATAGTTTATTTTAAATTCAAAATACCATTTTCTAACCGTTTATACAAACGCACCTATAGAGTTGCAATGCTCCCACATTAAAATTGAGTAATATCATCTTTTATAATTATCGGTAATAAGTATTTTATCCCAAAAAAAGAAAAATGAAAAAAAAGAAAAGTGGCGTGAATGGGAATATTTGTAAACAAACATTTGGGACACTTTAACAAAAGTTTAAAACACAAGTGGCTGTCCCAGCCCCACCTCCTATTTTCAAATTACCAAAACTACCCCTGTTCTTTCCCTTGTCTCTCTGTCTCTCTCTCTCTCACACCGACAGACTCAAAAGAATCAGACCCTGACCAGTGGCTCTCACTCTCTCATTTGTGAGCGAGTCATGAATCGGTTGGCTTAAATGGCGAGTACATGGAAGACTCGGCTCGACTCGGGTTGACTCGCAGCAGCGATGTCCATGGAGGTTAACTTGAGCAGTGGAACTCACCACCTTCCCTTGGTTAAACGCCGTCGTTCCCGGAATGTAAATTTATCTTTCACTCTCTTCAATCTTTATTCATTTAACATTTTGCAATTACTTGTGAATTTTGGTTAAACTTATTGGGTTTTGTAAGTTATGTGTTGGGTTGGGTAGGAAGAATGCATCTCGGCTTCACAGATCAAAATTTTCAACCCTGCTCATCACAATTTTTACCATATATGCCATTAATTTTACAGGGTTGGATTCTAATGATGGTTGTAATTGCATAAGTTCGGTCTTCATATTTCATTGAAATTCATGAAATTTTCATGTAAATCTCGCCAATAGAAATAAAAAGAAGTAAATAATTGGTTACACTTATTTAGGCTTGTTATTTATGTTTGGTTACCTGCAAAATGTGAAATGTATGTGGTAATATGTGAAATGTAAAGCCTTGCATATTGCAGTGCAATTAGAAAATAGATGATATTAAGAAATTTTTGAATGAGGTTCATTAGTTGTTCAATACATAGACTGTCAAGCATGAAGTTGAATGACCTGTGTACTATTCTGCCGTTTGCTGCGTTGAGCATGGATATAGCTATTTTTAGTTACCTCATAAACATTTACTTTGGATTTAGCTGTTTTAGCTGTGTTTTGGCAACTTAGGGGGAGAGCAATTATAGATATTGCTGATTCTGGGGGAGAGTATTACACATTCTGGTTTTTTACAACTTTCAGAGTAAGCTGTTGACAAGTTTATTACTATGAAATATGTTCTTGAAATATATGCTGGGTGTCTTGGTGACAAAAATGGACCAAGGCACTGGGTGAACTGCTGAAGGTAAGTTTGGTTAGGATTTTTTAAGGTATACAAAATCTTGTTAACTAAGTTTGACCTGGTAGGACAACATATAAACATAAAATATACAGCGGATTCATTAAATATAAATAATGTTTTATCCTTCAAAGTTCCAAGCATTTTTCTATTTCTTAGATCCTAATATGAGTGGATATCAGCTTTGAGACAGTTTTCCATTTCTAATTTAGATGCTTGATCTTTGTAATTATCAGTGCATCTCTTGCATACTCCCCTTGTAAATGGGTTGCACCTCTGCTCTTTAATGAATTATTTACTCATAAAGAAAAGGGTTTTGAAAGGGAAAGTCACAGGATGCCTGAACTTCTGTATGCATCCTCTCGTAATAAAGGAAAGGAAATTCCATGGACTTTCACTTCTTATTGTGTCTTTTACATTTAACAATCTGTTTTCGTCCTATTGTAACCTATCCATATGTTCTCTTGCTAGTTGAATGAACCATATATTTATAGAATATATTAAAGAAAAATAATTCTGTTTCTAAGTACTTGACATTTGTACAATTACAGGGAAAGGAACACTGGCATATGGGATGAGGTGTCTGTATCAATAACTGAGGTGAGCTGTATTGCAGAACTTCCTTCCATGACAATAGATATGTGATAAACTATCATGTTAATGATATTTGGAACTCCTAGAATGAAAGCACTAGTGTAAACATTAGTAGTATCCTCATAAGCTGTAGATATGCATGGTTATGAAACATGTAGTGTAGATTTCTTCTGCCGTTCCTTATTAACTTTTATTTTTTTCTTAATTAGAATTTCAATATTTAATGGTGCTTTTGTTCCGTCGGGAGAATTGTTCTTTCCTTATTGTAATCAGATAATTCAGATAGGATGCTTTATTATTTGATGCAGCCAGTGAGAATAATTGATCCCCACATGGTTTCGTCATTTTTTTACAATTGCAAGACAGTATATATGCATGCTACAACACAGTTAGAAAATAGAAGTGCTTGGGTTGCTGAGTGTTCTTTGAATATCCAAGTAACAACGGGAGTTGCGGGAAACATTTGTTTAGTAGAGCATCTTCATAGTCAATACTTGTCAATCCCTGCTGGATTGCAATATACACCCATTGGATTGCTCCTTATGGAATATCAAAAAACAAGATTAGACAGGCTTGGAGTTAACGTTTAGGAACTAGGCTACGTGAGCTATCTACATCCTTCTTCCCAACTGAGGTGAAGAAGACTTGTTGACTTATATCTTATGCAACCTGCAATACTTATCATGGAAGTCTGTTTATTGAACAAAAGATTAGGTCCAACCACACAGAATCATTCTCCCTTTAAACACTATGACACAGATAATTAAAAACCCCAAACTTCTTCTAGTACACGCAGTTGAGCCAAGAATTTGCTGCTGGAGATGTCGTGCCACGAATCATCCAGTGACGCCACCAGTGACTGTAAAAGACGTCGGCGTCAAAACTCAAAATGCCTCTACATCAACCTTGAAGTTAAAGATATTTCATAATAACCTAAAGACATTTTGTGAAGGAAACTACTAGATATTTATTGCTGTAACCATAGCTAAACACCTTTTCTTTGGATTCCATCAATTTTATACCCATTAAAGGTGTCAACAAAGTGGAAAATATGAACTCAAATTAATATAACATCTATATTAGCTGGAGTTTTGAACACCCATAGTGTTGATAGTAGTGGGGGATGGAGTCACCACGTTTTCTTTGGCTTCTCTTCATCACTGGCAGAATCTCCAGCGACTTCTGCATTTTAAATGGTTTTGGGTTTTGCATGGCTGGGTTTTAATTTTCTTATTAATCAGTATTTGTTTTAGTTCTTGATAATGTTGAGGTAGTGATCGAGTGTGGTAGTACTTAACCTTTTATTTGCAAAAGTCTGATGTGGCACACTGTCATTGGACTCGGAAGGTGTAAAACTAACCTTTTACACCACATTCTTATTGAATTCAGTCTCTTATTAATAACCCTGGCTCATTTGGTGTTAATACATTCCTCCTCATACTTAACACTTGGGACACCCTCTTTGTTTTACTCTAGTTCCTGTTTTTCTTTTGTCAACTAAAGGATTGCTTTTGTTTTTGTCTATTTGTATAGAATTTACTGTAGTGATAGTGGTTCACCTTTATATATATATATATATATATATATATATCTCTATATGCAGAATGTATGAGTATCAAAGACAGAGACACAGACTAACATGGAAAACTGCAGAGGCCAACAATGGTTAAGCCGCACAATTCTTACTAGAGCATGTCCTAAAGCTTAACCATTGTTGGCCTCTGCTGTTTTCCATGTTAGTTTGCGTGTTTGTCTTTGATGCTCATACCTTCTGCTTTTGATTTGGTAAAATGGAATTTGATTTTTCATCTTTTTTATTTGTCTTGTCAATATCTTACAAAATCATAGCATGATTTTGTAAATTTAGGCAATGGACTTCCTTCTCGATTCATTTCATTGATATTGTACATTACCATTGAAGAGATGTGAAAGCATGAAAGAAACCCACCTCCTCCAAGTTAAAAAAATTGCATACTATGGCTGAATAATGGAAGGGATATAGCCTTCATTACTTATCCTTGCCTTGAATTATTGTAATTTTTTTCGTCTTTGAGCATTTGGACCATCCGATTATTATGGATTCAAATATGTTGCAATTTTATCTAGTTTAAGGCTCTCAATACTTCTGTTATACGTTATAATGATATGCATTTGTAGCTTTTCTTCTACAAGATTGACTTATGGTGGCCGAACGGTATGGAAAAACAATCATTGTACAGTGTTCATATTACTGTTGATGTAAAGGGATATGGAGAGTCTGATGCTTGGAGCCATATATTTGGCTTCTGAAAAATTGAGAGCCATATTGATAATGCCACAAGGGGAAGGTATTGCTTTATATGCCTTCAAGGACATTTTACATAGGTTTTTATTTTGATATTAGGACATGTAGTCTATAAATTTTTGCTTTACAAGTTGTTCAAGGTCAACGGACAGCCTATTTTTATCCGTGGTGGTGATTGGATATTGTGAGATGGATTACTATGTCTTTCAAAGTAATGTTCTGAAACAAACATTAAATTTCATGCTGATATGTATTTTAATATGATCTGCTGTTGGGGTGGTGGATTCGCTGAGGCCAGAATTTTATGATTATTGTGATATTTATGGACTTTTGGTGATCTCTATGTGTGTGTTATGTGTGTGATCCATTATGGAGGATGTATGCAAAATAGAGAGAGAGAGAGAGACAGAGAGAGAGAGAGAGAGAGAAAACCACATGGGGAACATAGAGATTTACATAGTTTAGCTTTAGACATACGTCCACTAGTGGCATTGAGAAGAAGTTTTCACTAACAAAGGTGACTACAATAGTGGCACAAAACATTCACAAAACCCAATCCCAAATACACCCAAAGAGCTCTTTTCAACAAAAAACACAGATTACAGCTACAAAGTCAGTTTGGTGACTTCTTGTGGAGACTAGCCAACTCGAACAGAACAAGAAGAGGGATAACAAACCAAATCAAAGTCAGCAACTGTTCTTAGTGCATCTGTGAGGGTTGAGTTCTACATTGAGAGAAAAAGTAAAGAAATAAAGAACTCCTTACTAGTTAGCTCAGTGGTCTTTGCTTAAATAATTAAAAACTGTCTTAATCAAATTTTCTATATATTTTCCTCGAAGCTACATCTTGAATTTAGTGAATGCATTCATTCAGTATTATATTTTTTATTGCCATTATCAATGATTTAAAAGGGGAGTAGGGGACATTGACTCTAAATAGAGCTGAATGGAAATATTGGATCAATGTAGCCAACTAAGTTACTTTGGATAATGGCTTTGTTAAGTTTTGTTGTATTTTATAATTTCCATTAACCTATCTGAGCATCTTTTCTGTCAAAAAAGTTATTTGATATTGTTTGCTGTTTGGTATATTGCAATCGGATCCTTGGGTACTTTTTATTTTAGGAAACTTGGTTATTTAGTAATTGAAGCTTTAAAGTTCCTACTGGGGTGAATTATGCAGTGCCTTACTTTGAACGATTTATCCTCCTGAGACCCAAGCCTGTCTACAGGGTTAACTAAGGCTCGATGCTAACCAAACCTAAGGATTACAATGTCCTGCTTTGGAGTTGATATTCTAAGTTGTTGCACTATTAAATTACTCTAGTATAACCTGATCCATGTGGGTGATTTGAGTTTTGTAGGTGTGGCAAGATTTTTGGATAACTAAAAATGTTGACGAGTGAGGTGAATTGGTATAAAATCCAAATGGTCCCCTAGATCATAATCCAAATCAGTAATAGTAATTTCAAAAGTTAAATTTTGAGTAAATTCTAGCTCAAAAGTTACTTTTTTTTTTTTTTTTTTTTTGAGAATGTCAAAAGTTATCATTTAAATGTAATACGAGATAAAATTTCATTTGTGTATAACCTAGAAAAAGATGCATAAATAAATCATATAAATGAATGAGAAAATTAAATGTTAGTATGGACATGTTTGGAAACACAAAAGGAAAGGAAAAAAAGAAATAGGAAATTTTACTATGAAGTATTTAAGTCTAAGTTGGCAAGCAAGCATATGTCTTGCCTACTTGCCTACTTGCTTCCTCTATTCTTTCTTTCTTTCTTTGTTTTCCTTGTTTTAGAGTAAGTATTTATTCTTTGACACAATGGCATGGAAATCCTTTGAGTTGAAGAAGGTATATCTTCTTTGACACATTGATATGATAATCCTATATATAGTAGATGTTATATAGGGATTTCATATGAAGTTAGAGTTAAGAAAAAAAATTGAAAGTGAGCATAATTTGGAAGCTTCCTTAAGTGTGTTTTGAAGCCAAAATTGAATTCTTATTTCTGTAAGTATTGATAGTTTCCTTTGTAAATTTGTTCATATGCATGTGTGTTTTTGTATTGGTATTTATAAACAATAGGTTACTTTGCTTAAAATTTGTCACATAGATGTTAAATGTAGTAAGATTTTATTGGGCTTGATACTATATTTTTGTGAGATATATTATTGCTAGATGGTTTGGTTTATGTTACATTTAATGCAATTTGGATAAATGGTATATAACTCAATTATTTTTCACAAATCACTCTTTTCTTTAATCACGTTTTTATTTAATATCTGTTATAGGATAATCACAAAAAATTTCAAAATTATTAGTTTCCATTTATTGTTAAATTTATAAAGTTTGTTATTTGTTGTATTTATGTATTAAAAAAAATATATAATCACTCTTCATAGATTAGTGAGTTTTTAATGTTTAATCACCTTGATTTTCGGAAAGAATAATAGATCACCTTAATATTTAATTAGCATGATAGTTGGAGGAAAAAAATTTAGTCCAATAATAGGATTACAAACTATTATTATGAAAGAATGGTATTGAGGAATATAACTTCTATAGAAGTTAATTATTCAAAAAAAGAAAAATAAATAAAACTTCTGTAAAAGTTGCCCAAAAGTCAAATTTGAACATTTCTGTATTAAATGTTCATTTTATCCCATATTAATAGTACGATATCTTACATTCATTCTCAAACATTACCAAATCTTTGTTTTTTTCTTCTTATTTATCACATGTGGGGAACAAAGAATTTCAACCTAAATAAAAAAAATAAAAATTTAAGGGACTGATAGACTCAATATTAAAAAAGAAAATGTTTTTATTAATAAAAAAAATTGCTTTATTGCATTTCACATTGTAAAAATGGATTGAAATTGAACTAAGCTTGCTTGAGTTTATGTGAAACTCTAAAAGACTTTGCTCATTCATTTTTGAATTTCCAAACAACAATTACTACTGAACTTGCATAAAGAATTAATCATATCAATATGAAGGCATACGTAGTTGCACTCTTTACTTAAGTATTGAATAAAGGTAAACTTAGATTTGTGTTAAATAATTTTAAATAAATGATAACGTTTGGCATAAAAAAAAGAAAAAAAAAGTAAAAAAAAAAATTATAATTTTCTATTAACAAGATTGGAGAATCAATTAAAACCATAGTTTGAATTTTTGTTGTGCAAGCATTCTTATTGTTTATTCCTAACTTTGTGGATGCATTCTATTTTTTTTTTTTTAAATCACTTTTATTTTTAATTAAATCAAGTAGAATAATTCCTATATTTACAATAATTTTATGCTCTCCCGCAAAAGAAAATCATTGTTATTTTTAATGAAAATCAATTAAAAGAATCCCAATCTATACAATGATTATTACTTTTTATACCTTTCACTGTTCACATTAAAAAATTAAAAATACCCACCCAACAAAAATACCTACAGGCCACACCCAAGCCCAAGCCCAAGCCCTTTAAACATTCACGATCTAATAACATTCTCATTCACCTCCAACCTCAATCTCTGTCCCTGCAAAAACCACGCTTCCAAATCACTCGTTTTACTTTTACATTCAAATTCACCGATAAAACATAATTGTTGTTCAACTCAAAACCACCAATTCTCACGCTCTCTCTTTCTCCGTTTCTTTTGCATTTGTATTTGGATTCACCCAGCCCTTTGTACGTATTCTGTTTATGCCCCTTTTTCTTTTTTCTCTAAACAAATTAGATGATGTCTGTGACTGTCACTGTGAATGTGCATGTGTTAGAAGAAGATGGAGCAGCAGCAGCTTCAACATTTTTCCCATCCGGAGCATCCTTTGGTCTTCAATCAAGATTACAGAAGCTATTATACTTGTCGGGGGTGCAGGGAACGAGTTTATGGTCCTAGCTACAGTTGTAAAGAATGCGGGCATTGGGAGACCGTGCATCATAAATCATGTGCGGAACTACCCCTTGGGTTGCACCATCCCTTGCACCCAATCCATCCTCTTATTCTCTTTTCTCCACGAAGATGGGCATATTTCGGCGACGGCGAACAAATTTACAAATGCGAACTCTGCAAAGATTATAAAGATGTATACACTTATCGGTGTGCCCGCTGTGACTTCAACCTTCACATCACATGCGCTTCTTTAGCGCCTACCATGGATGCTGAATGCCACCCCCACCCATTGACCCCCTTTTGGAAGTGGATCACCTTCACTTGTGACCTTTGCGGCAAAGAAGACAAAGGTACACCCTATCTGTGTCATCTATGTGATTTCTGGATTCATGGAAGATGTTCTATTTTCCCACAAAGACTCAAAAGTGTGCGTCACAAGCACCTCCTCCACCTCACCCATTCTTCTCTTGAATTCCATCAATCCAACTCCCGGTTTTGTCAAATCTGTGTTGAAAAATTGGACACACACTTTGGGCTTTATTATTGCTCCAGATGCGATTATGTTGCCCACCTCGATTGTGGTATGAGGTTGGGAGAGATTGTGGACATAAATTCGCCGGAATTTAGAGATGAGGATGAAGTTCCAGAGCTTAATGAATCGATTGACTCAGCAGCTTACCAAGTCAAAAAATCCGAGGTGGGGGTGGACGGAACTCAAATAGACACAGAAATCAAACACTTCAGTCATGAGCATGACTTAAAGCTTACTGATGAGGTTCTAAATGACCAAAAATGCAATGGCTGCGTACGAGCCCTTCTTGGTCCATTTTACAGTTGTTCCCAGTGTGGCTTCTTTCTTCATAAATCTTGTGCAAATTTACCCAAAACAATGCGACTTCAATCATTTCAAGTCACACTCACCCTTATCCCAACAAAACCAGGTGAGATTTTTCAGTGTGCTGCCTGTAAACGGGGTTGCAATGGCTTCTCCTATCATTATGAAGAAGTTAATTTTGATGTTCAATGTACTTTGACTTTGGCATCAGGCATCCTTACCCACAAAGGACATGAGCACCAACTTTTCCTCTCCACTACAGGACATGAACAAACTTGCACTAGTTGTAATTCTAAAGCGAAATCAATATTTCGTTGCACCATTTGTGAATTTGCTCTAGACGTCAAATGCGCTACACTACCACATACCACAAGGTACAAACAACACGAGCATCCCTTCACTCTCTGTTATACTGTTGAAGATGATTCTAATGAATATTACTGTGACATCTGTGAAGAAGAGCGTGACCCAAAGCATTGGTTCTATTACTGTGAAAATTGCACTTATCCTGCTCATCCCAATTGTATTCTTGGGAAATACACAAATATTTGGTTTGGAGATACTTACACATTTCGCTTTCATCGACACCCACTTACTTTCATTGAGGAAACTGAGGACAGCCCTGAATGTCATGATTGTGGTGATCCTTGCAAAGAGTTTATCTTACAATGCGTCCAGTGTAACTTCTACGTCCACGATAAATGTGTGTGGGGCAAGGAAGAGTGGTTTTAATTTTTGTATTTATATTTTTCTTTTGGGTTAAACCCTTTTTTTTTTATATATATATTGTTGAATCTAATGTGTTATTACAGCTCTAAAAAATGGGTCTTGCCTACCTTTTATAACATTAAGTTGAGACTGTTAGTGAGTATATCTGTTTGCATTAAAACAAGTCATCTTTGCATCTTATTCTTGATATTACTTACCACAATAACTTTATTAAGAAAATAAAATTACATCTTAGAGTCTTTAAAAACTGAGTTTAAATTTACTACAATATCTCATCAAATCTAGAATTTGACTGATTGATCATATGTTTTTGCAAACACCTGTAGTCTGCAGCTCTAGTAGTAAGAAAAATGCAGAGCTGTTTGTTGTTGTACCATAGAAAAGATTAGTTGGTTTTAGTAGCTGTACTTGTAAATTGAACCCTTTCATTGTGTGGACAATATGTTAGGGTCAAGAACTATTTATTGGTGACATTGGCATTTCTCCTCAAGATAATATGTATTTTTAATTTGATTCCATGTTATGGGAGTTTTCTGGCATGCACTTAGTATGTTGTGTTTGGTAATCCTCATCATGTATGGCCTAATATGGTACTAATAAAGGGGTCTTGTTAATTGGATGTCCTTTTAGAATGCTTGTGATGGCATAGCTCTATATAGTATATTGTAAATGGCACAGCTCTTTCTTAATTCTATGCCTCAGTCATTCCCTTGTGGCTCTAATATAATCTGAACTTAAATCTTTGACTAAAAATTTCTTTCAAGTCCTGACCAACTCTAGTAGCCCTAGGCATATGCATTGAATGTTCTTTGGACATTTGGATTACCAATTTCTGTCATTAAGTTCCTAGACCCATGGATTCTGCTGCACTAACATCCGTCTTGGCATGCCTTTGCTTGCCAACAGCTGTATACATAAAAGCGTATTGTTATCATATGGATATCTGCTTTCAAATAGCATGCTAAATCACCTGAATTATAGAAATAGTATTTATTTTTGTGATTTATTATATTGGTTATCAAAATCATGCTTCATTTTTGTGTAACCATAATTATTAGTTATACCTAAATTAAAAATTCTTTGAAGGAATATGAAATTTATTAGAAGTAATTGTATGTAAAAATGTAAAGCTGGACTTTTCTTCTAAAAGGTGTTTACTATTTTCCTTAATCCCAATATACCAAAAATGGAAACTTTGTTGCATTCCAAGTATGAAGAAATCTTCTTGATTGAAGGGTAAACTTGTGATGACCAAAATAGCCAATGAGGGCAACCATGCAATCTTAAAGAAGATAAGTTTCGAGAAAAGCAGGCTGTGAAACCACCAAAAACAGAAACTTTGGTTTTCCTTTGAATTGATCAATTCATTGACTTGCTGTAATTTTTTCCCCCAATGTGATTCATTTTAGAAAGAAGTGTGCATCTTTTGAGTTTGGTAGTGGACCCGCTGGAACATTGGAGATATAATGCCGCCATCCAAGTAGAAATCGCTCCTTCACCTATCTATTGAGCTGAGTAGCATTGTAAGAGTTTATAATCAAAGTAAAAGCATGTACTATATTAGTCATTTGAATTGCATACAGTTTTTATGACAAGAATGTGAAAGCAGCTATGTTCTTAAACCTGAGATGGGGGGAAAAAGTTATGATCAACTCTGTAATGGTGAAATTTCTTCATTACCTTTAATAATAGTTTGTTATTTATCTTGCTTATCATTTCTTTTATTGTTGCAAATGATGATAGCATGTATTTGTGTAATCTTCTAGTTCTCCCCTTCATAAGTGGTGAGCTATGAAGATGCGAAAGCTGATTAAAGTTGAAATAATAGTACAGCTCAAGGATTCATTTTATAACTCTGTTATGTGTAACAATCAAGGTTGAATTTTGAGAGTTCTTCAATCAACAATTCTGATTTTGAAGTTGGATGTTTATGGTGGAT
The DNA here is from genome assembly GCA_030445155.1 of Quercus variabilis. Taxonomy (NCBI): domain Eukaryota; kingdom Viridiplantae; phylum Streptophyta; class Magnoliopsida; order Fagales; family Fagaceae; genus Quercus; species Quercus variabilis. The sequence goes on from CP129447.1 coordinate 72,324,664, forward strand.
AAGGATAACAAATTCTGATAGTAACCCACAGCTATTTGTTTTACCTGTTAAGGATCCTATTCCAAGGAGACTGTAACATACACTTTTGCATAACATAAAATTCAGTGTACCATACTCCACTTTTTAAGTCAAATTCCCATATATTTTTATATTTTTACTCCTCAATACCGCTTCACAACCTTTGGCTTAATACAACCTAAACATAGGGACCCCTTAAAGATCCATACTCCAAGACTCTGAGCTTTCTTAATCCAATTTAAGAATTCTTCAATCTTGAATTGCAGCATCAGCAGTGGGGCAACAAAATTCACTGTACTATTCTCCTTGGGTCCACCTAGTGCTGAAGGCCCTCCAATGTTAAGCCCTTTCTTGCCCGGTCTAAATAAGTACGCAACTCAATGAGAAATTTCTTTACCTATTCAATTTTTATTGGATCAAGATAACCTTTTTTTTTTTTTTTTGGCTAACAAAGAATATTTCTGAGCTTTCAGTTGCTTGATTGAAATTTTTTTTGGGTATAAACATATTATATTCGCTATTGATCATAGAATGCGATTTCTTCTTCTATCAATTTAACATGCATCTCTATGGCTAAGAAAGAAAGATTTGAGGGCTAAAGAAGAATAAATAAGGACTGAAAGGTTCGATTGGTGTTATAAAGGTTTCATTTCTATAGCGAATGCATTTTCCCTTCTTACTCGCTGGTGCAAAGATAGAGTTAAACTAAACTTTGATTTTGGAAGGTGTATGCAAAACAGAAATAGAAATATATACCACCCACCCACATAGGGAGCATAGAGATTGAGACTTACATGGTTTAGCTTTATACATATGTCTAGGGGTGGCATTGAGGAGAAAATTTCACTAACAAAGGTGATTACAATAGTGGCACAAAACATTCTCAAAACCCAACCCCAGATATGCCCAACGTGCTCTTTGTTACAAATAACAAAGATTACAGCTTCAAAGCCAGTTTGGTGACTTTTTGTGGAGACTACCCAACCAAATAGCACTAGGCAATACTATTGGCTTTCTCATACACAACAAGAAGAGGAAAGACAAACCATGCCAAAGTCAGCAAGTGTTCTTAGTGCATGTGTGTGGGTTGAGTTCCACACCATGAGAAAATAGTAATGAAAGTGAGCAGTTGATGGACATAGTTGGGTCTAAATCCTTTAGCTTAACCTTTTGGGTTGGAGTGGTATCCCAATATATATCAAGAGTACCTCAAAATAGGGACCCCATAAAGATCCATACTCCAAGACTCTAAGATTTCTTAATCCAATTTAAGAATTCTTCAATCTTGAATTGCAGCTTCAATTTCAGTAGGGCCCATCCAAGCTTCAATTTCAGGGCCGGCGAGATTGTACTGTTTGCTTTAAGGGAATCTGTGATGCGGTGCACTTCACTGCGTAGAATATTTAAGGTTCAAGATTTGATTGAACTGAATTACATTTGCATTAGTTTCATGCTATAGAGTAGTGGGACAGATATTTTTCTTAAACATTTTATTGTAAAATGGAAAATTAGGGAATATTTTCCAACTAAATGACCTTGAGTAGGCTCAATTATTTCCTTTTTGGGTTATTTGATTTATTGCCTTTTGTATTAATAGAATTCTTTTGACATGAAATGCATATGCAGTTACTTGTGATATAAGACAAGAGTTACTCACACCAGTGGCAGTTCTTTTCTCCGGAGGATTAGAGTCTATGATACTTTCAGCATTACTTGATGAATGCCTTGATCCCAGCTGTGAGTGTTCAGTAAAAGCTACATTTATTTATTTTTCCCCCTTCTTAATGTTCTGTGTTATATTTGTATGAATCTCAATGAGCTCCAATTTTTAGAGTTGAAACTGTAAAGCTAAATAATGAAATGCATTATAAAATCCTTTTGTCAATCCTACCTGTAAGCTTATGTCCTATCAATTTTAATGACAGATGAGATTGATCTACTTAATGTGAGTTTTGACGGTCAGTCTGCTCCTGATAGAATCTCTGCCAAGGCAGGAGTAATGGAGTTGAGAAGAATTGCACCCTTGAGAAGGTATGGACTATGATTTCCCGTACTAAAAAGCTTTCTGTGTAATGAATTTCTGCAATTGTCTTGCCTTGTGCTATCAGTTCACATGATATTTTAATTGCAGGTGGAAAATTGTAGAGATTGATGCTGATTTATCAACATTGGACCTTGAAACAAAGCACATCATGTCACTAATAAGTCCTGCAAATACTTACATGGTACAAAGTTTCTTTCAACAGATAATGCAGTTTTTCCTTATTCTATATATGTTTTGTTTTAAGCTTCCACTGAATCAGATAAATGGCCTTATAATCTTATGTTGTCCTAACTTATACATGTTTCCTGACATTATGGGAGGGCATCATAGATACACATAATTATCCCGTTCGTGTCTTTTCTTTGCTGATTCCTCTCAATGAAATTTTCCAATACTTTTGATGTTCCTTTAGCATAAGCTTTTATTGTAATTCACCTTTAGATCTCAAAAGGTGTCTTATGATCTTTAAGCTTTTTTTTTTTTTTTTTTTTTTTTCCATGAAATAACAAAATAACAGAGTAAATGTCATCTTTCTAGATCTCCCTTCTCACCAACATAAGTGTTATTGTTCTGAATGGATAGAGTCTTATATCTTATTTAATATTGCAGGACCTGAATATAGGAATAGCTTTATGGCTGGCTGCTAGAGGCAGTGGCTGGGTGTATGAAGGAAATAACAATAATTGTGATGAGGATCTTCAGTGCAATGAACGTGTTAAATACAAGTCAAAGGCCAGGATTGTCCTTGTTGGTTCTGGTGCTGATGAGCAATGTGATGGATATGGTAGGCATAAAACAAAATATCGAAAGTGAAGGTATGCATTTTTCATTAATAAATTAAATAATCTTGTCACTTTTTTTTAGCATGTTTGAAAACCAATTTGTGTGTGTATTCACGCATATGTGGATCTGTGTTAATGTTCATGTAATTACTTTGCTGTAAAGTGGTTCTTTTATTAATATCAGTGTGTATCATGTAGGTCTTGAAGTTGCTGTAATATTCTAACCTGTTTTTGAATATCATATAAGTCTTCACCTACTAGCAATTTAAGGTGTGGAACTGGCTCCTAATGCTTCTTTCAAGAGGCTGTAAAGAATCTGTGGCCCCTATATACTTTGCTGCTAAAGTAGGTGAATGTTATCACATTATAGTAATGAGAAAATAAGTGTGGTAATAAAATGGTTGAGAACGTTCAAACAAAATTTAGTTGCTGAAAATTTCTGAACTTGGGCCTCAGAATCTAGGCAAGGCTCCTAAAATTTCTTTTGGTACTTGCATTAATCCTTGTCAATTTGATAGCTAATCATGACCAAATGATGCGGCAGAAAAGAGTATCCTATACGCACCTGCTGCCAGTACAACCCTTTGGCAAGCTTACTTAAAAAAAAAAACAAAAAAAAAAAAAAAAGCCTTGGCAAATTCAAACTGATTTTGGATCCATGCCTTCAGAAATACTGTATTCAGCTTGTTTGTATGTGAATGCGCATGCATGTGCGAGGGTGTCTGTGTGTGTGGTTCAGTGGCTACTGGGCTTCACTAACAGGAGCTGTGTTCTCCTGTTGTACGCATTAGTTTTAGTGCCCGTTTGGCATCCTGTTTTGAAAAGTAGTCTTTTTTAAAAAACTTCACTTTTTTTCTAGATACAGGCTTTTCAAACAATCCATATTCAGAAGGCCGAAAAAATAAGCTGTGCCAAATGGATCCACAGGGATAGGGTCTTCTGGAATTTCTGTACTAAATTCATTCTAAGAAACTGAAAGAATTACCGGCTTCCTGTGCATTATTATTTGATTTTCTCCTATTTAGAGCAGCAATGATTTGATATCATTCAGTATATTTGTGACCTATCACTGAACAAAGTAATGTTTGGAGTAATTGATGTTTATATACCTACTTGTTTTGGTGGTCTCATATGTTGTCTTCAGTTGGCTTGGGCTACATGAGGAAATGAAATTGGACATGCAAAGAATTTGGAAGAGAAACCTAGGAAGAGACGATAGATGTATTGCTGCTAATGGGAAGGAGGTATTGCTCACATCTTGGACAAAAACACTTTCCTACATCATTGACTGGTCACATGTGGCAACTATCTAATTCTTCCTTTTCTGCTTTTTTAAATAAGGCCAGATTTCCTTTCTTGGATGAAGATGTTATAAGGACTTTGCTTGATATTCCTCTGTGGGAGATTGCCAACCTTGATTAACCTAGTGGAATCGGTGATAAAAAGATTCTGAGAGAGGTCAGTGCTATATCTTTTGTTAGGTTTACATTCTCTGTCGTGCCCTAACATATGAGACATGATACGGGCACAGAAATACGGTTATGTACATGTTTCTGAATATATATATATATATATATATCATCTGGGAATGTGCCAGCATCCGTGCATGTTTTGTAAGAGCATCTGCTTCTGGGTTTTATGCATGATATTTACATTTGTACTCTACAATGCATAACACTATATAATGTGACTGAATTCCTTCTATGCCCCAGAGAAATGTAGTGTTAGAAATTAATACAGTTTTTTTTAAGGAAATGGCTTTGTAGTTGTTGTCAACATGAGTATTGTGCTGATGGGTATTTGACAAACCATCTGTAGGGAGAAGTTCCATATGTTGCATTGCAGCATCTCAATCTCTATTGATATTATATTCTTGAATTTGGGGAGTCATCTGGCTTAAAAATTGGTGATGGTTGGGATTCAAGTGATAGCCTAGTGGTAATGGTATCCTTTGAGGTGCCCCATACCTGTGGTTTGAAGCCCATGTCCCCCTTTCCCCTATCTACCTATCTCAAAAATTGGTGATGGTTGAAGCAATATGATTACCATGGCCGACAAGTTGAAGCTGTGTGTGGTGGAAACTGAAGGTTGTCATTTGAAAATATTAGACCATAATTTGGTTAAATGAGTCACTGTTTATTCATTGCCCATTATTATACCAAAAGATATCTTGTTCATGTTTATAGTTGAGATGTCAAGCCAAACGTGTGGGTGACATAAAGTTCTGTGGAAAGAAAATTTATTGCTGTCTAACAGGATTTAACTTTGAACTGCTCTATTACCTATACAGAAAAAGAACTTTGAACTGCTCTATTGAATGAAGTGGACTCTGATGGAGTGTAGGGAATATAAAAACCTTATACGGGCTTAGGGATACATTCTGGTTTGATCCAGGTTGAAGTTTCTTGAGGTTCCATTCCAATTCATCATCTTGCTATCTTAATATAATCAAGGGGAAATTACATTTTTCCACCCTGAACTATACCCCATTTTACGCTTTGCCCCTTGAACCATTAAAATGCACGATTGACCCCCCAAAGTTATAACTCTGTAATACTTAACCCCCTTATCGTCTGTTTTAAGGTTAAGTCTAATGGAATTTAGCATTAAAATACCAATTTGCCCCTTCCCCCAAAACATACGGTAGAGGGTAGCCAACCTAACGGTGCTTAGTTGGTCTTTTTGGATGATCAGAACTAGGACTAAGTCATGGCCCAGATTCCCATGGGGGACAACAGCGAGGAAATCTTGGACAATGGATGAAAGCCTGATCTAGCAAACCAATGCCTTAAGCCACTAGCCATACCTCCAACTTGTTGATCAAAATTTGATCTGCAAGGTTTGGTTGGTTGCCCAAAGGGTTATTGACTCCGATCAACAGTGTAATCCATTATTCATGAATTCAAAATAGTTTCACTTGACTCATCATTTTATTAAGAATAGACTCATATCGTCTCAATTCAAAAGGAATTATTCTCCCATGTTATAAAAAATTATGAACAAAAAACCTATGATTTTGTATCAGCTGGAAACAGTCGAAACAATCTGTATAGGCTGAAACATCCTGGTATTTAAACCCGATACATTTCAAGGGTCTAAGTGTACAGGGTTACTAACCAGTATGAAATCTATTGACCACTGTAGCTGGTATGGTACAGTAATTATAACTTTGGTACTGATTTCTCTTTTACTGTTATATGCAAAGTAATCTTACATGTTCTTTTTTGGATTTGAAATCCGTTACTAAATCAATGGCTCTCAATTCAGGCTTATTATCTCATGTCATGAATTCTGGCCAGATGTTTAATTGTTTGTGCATTATGTTTGTTGAAGGTTGCTCAATTGCTTGGTTTATATGAAGCAGCAGTTCTGCCCAAAAGAGCAATTCAGGTATGCGTACCTATACAGATGTTATAACATTTAAATGTATGAATTGCCATGCTTTGGGTTTATGCAGCACTTAGCACTATGAATTCTTTTCTTTTTCTAGGAAGATAATAATATCACTTCTCAAGGGGATGCTGTGTTTTTTAAATTTTACTATACATATAGCATTTAACAGTCAATCTATCTGATTATGCTATTATCAGCATTCTGTCATTTTGAACAATGATTAAATCCATAGTATCAATTGGACTAGTTTTCTAGTTATAAAATTCTCTCTGAATTGGTTCTGCAATGAAGTCGTAAGTCAAATACATGCAAAAGAACTTTCAAGCTGGGTTAAATACAAATTGTTCATGAGCTTTATCTAGAAGAAAGTTCTGTTGCTAAACACTATTTGATTCTTAAGTGATTTACTCTTTTTCTCAAAAAAAAAAAAAAAAAAAAAGTGATTTAATCTTTGTTCTTTACTGGTGTAGTTTGGTTCAAGAATTGCAAGGGAGTCAAATCGAAAGAATTTTGGTAGTAACCATGCGGCAAATCAAGCGTCTGCTGGAAGTGCAGTAATTCAATTGCCATCAAACTTGACTTAATACTGCCCTTGGGTTAATTCTTCGCATGTGTTCCTCTCTTTCTTTCTGGAGCTTTGATCTGCTCCAATTTGGAGTTCCTCCATTTTTGGTCTCGGCTCTATAAATGAATGACGACAATGAGCCATCACCAACGTTGTTTTTGTGCACATGCACACAGATCTCCATTCCTCCGGCATCATAAAGCACCTTATTACTTTGTAACTAGAATTTAAATGATTTTGTTGTATGAATTGAGATTCGAGGAGATTTAGTCTTTTTAATTGATCCTGAGTTATTCTTTAATTAGAGTTGGAAGAGTCATTTCACAGCCATGGCTTTGACTAATTCTTACATTTTGCATTTTATCATAGCCACCAACTGAGCTTAAATAATGAATTATCTGACAATTAAGTGCCATAATTTCTGATTACAAGTCTCTGGTGAGAAAAATTGAAGCAACTTGCATAGAAAGTACAAAATTATGCAGATTAGTTAGCTGAGGAAGGATGTCACCTTAATATATTTTTGCTGTTTATCATGAGCCATCTTATTTGTAAAAACCAGTGTATGTTTGATGTTTAGGGTAAGCTGTACCTAAATTTTTTACTTTGAAGAGATTTATTTTTTTTCTCTCCTTATTTATTGCAAATCATACTCATCCCAAAGTTTAGGGGGGAAGAATTGTTGAATTCTCTTTTGGAGGAAGCTCGAAATGTCAAGGATAAGTTTCAGATAATCCAGGGGCACACAACAACAAAGACCAACATACAAAGGAGGCATCTTATCAAAAAAAAAAAAAAAACATACAAAGAGGCCAAACACTGCATGAAAATGAAACACTATCAAATTGCACTACATAAACCACCAACACCCAGAGAGTTAATCAAATTCTTTGAGTGAGAGAGAGAAGCCAAAATGTCTTTCTATTTATTTCTTTTTAAAAAAAATGTTAAGTCTTGTTTATTCTATTCATTCTTTCATTGGATTAAATATGTTAGTCACATTATTTTGTTGTTTTTGTTAATTCTGGTTTGTTTGCAATGTTATATGTGAGGAATTTGCATCTCTGCTAATTTTATTAGAGATCTTAAGTGCAGTATTTCTGTATTTGTATTATTCTATTTACAAGCATAGAAATCTTATTCTTTTACTAGTCTTCTTGGCTGGAATCATAAATGGGTTGTTTCTATAGGTAGAATAGGAGTGTCATTCTTCATGGACGGAGTATAATTTTAGGAAAAGCTTTCAGTTGGGGGGAGATAACGTTCCATCGTTAGGGATGTGATCAAAATGTCGTCCAGTTTGAATCTTGTTATTGAATATATTTTGATGATCTTAATAATTAAATCATGAATGTCTAGATACAAGAACCCTTAAACTAGTTAAATTATTCTTGTGTATACCGTACATTTTTTTCACATAAAAGTAGACTCTACATGTGGGTCTTGCACATAAATCCATGTTTATGTGAGAGAAAAATGTTATACCCTAAGTCTAAGCGTACATAATATTTTCTCAAAAGCTAGCCCTTAAGTCTGTCTAAATATCCATTATACCATCATTGAGCACTTAATATATTCATTTGCTCAAGGTAGCTGCATTTTTTAGCATTCATAATAGTTTGTGCAAAATTTTATTTTTTATCTGTTTTAACATAAGAAGCTACTTTTTTATATTTTAAAAAACCTCTTTTCAGAACACTTATATCAGATTATTTATTCTAAAATCTATTTCATTAAAATATCAATTTTTCTTGATTTTTTAAATTGCTAATCTCTCTTCCCACACTACAACTAGCATTCGCTCTTTTCCTACATCATTGGGAAACACAAAAAAAAAAAGAATAAAAAAACAAAATGCACAATCACAATGCTTGTGTATATTTGCATAAGTCTTGTAGCAAACATGCGATTTGCACAATTGATGTGTAAGTTGATGTGGGTAATTTTTGGGTTTGATTTAGCAAAATTTGGGGCTTATGCTATTTTACATACACAGATATGAATGCTCTTAATTGTATGTTTCAAAATTGTTTCCAATAATCTAAACCCCAATTTTTTTTTTTTTTTTTGCCCTAGGTTAATTTTTTGTGATTGGTTCTTAAACATTTTCCCATGTCTTCACTCACGTACTGCATGCAACCAAGCTGTGTGTGATCTATATCACCAAGTTCTTATGCGCACCATTGTGTTAGTTTGCATGTGAAGGAAAATGATAGATTAACTCCTCTTGTGTTCGTAGCTTATGGTATCATATTTTATACTAAATGAATTGGAGAATTCTTTTACTTTCAAATCAATTCCATATCAAGTTTCAGATTGATGGTAACTCCCATGAGAAAAAGCATCTTGAGCATCTCCTTCCACTATTGCATCGTGACATCTCTACCTTATCTGCACCGAGCTCATTAAGGCTAGTCAAAATGATGACTTACTACATGCTTTAGAGAGGAATATTTACTGCATTTCAGTGTTTTCATTTGTCATACATACATCATTAGCATGTTCACTGTTGCTGGATCAGCATTCTATTTTGAAAGGCATAGTTTGTCCAATATGCATTTTTGTGTGTGTTTTGAGTACACCATTTGTCCCTCTTAGAACTTGATCCTCGTAGGTGCTTGTTTGAACTTTTACAAATTTTGAGATATGAACCATCAAATAACTTGGGGCAGGTTTATTAAAGAGATCCTTATACTAGATATGGAAGAGGTTGGTTTCCTGGAGGAAAGCAATGAAATGTATCCCGGAGTGGCTAGAAGGTGTTATCAAGATCTTGCCCCATAGATTGCCATAGAGAGGAACACACAATGGTAAATATTGAAGAGTGCTCTGTTTGCTGATGTGGCACTTAACGGACATGTCAGCAAATCACTAACGGAGAGGTTAATTTTGCTAACAGAAATAAATTTTAAGGTGTAAAATTCAAGTAACCCCAAATGTTAGTTTTGTTGGTTATGTTTGGTTCTCAAAAAGAAAACGAGGAACAAGGTGAAAATTTGTGCTAAAATTTTTTTGGGTGAATTTTCTGTAACTCTTTCTTTTGCACAATCAATGGAGGCTGACTCTTTGCAGGGAATGGTGAGGACAGGGTTCACAACTAAGTCCATGTTCTTTATTTAGATTCTCTTTTTGCCTACATGTATGCTTATCTAGGTTTTTCTGTCTAATTCAAGTCCGAGTAGCTTATAGTTGGCAATGAGATGATGTCTTGGTTTGGTTTGCTTGTATTCGAAGTTATGAGATTAATTCCTTTTTTTTGTTCTTTTTTTTTTTCTTGCTATCCTAGACAAGTTTGGTGCAGGCAGTTGTTCAGGAATGTGGTGCACATTTAATCATTATCAGGTATGGGATCATCACTTATTTGTATGTTCTTTGCTTTAGATTTTGAAGACTCTGTTCTTTGTGTGGTGCTGAAGCCTTTGTGATCTTAAAGTTTTATAGTTTCATGTCCTCCAGACTTTTTTATTTGTTTCATCATTTTGTGATTGATTTTATTCGTGGGCGTGTTCTGCAGTCCACACTCTGTTCATAGAGCACATGCTGGAGAAAGTGAGAAAGTTTTGCGGGAGGCATTTTCAGAGGCATCATCCCACCCAATGTTGGGCAAGCCATCAGTCATCTTTATCGATGAAATAGATGCACTCTGTCCTCGTTGTGATTTTAGGTATGTAGATGAGAACGTTGATGTATTCGTTACCTCACCATTTGATGTATGGACTTTTGAACTGCACTTTCTATTAATATGCGTGGCAAAAAAATTAATAACATAAGGAAATTGAGTACTTGAAGGTTATAGAGAGGAGAGGAAGATTCTTTTTTTTTTCCTCTGTAAGTTGGGGCTTATGATGTAAGTGGGTTGAGGTGGGTATATGTTTATTGAAAAATATGGTATTAGGTAGTGTTGTAAATCAAGGCTTTGTTAGGTTGGCTTTGTTTGAGTTTCTGGCCCTTTGGAATTGGGATTATTGTAGTTTCATTAGGCTCTAATCAAGGGGTGTGGTATTGTGAGTATCATATCCTTGGTAATTGAACTGTGGATGATGTTGATCATGAGCAATGAGATAAAATTTCTAGTGTCTTGTTGATTAAATTTCTAGTGGCCAAAAACTCAAGCTTTTCTGATCTCTATCTTCTCTTCAACACCTATCTTTCTAACTGTTCTGTGCGTGCACGTGTGTTGACATTTGAGGCACACTGCAGATATAATGCCATATGCTTTTTTCATTATTTGCCTACAAGGTGATGTGGAACATGGCATTAGCTGAACTGTGTCCCTGTGACACTGATTGTAATAGCTGCACTAAGTGATGTTTCATATGCAGAAGGGAGCAAGATGTTCGTGTAGCCTCTCAGCTCTTTACACTAATGGACTCCAGTAAACCTTCCTCAAATTCTGCACCACAAGTTGTCATAGTTGCCTCCACTAACAGGTTATTGTCTCTCTCAGATCTATAGAGTTAGAGTTTCTGCTGCTCTATTTTCCTACAAACTTGATTATTGTACATCTATAAGAGTTTCTTAAGAAATTTACTTTGTCAACATATTTTTCATTATTGGTTATTAACTTATAGAATATATTTGGAGTTGCTACAAATATATGATTTCAGGTTGCCTTAGCGCATTTTTCTGTAGCTTTCCTGCTGTAATTTTGTGATTTTTTTTTTTTATTGTATCTTGATTGTAGCAATTTCTTAAATTGAATTGTGTGAAAATTTTATAATTGGTTATTACCATTTGTTCTATGTCAAAGCTTATTTCAAAAGGCTTATTGTGGGCAGTGAGCTGTTGTTTCGTAGTGATTTAAACTTTTGAGTCTACCTGATCTTCTACAGAACTTAAGGCACTTGAATTATACTATGAGTTCAATATCATATAATTTCCAGTTCCATTTCCTTTGTTTTGTATTTTGTACTGTTTGTATAAACCTTTAAATGTATTTTTAATATCTGATTTCTGTGTGCGAAGAGTGGATGCAATTGATCCTGCACTAAGAAGATCAGGGCGCTTTGATTTTGAAGTTGAAGTTACTACACCTACTGAGGAACGCCTTCAAATTCTCAAGGTTAGCTTGAGTCTCTTAAATTTATGAGCCATCCTTGGGTCCATTATTCTATGACACTCATCAGTCTCCCAAAATGCTGCCAGTAGTGCTTCAAACTAATTTTAAATCTTTTAGCTAGTTTGATAGGAGGTTGGATAGTTAAGTACACTATTATTGGCTGAAGGTTGACATTATTTGTGTTAATTAATTTTCAGCTCTACACAAAGAAGGTTCCTTTAGATCCCAATGTTGACTTAAGGACCATAGCTACATCTTGCAATGGCTATGTTGGGGCTGATTTGGAAGCTTTATGTCGTGAGGCTACCATAATTGCGGTCAAAAGGTCTTCTGATGCAAATGAAGATGCCGGTGTGCTCAGCTTAACAATTGAAGACTGGGAACATGCAAGATCCATAGTTGGGCTCAGCATAACAAGAGGTGTTACTGTGGAAATCCCAAAGGTGACTCGGGAAGATATTGGAGGACTAAATGATTTGAAGGTTTGTAATATAAACTTCTCATTTTGCATTGAAAGCCTCATGGAACTCCTAAGGACACCTTTTTTTAATTCTTGGGCAGAAAAAGCTCCGGCAAGCTGTTGAGTGGCCTATTAAACATTCTGCTGCATTTTCAAGGTTGGGAATATCTCCTGTACGAGGAATTCTTCTCCATGGGCCTCCAGGATGCTCAAAAACCACCCTTGCTAAAGCTGCAGCTCATGCCGCCCAAGCTTCTTTTTTTTCCCTAAGGTTCGAACTTTTTGCTTGTCCCAACAACTGATATGTAGACTCATCAGGAGTATTTTATATAATTAAGAAATTAACAATTCTTACTTGGAAGACCTTACAAGCTGCTTTCATGCTGCATTTGATGTATGTTATTATATGCTTAGCGTTGAAGTCCACCTGTTTTATGAATCACCTGCTATAAGCACATCGAGATTACTCATCAGAAAATTAAAAAGAAGCATTTGAGACTGAAAGCTTCAAATTTAACTATCTGGTTTCTCAATCAAAGTGGTAGACAAAATAAATTTTTACCATCACAAAACAATCTTGAGTTTAGCAAATGGGCTAGTCAATGAGCTGCACCCTGTGGAGAGATTTTGGGTAGTAAACAGTGCCCAAGGAGACTGAACCTATAATGAACTAAGAGGTTAAAACAATCCCTTAATTCCTCCAAATCAAGTGGCACTTAACAGTAAAATCCATGCAGAATTAGCTAACCTAGGGACTTGCCATAAGAAGAGACCAACAAAGAAAAAAAATCAAGGATTTTCCTTATCTAATTTGAATAGTTCCTTGGGTTTCTTGCAATAACTAGCAATAAAATAATCTTCTCCTGAGTTATCTAAAGCCCAAATTTCAGCCAAAAAAAAAAACCAGCCTTCCTGAAAAACTAACAAGCTATTGGATGAGTTTTTTTTTTTTTTTTTTAAATCTCCCTCAATTTAACAAAATGATATTTCCAATGGCCATATATTCTCTTCGGCACTCCCAAAATGGCTATTTTTGTTATCTTCAAAAGAATCCTCCCTGACATTTGATCCTTACCAGATTATGATTAGGTTTATGTTTGGCTTTGGCTTATGGTTATGAAAATCTTTATGTTCAACCTTTTAGATTTGTAAGCCTTGGAAATTCATAAAGTATGAATTAGTGGTGCAGAATTGTATTCGATGTATGTTGGAAATCTACTCTTAAAGTTGGTGTTGTAAGCTTTATCTTACTTGCTGCTGCTGCTAAATATTTTCTCACTAGTACAGATCAAACCCTACTTGAACTAGCTACTACTTGAAGAATTTGCTGGAGATGTATGCTATTTTTTTGTTATAATTAGCCTTTTCCCCTCCCTAATTCCATAGTTTAATGTCACTACAAATTTATAAATTTAAATGTTATATCTCCAAAGATTTTTGAGAGGTCTTAATTAAAAGTGACATTTATGTATTTTGGCTTCCCAGTGTAATGTTGAGGGTTATCTTAAAAAATAAATATACAAAAATTCATATGGCTTGTACAAAGTTTTAAATATTTTTTTGGGGGCTTAAATACTATACACCCTTGAAGTTTGAGATTGCATCTAAATTGGTCTTTCAACTATGAAAACTTATAATTTACACGTTCGAATATTACAATAATATTAATGTGGTCTATCAACATTAGTTAGAATTTTGTTTATAACTCATACACATAATGTTGCTTTCAACAAAAAAAAAGGCATTGTTTTAGTGAGGCTAGACTGTAACAAAAGTTGCACATTAACATCGTTGTAATCATTGGGGCATATTAGAGCGACTAGACTGATTTAGATTTGACTCCGAACTTGAAGATTGTAAATTGTATTTTAAGCATTTAGCCATGTTTTTTTCATTTGCATTGGTTATATTCAATTTTGAGCTATTAAAACATCCTCTAGTCTAACATTCCCATATAAGTCTCTTTCTAAAAGAAAATTAAAGCTTTTAATAAAATATGATCTACAATAACCCTATATTAGCTGAAAGTGAGTACTTTTCTCATTGCATTAGATTTAGTTCCAATGAATTGTCAGTTATTTCCATGATTTGTTGGCTAGAGCTAAGCACTATGAAAAACCTTGCTGTGGAAACCAAACTAAAAATATACCTAATTTTCTTTCAGTATTAAAAAAGAAAATGATCGTAACAATTAAATGTAGCTGAAAAACACGCAAAATTTTTGAAACTTGGATTTGGCTTCAAAGATAGGCCACATACATTGTCGTGTTGATCTACCTATCCAGAAACTAAAATCAGCTCCAACATTATGGCTAAAAGACCATATATCATTCTTTCTCAGGTTGTTGTTTCGGCTTAGTCTCGTGAACACTCTCCACCGGAGGCAATGTCTACACACAATAGTAGTAGGAAAAGACATATCAAACAGGTCATGCAGTCATGGATAACAAGATAGGACCAGTGTTTCAAACATTTTTATCAAACAGGTCATGGGCCTATAAAATATTTGGATATAACATACTGATTACTGACAATGTGCCAAAGATTGAAATCGTTACGTGAGAGAGACTGTTTGGCTAGCTTTTTTGGTCACTCAATTTTTGTCACTCAATTTCCATCACTCATCACTCATCACTTATCACTCAATACTCATCACTCATCACCCATTACCCATCACTCAATACCCATTTGGCACATCACTAAAATACAATCACTCAACATTTTTCACACTATTTTGTGGGCCCAGCTCTGTCACCCACTGCAGCTTTTTTTTTTCCTTTTTTTTTATTTTATTTTTTTTTTATTTTTATTTTTTTATAACTGGGTTCTGTGAGTTTCCCAGTGAAAAAAAAAATAAAAAAGAGGGAGAAACCCGGGACGGTGAACCCAGGTGGAAAAAAAAAAAAAAAAAAAAAAAAAAAAAAAGAGAACGAAGAGCAGGGACGGTGAACCCAGGGAAAAGAAAAAAAAAAAAAAAAGAAGGAAGAACCCAGTGAAAGAGAAGAAAAGAAAAAGAAAAGAAGAAAAAGGAAGTAATAGTCCAGACCCAAAAATTGAAAAGAAAAGAAGAAAAAAGAAGAAAAAGAAGAAGGAGAAGAAGAGGAGCAAACACCCAGACGGCCAGACCCGTGAAAGACAAAAAGAAAGGGAAAAAAAAAAAAGAGAAAAGAAGATAGAGAGGGAGCAAACATCTGTCTGTGGGCTCAGCTATGTGATGTTATTTACAAGTTTGCCATTGAAAACTAAAAACTGAAAACAGTTAAAAGTTGTTTTCAGTTTCCATAACTCATAACTCAAAAAGTAGAGAATTGAGTATTGAAAACAGAGTTATGAAAATAGAGTATTGGTGCAGGCAAACGAGTATTTTGTTATGGGTCCCACTATTTTTGAAAATTGAGTTATGAAAACTGAGAATTGAGTCACGAAAACACCCAATCCAAACAGCCTCTTAAACACCCCCTTACATTTTTATTTTTTTTTATTTCGATCTCACACCCTTTCTCTCTCTCTAGCGTCGCGGGAAATATGTGTTTCTTAATTTTTAAGGGCTTTCCTCCCAGAATTACTGGTGAACTTATAAGCAAATCAATTATAAAGTCTGAAAGGCCCAATTTGGGGGACCTCTTACGTTGAAGACTGGGCTCTTCTTCTTTTTTTAAGGTATTGGGCTTTGGTAGTTGGCTATTAATGGGCTTAATTGGATCTAATACTTACTTCAAAGCAAGATTCCCACCCCTCCTATTTGTTAAAGCCTTGTAGTTTTGGAAACCTCCATATTCAAATTTCAACTCCCCTAATTATTGAATTATAAAAAAAAAATGAGAAATTATTTTTTTATAGATACCATAGAATTTTAATAATGGATTCACTCCATAATAATTACATTTTATCATTAGACTAATTAATTTTTAGTGCAGATAAAATTTAAACATTAAATCTCTTATTTGATGACAAAATATTTTACCACTTAAAACCACCAATAGAAGAGAATATAAGAGAGAGAAAAAAAAATATTTTCTCCTTTTAAATAGTAGAAGTTTAATAAATTTATACTTAAATTTTAAATAATAATAATAAGAACTTTATGAACTAAGGTATTAGAACTTCAATATGTATTATGTTGGCAAATTATGATCAAGACATAGAGTCTAGGTTTAGGCTTACTCAAAGTGTGATTTAATGTAAAATTGGAATCGATAAGTTATGGATGTGTAGTAAGTAGCTAAAAATTTTAGCATTAAAGATAAGTTACTCTTATCAATTAATCAGAATTTGCTCTTAAAAAAAATATAAGAAACAATTGAGGAAAGATGTGTAAATAAAAGTTTGGATAAATGAATCATTTAAAAATGACGTAATTTTTTTCTATACTTCACTTAAAACAAAAAACAAAAACATACCCAAAAAAAAAGTTTAGATATGCCCATAAATATGGGACTGAATTTAGTACTGATCATAAAAATTAATAGATATAGATTTTAACAATTTTAACTTAGTAATACTATTATTTAAGCATATTTTATATTTTATATGGTAGACTTGATCCAATTAGGTGTTGGAAAATAAAAACTGCTTCTAGGAACAATTCAATTGGCCTTGCACTCTAGCTAACTATAACTTGAACTTTTTTTTTTTGGAGAAAGAAAGACATGAACCTTTATTAACTGAAGCAAGCTAAATCAGCTTGTACAAAATACTGAATGTGTGGTGGAACATCCTCCATCCACACTAAAAAATCTGGCATGTTAATAGCGTATTTAGCCAGATTATGTGCTACGGAATTGCCTTCTCTTTTTGTATGAGAGTAAAGCAATGTGTCAAAACTGTGAGAAAACAAACTAATATCCTCCAGTAAAAGACCTGTAGGAGTAAAAGGATAATCACACTCTCTCAATGCTTTAATGACAGCCAAAGAATCTCCCTCAAGTACAGCTCACCTCACACCCAACTCGCTTGCAAAAGTTAAGGCGGTTGCTGCTGCCATAGCTTTAATCTCTATCGCACTGTATGCTTGGAGTAACCTCTTAAAATAAGAGCCCAACACCAACCCCTGTTCATTTCGGACCACCACACCAATCTCGGATTTATTTTCCTTTGAGAACACTGCTCTGTCGAAATTTATTTTAGCCATGTTCACTGGAGGAGGCTGCCATTTTATCTGCAAACGGTGACTACAAGGTGCAACCTGTACATTCGTATCTGCTATCCTGGAGTGGTATTCAGCCAAAGCATTTCGTGCTACCTCAGCAACTTGATGAAGCGCTGTTGCTGCTGCTCGGACCCAGACCAGATTGCGTTGCTGCCAGATTGACCAGGCCGTAAACACGAAGAGCTCGAGGTGTTTTCCTTCTGCAGCTACCCACGACACCAGCTGTTTAAAATCACCAAACTCTACATGGTTTCTAAAATTCCACAAGCTCAGATCAGCCCACACAATATCAACCTTTGAACAAGACCATAGCGCATGTAGTGAACTTTCCGTTTCAGTTCTGCACCTGTCACAAGATGGATCGGTGATGATGGTCCTTTTCACCAGAGCTTGCTTCGTTGGAATTGCATCACGACAAGCCTTCCATACAAAATTCTTCATCTTTTGCGGCACATGCATAGTCCAAACTACTCTCCACATCTTTTTGTCTTGTAGCGGTGGAACATGGTGTGTGTCCAACTGTTTAGCTTCTTCCTTGAGGAATCTATAGCCTGACTTACAGCTGTATACACCATTGCTCGACCAAGGCCAGTAAAGAACATCCTCTGTTACCTTCTTGCTCAATGGGATTTTTTTTATCAGCTTTGCATCTTCCTACACGAACAGTCCATCCACCAAGTCTGTGTGCCATTGTCGTGTGCTGGGATCAATGAGGCAACTCACTGTGGAGAATTCATAATCCTTGGGGCATGTGGGTAGGTATGGAGGGTGTTTCCTTGTTAACCACCTATGCTGCCATATGTTTACTTTCTCACCATTCCCTATCCTCCATCGTGATCCCCTTTTTATAACTTCCCTTCCAGCTAAAATACTCTTCCAAGTATAGGACCCCATTCTTGAATCCGAAACCTCCATGATTGTGGAATTAGGGAAAAATAGTGCCTTGAAAACCTTGTGGAAAAGCGAGTCTTGGTTATGCAAAAGTCTCCAGGCTTGTTTTGCTAGCAAAGAATCATTAAACATGGCTAAGTCTCTAAATCCCATCCCACCTACTGTTTTTGATTTTGTCATCTCTTCCCATTTCACCCAGTGCACTTTCCTTCGATCACCTTGTTGTCCCCACCAAAATCTCTTAATTAACACTTTAATTTCATTGCACAAACCAATGGGTAATTTAAAGCATCCCATAGTGTAAGTTGGGATAGCCTGGATGACTGCTTTCAACAATACCTCCATACCAGCTTGAGACAGTAATTTCCCTTCCCACCCTTGCAACTTCCTCCACACCCTCTCCTTAATGTAGCTAAAGCTGGCTTTTTTACCTCTCCCTACAAGCAACGGAAGCCCCAAATATCTCTCATATTGCATAATTTCTGGAACACCCAAGGCCACCTTGATTTCATGCTTCACACCGTTGGAAGTGTTTTTGCTAAAAAATAGTGATGCCTTGCTCCTATTAACCTTTTGACTCGAAGCCATCTCATATTTTTTCAAAATATCCAAGACCTTTCCACATTCCTCCATGGTTTACCTGCAAAAGAGTAAACTATCATCTGCAAAGAGCAGATGGGTTAGTTTTGGTCCTCTCCTACAAAGAGAAAACCCATGTATATCTCCATTACATTCTGCTTTCTTAATAAGCTCATTCAGCCCTTCTGTACAAAGCAAGAAAATAAAAGGGGACATTGGGTCACCCTGTCTAATCCCACGGGTAGGTTGGATCATGCCACAAGGTTCATCATTAACAAGGATCGAATAGGTGACTGTTTTGACACAGCCCATAATCAAATGTACCCATCTGTCATTAAAACCCAACTTTTTCATTAGTTGTTCAAGAAAGTCCCAATCCACTCGATCATAGGCCTTACTCATATCTAGTTTTAAAGCCATAAACCCATGAGTAGTAGACTCATAATTTTGTAGGCTATGCAAAGTCTCAAAAGCTACAAGAATATTATCAGATATAAGTCTATCCTTAGTAAAGGCCGATTGGTGTTCAGTGATAATGTGTGGCATTAATTTTTTCAAACAGTTTGCTAGGACTTTTGAGTAAATCTTATACAAAACATTACAAAGACTAATGGGGCGAAATTGGTGAGCATGCTTGGGATTGTGAATTTTTGGGATGAGGGCAATAAAAGTGTGGTTTAGAAGAGTTGGCAAGATACCTGAATTCAACCTTGCCAAAATAGAAGAGGTAACATCATGGCTAACTGTGCCCCAAAAATGCTGGTAAAAAAGTGGTGGCATTCCATCCGATCCAAGAGCTTTCAGAGGCGCCATCTGTTTTAAAGCAGCATCTACTTCTTGCTCAGTAAAATCTTGGCCTAACATAGCATTCATATCCTCATCAATGATGGTAGGTAAACATGATAGCACTTCATGGGACCCATTCGACACACTTGCAGCAAAAAGATCCTGGAAATATTTCACTAACACTTCGGCTTTATCACTTTGCTGCTCCCTCCAATTACCTTCCTCATCTCTAATTCCCTCCACCTTATTTCTTCTATATCTTCTTGTTGCCCGACTGTGGAAGTATTTTGTATTTCTGTCCCCTTGCCTTGCCCATAATAATCTCGACCTTTGAGCCCACATGATAGATTCTCTATCTAACAAAACATCAATCTCCTTTTTCAGCTGCAAAACCCGAAGGTTACTACCACTAGCCATGGCCTCAGATTCGGCCTTTGTGAGCAACTTCCTTAACCGAGCCAATTCTCTTCTCACATTCCCAAAAACATTTTTGTCCCACCAAGCCAAGTCCTTGCCACATTTTTCAATTTTAGCCAACACATCACCACCAAAACCGAGATCTTCACTAGGGCTGTAATCAGTTCGGTTCGGTCAGTTTTTTTTTATCCGGCCAACCGAAACCGAAATTTTCGGTTCGTAAAAGTCGCAACCGAAACCGACCGAAATAAATGAAAAACTGTCGGTTTCGGTTGGTTTCAGTTTCGGTCAGTTTTTCAGTCGGTTTCGATTTTTGGGCTTGGAGTTTGGGCCAGTTGGGCCTGGGTTTTTTTCCAAAAATTCTGTTTGGGCTAAAAAAAAAAAAATGCAGTATTCAGTATGTTGTTACTACAAAATAGATTCAGCCAAGCACGAGTTATATTTTTTCAAATCCCTAACTTTATTTGCAAATAAAACTTGAAAAAATAAACATCTTGATCTTGATTCACTATTTTCAAAGCCATAACTTTATTGATTCAGATTCAGATTCAGTATTAAACAAAACCTAAAACACAAAACAGAGAGAGGGTATCAAGATTTTCAAAAGAGACTCACTTTGAGTCTTGACTCTTGAGATGAGAAGCCGATGATCAAGCAGATTTGGAGCTCCTCTATGGCTTCGTAGAGATGGTCCTCAGCTTCCCAGAGGTGGCGCTCGGCGTCGACGTTGTCTTGGAGTGGCGACGATGGTGGAGACCCCGCTGCTGATGCCATTTTCATCGCACAGCCATAGTCACAACGAGAAGAGAGGGTGGCGTGGGGAGGGTGGCGAGTGGAGGCGGTGGCGGCAGATTGGCGTGAGAGGAAGTGTGGAGTGGAAGCCAAAGTTAGGCTGTCTGAAGGCTGAACGTGATAGAGAGGAAAGTGAGAGTGAAATCTGAAAAATGTGGAGTATGTAGGGTAGGATCTTTCATCTTTTGACTTTATACTTTAATTAGTTTTAGTTTAATTAGTTTAATTATATATTTAGTTAGTTTAATTATAGGTGATTAATTTAATAAGTTTTAAAATGCTCTATTTACTTAGCCGGATAATTTGAATTTTGAAATGAAATGATGGATGCCCACTTGTTAACCACTGACTTTTATTAAAATAAAATGATGGTTGATGGAGGTTCACTGCCCAACACAAAGCTACCTGCCAAAGCATATCTATTTTTTTTTTAGAATAGCCAAAGCATATCTCATTAAGTCAGAGTCAATATTTACGAAATATTATATATTTAAGCACCGCTTTGAAAGTATACAAACTCACCCAGATGCTATTTTACGTGATACAAAATCTCTCCTGTTTTGACTTAAAAAATATATATATATATATATCTTTCCTGCATGAATACCAAACGCTGAGGGCCGACCAGAGAAAATAATTTATTTGGTTTTGGCAGCCTTTTTCTGTCAATGCTTCAGTATTATATATTATTTTGTCAGGCTTGGAGTATTATATTGGTTAGCATGTCCTTATTCTTACAAGTTACACCAAGTCAGTTAGCATGTCAGGCTTGAGTATTACCTGCCAGTTTTTATACTCCTTTATAACATTTGTACTTTTACTTTTATTTAATACAATTCTACCTTTTTCAGTCAAAAATATAAAATATAAAATAATAATATATAATAATATATTTCGGTTCGGTTCGGTCGGTTCGGTATATTAAAATTCACAACCGAAAATCGAACCGAACTTTTCAGTTTTTACGTAATAAAACTGAAACCGAACCGAACCGAAACCAAACCGAAATTTTGATTCGATTTTGGCCGGTTTGAAGCGGTTTTTTCGGTTCTTCGGTTTTTTGCACACCCCTAATCTTCACCACTACTCCAAGCTGAAAAAACAACTTCCTCACATTCCCTATTCGACAACCACATCTCCTCAAAGCGGAATAATTTTTTCCGCTTAGAAAGATCCAAATCAGAGAGAACAACATGGATAGGAATATGGTCTGATGAATCGCACCTCAAATGATAAACCTTTGATCCTGGGAATTTCAAGAACCAACTACTAGTAGCCAAGCATCTATCAAGATGTTCCCAAATGGAATTACCATTTTCAAAATGCCTACTCCAAGTGTATTTTGAGCCCTCATAGCCCAAATCCATGAAACCACACTCATCAATCACTTCCCTGAACATCTGCATTTGGGCATGTGGACGAGTTGCACCACCCAATTTTTCATCTTGTCAAATAATTTCATTGAAATCACCACAACACAACCATGGTACTTCCCTTCTTGAATTCAAAATTCTAAGTTTTTCCCACGCCTTGTCTTCTTGCTGTGTCCGGTTCACCATAGAAACCTGTAAACCACCATTCACTTTCCATATTTTTGTTAATGACTACATCAATATAATACTTGTCCGACCCCTCAACTAACAAATTAATTGATGATCTCCAATAAATAACCAAACCATCACTTCTGCCCGCTCTCGACACCACCCACTTGTGATCAAAATTTATACTATTCTGAATAAATTCTAGCCTTGCTTCATCTGTTAGTGTCTCGGCTAAAAACACAACAGAGGGATCTTTTGCCCGTACAAGTTCTCCGAGCTCTCTTCCTGTACGCGGGTTCCCAAGCTCACAACAGTTCCACACTAGGCAACTCATTGCTCTTGGCGAGGCTAATAATCAGCCTTTACCAATATGAAATTTGTGTGATCATTATCATGCAAAGTTTGGACACGTTTGGTAGACAAACCATTCTCTTCTTCAATTCCTTCTATAATTCTTTTCTGACCTGAGAGTCTCTGCCACTTAACTGAAGTAATAGAAACAGATTCTCTAGTTTTTCTTGTCCACACGGGGAGAACACGTCTATTCTCAAGTGGCGAAGAAACCCTAGCCGTGGTATTAGATGCACATGACTTGGAAGGTAACTCATTAGAATCACTTAAAGCCTCACGTGATTTTGATTTATTGCACAAATCCTCCACTAACACAGCTTCCCCAAAATTTCATAAACCCTCATCAATACCATTAAAAGCCGAATCCATTCCACTTAATTTTGATTTATTGCACACTTCTTCCACCGACACAGCTTTTTCAAACCTACATAAAACCTCATCATTAACATTAAAGGTTGAATCCACCTCAACGTGCTCCAAAAAATCACCTACAGTTACGGGATTGGCTGGGATTGCTGAGCTGGTTTCGGTTGTTGACAAGGATTTAATTCCTTCAGTTTCGGTATGCACTGATTGGGCATTAAATTGCTCTTCGTAACGTCTCTCTCCTTCCTGTGTGTGCACCGATTCAGCTACCTTGTCGGAGATTGGTGGCTGGCTTGAAGTTCGGTCCGTGGAAGTAGCACTGTTGGCCTTCTTTTTCTCTGCGTAAAAACCTGGGACGTTGATCATGTTCTTTCTTGCCACAACAAATGGTGGAGCTCGGAGGTAAGGACCGAACTCTCTCTGCTTTGGTTTCAAAGTCCCTTCGCTCTCAATCCAAAGGTCACAGTCCCTATCGTCGTGAGTTAGCCGACTGCACCAATAGCATATGTTTGGTAGTCTTTCATACTTGAAAGATACCCATACTTCATTCCCATCGATCAGGGAGATAAGGCGCCCACGGCATAGGGGCAGAGATAGATCAATAGATACATGAAGTCTTATAAAATTCCCAGCATCAAACAGCTTAGTATCAGAGGGTTTAGTCACATCTCCAACAACTTCACAAATCTTAACCCCCGCTTCAAAACTCATGTATTTAAGTGGAATGCCATGAACCTGTACCCAAATAGTTGTTCTTTCAAATTTAATATCCTGCAAGGGAGAACTACCATCGTATTTCTGCATGACTACCAGATGCTTGTCGAAACTCCAAGGTTCGCTTGCAATAATTCTGTCGACATCCCTCTCATTGTCGAATGTGAACAAAAGTTTTGAACTTGGCCTTACAAAAAGGCATGATTTTGTTTTAAAGTGTATCAAATGAGTCTGACAAATTTAATTTAATTTTATGTAGAAATAAGGAAAATAAAATTTAGACATTTTCTAAATTATATTTTCATCACATTGATTTAACAAACATAGCCTAAATCTATATGTATTCTTAAAACTTCTACCTAAAATACCTATTTAATAATTTTAGGAAGTGTAAATTATTTCTTCTATTTTACAAACTCTTACTCGACTAAACTTAGCACATGCTTCCATTTTTACTAAAATTTTATTACAATTCTTTCATGTGGTTTGTTCAAAATTAGTTCAATTTTTAAAGGTTTTAGTACACCCTATTTGTGACAAGGAAATATCTATTGCTTAATGAGTTAATGTGTATGCATGTGCAATGAACACTATTAATTGATTACTACTACATTAACAAAATTGCCAAAAACAGATGATAATTATGGAATACTAGCCTTTGAGCACACGCTTACGCATATGTTTAAAGACTCTTTTATTTTGTTGGATAAAAGTTAATAATTTGCATCCATTATAATTTGGGATTATTACATTTTTCAATAAAAAAAAAAACATAGAGGTGTGATAAAAATTTATTTCACCTACAATCGTATAATACTCATCAGACCCTAAGCTTTTTTTATGATTGGAAAAAGTAGTAATCTCAAATTATATTGGATGCAAATTATTTATCTTTATTTAACAAAATAGAACAGTCTCTGAGCGTTATTAAAGTCCTGTCTTTCTTTTTTTCTAACATAAATAATATATTTACTCTTTTTTTTCAAGAAGAAAAACATATATATACTTATATATACTTCCTCTTTAGGTCTTTCAAGACGTATAAAAGGCAAAATGTTTGTGAGGTACTAGAAACAAATTTCAACCACAAATTATATTATTTACAAAATATCTTACCTTATATAATACTAATTGAATATAAAATGCATTATGTTTTCTTAAAAATAATTACTAAATTTAAAATAATTTCAAATAACAAATATAGATGGCTTAATATAAAAAAATTTAATATATTGTACCAACTATAATTTGTTATAAAATATTTTAAAAAGGGTTTAAATTACTCCATTATAAAACTCTTTATCAAATTTTCAATTAACTTTAAATTATGGTATAATAATAAAAAGTAAAATTTATATTAAAAAAAGTTTGAAATTTTTTATTTTATTTTTATTGAAACGGTGGGCATTGGACTATAAACCGTTATACAAGCAAAATCTGTGTCTCTCTGAGCTTCATCAACCTTAAACCCCATCTCTCTTCTCATTCTCTTCAGTCTTCATCACGCAGAACACACAGCCTCCTCTCACGCTCAGTCTCTCTGTGTGCATCGGCGTTTGGTGGGTTTCGGGGTTGTCGGCGTTTGAGTCCGTGGAGTTCTGATTGTGTTGGTGCTGAAAGGTATATTTTATCGCTATGCCTTCAATGGCGCAAGGAGGTCTCAGAAACTCTACGGAAAACCCTAACCAACTCAACCGCAAGTTCCCCAACCACGAAGCCAAAGTTGACCCCTTTTCCAGGTTTTTTTTTTTTTTTTTTTTTTCAATGCTTAGTTTCTGTTTGGTTGCTACGAAAATTAGCGCTTTTCCGTGAAAGAAAAAATGGATATATAAAGTTTGAAGTCTTTCAATTATGTTTTGTAGATAAACGAATAAAAATTGACCCTTTTTTTTGTTTAATTTTTATAAAAATTATAATGCAGGAAGCAAAAGATTGCACAACATAGAAAGTCTCTTCCAATCGCTTCGGGTATTTGACTTATTACACTGTTGCTTTCTGTTTTTTCTTTTTTTTTTCTTTTTTTTTTCTTTTTTTTTGCTGTTTTTTAGTTTAAAGTTTCAATCTTTGTTTTTGGGCTTTGCTTATTAATGGGGTTGTTGTTTTTTGTTTTCTTAGTTGAGAAAAGACTAGTTGATGAGGTGAGAAAGAATGATACTTTGATTATTGTTGGTGAAACTGGCAGTGGAAAAACTACCCGTAAGTTTACTTTTCTAGAAAGAATGTCATGGTGATTATTATTATTATTATCAATGAATGGTGTATTGTGTGAATGGTGCATGATAAAGGTGGTGTTGGTGGAACCATGTGAAAGTAAGGTTGCTCCAATCACAACTTGCCACATTAGCAAGTTGTGAAAAAAGACATGTCCCTAGTATTGTGTGTCTTTTTACCCCCAAAAGTATCCTGAGCGATTTTAGTTCCTAAAGTTTAAAGCAATCGCCTTTAGTCAACAAACTTAAAATGATCACTTTTATTTGCGAAAAACTTCAAAGTAATTGATTTTATTCCCGGACACAGCTTAAAGTGATTGCTTTTTAGTCTATAATGTTTCAAATGGAATGATAACGTGTGAGTTTTTGGTTTGGCCATGTAATCTAAAGGACTAAGAGCGTTCACTTTAAACTTATATGGACTAAATTGCTTATGGGTTACTAACTATATATTTCTGCCTTTTTTTTATATAAAAAAAAAAAAATGATACAGTGGATTTTATTTTGTAGAGTTGCCACAGTTTCTATTTAACGCGGGATTTTGTCGGGATGGGAGGACTATTGGGATTACTCAACCTAGACGTGTTGCAGCTGTGACCGTTGCCAAACGGGTTGCTGAGGAATGTGATGTGCAATTGGGGCAAAGAGTTGGGTACTCCATTAGATTTGATGATACGACTTCTGGCTCAACTAGGATCAAATACATGACGGATGGGTTGCTATTGAGGTAAAAAAGTGTTACCACTTGGTTTCCTTTTTGTCATTGTGTCACATTTTCACCTAGAAGCTGCATTCAGAAATTTTTTATTATTTGTGGTGATAATTGTAATGACCTAAGGAAAAGTGCTAGTCACATTTGAGCTATACCTCAAAAGGACTAGCACAGATGTGGCTAGCACTTTTCCTTGGGTCGTTACAGTAAAATTTGAAACTGTATTTTGATTAATGTGTTGCTTGTTGGCTGGTGTCTCGATGCTACTAGAGATGTGAAAATATTATATCATTTGATGAAGGAGATAATGGATCATAATATAAACTAGCACAGGTTTCAAAGAAAAAATTCATTACACTAATTTATTACCAGCATAAATAATATATTGAAGTTTGTGGGTTTGTTGGGTGAATAGATCAACCAAGGATTGGTAAAAATGAGGCCGTGGAATATGAGAAGGAAAAAAGAGCTAAGTACTAAGAATCCTGTGAAATGTTTTGGATTGTGTTGTGAAGTTGGCCCGGAAGTTCAAAATATCACAGTTTTTGCTTTGTTGTAAAAGGGTTTGTCAATATGACTTTCTATCCCTGAGATTTTCTCATGTTTGAACTGATATGAGTTTTGATGCATTCACAGGGAAGCATTATTGGATCCATATCTCTCTAAGTATTCGGTGATTATTGTTGATGAAGCCCATGAGAGGACTGTCCATACTGATGTTTTGCTGGGCTTGCTTAAAAATGTGCAAAAAGCAAGGTCAAAAACTTCCAATGACCGCCTTAATATTGAAAACAAGAGGACAAATGATCGCACTTTGCTGGATAAAGATAATGAAGATCAGACCATTAGTTTTCTCAAGCAGTGCCAAGGCAGCAAATTCCCTCCATTAAAGTTAGTCATCATGTCTGCCAGCTTGGATGCACGTGGTTTCTCTGAGTACTTTGGCGGTGCAAAAGCTGTTCATATCCAGGGTCGACAATTTCCTGTGGATATTTTTTACACTCATTATGCTGAGCCAGATTATTTAGATGCAGCCTTAATCACCATATTCCAGGTTCTTATATAGCTTTCCTTTTGTGTCTCAATTAGCTCAACTTCTGCATGAAAGTTTTTCAAATTTTGTCACTGAGTTTCTTTGGTCATTTGAGTTTTATTTGATCTTGACAAAGGGTAGTTTGCATTATCAAGCATTCGTATTTTGTACTAAGGCTGTTTATAATTTACTTAAGTTAACTTTTATGTTTTTTTTTTTTTTTTTTTTTTTTGATAATTAACGAAAGTTTTATTAAAAAACTAAAAACAGCCAACCTGAGTACATTGGAAATGTACTATGGGGGCATAAATCAATAACGAAGATTACAACGATCAAGTAAAATAGGAAGGGAAGAACAAGAAAAATGACAAAAAATCACACTCCAATCGAGGAGCATGTGTAAAAAAAAAGACTTAAACTCTAATATAGAGCGTTCACATCCCTCAAAGCTTCTAGCATTCCTTTCACGCCAAATACACCATATCAAGCAATGAGGCACAATTCTCCACAACTCAATATTTCTATGTCGACCAAACTTACCCTGCCAAGACTCAAACAACTCAATAACCTTCTGAGGCATAACCCAATGAATTCCGAACAAACAAAACACCAATGACCACAACTCACAAGCAATGGGACAATGAAGAAGAAGATGATCCACTGACTCCCCACACTTTTTACACATATAGCACCAATCAAGAACTAGTACACGTCGCTTGCGAAGGTTATCAGTTGTTAAAATCTTACCTAAGGAAGCAGACCATGAAAAGAAGGCTACCCTTGGAGGAACCTTCGATTTCCAAATCATCTTCCAAGGGAAGGATAATGTGGTAGGAGGGTAGAAAGAAAGATAGAATCCTCTAACCTCGAAACCTCTATTCCTTGCTGGCTTCCAACACACCCTATCCGGGCCCAATCCTCGTACCTTCGAAGAGTAAACCATATCCATAAATAGATCAAAGGATTCTTGTTCCCAATCTTGAGGAGGGTGATGAAATTTAGCATCCCAATGAATCCTCCCACCAGACCAACACATCACCTCCGCTACTGAAGGCTCCTTAGTTCTACTAATACAATAAAGTTCCGGAAAAGCCTCTTGGAGAGTACGATCTCCACACCACGGATGCTTCCAAAACTTCACTCTAGTACCATCTCCCACATCATACAGAAGTAGTTTCGAAAAACTCATCCAACCACTCCTAATATGTCTCCACAAACTAACACCATAAGCACTAGTCACCTTTTTCGTGCACCAACCACCCCAATCATTCCCATATTTCACCTCAATAACCTTCCTCCATAGAGCATCGGTCTCCATGCCATATCTCCATAACCATTTTCCTAACAAGGCAGAATTAAAACTCCTCAACCGTCTAATACCCAACCCTCCAACCTGCAGCGGCTTACAGACCTGAGCCCAACTGACTAAGTGTAATTTAGAATCACCATTAATACCACTCCACAGAAAATCTCGTTGAAGCTTCTCCATACGATTTGCCACCTTCCCAGGTAAAGGCAGAAGGGAGAGGAAGTATGTAGGTAAGGAGGAAAGGGTACTTTTAATAAGAGTTACCTTAGCCCCCTTGGATAGATACAACCTCTTCCACCCTGCTAATCTCTTTTCCATCTTCTCCAAAATGGGGTTCCAAATTGACAACTCCTTAAATTTAGCTCCTAACGGAAGCCCCAAATATCTCAAAGGAAGAGAGGATTGCTTACAACCCAACATCCCCACCAGAACATCCATATTGTGCACCACCCCTATAGGAACCAACTCAGATTTCCCCAAGTTAATCCTTAGACCTGAGACCTCCTCAAATCTAGTTAGAATTGCTCTCAAACTAGCTATTTGCGAAGGATCAGCATCACAAAAAATAAGAGTGTCATCAGCAAATAAAAGATGAGACACCATCACTGAGTTGCCAGCCATATTACCTACAGAGAAGCCTGAGAACTGACTAGTAGTTGCTGCCACATCCAACATACGACTCAAACCCTCCATAACAATATCAAATAACAACGGAGACAAGGGGTCCCCTTGTCGAATCTCCCTAGAACTACCAAAAAAATCAGAAGGACTACCATTGATCAGAATGGAGAATTTAATAGTAGAGATGCAACACATTATCCATTTCCTCCATTTCTCTGAAAACCCACAGCGCTGAAGCATATACATTAAAAAACCCCAACTCACATGGTCATATGCCTTCTCCACATCCAACTTACACAACACTCCTGGAACACCTGACTTCAATCTACTATCAACACATTCTGAAGCAATTAGAAAAGAGTCCAATATCTGTCTACCTTTCACAAATGCATTCTGAGAATCTGAAATAAGCCTATGTGCCACCCTTCTAAGACGATTGGCCAACACCTTAGAAATAATCTTATAAATTCCACCAACTAAGCTAATAGGCCGGAAATCCCTGATCTCCACAGCATCCACCTTTTTGGGAATAAGAGCAAGGAAAGAAGCATTAAGGCTCTTCTCAAACACAGCCTGAGAATGAAAATTCTGAAACACTGCCATAATTTCAGCCTTCAAAATACACCAGCAAGACTGAAAGAACGCCATAGAAAATCCATCTGGGCCAGGAGCCTTATCACCCTTAAAATCACTAATCACCCCAAACACCTCTTCTTCATCAAATGGCCTATCTAGCCAAAGTGCATCTTCCTCTGAGATACAAGAGAACTCCACATCATCTAATAAAGGTCTATGAGCCACAGTTTCAGCATATAGCTGCCTATAAAAATGAGAAATACAACCAGCTATAGCCTCCGGATCTGAAGACAATTCACCATCCACCATAAGCCTATCAATGGAATTAAATCTTCTGTGAGAGTTAGCTATACGATGAAAGAATCTGGTATTCCTGTCTCCCTCTCTAATACAAAGGACTCTAGACTTCTGCCTCCAAGAGATTTCCTCCATCAAAGTAACTTTTTCTAATTCACCTCGCACTCTCTCCAACTCCAGCCTTTCCTCCTCCAATAAAGCTCGACTGTCCTCCAATTTCTCTAAATCACTAAGCTCTTGCCACAATTTTCTCACCCGTTCTTCAACATTACCAAAATCCTCTACATTCCATTTCTTCAAATCATTTTTCAAGAGCTTCAATTTATTGGCCAAAACAAAACTCGGAGCTCCTTGGACATTATAAGATTCCCACCAAGATCGCACCCTCTCCACAAAACCCTCATCTTTAAGCCACATATTCTCAAATCTAAACAGCCTCCTACCTCTCTGAAAGGAACCACCCTCAAGAACAATCGGGAAGTGATTAGATAACAGTCTAGGCAAGCGTTGTTGAGAGATAGATGGAAACTTATCCTCCCAATCTGCAGAAAACAAGAATCTATCAAGCCTTGCCTTCGAAGTAACTTCACGATATTAGACCAAGTGAAAGATCCCCCTTGAAGCGGAATATCAATGAGGCCTTGCTCAGAAATAAAATTGGAAAACTCTCGCATAGCAGCAGTAAAGGAGGTAGAACCAGAACGCTCAGAAGGAAACCTTACCACATTAAAGTCACTACCCACACACCATGGAACATTCCACCAACTAATTAAACCAAATAATTCCTCCCATAAGAACCTTCTGTCTCTCCTAGAATTAGGACCATAAATACCGGTAAATGCCCAGACAAACTGATCTGACACACTTGTAAATCTACAAGAAACCGAAAATCGCCCCACAGCTTCCTCCACTTTATTCACAACTC
The DNA here is from genome assembly GCA_030445155.1 of Quercus variabilis. Classification (NCBI taxonomy): domain Eukaryota; kingdom Viridiplantae; phylum Streptophyta; class Magnoliopsida; order Fagales; family Fagaceae; genus Quercus; species Quercus variabilis. The sequence goes on from CP129447.1 coordinate 72,356,254, forward strand.
GTGTATCCCACATCAGTAGCACCCCTCCAGAAGCTCCATAAGAGCCTAGATAAGACCAATCAACATGTTGACCCCTCCACAAACTGCGAATCACAGCTCTAGTTATCAGCTCCATTTTAGTTTCTTGAAGACAAACAACATCTGGCCCCCATCTCCTTACCATATTTCTAACCCGAAGCCTTTTATCCCTATCATTCAGCCCTCTAACATTCCAAGAAATAATCTTCAAATTCATTGATAAACCACCACAGCCCTCTCCTTGCTTACATTCCTAGATTTCGTTGAACCAACCTCAACATTCATAGAGGTCAATAAATTTTACAATTCCCGCTGACCTTTCTGCCCCGACTTGCCGGGCTTCAAATGATCATCTACTGCCTTAATCTTTTTATTCTTTTTCCTGGCCTCTATAGCTAGCAACAAACCTGTAATCTGCTCCTCAAAACCTTCCAAAGAAGTGCCCACTGATTTTCTAAAAGCCTTTATTCGATTTGTTACCCATAGTGATAAATTATTACCATCATCCGACTCCTTACACCCACCCCCCAGCTCAGAACTACACTCTAACTCCAAAGGAACTTCTGTGGCCAAAGGTACCACAACTAAAGGCTTGCCAGGCTTGCCACTACACTCCCCAGACATCGACCTCTCATCAAAATCCCACATCTCCTCCTCTGCCTCATTAACAATAGACACAGCATCAACTAACCCATCACAATCCTCTGCCCAGCTAACCATCTGACCGTCATTGATAAAAGAGTCAATACCTGTTACAGTCTCTACATCATTGACTGAGCAATCCGACACACTCTCTGGAGATCGATATAGAGATAACGGAATCACTATTTGTCGACCATCCCGCAATTGTAGCATCCACTCTTTGGAATTACCCCATGATTTGTCTAAATCACTGACCAGTTCCCTAATAGTGGGAGAAGAATTAATAACCACCTTACAATCAGAAGCCTCATGCACCGTTGCCCTTCCCTCCGGACCTAAATACTCCTTATTCTCATCCTTCATCACTGCCGGAGATGACTTCTCCACCAGTTTTTCTAACGAGTCCCCTGAAGACCCCTCCTTCAACTCCGCCGGCTCCATCGAAGGATATAACGGAGCTACGGAAGCTGAACCCAGCTCGCAAGCAGCTTGGGCCACTTCCGCTGCCAATATCGGCAAGGTGGTGGACTGGGTAAGGCAGCTCGAACTCACCTGGATGCTAGACCCACTCCCGCCAGGAACTTCCGGCGCCGATAAGGAAGACATCGAGCCCAAGATGACCATCGGAGCCATCGTCGTCCTCTTTGGTGGTAGAGAATCAAGCTCCGAGTTCGCAGGGAACACCGTAGCACTCGCACCATTCGATATTAAGCTCTGGCCTGAGATGTCTGAGTCTATTTTACCATCCTCAACACTCAAGGCCGTAATACCTCGGCTGGGTTCATTTTGTGAATGCTTGGAGCAAGCCCCAGGCTCAAAGATAAAAGGGTTAGACAACAGTGGGCCTGAGGCACTCTTAACTTTATCCAACCAGGGTGCCTGGGCTTCAGCAGGCCCATTAACCAATCCTTTACTAACAACCTGGGCCGAAATGTCCTCACGTGCTCCCCCTTTTACAGCTTGCTTATCACCCCTGTATCTTTGCCAAGCCACCCGCCTCTTACCAAATTCATTAACTTCCACAATCAAACCTTTCCTTAACCAGCTAGACCTCCTAAATTGACGCTCCCTACCAGAATCATCTTCTTTCAAATTCAAATTATTCAATCTGAATTTATTTTGTTCCGGGATTTTCTCCTTAAACTTAGCATCTCCATTAATACCATGGTGGCTCTCCTCCACTCCCCCCACGGCAATCGGTATAACATTATCAGCCGTACCTTTCAAAGCCACCACCTGAATCCCAGCTTCGTCTCTCGGAGTCGGCGTTGTGTTCTCTACTACTCGCATCTTCTCTGTCTCTCTAATGGAGGGCTGGTGCGCATGCTTCCTTACTTGCACAGACGCTTTTACCGTTTCAACAAAAGACCGAGAAGGGAGAATCTCTGAACCCAACTTGGACTTGTACGGTACAGCTTTTGGACCACCCAACGCATAATGAGAAGGTTCCAACATTCTCCTTAATTCAATTCCAAATGCCCTCCATCCTTGTTGTGCCTTGCCTGCAGGAATAATGATCGATCTTCTCATCCCGCCAACTTTTAACTCTGTTACTAACAAGTATTGTCCAAACGAGTTAGCACCCCGTTGCACTGTGTATGCGGTGTCTCCTTCCCTGAGCGTGAAGAAGAGTTTGGGGTTAACCCCAATCACTGTGTTTTCCAAGCTTTGCATTAACCAACATGCTGCATTCCTACCCATAAACACTGATTGCATGAAATACTTCCCACGTTCAAAAATCTTAAGGGAGAAAAAGTTCCCACCTTCCTCCACCACCAATTGAAACAACTTCGATTCAATAAAGAAACTGCGAAATCCACCCATAACTAACCAAAACAGGAATAAAAATTAACCAGGGACAAAATTTCTGACTAATTTGAGGTAGCCGGGCCTCACACAAGTGTGTGTGTGTCGCATCCTCTAAAACCAAAAGAAATAAATCAACCTTGTATTAAATCAACAAAAAACTTTGCGTCCAAGAAGCAATAAATATGAAAGTGAAACGACAAAAGATGTTTTCAAAGAAAGTGATCTAGTGAAGAAAGTTTAGTTGGTTTACCATGTTATATTAACTTTTATGTTTTTAAATTCTTTCCATGTTATTTGATGTGATTCTATCATTTAAACGAGTTAAGTTCTATCCCAAAGATTGTTATTAAGAACAATTTAACAGAAACCAATCTTTTCCCTAGCATTTTTCTCCTCCAAATGCACCACATCAAGCATAAAGGTATTTATAGCATTCCACATATCAAGACTTTGATGTCGTTTGAAGCTGTGTCCCTAGCAGCCCAAGAGATCCAGAAGATTTTGAAAACTAGCAACCAAAGCTCCTTAGCAATAACACAATAACAGTTTTTTTTTTACTTATCAAAAAAATAAAACTGTCTTCCTATTTGCTTTTCACATGCAGTACCAATCAACAACAATTTTTAGTTTGTGCTTTTTTAAATTTTGACTTTAAAATTATACCCATTTGTTTTCTTCTTGTAGATTCATCTGGAGGAGGGCCCTGGTGACATACTTGTATTTTTGACTGGGCAAGAAGAGATTGAATCTGTTGAAAGACTTATCAAGGAACGACTTCAACAATTACCTGAAGGTAGACAAAAGTTGTTAACTGCTCCCATATTTTCGGCTCTTCCATCAGAAAAGCAGATGCGAGTTTTTGCACCAGCTCCAACCAGTTTTCGTAAGGTTGTTTACTGTTGCATGTCAGCTTTTATTTAGTGTCTTGTGCAAAGATTTAATTTGATGCTCGTTGATTTTAAATATCTATGATACTTTTAAATTATCTGAATCTGGGAAATGTGATGAATTTTTAGGCAGTGAACATTGATCCTATTTCAATGTAAGACATAGCTGTTGTGCCTAATGCCATTTGGCATACAGAATGTTTACGCATCAAGACAGCATTGTGTTGTAGAACTCCTTTATTGAGCAGACCAGCCAGTCTGCCCTTGGGGTGACTATTTTTTTTGAATTCTCAGATAACAAAACTGTCAGCATCCCTGACACCACTGATAACTTCTATAATTTCTAATTTTCTATAGATTTTACTAAAAAACATCACTGTTACCATCCATTTTAACACAACTGTGACTACCTCAACCATCATTGGTCTTTTTCTTTTTCATTTTTGTGTTTATTAGCTAACTAACATTGTTAATAGCACCTTTCACCATCACCACTGCAATTGCTGTCACCACCACTTACTCTACTACACTGCACCTACCACCTTTGCCACAGCACCATTTTAGCTGCTATTAGTGCTGCTTCTGCAGCTGGCAGTACATCCAAAAAAGCTAACATGATTCCCACCTTTTCTAAACCTTTTTCTACATTATCATTGCTGCTGCCACTAATGACATAACGGCAATATGCCACCTTTGTCACTTCTCCTGTTATTGCTTCACTGCTATGAGTAACAGTTTCTTTCACTACCGGCCCTGTCACTACCAACTGCTGCAATTGCCACCATCACTCTATCCATCTTTATATTGTCTGGTCTTCTAAGGGTCTGCACAGCCATCACCATGATGGCCCTGCTGATGAAACTCCAATCATAATGGGAATGAATTTTTCAAATAAACTGACAACTTATCTATGTTTTATTCTTATGACCGAAGAAATTAATTGAACTTTGTCAATTAGCCAGCCGACTGAATTTTACATTGTTAAATGTGAGAGCCACTTCTGTTATGTAATGTTTTTGTGTTATTGAGATATAATATATAACAATACTAAAGCCATCACAGAATGAGTTATGATATCTGATCAAGACTATATGTTCTTTTTTAAGTGGTAGTGAAAACTACAGACTGATTGGTTAAACAGCATGCCTCCTCCCTCTATGAAAATATGATACATTTCGAAATTCTTTTAGCCCTCTGTTATAGTTCCAAGCATAAATGACCCAACTATACTTGAAATGTCTCTAGATAATCTTGCAGTTGGTAATCTAGCTTTTTTTTTATCTCCCCTTTTTATTTCCAAATTGTCATTCTGTTGTAATAATTAGTCCTTTTTTCTTTTTCTTTTTTTCATTTTGACTAACAACTTAATCTTATCAATGCATTGGTTTTTTAGGTAATATTAGCAACAAACATTGCTGAGACATCAGTTACAATACCTGGAATCAAGTATGTTATAGATCCTGGATTTGTAAAAGCACGCTCCTATGATCCACTCAAAGGGATGGAATCTTTGATTATTGTTCCAACGTCTAAATCTCAAGCTCTTCAAAGGAGGTAAGCATAGTGGAGCAGTTGAGTTTGTATGATGATCATGAAGAAGGTTTAACTGATTTTTAATTGCTTGCAGATTAATTTTATCTTGCACGCTTATTTACTAAATTTACAACCATCTTCGTCACCAATTGAGCTTCTGCTTCTCTTTTCACTTAATCATGGGTCCGTGCTTGTTATAACAGCAGTTGCCTCTATGAATTGAGTGTTTAACTTATTAGGGTCTTGCTTATATCTTAACAACACCTGTACTTTGTAGTCACCAATTGAAATTCCTTTCAATTAATACAAGGTTTTGTTTGCCAAAAATAAAATGGTGACATAGTTTATTACTTGCAGTTGTACTATTAATTTGAATTTGGACACCAGCCATATATACCCTGTTTTTATTATCTTCGTCTTAATGCATGCATATGGTTATCTCTCTTTCTTCCTCATTTCTTTTGTCTTTTTGGTGTTCTGATCCCACGGTTAGATTGGTATTCCCATGGAAACTTAGAAGGATGTTTATGCACATTGATGACTACTGATATCCTACTGCAGTGGACGTGCAGGGCGTGAAGGACCTGGAAAGTGCTTTCGTCTCTACCCGGAGGGTGAATTTGAGAAACTTGAGGATTCAACAAAGCCTGAGATCAAGCGATGCAACCTCTCTAATGTCATTTTGCAGCTCAAGGCTCTGGGTGTTGATGATATTCTTGGTTTTGACTTCATGGAGAAACCATCAAGGTAAATATTTGTAGACGTTTCAGCATTTTTGGGTGTGTGCAGGTTTATGTATTATGATGACTTGAACCCCTAAAATTTAAGACTTGACTTGGATTATTTTTGGCTGTATGCATCTTCTTAGTTAGCTCCATCTTAGAAAAACCCCAAGCCAACCTATTAATTCATTTGAAAAAATATGTAAAATGTCAGGAAGTAAAATAGAGTGAAAATGTACTTGGGTTGATTCCAGCAGTTGCAGATTCGTTGTAGCTGACTATTATGAGAATCATTATTACTTAAGTGCACATCTGTAATTAATGGCTTCATATTTGTATTTAAAACTGGCTTGAGGTTTCAGTGAGGTGCTTTGGCAGTCTTTTGATTCTTTTTCCGTTTTCTTTAATTGGTAAGTTATAATGCACCAAGTGGGTCTTGAACCCTTGACTTTGTCCTCCATCCCATTCTTAGGGGATGAGGTGCCATTTGAGCTAGAGACCTCATTAGCTTGGTAGTCTCTGTTTCTCAATGCTGCTACCTCTTGGAATCTGTATTGTTTTCTAGAAGGCGTGTAGCTATTCTTATGATCTTCATTTTATAGTCTGTTATGTTGTTCCTCCCCCCCCCCCCCCCTTCTTTTTCTTTTTGCTTTATTATCTTTCAACGATGTCCATTGGTACATGATTCTTTTTCATTTTTGAGCAGGGCATCGATTGTCAAATCACTGGAGCAGTTGTACTTGCTAGGTGCTTTAACAGATGAGTGTAAGCTGTCAAATCCAGTTGGCCATCAAATGGCTCGGCTCCCATTAGACCCTATTTATGCCAAAGCTCTTATCCTGGCTAGTCAGTTCAACTGCTTGGAAGAAATGTTGATAACTGTTGCCATGCTTTCCGTGGAATCTATTTTTTACACTCCTCGTGAGAAGTTAGAAGAGGTATGTGTGCATATCAACTAATGTATTTGTTAAAGACATTGGGTTTATGTTAATGTAATGACCCAAGAGGCCCAACATATTGTAAGCCCATATAGGGTAACCCTAGCTCTTATATATAACCTAATAGGGTTCATTGTAATAAATAATTGAGAATATAGTAAAGATGTAGCTGTAGGGTTTTATCTTGTGGATGTAGGCCATTGACCGAACCACATAACTCTTGTGTTCTTCTCTCTTTCAACTTTCCCAAGGATATTGACTTATGAGAATTCACATAATGTAAAATTCCATAAAAGAGCCGCAGGTTGAGTAATAAAACGCCCAAAACTTCATTGACTCTACAGCTCATAAAGCAACGTGATGTTTGCCTATTGCAATCAATGCAGACGCATGAGATAGACCCGTAGGTCTTGAATTATTATTATTTTATTTTAAACGTAGTGGCCTGCAAGAAATAGGATGGAGATGGCGGCTGTGAGAAGTTGTGAAGGATTTTCAGATTTGTGGTTTTGGAGAAACAAAAGGACAGATTGTGAAAGAGTGGAAGCAGTTGAAGGCCACAAGAAAGTGGCTTTGATACCATGTTAAAATTAAAGATGAAATAGAAGAGTATGTGGAAGCAAGCGAGAAAGAGAGAGAACAAGAACACACAAGGGTTTTCGTGGTTCAGCCTAACAACTTATGTCCATTGTGTAAAGCCCTAGTGGCTTCATTGTTAGAATATGATGAAGTGTAGATAACAATGATCCCAATAGGATTTATATAGGAGTAGAGTCTATGGTTAGCCCTAGACGGGCTTTACACTAAATTTGGCCTCTTGGGTCATTACATTAACATAAACTCAATATCTTTAACAGTATTCCTTATTATCTCCTCATTGGTATTATTGTTGGGCAATAATACTTTAATGACTGAATGAATGCCTTGATATCATTTACATTAGCCAGATGTTAAGTAATATAAGCAAGTGGTAATTAGCAAGATTTTTAATCTATAGTTCTGATGGTTCTGTTTGGTAAAGCTATTAGATATAGCCAAAGGGCCCAGTAATATTATGTGGATCTGTTGAGTAGGATTTCAATACTTCAATGAGTAGTAGGAACATTAGTCTTGGCAAGAATTGTGGAATGTAGTTACAGATTAAGTCATTTATGGAACTCTTTGATATGGATTTATTATCAGCTATTTGTGTGTATATTAGAGAGGACTATCGCAGCTCCTTGTTGCTTTGATGTGATTGAACCCCACCCTCCCCCCCGAATCCCCTTTTTCTCAATAGTTCTTTCAGCTGAAAGTTCCATGTTATTTCTATTTTGGTCAGGCAAGAACTGCAACAAAATGCTTTTCAAGTCCGGATGGAGACCACCTTACTATGATTAATGTATATCGTGCATCAAATGAGTTCTTAGAGAAGAAAACAGTAGGGCTTAGCAAGGAGAAGAGTGAAAAAATTCTGAGGAAGTGGTGTAAGGATAATTTTATCAACAGTCGTTCTCTAAGGCATGCTCGTGATATTCACGGGTCAGTTTACTATTATCCTTGTCAGGTTTATATGTAATTTCTTATGTCTTGTTTTCAAAATGATATTCTGTAAAATGGTCTCAAACCTTCAGAACTTACTATCTGATCTGTTATAGTTTCCATCGCATCAAATCTGCATTCTTAAGTTTGTTAGGTGCTTTGTTGTAGTCAAATTCAAGGGCATGTTGAACAAATGGGTCTTTGTGTGGCTTCTTGTGGAGATGACATGCTTCAGTTCCGCAGATGCCTTGCTGCTTCCTTTTTCATCAATGCAGCTTTGAAGCAGCCTGAGGGAACATACAGGTATTGGATGTCACCTTGACACGAATGATATTTTAAATTCATTTGGCAAATCTTCAAGGTTTCATTTCTGCTTATAACCCTCTAATGAGGTCAACCTTCACTATTTGAGGGCGTTCCTTTAGGGTTTTTTTTTTTTTTTTTTTTTAATGTTTTTTTTTATGGATAGTCACTATATTTGACCTTCACTTGTCATATGTTTGTATTTTTGGTTAATATAAAATGGTCTGTTAATTAGACTTCTCATATTTGCCTGATTGATTGACAGGGCTTTGGCAAGCGGTCAGGTGGTGCAGATCCACCCTTCTTCTGTGTTATTCCAGGCTAAACCAGAGTGTATTATTTTCAATGAACTAGTCCAAACTAATCATAAATACATCCGCAACATAACCAGAATCGATTACTTGTGGTTATCTGAGCTGGCTCCTCAGTATTATTGCATGCAGAATTAAATCTTGGTGTAAATACTAATAGGTAAGACCACGAATTGTCTCAATTTATTTGATCATGCTGTGGATGATCTTTTTGGGTGCATTATTTAGATGGTTACGTCTATCACCCTTGGAATGCTTAATTTATATAATCAGAAAATCCAACCATGTTCTATCTGTATGGGTCCAGGCCTAAGTCAATTAGATAAAAGCAAACTCTAAGCCACTTTTACTAACACGTGTAGGCATGGAAGGTTGCTTCCCATATTGGCTCTTCAATGTCAGAAGATTAACTTGGTTGGATAGCTGTACTCCTTTTCTAAAATCCAATATGATTTATAATGTAGATGGGGAAATTTTAAAATTTTGGAGTTACTCTATGAGTCGCCTTGGTTAAAAAAAATGCTCCTTAAAAAATAAATTTATGCCAAAAATTTTAAAGAATGCCAAATGCTGCAGTTTAATTTTTAAAATTTTTCTACTGAAACAGGGGAAAAGAGGTTAGAGAATTGGCATTCTGTAGCGGATATTATTCATTGTTCAGAGAAGTGGCTGTATTTTGATGAATCTCCCTAGAAGGTTGAATTCGATGGTTCCTGGATCATTTGCTTGACAATGACTTTGCAATCTCGTCCAGCCACTAGTTTCTGGCTGCTGTTTCATGCTATTCACAATGAGGGGCTTCTTTACACCCCTGGTCCTCGTTCATCTATGGACATTGTGACCAATGTGACGGAAGCTTTTACTGTGGCTTTTGTATCATAATATGTAAAAGCAAGCATGCTTTTACTTATAGCCTATAGGCATCTAAGCAGACTGAATTAGTTGCAGCTTTTTGAGTGCCTTTTACAGTTTACTTGCTTCGACATACGTACATGTTTCAGTTTAGAACACAACCACAGTTGATCCAGATGGGATTGTGGCAGCCTTGAGCATTGTGTGAGTAACTGGAGTCATCCAGCCAGAATGGTTTGAAAGATAGCAGGAATGAAGCTCAGTTTGCCCTCGTATTATTTAATTTTGTTTTAGGAATACAGACATTGCTCTTGAATGTCGATGATGCTGTATGTAAATTTATAGCAATTTTATAAACTTATTGGCCTCCTTATCTTTGTAGAACCTCAAGTCTAATCAAATTATAGAGGATCACCTTTGATGAATCAATGAGGCCAATCCCTTTTGCTCTGGCGATAGAGACACTCTTTACTTTCTGATGTAAACTAAGGTTCTATCCAATGATTTTATATTGTAACTCAAGATGATTGTCCATACCAATCTCTCTACAAGAGAACATGATAAACACAAATCCCCCAGAATGGGATTTTTGGCTAAAAGGTTCTGGTCATGCACCTCTCTTCTCAAGGCCTCAATCCTGACACAAAATAGTAGTAGAGATTATCATAAATTCCACCAAAGTCAATCTGAATCCTAGTGCACCTAGGCCTAGCATGGTAAATATTTGGCATTTTGTGGCTGGCATATGGTAAACAGCACGATGCATATCTGGTCAAAGTTAATCAAGTACAATTTAGCATGATCATGTGCATGCATATGCCATTGTTCCCCTTGTGTAGCTGTAACATGGATGGTGATACCTTTGGCATCTTCCAGCCTTCATAATACATGTATTTTGTAAGCATGTTAGTACCAATGTGCATGTATGAATTTTAGCTTTTCAGGTTTGGAAATGAAGGAAATATGGAGTATTAAAGAAGGAAAATGAAGAAAATTCAGTGACAATATTTATTTTGTAATGTTCATGCCAAATATTAAATAAGGTATTACTCATGAAATAGATAAATTTAAAATTTTGAATAGAAATGAACTTGCAGCAGTACTCACTCTGTGCCATGATAATGCACATTTAGCAACTGGCTTTAATTAAAGTGAGACTGCACTCCATTTGGTTAACCTTGATCAATGGCCTGCCCAATAAATGGAACAAGAAATGTTACAAATAAATTGAGAGGTCAAAATAAAGCTTTTGTGGGCTTGTACTAAACTCATTATAAAACAAGCATTCATCGGTCATTTCTAGAGTTTTCTATCCTATTCAGATTGAACTATCACTAATATTTGCCCTTTTTCATAACCTCTTGAGGTGGTAAGTTATAATTGGTTTAACATCATTTTAATACGAGCTCACTACTAACACAAAATTTTCACATAGCAAGTTGTGAAATTATATGTAAAATTTGTGTTAGCATTGGTGTTCGTATTTAAGTGATGTTAGATTAGGAAGTTATGAAATTATGTGTGAATAAATATGTATCCTCTTTTTGAGTTAAATTTAAATACAAAAGCATATATGGTACATACATTCAAAAGGAGTATTTTGAAATCGATTTAGTTTTACAATTTCATATCCATTTATTGAGGTTGCAAGTTGTTAATGATAGATAATAAAATAACGTCAATAGTGGGTCCAAATAAGAATTTTTAAAAACTGCAAACTTAGATGTGTATCATTACTCTAAGAAATATGTGGATCAAAAATACGAAAGTAAAATAAAACTTTAAAAATTATACATAATTAAAAATTATCTTGTGAGACATCTCTCTCACAACATGTGAGACCCACATATGTTGTGAGAGATATCTCAAAAGACACCTTCTTATACATAACATAATATAATGTCTTTTATTAACGAATATTGAATACTAATATACTATTGGGTTTCAATTAAAGATAAATTTATTGAGTATTACAGTATTAAGAAGTGACAAAATTTAATAAATAATTACTTCTTTAACATCCATGTGTGATAGCACCCAAAAAAACAAATCAATTACCACCAAAAAAAAAAAAACCTCAACCTTAATCACGAGCTACCCTAATGTGGGTTTCAATTAACTTAACTGGTAAAATTTTTGAGGATTAAATAAGAGATTTGGAGTTCAATCTATACATACATCAAAAACTAATTGGTATCTTAATTTGATAATAAAAAACTATCATAAAAAATGCACTTTATAAGTTGATACTATCTTAAAAATAAAAATAAAAAAGCTACCCTAAATATAAAATACACACTTGTTAAAATGGCCTACCCTAAATTTAAAATAAATTGTGGCAAATGACTCTTAAAAGTCTTTAGTGTGAAAAAGTAAAAAAGAAAGAAACAGTAAAAAGTGAAAAAGTGTGATAAACAAAGGGCGCGTTTTTATGTTCAATCACATGCGATGTGACATGCCAGCCACGTCATCTTCCGCCACATGATCCACAGTTTATTAGCCGCTAAGTACAATTATTTATTATCTGCACCCACTTTTTTCCTTATCCCATACGTTGAAGACTTTGAGAGATACTATGTCTATAATAATTTTATAATATTTTTACAACAAATCACAGATAGTTAGTTGTTATTAATTCAAATTTGAAACTAACACTAAGATTACTTTTTTGCCCCAATAATAATAACCAGTAACAACTTGCCACTTAAGATTTGTTGTAAAATTATTGTAAACATATCATTTCTCAAAGACTTTTTGTCTCGCCTTTTTTATTTGTTGATCTTGATTCTTAATAACGCCCTTCATTATTTCTTTTTCTTTTTATAAATAAAATGTTTATCCTCCACCATTGTACATTTAATTTAAGGGTGGTGTTAATAAGTATCATAAGGTGCCTGTTAATTGTAATTTTTGACCCTTTTTTGTAGTTTGTTTGTCTCTTTATACATATTAAAATAAACTATGAGATTAGTTTTATGTTTTTTTCTTTTATTTATCTAATTTTTTTATTAAATGAGACCCACATTAATCCAACCTTAACAAACACTGCACGGTACTTGTTAACATTTGTCTTAATTTAATTCCATTACAAATTTCTCTTGAGAAAAGTGAAAAACATCTAAAATTGTCTTAATTAAGTTTTCAAAATGAGCAATATTTTGAGGCAATTTAAAATTAAAAAAAATTAATATTATAACATGATTTCATCAAATTAAGTCATGGCAAACAAAATTATAACAATAAAAGTCTATGAAATGACCATCTTTTAAAAACCAAAAAGAATTGCTTCTCAATTTTAACATATTAATTGTGGGAGAGTGGGACCTAAACACAATATAAAGCCCATGGGCCCAATCCGAGGATGAGCAAAGGCCCATCCATGTGCCAATCCAGATTTGACATGTGGACTAAGTCCGTGGAGAGCAAACACGAAGACCATGTTGATTTAGAATAAACATATGAATAGAGGTCCAAGGAGGGAAATCTGACACACCCATCGTTTGAGGAGCGAATGCACCTCGAGAATGCCTTAGTTGGCCACCTACACCAAAGAATAGGACATCATGGAAAACTTCAGAGACATGCAAGTAAAAAAGATAGGAAATATCAAGCGAAGGAAGTCATTACCTCCACATTCAATGCATTGCACCAACTAAACTAGCTGCATTTATAAGGAAAAAACACCTAAATAGTAGTTCCACAGCTCACAACACTCTCTACCGCCTCTAGAAGGGTCTTGATGGGATAAACATCCCAATTACTACCTTAAGACATACAAGTGAAAGGTTGAGATTCATTAAGGGAAACTATATAAAGGAAAGGAACCCCTTTAGAAAATGGGTTGAAAGACAGAAACAAAAGGAACAGAATAAGGAGAATCAATTTGTACGAAGCTTGTAGTAAAAAATATATGAACATTCCCTCCTTGGACCATCCCGAGGGAGAGTTTGTACACAAATTGTGTTTAATTTCATCGTACTAAGAATCACAACTTCATTGATTTCATGCTTAGACCATACAAAGCATCACAATTGACTTCAAAAGCCTACTCTCTTACAAATTAATTGTGTTGGACCGGAGATACTTAGTACCACTATTCTAAGTGAATTGGGCCATTTTTTGAGCTCCTACGTTAATCATTCAAGAATTTTGTAATCCATTAATATTATTATAAGAGAATTACGATTCAAATCTCTCATTCCTATTTATTATAACCATTAATTATAATCAGAATTGTAATTCAATTGACATTTTAAAGTGTTTTAAACGAAAATATTCAAGATTCAAGACTCTCTTTCGGTCTTTCCCAACTGACGGACTTACCAGGTTGAATGGTACCTCCCGTGTATAGAGGATTGGAAGGATCCTAATTCCACCCACATGGGGCGCGATGTTAACTATTTCAAATATGTATATATATATATATATATATCTTAATTATTGAATAATAAAGTTTAAAAAAAAAACATTAAATTATTAAAGAAAAAACATTAAAAATTTAAAAACCATAGGTAAAAGTTCAATGAATCAATCTCTCTCTCTTTCACCAGCTCTACAATAAATACTAAACTCACTCACGTTGTTCTCTCTCTTACTCTCTCGCTCAACTCACTCTCTCTCTCTCTCTGGTGCTTTCAGAGAACTTGCCTTCAGATCTGATCCCAGCAACAAAGGTAAACCAATTCACCAAACCCTAAACCTTCCTCGATCTCCATTTTCTAGGGTTTCACTTTCATTCACAACACTATGCTCTCTCATCAATTCCTGCTTTCAATTTTTAATTTTTTTTTTTACTGTTTTCACTCTCACTGATTTGATACTTCAAAAAAAAAAAAAAGATTTTGTCAATTTGGATTGAAATTTTCGTTTTTTGTTTGGTTGAAAGTAAAATCAGTGGGATTTTGTTGGGGTAGTAGTGGCAAAATGATTGCTATATATATATATATATATATAATGAGTGACGTGCATGTTTGTTTCTGTTTCAGATCTATATTAATTTTTTTTTTTTTTTGCTTTTCTTTTTTGTACAGTGTACGTCTGTGATTGGACATTTATCTTGCTTTGATTTGATTTGATTGGGTATCTTTTTTTTAGGGTTTCACAATGATTGTGGATCTGATTTTTATTTATTTATTCATGTGAAAAATTCATTCTTTTTATGTGAAATGGATGAAATTTATCTGAATGGTTTGGTAATGTGCAAACTTCATCTGGGGCGTCGTACCCATGTCATTCTGGTTTCGTATCTGCTCTTGTTATATTATAATTTTTCATAAATTACTCATGTGGTCGCGACCAGTGGTAGGTTTCAAGTGGAGGAAATGAAAAGAGAGTTTGAGGAAGACATAAAATAATATTAGTAGAAGAAGTAAATGAAGGGATATTTAATTAAGGTGTGGTTTTAGGTAGGTTAGAATGGCTGAGAAGAGTGCATGTGAACAATCCTGGTTAGTCTGTTGAGGATCCATAGTTGATCCCATAGTTTTGGGACTATGGTTTTGTTGTTGTTGGATGAAATTTTTTTGCCATTGTTAATGGTTTGTAATTGGGTTTATGCCTCTTTTGATAGTTATAGAGATATACATTTAATGTAGTAATTGAGCAAAACTGAGGTGGATTTCGATTGTCATAATTATGGTATTAACTTAGATTAAACCAAAAAGGGGGGTGGGGTGAAGACAATGTAGGTATTTAACTAGAAATTTGGTGAGCTTTGTTAATCTTGTGAGTTGTGAGCGTGGGGTGATTGTGCTTCTTTTTTTTCTTTTTTTCTTTTTTCACCCCTTGTTTTTGTTATGTACGAGTTGACTCTTTAGTCCATTACTAATTCAAAGGTAGTAACACCTTGTAGTTTGAGAATCAAGTTAATGGTAAAGGTTTTAGGATTTGGTCACTATAATAATATTGCTTGGTCTAAGGTAGTCTACAATTGACTGGCTTCTGTAGGACAGAGCAGATTTTACTTATTTACTGATGTTTTCATTAGCGTAACATAGAGCAGTTATGTTGGGTGGTAGTTAGAGATTGAGGTGAATTTTGATCAATTGTTCATGCTTGGTACTTGCATATGAAGGCATATGTTGAAGACATCCTTTAGCATCATAGCTTATTATGATTTATGATATTTTCTTTTAACTTTTGATCTAGATTCTGACTCCTTTTTTCTTATTTGCCTGCATGTCAGACTCTTAACTTGTTTTAGAGGAACTGAGAGAGCATGGGTCGCGGAGTTAGCAGCGGTGGAGGACAGAGTTCCTTGGGCTATCTGTTTGGCAGTGGAGAGGCTCCTGCTCCTAAACCTGTCCAAACTAATGTTGAAGCTGCTCCAAGTGAAGCGCCAGCTGTGAATAATTCACCTGCTCCCAAACCTGCTGCGGCTTCTCCACCAGTAGATGTTACCAAACAGATCCCTGCTGGTATCCATAGTACTTCTTCAAATAACTACATGCGAGCAGATGGTCAAAACACTGGGAATTTCATCACGGTATGACTATACTCACGATATCTTTGCCACTTTCCTAATGCAATTCACAGGGACATTGTCATTCTAAAAATAGTACAAAATTTTGTGTAACATTAAAAGAGTAGACGCTGTTGCAAAAGCTGGCATCTTTTTCACTTAAAGCTGTTATTAGTATTTTAATAACAATATATTTAAAGGTTTGGTTAGAAATAAGGACCAAAAAAAAAAGATAAGTTATAACATCGATTGCTGTTGCCACTTGTTTTGCAATGCTTTGCATGCAGTATTCATATGTTTTGGTTTCTCTTCATCTTTCAGACCTGTTTTTCCCTTTTTTGTGTTCCAATTTTTGTTTTTGCTGTTATTGATTTATGCTGCCGGGGAGTCTGAATGTTTGAAGGTTTCTTTTCCCTTCCCTAGCTCTCTCTCTCTCTCTCTCTCTCTCTCTCACAGCATAATGTTTAGGTTATAGATGTTTTTGAAGGAAGAGCTCTGCATTTAGACTCGTACTTGAGCCTGTAAAGGATATAACAGCCTTGTAATTTGGTAGAATGGCGAGAACACTCGATACCTCATTTTCCAATGTGTGTATATTTAGTCTCAGCTTGTGTATCATACATTGAATCATACGTGAAGGGCTTTGTTTATCTCTGCTTTATCTTTGTTTTCATGAAGTTTGATTATAAAGATTTAGAAAGAATTGTCTTTAAAGCTGTAGACATTACCCTTTTTGAGGTTCAAGATGATGTTTTCTTTTTGCTAGTATTAAGCATTATGTTAATGAACGTCAGTTTTGCAAAAGTAGATTTGATTACAATTCTTATCAAGTTTTTTGGGGACATTATGGAGTTGAGAGAAGGTATTTAACGTTTGTGGCTTATGTAGTAGGTAATTGAATATTACTAATGTTACAGTTGAGTTATTTTTCCCGATATAACTAAACTGTAAATAGGTAAATAACTTAGCATAAGTACTTACTAAAAAATAAGGATAAAGATTGATATGTTTTATTCCTGGATGCAGGATCGGCCCTCTACTAAGGTCCATTCTGCCCCTGGTGGTGGATCTTCTCTGGGCTACCTCTTTGGTGGAGGACCGGCTGGTGGTGGCGGTAACTGAGATATGCTGGCATATCTGCAAAATGGAAGTACTGTTTATTGATTTTTGTGGAACCTGTAATTTGGACGAAGCAGTGCTGTCTTCTTTTATGTAAACAATGAAAACTTGCTGGGGTCATTTTATGTAATATATTGGTTTTGTGGTTGTTTGGATAATTCAATCAAGAGTTCCTTATTCTATATGCATAAACATTTGTTACAAAGCTCAGTTACTGTTAAGCACAAAGTTACATTTAATGCATAATTGTTTCATACTGTGTTTTGAGTCACATTTTGGTGTCTTCCTTTTTCCCTCATTGCAATCTATTTCTGCTTCCTCCCCCCACTGAATCCTTTGAGACTTGCACACATTTTTCCAAAATCCATTGGCAGGTTTATTAGCTGTTGACTCACTCCTTTGTGAGATTGCATCAGGCTTGGTAGTGTTTAAAGTTTGGATCCAGCTTGGTTGGAGTCATAGTGGTGTTTTGAGCCATATGAGCATCTGCCATCTGTGACAGTGGTTACAGACATCTAGGCTTCTGAATTTGTTTCTTCCACTAGCTTGTCCAGGTGTTCTATTGTTATGACTTATTAGGCACATACTGCCTACCTGAATTCTCCCTCTGGTTTCGGAGGGGGTATATTGCATAATGGGTATACATTCCTCTCACATAGATATGGATCTCCCCTTTGTTGGGTTCACCCCCACATGAGAGCGGTGTTGCATATATCTATTAGTCGCTTTTAATTGGAAAAAAGTAAAATGTATTTCCATTTAAGTTTATTTATTTCGCAACAGATTTTCATGCATTTGTACTCCGTATGAACCGTGGAGTGTTGTTCAAATTTCTGTTAAACACATCAATTTCAACAATGGAGCAATCGGTTTTAAACAAATTAATCGCTTGGAAGTTTTAATCCATTACCAATATGGATTATGGAATCCAATTTGTGCACTTGTTAACTCCATAATTCATTATGGGTCAGGCTTGTCTAATGTCACGTTTGTTGTGGAGTCCCCCAAGTAAAATTTGTCAAAGTTGACACGAATTGCTGTGGCAGCAGATACTGTAAGCTAGAGGTCATGGTACAAACGTTCCAGATCTCTTTCAAAATAGTTTTATTTGTATGACTAATGCAGAAAGTTTAATTCCGTCTAACTAAACATCTGGTAAGGGTCTGCCTCACAAATAAAAAAAATGCAGATTATATGTTTGCTTCATGGTGCGTTTCTGCATAAGTTGTGCTGTTGGTACAAGTAGAAGTTGTATAAAACTCAAAATCCAGCAAAGCAACTATCCACCAAACTAGGTGCAGTTGCTGTTGTTCAGATAGCGTCTTATGTAGGAGGAATTGGGGCAGGAAGTATCCCCCATTTCCTCCGAACATCCTCCAAATCCTCATGAAAATGCTGTTCATAATATATACACATGAGATCTGTACACTGCAGGCCAGCCCGGACGGCCCATGGAAAGTAGTGCTGGAAAAACAATTTCCTTTGCTTCTCATTGAATCTTGCAGTGCCCCCTACAACAGACAGCATGCACATGGGAAGGTACATTTGCTCAAACTCTATCACCTTGAGTGCTGACTCACCAATTAAGTTGGTAGGGAGATCAAAAAGGGTGTGCCAGAAATCATGCACCTCACGAGCCCGCGTGGCTACATATGCCAGTTCATCTGTGTCCATGAACCGCACCGGTGGTCTGTCATCGGGAGAAAAATTTCTTGATCCCATGAAGTTTGCATAGGCAGCACCAAATGTGTTCGGTGGTAGGTCCCAAGCATGCCCCACTTCTGTAGATATCACACGTGGTCGCTCCAACAAAACAGCCTGTCAAGTAGATAAATTGTTCTTGGTTATGAACAATAAAATTAGAGGCAATACTCATGGCCATAGAGTTAAGAAGATGCCAGCAACAAAATGAGAAAAAAGAAATGTAGCATTAGCTAGGGGGCCAACAGAGAAGATTTAACATTAAAAGAATGGTCTATCTTCCAGAAAGGATTTCTCATTGATCTGCGCATCATACAAAACACTATCAACACAGTATCACTGGGGGTTTCACAAAAATGAAAATTCCAGTCTCAAAATTAAACTGAAATTTCAATCTTTTTGGGGGTCACATATCATCTGTTTATGAATGGGAAAAAGATTAGAAGTACAGAACAGTCAGTTACAAATGCAAGATAAATATGAAAGAATTGGAAGCATAAGTACATTGAAACAATGACAAAATGTAGGTTGAAGGATCGAAGAGGCTGTTCTAACTAGTTTGACCCTTCATGAATCAAGATACAAAAATTTTGGTCGATGGGCAATTTGTATCCCACCCAAATTTATACACTGACAAATTCTTTTTCTTGATAAGTAAGATTGTTATATAAACGAAAGGCTACTCTATGCATGAAGAACATAGAGCAAACCCAAAAAATACAAAAAGGAGAAAACAGAGAAAAAACGAAAAAGAAAACCAATCAACAAATTAATTACAAAGAGAAAGAGAGCTAAGGAAAGAAGGGAGAGAATCACTAGTTGTGAGTCCCCATGCCCGAGACCAATCAAAAAGAGTCCCACTAAAAGAAGCAAGCATTTGATCACCGGAACTATCCAAATCCTCAAAAGTCCGCCGATTCCGTTCCTTCCAAATATACCAAAGGATGCACAACGGAACTAAATTCCAAATCTGAGACGAGTACTTCCCCAACCAATTTCACCAGCCAAAAAGCAAATCTGGGATCGATCTAGGTACAACCCAAGACAGGCCAAAAGTTATAAAAACAAAACTCCATAACCGATAAACCATCTTACAATGAAGAAGTAAGTGGTCTACTGTCTCTCCACAATGTCGGCACATAATACACCAATCCACAAAAAACAATCTCCTCGTTGGTAGTGATCAAATTATAAAAACTGCATTCATAGTGCAGCAAAGTTTTGACAATTACGTTCTGGATGTGTTGCAAAGTACCAATTAAAAACCTAAGAGAAAAATTGAGTGACTCTTTCACTTTTCTGATAACATAAAATGTATCTCCACAAATATTGCAAACTTGACTCAATAAGTATTCAGTCCCTCATGGGCCTCATTAGTCATCAAATGCATAATATGAGAGCGAAACGGAAATATATTTAATCTTTCTTTTCCTATAACATGGATGTTTTTCATCATGACTGTTCTTCAATTTATGACACTGATGCTCTGATACTTCAAAATACGACACATTCCTATTAGAAGAAATTAAAAATTCATTGATAAGATCCCAAAGAAAATTAAGGGATCTTCTCGCTGGTAATACAATTGTTCATTCATAGTGACCTCCAAGCTTTGCAGCCTTCCAAAATGTTAAAGCAATGCATTTGCACTAGCAATTCTATATAGTTGTACAAAATTCTGTGATTTTTCTTATTTAAATATTCTCATTCCCTCAGCATATGAATGAAGAAAGTATCAATCATGGATTGATCAGCATTAGCATGGTTCATAATGAAGCATCATAGGGAACAGAAAATAACTAGTTCCTTTGCAAGAACAGAAACAATCAATACCCATAAACACAAAAGTAAAATTTAAATTTCGACCTTCCAACAAGCAAATTTAACAGTAACACGTGGGACATACCAGGAGTATCAAAAGGCACCAGCAAGCTAATTTCTATAGAACATGTTTTCATTCAAAATGAACCCAAAAAAAATCTAGTCTAAACACTATGAAACTTCGGTAATCAAAATACTTAATTTTCATGACAACAAAAACATAAAGACAGGCTTGTCAAGCAGAAACAATGGCCACAACTATGAATACCATAACAATCAACATTCACACAACTACAACAGGCTATCCAGTAAGTTCAATGTCATCATTCATTATCAAATCTAAATACGTCATAAACAACTAATAAGTTTGGAGAATAGACTTACTCTGCCTTCTGGGCTCCTCTTCATCCTCTCGAGAACTCTTTCAAAAGAAGGCTTTCCAGTTGTCTCCCCAAGGGCTGCTATTAGATCTGCTCTTCGTGGATTCAGCAATGCACCTACTGCCGAGCCAACTGCAACAGCAGCCTGCTGCCATCTTTTAAGCGGGGTACGAGCACCTACTATCATCCTATCTATCCTCCTCACTATCAAATTCTAACCAAATCCAAACAACGACAATAACAACCCCCCCAAAAAAAAAAAAAAAAAAAAAAAAAATCAGTACCTTACAATAACATGAAAGTCCCCAAAAACAAATAAGAATACAGAGCCACAACAAGTCTTGACAAACTTATACTCAATGAAGCATTTCAATCCTCTCATTGTCAAATTCTAACCACACCAAAATAAAAACCCAAAAATTGAAAAGGTAGAATATGAATCCACAACAAGTTTGCACAAACTTAAACTCTAAGAGGCATTTCAACAAGCACCTTCTGTGCCCAAAAGAGGCAAAGCAAGAATTCTATGTTTTCTTAAAAATAATCTAACAAAAAAAAAAAAAAAACTAATAAAAATATCATAAGTTTTAGATTTTGATGCATAATAATAATAATAATAAAAAATATATCATAGCAACCAAAAAGAAATGGATATAAGTAAATGGGCAATGCAAGTTCAGGACCCACTTCTCAATATAAAACTTCTTTTTGTTTCTTGACAAATTTCTAGGCAAACAAACAGAAAACTAAGATGAAAAGTTTAGAATTACCTGAAAGTTTCTGTCGGTGGAACAAAAAAAATTATGTGAACACAAACGTTATTCTGACTAAACCCAGGCGGCGATGGCGGCGAAGGCTTCAGGGAAATCGAATCGCACTTAATGTGGGTGTGGTTTCTCGCTGCCACCGCTCCAGTGGAGAAGAAGAACACGTTGGAGTTCTAGAGAAGAAGAAGAGCTAGAGGATCCGATCCGATCAGGTATTTGATATGTTTTGGGTTTTGTATTTGGTTTTGTTCATGGGTCTTTGGGGCTTGGTAGTGGAGAGTGGGACGGCAACAAGAAGGAAAGCGAACGCTCTGTTTCTATAAAGATAGTTTTGCGAAGTATTAAAAAATATGCAAAAATGCAAAACTGACCCTCTAACTTTCAGCTTTTGTCATTTCAGTACTCTAACTTTTAGTTTTGTCATTTCAGTCCTCTAAGTTTCAATTTTTGTTAATGTAGTCTTTCGTTAGAAGTCAGTTATCTTTTTCCGTTAAATGACCCTTTAATTTTTAGCTTCTTTTTTATAATAATTTTTATAATTAAAAGAAAATTTAAAAAAAAAAAGCTGAAAAAAAAAAAGAAAAAAAGAAAGAAAGAGTAACCTGAGAAATCAAAACCTTGAACATGTCAAAGAAGACCAATCCACAAACCTGAATCTAAGTCCCAAATGAAACATAGCCGCGTTCTCGAGCAACAAGCCAATGGCATGCAGCACACCGCACGCCTCAAAGCTGATTTGACATAGCCCATCTCCTCTTTTTTGTTTTCGAACAAGATGAACAATAACAAAGAAATCAAAGCTCCTCTCAGTAAGATTTTCATAATCTCTTTCCTCCTTTCAATTTTTTTTTTCTCTTCATATTTCCACCTCTCTAAACACTAAGCTAAGCTTCAAAATCTTCTCATTCATGCACAGTCCAGAACTCTCAAATATCGAATTCGAAAAATTCCACCGACTCCGAGAAATATCCGATTGAGCAAGTAGCTCTAACGGTTCCGACCACCGACGACCCTTCTCTCTCGTGCTTCACATTCTGAACATGGATTCTAGGGAGCATAGCGTGTGTGGTCCTCTCATTTCTCAACCAATTCTTCTGGTACTACAAAAAGCCTCTCTCGCTAACATCAATCTCGGCTCAGATCGCGGTGGTCTCGCTCGGACCCCTCATGGTGTCGACGATAACGGAGCGAGTGTTCTTCAAGGGGACTCAGGGAGTGTATTGATCGGTGGTGTGTTGAGCGTAGACTTCACCAGAGACTCGGGGAGATTGATATCGGAGATCATGGAATAGTGAGGAGGGGAATGGTTGTGCTGGTAACAGAAGAGGTAGATCCAGATCTTGGTGGCGAAGACGACGCAAGAACAGAGGCACAGGTTTTGCACAGATCTTGCATTCGCCATTTCCGAATGTTTTTTTCTTTTCTTTTCTTTTTTACAACTTTTTTTTTTCTTTTAACTATGAAAATTATTATTAAAAAAAAGTCAAAACGGTGTAGTTTTGATCACTTAACGGAATAAGATAACTGAGTTCTAACGGAAGACCACATTGACAAAAATTGAAACTTAGAGGATTGAAATGACAAAACAGAAACTTAGAAGACTAAAATGACAAAAGCCGAAAGTTAAAGGATCAGTTTTGCATTTTTGCCTAAAAAATAATAATAATAATAATAAAAGAAAATTTATTTTTGATTAACGGAAATAGTATTACTTATTTTAAGAAGATGTTTTCTATTTTTTTTTTAAATAACTCTATTTTACAACAAATTAAATAAATAAATAAAAGTTAAGAAATTATTTTTTAACTCATTTAAAATAATTATTAAAATAAAATAGTTTTATGTAAAATACATTTTAGAAAATGACTTATTTTTTAGAAAATGTTTTTGTCTAAACAAATAAGGCAAAAGTCTCCGATTAGTTCTTGAAACAAAACTAAATACAAAACTCGAGTCCAATTGACTCGAGTTTTATGTGCATTCCAAAATCGAGTAGTTTTCTAAATAGTTTTAAAAACGTGTTAACTAAGGGATATGTTTGGAAAATGCATATATAATTCTTTAAAAATATTTGGGCTTTTACTATTTCAATTCGGGCCACTCCATATTGGGGCTTGATAATTGGGCCTTAAGACGTATATAAATCAGCTGAAACATCTAAAATCATTGCTTGATTATCTAAAAATAACAAAATTCTTCACATGATGATACAGCTCTTCTGGTAATTCATGACTCTTAATAGTCTCTTTTTGACTTTTTCAATTTTTTCCCTAGGCTTCGAGTCTAGTTTTTCAACAACAACAAAAAAGTTACATTATATGCACAACCCACATTCTTTTGAGCTCATTTTGTTACAATATATATAGAAATTGTTGTAGGTATTATGAGTGAGAAAGGGTTTCATAAAAATAAAAATAAAAAATAAAAAGAATGAGAAAGAGAAAAGCACATACCAAAAAAAGGTACATTATGTGTATTTACATTGAGGGATTTATATAGTAGATGAACTCTACTTAGCCCTAACCAACCATATGTTACCCTAGGTTTACAATGAGTTGCAATGTTAACCCTAGTTGAGTTCTCTAACATCCCATCATAGTTAATACGAAAACTTGAATTTAATTGAAAATACTTCAATGCCCATTGACCGAAATAGGATTGTTGTCAATCGAATGTTGGAGGAAAAGGATGTTGGATATATTTCAACAGTTTATTTTTGTGATAAAGTAACATGAACAACATACAGATCTAAATATAAGTAATAACACAAATAGATGTGATAGAATAAGAAAAAATCTGCAAATAATTAAAAAACTCACAAGCCAAATACATGAAGGATGAATGATTTGGATTAAGTCTTGTGTTTGACACAATTTCCTAAAAGCAGATTTCGCCTCTCACAAACCATTGTGGTGCTTTGAGACTCACAAGCGTCTGCCTCCCAAGATAAAATGATTTATAACATGAAAAATAAAGCACACAAGGTCGTGCTCTGCGAACTACTTAATGTCTCTTTCTCTCTCTTTGACACAAAATGAAAATGCAAAAAATATTCTCACTGAGAGAGTTTTTTGAAAAGTAGTTTTTATGAATGAGAGAATATGAAAATTATACGTTCCTAAACAGGTACTCTATTTCAATAATAACTGTTGTGCATAGACTAACTGGCTCAAAAATTAAAATAATGCCTAGTCCACGTATGCCAAAAGCCCAACCCAATGTCCAACTCATGAGCACATAAACTTATATATTATCTCTTTCCTTTCCTATGTGGGACTCATGATTTTTTGACCACTTTTAATAACATCTTTAAGTGAACATAGAAAACATCAATTTCTTATTCACTCCATGCAATTTTTCTAACAAGTCCACACATGAATAGAAATTGATAAACACAATGCAAATGATGATGCAGACACAGAAAGAGTAGAAGAAAAGTTATTGTATCGGGAGAAGTAGCTTGTGGCTTTGAACTTTCCTTTGTGAAAGACTATCAGATATGCTAGTTAACTAGTGAACATGATGTCTTGAACTGTTCAGCCGTTTGTGTATACCAAGACAATAGAATTCACACAGCTCTTTTTCGAACATATTCCGTTCTTATAGTTGTGTTCATTTTGGCCCTGAACATATCCTGGTAAATTCATGAAGTGCTTTAGAGAATTCAGCCTTAAACTCTCATGGAAACGGCCCACTTCACACTCATATAGGTGAATCTTATTAAGAGTATCCTGCTATACCCCACTTGGAATTCCAAGATATAAGAATTATTAAAGGCAAAGCTTACCCTGAACATCGCTTACAAGCATCACTGGGTGGGAGATGTAATCTCCATAGTGATAAAAACTAGTCTCCACAATTCGGTTGTCCCTTTGAACCTAGATCTTAGGATCTCTAGTCAACTAGGTTGGGTTGCCATCTTGAAGACTTTTATGTCATAGGCTTTAATCCCATTCCCATTGATGAGCAGTTTACTTGCTTCCTATTCAAACCTTTGGTTAACGGGTCCGCTATATTCTCTTTTGACTATATGAAATCAATGGAAATAATTCCATTGGAGAGCAATTGCCTCATGGTATTACGTATGCGACGTATATGTCGAGACTTACCATTGTACATATGACTCTGTGCCCTAGCAACAGTTGATTTGCTATCACAATGTATACAAATAGAGGGCACAAGTTTCATCCATATTGGCATATCCTCCAGAAAATGACAAAGTCACTATGCTTCTCCTACTTTGTCCAATGTGATAAATTATGATTTCATTGTGGATCTGGCAATGCATGTTTGTTTAGAAGACTTCCAAGATACTGTTGCACCACCAAGTGTAAAGACATATCCACTCATGGATTTGGTGTCTTTTTTGTCGGATATCCAATTAGCATCACTATACCTTTCTAGTACAGCTAGATACCGAGTGTAGTGCAACCCATGGTTTAGGGTGTATTTCAAATACCTCAAAATCCTAACTAATGCCTTTCAGTGGTCTTCCCTTGGATTACTAGTGTATTTACTCAACTTGCTGAAAAAATATGCTATGTTCGGTCTAGTGCAGTTCATTATATACATAAGACTGCCTATTATTCACAAATACTCTAACTGAGATATGCCTTGCCCTTTATTCTTAGTTAGATGTAAATTTACATCTACAAGTGTTCTTACTGGACTGTCATCATATTTTTTGAATTTCTAAAGAACTTTCTTAATATAATGTGATTGAGATAAGGCAAGTCCATCAATTTTTCTATAAATTTTAATTCCTAGTATCACATCTACAACACCTAAATCTTTCATGTCGAACACACTAGTCAACATTCTCTTGATAGCTTTAATGATATCATTATTGCTACCTGTAATGAGCATATCATCAACATAGAGACACACAATGACATAGCCATTTGCAGTAAACTAATGCCTTTCAGTGGTCTTCCCTTGGATTACTAGTGTATTTACTCAACTTGCTGAAAAAATATGCTATGTTCGGTCTAGTGTAGTTTATTATATACATAAGACTGCCTATTATTCACAAATACTCTAACTGAGATATGCCTTGCCCTTTATTCTTAGTTAGATGTAAATTTACATCTACAAGTGTTCTTACTAGACTGTCATCATATTTCTTGAATTTCTAAAGAACTTTCTTAATATAATGTGATTGAGATAAGGAAAGTCCATCAAATTTTCTATAAATTTTCATTCCTAGTATCACATCTACAACACCTAAATCTTTCATGTCGAAATCACTAGTCAACATTCTCTTGGTAGCTTTAATGATATCATTATTGCTCCCTGTAATGAGCATATCATCAACATAGAGACACACAATGACATAGCCATTTGCAGTATCTTTATTATACACACATTTGTCACACTCATTGATTCTAAACCCATTTGACATCATTGCATTGTCAAATTTTTCATGCCATTGCTTTGGAACTTGCTTTAATCCATAAAGAGATTTAACAAGCAAGCACACTTTCTTTTCTTGACCAGGAACAATGAACCCCTCTGGTTGTTTCATATAAATCTTCTCATTTAATTCACCATTTAAGAATGTAGTTTTTACATCCATTTGATGTATCCCAAGGTTATGCAATGCTGCAATAGGTATCAACATCCGAATGGATGTTATTCTCGTAACATGTGACTATATGTCAAAATAATCCACACCTTCCTTTTGTTTGTAACCCTTTACCACAAGTCTTGCCTTGTACTTGTCAATAGATCCATCAGATTTTAGTTTCCTCTTAAAATCCATTTATATTCTAGAGGTTTACAACCTGGTAGAAGATCCATTAGTTCCCATGTATGATTTTGTAAGATGGATTCAATCTCACTATTGACAGTTTCTTTCCAGAAAGGCGCCTCAGGTGTAGAAATAGCTTCCTTGAAGATTTGAGATTCATCTTCTAACATATAAGTTAGAAAATTTGGATCAAACAATTTTGACGTTTTAGTCCTTTTACTTCGTCTAGGCTCAACCTCATTCCTCTCTTCCATCAACTCTTGATCGTGAGAGGTACTAGATGTAGGCTCAAAATTTCTCTTAAGGGAACTTGATACTTGTGTGGATTTGTAAGGAAATATTTCTTCAAAAAATACTACATTCATTGATTCAATAATGGTATTCACATTCATGTCAGGAATGTTAGATTTGTGAATTAGAAACCAATATGCACTACTATTATGAGCATAACCAACAAAAACACAATCCACTGAATTTAATCCTATCTTTATCCTTTTAGGAATAGGGACAACCACCTTTGCCAAACACTCCCACACCTTTAAGAATTGATAGCAAGACTTTTTACCTTTTCATAATTCATATAGCGTCTTATTGGTTTTCTTTCTGGGCAATTTATTAAGAATATAATTGGCGGAAAGAATAACTTCCCCCTACAAGTTCTGTGGTAAACCAGAACTTATCAACATTGCATTCATCATTTCATTTCTTTTAAGGTTATATTTTTCCTTTCAGCAACTCCATTTTGCTGAGGTGAATAAGGTGAAGTGGTTTGATGAACAATATCGTGCTGTAAACAAAACTCACCAAAAGATGATTCATATTCCCCACCTCTATTACTCCTTAGAACCTTAATCTTCTTGTTGAGTTGATTCTCAACCTCATTCTTATATAGAATGAATGCCTTAATTGCCTCATCCTTGCTCCTTAGCAAGTACACATAAAAGTATCTAGAGCAATTATCTATGAAAGTGATTAAATATTTCTTACCACCTCTAGTTTGTATAGATTTCATGTCACGTGCATCACTATGTATTAAATCTAGAGGTTCAGTGATTTTTTCAACTAATCTAAAAGATGCTCTAGCCATCTTAGCTTCCACACAAGTTACACACTTATAATCAAAATCAATTTCAAATCTAGGCAATAAATTTAAATTGATTAGTTTATGTAAAGCATGATAATTAACATGACCCAATCTACCATGCCATACATTAGATGACTCAAGCATGTAAGCAAAAGATATACCCTTATTATTATTAATAGTAGGAAAAGCAGTCATTACATTCATCTTAAACAAGCCATTGCTCAAATATTCTCTGCCCACATACATTCCACTCTTAAAGAGTGAAAATTTATTAGTCTCAAAAACCAACTTAAAACCGTTTTTGCTCAACAATGAACCAGAATAAAAGGTTCCTTTGAATGTCTAGCACATGCAATACATCCTTCAAAGTAAGATACTTGCCCATAGTCATCTTTAGCACAACCTTTCCATTTCTTTCAATCTTAGAGGTTGAAAAATTACCCATGAAATTTTTTTCTCCACCATTCCTTGGTATTTCTTACTACTAAGTTCACTTCAAAAATCATTGCAGAAAGGTTCATGTTGGTTTGAGCCACAATAGGATTCACAACAATTTTGTTTGACATTTGTGTTCAACAAAATTCAAACAAATTGGATCCTCAAAAGTCAAAACCAGCCAAGTTTAAAAAATAAATATAAATATTTATAGAGCGTTTGGTATATGTACTTAAAAATTGAAAATATGTATTTAAAAACGTGTGTGAAAATATGTGTGGGTGAAAAAGTGTGTGAATATACATATAACGTTATTTAAAAATTAAAAAATAAGTATACTAAAGAGACCTTCCCTTCAAAAGTTATGTGCAAAATAGAAAGTCAAACCAACTATTATTATTATTATTATTATTATTATTATTATTTTCTTCAAAACCGAATTGCTGGAATAGAGCACGCACAGCACGAACAAACACAGAATATCTTTCGCAATAAACGATAAACTCAAACCAGTTTTTTCCAGCTTTTATAGAATACACAAGAAATTGCATGAAATGATGCCAACACGAAAAAAGAGATAAGAGATTGCAGATACAAAGCAAACAGACCTTCCTTTCAAAAGTTACTGTGCAAAATAGAAAGTCAAACCAACTATTATTATTATTATTTTGTTTTTTCTTCAAAACCGAATTGCTGAAATAGAGCACGCACAGTACGAACAAACACAGAATATCTTTCGCAATAAACGATAAACTCAAACCAGTTTTTTCCAGCTTTTATAGAATGCACAAGAAATTGCATGAAATGATGCCAACCCGAAAAAAGAGATAAGAGATTGCAGACACAAAGCAAACATCAATCATATGGTCTACACACATGACTCTATACCATGCCCAGTCAATCAAAAATCCAAAGGGACAAATATCCTAATATTATATAATATAATTAAAGAAGGTGGATAGCCTTGAAAAATCAATATCACTAGCACAGTCAAACACGTAATCAACTTTTGAAAATGGAGGAGTCTCGGTCAAATTCTGCAGGATATTAGATCTTCAGCTCTTGTCTTCAACTGCTGGAGCACCTTCCATCATCTGAAAAGGGATGGCAACAAGGCGCCTAAGAGTTAGCTAGAGATTCAGAGCTCACGGGTCAATCTCACATATGGAAGGACTAAGGAGGTCCTCACCACCTTTCGTTCAGCAGATTTTAATTGATGACCTATTGTAATTCTTTCTCTTGTCCCGCTGTAATCCAATTTCAGATCAATGAAATCCATATTTTCCTATATAAAAAAAAAAAAGTTTTGAAAATCATAAATCAATTTATAATATAAACAAGTAGATATTCATGCTCAGCGGTAAACATTAATCCCAGTTTTTTCAAGTTTTGCGTAGAGTATGTGCAACTGTCGATTTAGTGTTCTTCAACGAATACAAAATTCCTTACACCGTAAATCACAAAAATAATTTTTTTTTTTTAAATCTGCTTTAATATGGTTGGATATATTTCAACCATTTATTTTTGTGATAAAGTAAAAAGAATAACATACCGATCTGAATATAAGCAATAACACAAATAAATGTGATAGACGAAATAATAAATAGATACTATATATAAGAAGAAATCTGCAAATAATTAAAAAACTCATCGATCAAATGCGTGAAAGATGAATGATTCAAATTAAGTCTTGTGTTTAACACAATCTTCTTAAATCAAATTTTGCCCCTCACACAATCACTGTGGTACTTTGAGAGTCACAGACATTTGCCTCCCAGGATAAAATGACCTATAGCACGAAAACGAAGCACACAAGGTCGTACTCTGCAAACTATTCAATGTCTCTTTCTCTTTCTTTGACACAAAATGAAAATGTACAAAATATTCTCACTAGGAAGGTTATCTAAAAAGTAGTTTTTATGAACGAGGGACTATGAATTTATACAATCCTGAACAAGTACTCTGTTTCAATAATAACTGTTATGCACAGACTAACTTACTCAAAAATTAAAATAATAAAATATTATTATTTGGACAAATAGGCTTAGTCCACATATGCCAAAAACTCAACTCAATGTCCAAGTCATAAGTATATAAACTCATATACTGTCTATTTCCTTTCTTAAGTGGGACTCAATATTTTTTTTACCACTTTTAATAATATCTTCAAGTGAATATAAAAAATATTAATTTTTTATTCACTCCATGCTATTTTTCCAATAAAGGATAGCTACATCAGAGGGGAAAAAGATGAGAAAAAAAGAACAGCAAATTATGCGATAAACTTAATGGATGTCAACTTTGTAAGTCTATTAAAAAAGTAATGTGTGAATCACATAAATAATGACTCATGATTTATTAATATAAAAAGTGCCGCTTAATTGTTTGAAGGAAATTCCTTCAAATCAATTTTGAGGAAAAATTTTCAAATCTAGTAGGGAAAAAAATTGGATTTTGTTAATAAGTATTCTTAGAGTAATTATTAATAAATCATTTTAAAAACTTTTAACACCACATTCATAAAAAAAAAACTACCTTTTCTAAAAATATTTCTTAAACTAATATGTTCATTAACTTTTTCCAAATCGCTATTCCCAAGTTAGGCTGAAGCTAAAAAATAAAATTATATGCTATTAAGGAACGTTCATGAATCATGATAGCTTGACGTTTTTATGGGTTTGATGATTGTCCTTTAGGTGTTAATAATTCATTTTAGAAAAGTTTTGAAACTACTTTTATGAAAAACGAAAAAAACTGTCAAAATATTAATTACTTTTTTTTTTTTTTTTCATAAAAATTTTATTTAAATTGATTATTAACCAATGCCTTAAGAAAATTCATTAACATTTTCCTTATCTTTTATTGTAAAACCAAACACTAATTGGTTTTTCAAAAAGAGCAAGATTAGCCCAAATGAAGTGACGACAGAGCATTAATTAGAGCTAGACCTTCATATAATAAGCTTTTAAAAAAAAAAAAAACTAAAATCATAAATTATTTTTCAAACGGTTAATATAATAAATAATTATTAGTAAGTACAAAAATTAACATTAACAAAAATTAGTAAAAATATTATAAAATAGTTTATAAACTTAACTAACCATCATTTATTATGTTTGGTTGCATCCTTCATTCATTAAAGTGTCATTAATGAAAAAAGAAAATCACCTAAAATGGTACTCTTGAACAAAACACGTGTCTTCGTTAATCGAAAAAACCAAAACACGATCCTTCCAAAAAAAAACAAAACCAAAACACAAGTACTGCAATTACTCCTTCGTGAACCTTTGTTTTTTTATTTTTTTTGATAATTCACTTCTTCAGCCACCTGAAAAGGACTTGTTCATGCGTGGACTGGTTCGGGGTATGCATTCCTGTGGGTAGGGCGCTCTCCCAAGTCCCAAGTCCCAAGTCATTGAAAATCTTCCAATGAATGGTCCATTTCACATACTCACATGGCGACATTAGGTTCACCTAGCCTCACAAAAATAAATAAATAAATAAACAATGACATTGGTTCATGGGCAAAATTTGTCAAATAGTAGCATTTTAGAAAAAATTTTGGTGCAGAGCATGCAGGAACGGACCCATGTTGGGGCAGAGGCCCCCCCCCCCCCCCATAAAAACAAATTAAAAAATTTGCTCTTTTATATATATATATATATATCTATTTGTCTCTTCTCATCTAAAATATTTAGATATTGACCTACAAGAAAATAAATAAATAAATAAAATTCATGTCCCTTTAACTACAAAAAAAAAAAAAATATATATATATATATATATATATATGGACTAAACAAAAATCGCGGACAAAATAATAAGCACTTATTTTGTATGTTATACTTTGTTGATATGTTTTATAATATGAAATGTTTAAGAAATACTTATTTTGTATGTAGTATTTTGTTGAATATGAAATAGATATTAGTTTTTATTTTCATAAGTATTTTTTTGGTTTTAAGCTTTGCCCCCCCCCCCCCCCTTCCCAGGTATGAATCCTAGTTCTATCCTTGAGAGCATGCGGATGAAACATTTTAGTAAGTTGGACTGTTTTTTGAACTTGAGTTTAACAAACTCGAGTTCTAACCCAATTCCCTCTTGCGTGAAGTCTGACATGGACTCAAAAAAAAAATGTGGAAATCGAGTTTGTGAAACTCGATTTCCATTAGAACAGAACTCAAGTTTCTTGTGAAAAATCTTGGAACTCAAGTTTCATAGACTCGAGTTCCATTTTTTTTTTTTTTTAAAGGTCTAACTTACTAAAATGTTTCATCTGCAAGCCTTTTTGCTAGTATTTTTTCAAAAAGATGCTTTTCTGCAAATTTTGCCTTGGTTCATGAATATAAAACAAAGCTCTACGTCCCTTAAAAAAAAAAAAAAAAGCTCTATGACTATCAATTGCTTAAAATGGTATGTAGTGAATAATAGTATAAAACTTACATTACTCTCCTTTAAAAATTATTGTAACTTTTAAGTAACGTTTATAGTGTGTTTTTGTATTAAAACTTTTTTTTTCTCTCTCATCTATGTGTGTTTCTAAAAGAAAAGAGTTCGGGATAGTTGCTTCTAGGACTAAATTATAAACAATTGCTTATTACTTTTAAAATGATTCACTATATTTTGGCACTGCTTATGATAGAGTCTTTTTGCTTAATATTGGTAAAAATAGAGTTTATTTGTGATATGTGTATTGTTCAAAGTTATTTAGGTGTTTGAGGAGAGAGATAAATTTTGGCAATAATATTGTTGAAATCGTGAGAAAAAGTAAAAGAGATGAGAGACAAATGATACGATGAAGGAGGAGAGAGAAAAGTAATTTCGGCAATAGTGTTGCCGAAATTGCTATTGATCAATAAATTAGTATTATGGTAATATCATTGCCAAAATAAGTGAAAAAAAATGAAGAAGAAGAAGAAGAAGATTATGACAATTTAAGTGCCGAAATAGGAGAGATGAGAGAGGAAACAATTTTTTTTTTGGGCAATCCCAATGCCAAAATAAGCGAGAAGAAAGATAATTCATATATCCTAATAAATATAATTTCAACCTAACATAGATAGTGGCAGCCAACATGCAAGCCATGGTGGTTATAGGACCACCCTAACTTGCAAAAAAAAATGTATATAAACACTTGCCAAAAAATTATTACATGCTAAACTAATCTATTGTGACCATCCTATTAAAAATTTTGAACACCCTAACTTGAGAATTACAAAAATTTGTGTTCAAAAAAAAAATAAGAGTAGACAAATTTTTTATTTTGGGCAATCACAGTGCCAAAATAAGAGAGAAGAAAGATAATTCATATATTCGAATATTATATACATATTTATATAGTTTTTGCCTAACATAGACAGTGGCGGCCCTATGACCACCCTGACTTGCAAAAAAATGTATATATACACTTGCCAACAAAATATTATATGCTAAACTAATCTATTGTGACCATCTTAATAAAAAATTTGAACACCCTAACTTTAGAATTATAAAAATTTGGGTACAACAAAAATAAGAGTAGTGCTACTACATTCACAACATTTTCATAATAATTTTAGAACAAATTTAATGTAGTAAGCTGTTACTAATTTTAATTTATGCCAAATACTAATATTAATTTTTTACTCACCAATAACAGCTTTTTGCATAAGATTTATTGTAAAAATGTTATGGACGTAGCATTACTCCAAAATTAATTCTGCCTCCAAACATAATTCTTAATCCCTATTTTTTAAAACTTAAATAACAACAATAAATATTAGCTCAAATAACAACAAACCTAAACCAAACAAAAACAAGATAAAACCAAACAACAAGTGAAAAGAATTATTCAATGAAATGCCTATTATAAAACAAAAATAAATAAAATTTGTAACTCGTTCAACCTATTCAATACAAAAAATTTCTAATTTTATTTTTCTTTAAAAAAAATGGCTCCAAGAAAAATATTACGATAAGTTAAATTTCTTAGTGACCACCCTAACCACAATTCCTAGAGCTACCATTAAACATAGATTTTATACCTATTAGAGCAACTGCATCAATCCGGCCAAATTTTTCCGTCTATTTGACATTAAAAACCTACTTTTTCTATTTTACACTGCCACTTTTCCAAAATACTTATATCAGTTCATCTATTTTACAATCCCCTCTACTTAAATAATAATAATTCTTTAATTCTTTAATTTTTATTTTATATTTTTATTTTTCCCTATCTTTTTATCTTTTCTTTTGTACTTATCTTATTTTTCTTTGTCCTTATCTCATCTCTCAAACCAATCTTTGTCCTTCTTCTACTTCTTTCTTCTTCTTTTCATGGTAAACTCCTCCTTCTTCATTTCAAGGTCATGGTCAGATCACATCCCTCCACAAGCATCTTCTTCTTCTTTTTCCTCTCATGGTCAAATCATTTATCCACCACAAGCACCAATCTCCACCACAAGAACCACAAGAATCAAAACCCACAAGTACAGACTTCATCAACCCACAAGCACCGATCCACGAGCATTAAAACCCATTCCCATCGATCCACAAGCACCGATATCCGCCGTAACACCAATCCACAAGCATCTAGACCCAAATCTGTCAACCCACGAACTCTGGTCTAGTGCTACTAGCACCACAAGAATCAAAACTCACAAGCACGGACTCCATCGATCCACCGATCCACATGTGACCAACACCAGCACTAATCTGTCTCTCTGTTGGTTTGTCCACGTTGGTGTGTTTGTGTTTGTGTGTATCTGAGGAAAAAGAAGATGAGGAGAGAAGAAATCGACTCATTTTGCACGGAGAAGAGAAAAAAAAAAAAAGGTGTGAAATGTGAAATTAATAAAATAATAGTATACATAGCTACAGTAACCGTGCATGTATGCATGGTTACTGTAGCAAATATGTAAATATACACAATTTTAAAAGGACTGATGTGAAAGATTTTTTGAGCAAAATTTGTAAAATTTGTTGTTTTTTGTATTTTGCAAAAATTTGCATCCACTAATGTGGATGCTCTTACCATGATATATATATATATATATACTATAAAAATTGGAATCTCTCTTTAGTAAACATTCAAGGTCCATTTGGTTTCCCCATCACTCAATTTTCTTAACTCAGTTTCCAAAACTCATAACTAAAATTCAAAACTCATCACTCGGTTTCCTTGAAAATCTCAAAACTCCTATTTGGTTTAAAAACCCACTCACATAACTCATTTTTTTTAGTCAACTTTTTGCTAAAGTTGTGGACCCCACCCATTGACACTACACAATGGTGAAACCGTTTCCTACCTGCGCGTCCAGGTTCTTTTCTTCTTTTATTTTTTTCCTCTTCTTCATTTCATCCCATCAGAAAACCACTTATTTTCTTTTCTTCCCTTGCCTCCCATATCAACACAGAAGCACGACAGAACAGGTCCTCTTATGGTTTCCGATCTTCCTTCATTTTTCAATTTCAATTTCCTTCCCATAAGACCCACTTAATACACCTCTTTCTAGCACTGAAATTGTATGCCTCACCCTTCGTTGAACCGAGATCGTGGTCAGGGGCAGTAAGCACATGATGGTGACGATCTGGTCTTTCTCTCTCTTTGATGCCACACAAAAAAATCGAAAAGAATGCATAGCAGACCTAAACCACAAACATAGCAAACCCAAACTTAGAACCCTTAGATCGAAGACTCAAATCACGAACTTACACACAAAGATGAACCGATTTGGGCTAAGCTTGAACTGATCTCACGGTGGCTCGTGGTGGTGATGGTGGTTGCTCGTGGTGGTTTCTCTGTATCTCCCCTCTTCAATTTGTATTTGATTTTTGTTTCTCTCTTCTTTGTTTCTTTCTCAACTGTTTTTGGTTGGTTTAAATTGGTGATTATTGGGTTTAAAGTGGTGAGTTGTTTAGGTTCGGATTGGTGATGGTGGGTTTCGGTGGTGGTCATTTGGGTGTTGGCTGGGTTTCACGGTGGAGATCTAGTTTAAGTCACAGTGGAGGTTGGGTTTGAGATTGGGTTTTTGGGTTTCAATTGTTTCTCGGTCTCAATTCTTGTGGTGGAGGCATGGCTTGAATCGATTGGGGCTAGTTTTGTGGGTTGATTTTGGCGATGGCTGAGTTTCAATTTCATGGTGGTTGTCGGCGGCGCTGGGTTTGTTGTGGTGGTGCTTGCAACAGTAATGTCGAACAGCCTTTGAACGGACATGACAACACACAAGTTACGGGCCCCACAAAGTTCGAAAATTTATGTTGGTGCCATTGAGCTATGTATCTCAGTTTTTGAAAACAGCCGTTTCCTGTTTTCTATTTCCATTACTCTGGCTCAAATTTTTGAGTTTTGAGTGATTAAAATACAATATGAAAATTAAGTCAAACAAAAAAATTTTGTGTAAATCTTACATGTTTTGAAAACTTAATTATGAATTTTGAGTGATATAATTCAAAACTGCTCTAAACCAAACAAACATGCATTCAAAGTTCATGTAAAGTATCAATAAAAAATTGTGCGTACTCAATTTCAGTTGGAACATGTAATTTTAACTCTTTACCTCGATGAATGAAAAACATGGGCTACAAACAGGTTGGACTAAGTCCAAGAGTTTTATTTTTTATTTTTTTCTCTACCACTCCTAATTTTTCACGTAAATAATTATGGCAAAAGTCAGCATGTTTTACGTGGCTGTATAATTTTTTTATCATGGGAGCATTGACCCTGACAAGTAATGCGGCGCCGTACTATATAATAGCTGCAATGCCCTTTAATTAATTAAGACTGACTAGAAGTGTACGTAACGTAAATCTACGAAAGATATGATGCTTATGAATTGATTTGCTTCTGACTCTCTCTCCCTTAAAAGAAGAAAAAAAGGAAAAGCTGCGTATATTGCTCAGCCTATTAGCTGCACGCCTGAACTGCACACAGTGATTAACTTGCTGCATGGGATTGGCCACTGATATATGATATCGTACTTCCTTCAGTCTGCACTCTGCAATGCATGCCTCACCCAAATCCTTGGAAAAGGAAATTGCACGATCATATTTGTCATTCATTACTGCATAAATTTAACGTCCTACCAAGGGTCCCTCATTTCTTGACTCACCCTTCTTTTTTTTCTTTTCTTTTTTTTTTTAATGCTTGCTGGGTAATTGTTTATGCAGGGGCTCCATTCCTTGAGTTAAAGGTCATATTAACTAATGATTTTTTTGGCATTAGTTAACAATTCAGTTAAAAAATATTTTTATGAAAAAAATAATCAATATTTTGATAATTTTTTTTATTTTTTATAAAAATGAAGTCAAAATTTTTCTAAAATTGATTGTTAACTAATACTCTATGAGTACCCGTTATTAATTTTTTTTTGTAAGACGTATATAGACTTTTAATTTAAGAGTATATATTGCAGCTTGATAGTAGGAGTTATTATATTATTTTATATGGTGGGTGTTGAGTCTATGAGTCCAAACTAAAAATTTCATTTCTTATTCAACGAAAAAAAAATCAAGAGTGTATAAAATAAATATGTCACGTTATTTTTATATAAATTCTACAATAAAATCTAGTTGGTAAGCATTAGCATTCACTTTAGTCCGTATATAATAGAAAAATATGTAAAATTTACATTGGTTTGCCAATAAATGACCCATATCAGTCTGTGTATAATTTTGTAAATTTGTATGTTTGCTATAGTAACCATGTAAATTTACACTGACTTTATTCATTCTCTATTTAGTTGTTTATTCTTTCTTCACATATATTGATGATAAAGGAAGAGAGTGAATGGTGGTTGTTGTGTATGAAGGAAGAGAAACAATTTAAAAAAATAAAGAAAAATTGATATTTTAATGAAATGTTGTGTAAAATAGATAATATGATATCGGATGTTTTGAAAAATGAGTATGTAAAATAAAAAAAGTAAGTTATTACGCTAAATAAACAGAAAATTTTGCACTAGCTAGCTGATGTAAATGCTCTTAACATGCTTTACCCAAGTGTGTAAATCCAAACGTTTTTCATTGTAGCCAATTTGTAAAAGTTTTTATTCTCAAATATTTTCTCTCTCCTCTCTCTTTTCTCACATCACTCTCGAATTGATTTATTTATATTATTTGTTGGTAAAGTTTATATTATTGTCTCGCTCCGCTCTCTTTTTCTTAGGGGATGAAAGTGTATTTTTTAGTTAAGTAGCCACATGACATAATTTAAAAAGGGGAATCGAAAGAACAATATATAAGGTACTGTACATAAGTTTTGTTCTTATTTTAATGAGTTGTATGTAAAAATAGAATCTGAGATGTTGGGTAAGTTATAAAATGGAATAGTAAAATAAATAAATTAGATTTTAAGGATGTAAAATAGATACATTTTTGCATCCCCGGATGCTAATGTTCTAAGTTATTAATGGTGAATAAAAAGGTTGTGTTACTAACGAATTCAAATTATAATCAATAATAATTTAACATCTAGACTTTGTTCATATAACAATTTAACACATAAGCTTTGTTGTAAAATTATTGTGAATACACTATGTCATAAGCATATATATTACTCTACTCATGGTTTATATGAGCATGAATATAAACCCTACCACTTCCTTTAGACTTCAACCTAATTTCTATGTTTTGATTTTGCAATAGTAGTAATTGTTCTTCATTGTGTTACAGAATGAAGGATGTCTAAGTAGTTCATGATTATTTCGTAATTTGTACTACAATATATTGTTATTCTTGGTTAGTAAAAGATCCTGCCCCATATATATTTGTTTTGGAATTATTTAAATATATAGATAAATTTAAATGTTTTCTACTAACATTATGGTAACTTGAAAATATTCTAGTAACTCCGTTGGACCTGTTTTATAGCTTTCCTTCATCCATAGGCAACCTTGAATCCTTTTGTAAGCTTGTGCTCTCTTGTTCTTGCTATTTGCTCAAAAGAAAAAAATTCATGGACAAAATTAATTTTCATAGTATTTGATACTCATGTCACCAAAAAAAGCGGAAGATAATCTGACATGGAATTATATATGTAAGAAAATTGTCATCCAATTCATTTGCTTCTATCTGCCTTTATCTATTGCAAGAGCTATTGTTTGTAATCACTTGGATTTGCTTTTAGCTTTCAATTGTGCTCTTCAACCAATCAACAAAAAGTTTATTCAAACAACAATAACTATCAACTCATAATTCTA
Organism: Quercus variabilis; assembly: GCA_030445155.1. Taxonomy (NCBI): domain Eukaryota; kingdom Viridiplantae; phylum Streptophyta; class Magnoliopsida; order Fagales; family Fagaceae; genus Quercus; species Quercus variabilis. Next base: position 72,396,483 of record CP129447.1, read on the forward strand.
ACTGAGCTAGATGTATACAAATTCTTACTCACTTTTCACTAGCTACATCCAAAGTTTGATGCAACCCTGCACTAACAATGGAATTTTACTTTAGTCTTTAACTTACTATAAAGATCTGTTTGGGATCTGCTTATTTTGCTGAAATTGAAAACCTTTTGTTGAAAATACTATAAATAAAGGTAAAAGTTAGCTGAAATAGTACAGTGAAACCCATAAATAATATTAAAAATAAGTTGAATAGTAAAATAAGTGCTTTTTTTTTGGCGTTTTGCAAAAAGCTGAAGCAATATTTGCGTTTTGGGCCAAGGCAAATAACGCTCTGGGAACGCGCAAAGTTTATGGAGCTGAGGAGGTCCATAAACAAAAAGGGAATGCGCGTTCTGGAAGCTATCCGTTGGCTCTTCCGAAAATTACGAAATTACCCTTGAAGGTCCATAAACATCAGTTCTCAGTTTGTGCTCTTCTCTGCTCTGCCGAAAGCCTTGAAGCTCACTCACGCTCATCTTTTCTTTGCTCTGCCCTTTCCGTGGTAAGTCATCCGTTTGCCTCATTCCTCTCCTCTCATCTCATCTCTCTGCTCTTCGCTCACCATTTTGCTACAAACACAGCACCACCTAACAAAATCAACACCACAATCAACCCAAAACACAATCAACAAAATCAACAATCAACCCACCAGTCTACCACCACAATCAACAAAACCCATTTCAAACCCAATTCAAAATCAACCCAAAACAAAATCAACTCAAAATCAAACCCAAAATCTATAGAAAATCAACACAAAATTTAACCCATTAATTGAAAACCCATAACCCAAACCCAAAATCAAAATCAAATACAAACCCAATGTTTCAATCATCTTCATCTTCATCATCATCATCATCATCATCATCATCTTCTCTCTTCCTCTCGGCTTTCAAATTGTCAAAAAAAAAAAAAAAAAAAGAGCTCAGCGGTGGAAGTGTGGAACGCTCTGGAGGAAGTGAAAGAGAAAAAGGAGAAAGAAAGAACAAAAAATGAAAAGTAAAGTGGAATGTTCTGGAGGGAAAAAGGGGGAAAGAGGGAAAAAGAAAAAAGAATAAAGAGAAGTGTACAGGCGTGGAGGTGTGTGGAGGAGAAAAAAAGAGGGGGAAAAAAAAGAAAAAAGAAAAGAAAAAAATAAATGTTATCACAGTATTTTCACAAAAAATTTTAAGGAGTAGGTTATTATTAGCTAATATTGGTAAGAAAAAAATAATTTTTTTAGAAGGAGAAAAAAATGATTTTAATAGTACATTAAAATCAAAATCAATATCATTTTTTATCACAATATTTTCACAATACTTTCACAATAAATCTTAAAAGGTAGGTTATTATTAGCTAATATTGGTGAGAAAAAAATAATTTTTTTAGAAAGAGAAAAATTGATTTAAGTATATGAAGTAGTTGATTTAAGTATGAAATAAACTCACGTAAAAAAAAAAATAAATAAATAAATTCTCTTATATATACATTGTTCTTTTTGGTAATTTATCCCTCAAACTGTTGCTTTTATAAGTGCTAACCAAACACTTAGTTTTTTCAAAAAACACTTTTTAATAGCTTTTATCAAACGCTCAGCTTTTTAAAAATGCACTTTTTAAAAACTCAACTTTTTCATTATGCACTTTTACAAAAAGCTAAACCAAACTCACCCTAAGTTGGTATTACCTTTAACTTTTAACTTTTAACTTTTAGATTTTAGTTTTTATGAATAACTTTTTAAAACTTTACTTTTTCATTTTTTTCTCACTTTTTCAAAAATTTCAAGGTACAAATATATTTTTCAATAAAAAGCTAGATAAACTGTTCTAAGTGAACACTAAAACTAGTTTAGGGCTAGCCTAAAAGTTAGTTTTTTTTTTTTTTAGATGTCATGTACAGTATTTTAAATTCTCATTTTTTTTCAGTTATTTAAAGTAAAAATACACTTTAGTATATTTTTTTATAAAAAAAATAATAAAAAATTAAATAAGTTATTTCTAAACGGACACTAATAAAAATGCCGACACACTAATATTTAAAATTGTTCCAGTTCTACCCAAAATTTTAAGAAAAGACACCAAATTAAAAACGACAAAAACACTTTTTGCTAATATTATCTTCTCCAATTCTGATAAAAATAGACGATATTTAGGAGCACACAAAACAAATTATGCTATAGAAAAGAATCACTATACAGTTCTAAATAAAGTTGACGGTCCTGATTATCTTATCACTATGATTCGATAGCAATAAGTGGGACCCTAATCTCCAAAAACTTTAAATCTCTTAAAAAAATAAAAACTTTAAATCTTAAATTCTTTATATACTCACGATCTTGCCCACACAAATAGTATCCCAAACAATATCCTATGATAAAACTTTGGCATTTTTTAGCTGTGGGGATGACAGAAAAGACAGGTTACGATTTAAAAATTGATTCGCATCCCCCAAAAATCTGTACTTGTTTGTTTTCGTGTTTCATTTTTTGCAATTTTAACCAGGGTTGAAAATCTTCTAAGTTTTAACAAATCTATAACTTTTAGAAATTGGTCTCCATCATGGTTGCAAACAAGATGAACCGAATAGAATATTCAAAGTTTAACTTATTTTATTTTGAACACGAGTTGAGCACACGCTTTGTTCCACACTCTCTTTTTCAACTTTATACCTTGACACGGCCGTCGATTGTCCTTATAGTTGTTGATCATCCCCTATTTGAGTCATCGTTAGTCGTCCTCCTTCATGGTCTCTACGAGGGGTCTAAAGCGATTATTGGGTTTGATTTGGAGGTCGATGAATATTTTGGTTTTGAGGTGGAGTTGGAGGTGGAGGTGGATTTTTCGGTTTCAATTTTGGGTGAGAATCTCAATGTTTGTTGAGAAAACAAAGGATAGCTAATGGGGAAAAAAATTTATGAAAAAAATAATATAAATAATGAAAAATAATTATTTAAATAAAATATAATGTATAATGTATAATATATAATTTTATTTTAGGTTAATTTTAAAGAAGATGGAATAGATAACATGACGTAGCATTTTGGAAAATTATTTAGGTAATTTTTTTTTCTAAAATAGACATAAAATTTTGCATGAGCTAATGCGAATTCAATAACAATTAAAATTCAAGTCAGATTCCACATGTAACCTCAATTTCATGAATTCATTTTTTCAAGTTAACATTTTCTATCCATTAAAGGATTTGATAAGTTTTTTTTTTTTTTTTTTTTTAATTTAAAAAACATGTTACTAAAATGAGAATTATACATGTTCTGCTCTTATTAGTTCACTTATACTCCATTAATTACAATATGCATTTAATGGAATATATAAAATAGAATAATAAGGGTGAAGCAATAGACTTCTAGACTTTTATCTCATTTTACTCTATATATTTATTATTTGTTTGTTTTGAAGTAAAATATATTTCAAAAAATGTTTTCTCATTTTCAAGTGTATGTTTGTAAGTAAAATATGATCAAACTTATAAATATTTTCTGTTGACCGTAAAATCATTGGTTCGGTGGGATGTGCAGCCGAAGCCACTGCTTTGATTACCGTTGCCAACAGTTTGATCATTGAAGACATTGTTTCGATGATCAATGTTGGAGGTTGTTCCAGTGGTTGGAGACACTGTTTTCGGTCACCAGTGATGGCAATTCGGTTACTAGAGACACTGCTCCATCAACGATCACTTGCAGTTAGGTGCTAAAGCCACCGTTTCAGCAATTGTTCATCAGACCTCTAGCACCAACGGTTTAGCCACCAATTTTGGTGGTTTGTTTGTAAAATTTTTTTGGTTAAAATTTTTTTTACAAACAAACCGCCAATATTTTTTTACAAACGTACCTTGTAAAATTACGAACGTACCCTGTGACTGTGAGGGTGCAGCCTGAAACAAAGTAGAAGTGGAGGACCAAATATACAATTTTTTTTTGGTTTTTGGCTTTTAGGAACAAATACAATTTATTTAACCTCATCTTTGTCTACCGACTTCCAAGCTCTATAGTTTCTCAAAAAAAAAAAAAAAAAAAAAAGAAGACTTCCAAAGCTCTATTTATTGAACTCCATTCCTCACTGTCTTCCCGTGCGTCGTCTCAACTTCACTCTCTCTCTCTCTCTCTCTCTGAACCAAAGACCTTTTCTTAAACGTCTATAGTTGAAAATGTCGCTGGAAAACGAGTTTTTGTTATTCATTCCCAGTATGTTTCATTCATCCACTATTAGCTACAAAGCTCTGCTTTGCTTCATGCTTTTCATGGCCATCTTAGCTTTCTGGTTGGCTCCGGGTGGGCTAGGGTGGGCTCTCTCCAAGTCCAAAACTCCTTCTTTCATTCCTGGTCCGCCAGGGTTCCCACTCACTGGCTTACTCACTGTTTTCACTGGGCTAACCCCACACCGAGTTCTTGCCAACCTTGCACACAGATTCAAGGCCATGCCTTTAATGGCTTTCTCCGTGGGGTTCACTCGGTTTGTCATCTCTAGCCACCCTGAGACTGCTAAAGAAATCCTCAATAGCTCTGCTTTTGCTGATAGGCCTGTGAAAGAGTCAGCCTATGAGTTGCTCTTTCATAGGGCTATGGGCTTTGCTCCATATGGTGAGTATTGGAGGAACCTAAGGAGGATCTCAGCTACCCATTTGTTTAGTCCGAAAAGGATTGCTGGGTTTGAGGGTTTTAGAGTTGAAGTAGGTCTTAAAATGGTGGAACAGATTAAGGCTTTGATGGTTGAGAATGGTGGTGTCGAGGCTAAAAAGGTGCTTCATTTTGGGTCTTTGAATAATGTGATGATGACTGTGTTTGGAAAGTGCTATGAGTTTAAGGAAAAGGGAGATGGGTTTGAGCTCGAGAAGTTGGTGAGTGAAGGGTATGAGTTGCTGGGGATATTCAACTGGAGTGACCATTTTCCTCTCTTGGGTTGGTTGGATTTGCAAGGTGTGAGGAGGAGGTGCAAGACTTTGGTCTCGAAGGTGAATGCTTTTGTTAGAAAGATCATAGAGGAGCATAGGACGAAAAGGGTTGGTGGGACTTTGGCTGATAAGGAAACTCTTGGGGACTTTGTTGATGTCCTGCTTGATCTGGAGAATGATGAAAAACTCAGTGACTCTGACATGATTGCTGTTCTCTGGGTATTTCTCTTTTTCCTTTACAAAGTTCTTACCTCTATACTTAGTGTAGCTTTCTAGGACCTTTTCAAATCCAACTTCATATTGAACATTTGAATATATGTTGTTGTTGTTGGTGTTTATTTTATGCAGATATATTTCTAACATGATAAGAAAACAGTATCAAAGTTTTCAACTTTATGTTAGTTCTAGCTTTCTAAGGTCTTAGTCTAGTCTAACTTTATGTTGAATATATTGTTGGTGGTGTTGCCAGATGTTTCAACAGATAAACATCAGGAGCTATTTTATTCACACTTGATTAAAGTAACTATGAAAAGTTTTAAACTTTATTTTACTTTCTAGCTTTCTATTCAAGCTTTCTACGGTCCAATATCACAAATGAAGCTTTCTACGGTCCAATCCCGTACTAAGGTGTATTGTTGTTATGTAGGAAATGATTTTTAGAGGAACTGATACAGTGGCTATACTCTTGGAATGGATTCTTGCAAGAATGGTTTTACACCCAGAAATCCAGCTGAAGGCTCAGGCTGAAATAGAAAACATAGTTGGAAGCTCAAGGGTTGTTTCTGATTCTGACATTCCCAACCTGCCTTATCTGCAAGCCATTGTCAAGGAGTGTCTCAGGGTTCACCCACCAGGGCCTTTGCTCTCATGGGCTCGTCTAGCTATCCATGATGTTCATGTTGGTGGCCACTTTGTTCCAGCTGGGACAACAGCCATGGTTAACATGTGGGCTATCACTCATGATGAGAAAGTGTGGTCAGAGCCAGAGATGTTCAAGCCAGAGAGGTTCATTGATGAAGATGTGAGTGTCATGGGGTCTAATCTAAAGCTGGCTCCTTTTGGTTCAGGAAGGAGGGTCTGTCCAGGAAAAGCAATGGGTTTGGCAACTGTGCACCTCTGGTTGGCTATATTGCTTCAGAGCTTCAAATGGGTTCCTTCTGATGACAAAGTTGATGTGGTCTTGTCTGAGCGCCTTAAGCTGTCTATGGAAATGAAGAGTCCATTGCTCTGCAAGGCTGTTCCTAGGGGTGCTTGACACGTGTTGCTCTGGGGTTGGGTTGTGCTGGAAAAAAATGTGGGCCTGGTTCTATTTCCTAAAATATAGGTGCTTAAAAAATTAGGTCTAGGTTTTAGTAGTCGGTTATCTTCCTCAGCTTTATATTATTATATATAGTACGCCAGGGTTTATGGGTCTGTGCCAGCTTCGTTTTGTGCTATTATGAGAGTGAAGTTACATAATACTTTCTTAATGGGGACCTTATTGCAGCTGCGGCATGTTTGTTTTTTCTTTTTTTTGTGCTTATGTGTGTAGAAATGGACCTAATGGTGGCCCCAGCACAGCCTTACCTATCATATGGCATTAGCTATAAAATATAGGCTTTATGTATGCATGGCTCTGTAGTCTTCAAGTCTGTATATAGTTTTAAATGCTTTGATGTGGAATGACAATCTTAGGTATATTGTTCTATCTAGTAGTGGTTTTATTTTTTATTTTTGTCTCTTTTGTTTTAGTTTTTTAGTCTGGTCACTCGAAACAATTGGACTCTTGGAGGTCCAACCCCTGAATGTTAGGAATAGTTTCACTGTATGAAGGTCGTATGCATGGGAAAATAAAGGCAATTGCATGCGTTTATTTTAAAGGTACAAATCATAACAATTTAGTACTAACATATCCATTCCAACAGTAACTCCAACACAGAGAGAGAGAGAGAGAGAGAGAGAGGGGTATCTCTCTTATATGGTCTAGATCGAAATTATTAACATTATTTCGTTACTTTATGTAGGTCATATTGTCATAATTTGATGTGATAAAGACATATTTGAAAGAATGAGAACCTTCATCTAAATAAAAATGATGAGAATATAAAAAATAAACAAGTCTAGCTTGTAATGAAAACCAAATAAACAATATTGGGGCTGGCCCCAAGAAACACAAAAGAATGTGCTATAACCAAGAATTAATTGGGAAGAATTGTGTCAAGAAAATTCTCAGCAAAAATATCTTCTACGTTGTAATTTTTTAACTCCTAATAATCTCTCTCCACAAGTTGTTTATAGTGCGTTGTGACTCGTAACCTTTATGCTTTCGGTGATTTAGCCAAATAGAGTGAGTGCTAAACAATTCATATTTCAAAATTTAGTGCATTCCACGAGAGTTACTACACACAATACTAACATTGATATAGCATGTTATTATATACTAATATTGCAAATAGCATTCTCCTTAGGTAATGTTAAAAATATAGCTAAACGCCCACAAAAATCCTATATATCGAACTAACCAAAAAAAAAATTAACAATGAATAGTGCTATGCCACCAGTATTGACAAACGGTTCATTACCAAAAATAAAAAATAATAATTTTTTTTATTATCTCTCTCTCTCTCTCTCTCTCAGAAAATCAACCCAATAATCCCTCATTGCAGCAACCCAAGCAAAAATCAAGCCAAAAAAAAAAAACCTAAAAATCCACCACCAATCTAACCGATCACCATCTCCACCTATAATGATGGCAACTGCCTATGCCCATGCACTATGGCCCACTGTTTCCTATCTAGACTTCACCCACTATCGCCCACGGGTCTTTTCCTCCGCTCAGATCTGTGATTTGGGAACAGAACACCACAAATGGGTCTTCAACCCCCAAGCGATGGCGCCAAGGCCGATGGTGACGGGTGGTAATTCACGAGTCGATTTTGGGTTGTCCTATGTTGTGGGCGTGCAGGGTTCAGAAAATTTGGAATTAAAAATGTGAACGTGAGAAAATGATTTTTTTTTTTTGAGAATCAAGAAAAAAATGATATTTAACATTGATGTATGTGTACGAAAAAAAAAAAAAAAAAAAAGAGTTTTTTAGATTAGTTTAATTAACTAAAATTATGAGAGGGCCGACGTGCAGGGACGGAGCCATATAGTGGCTTGGGGGGGCCCCGGCCCCTGCAAAAAAAAAAAAATTCCCATTAGAGTAGGTAGAAAAAAAAAATTGGGCTCCTCAATATTGGACAGCCGGCCCCTCATGTCCAATTCTCAACTATTCTCCTAAGCCTAGTTCAAATATTCTCCCAAACCCAGCTTTAGTTTTAGGCATTATTACCTTATGTACTCCAAATAAAACAAGCTAATCCGCTTAAGTCCAAATACTAAAAACAAAACTTTACTTTCTCTTCATCTCAAAGAATCCACCCACTGACCCACAGAATCCCTTTTTTTACTTCTTATTCTTTTGTTTTGTCTCCTTTAATACACTTTCATTTGCACTGGTACCGTTGCCTACCTACCAGCCCCCAAAACTCCAGTCCTCTATACTCACAGTTTGGGAAAAAAAAAAAAAAATCCTGACCAATTTTTTTCTTTCTTCATCAATTTTAGTTTTGAAACTTGGTGACTACTTAGTGACTGATGAGTTTTATTTTCTTTTTTAAGTATTAGACATTCATCTCTTTTTAGTGTCTTTTTTTTTTTTTTTTTTTTTTTTTCTCAACTATCTACACCTAAATATTCACATGCTCTTTATATTTTCATAGATTTTTAGAGAAATACATGATTGAAGGCATGGGGAGATTGTTTGTGATGAGTCTTGAAGGGAAGATCTAAAGTTGGAGGCAGTCAGGCAGAGGTAGTAGGCACTGCCACATGGGTGACCTATTTTTGCAATTTGTGAAAACAAAATTTCTAAGGTAAAATTGTTTTGATTTATTACCTATTTTTAATTAGTTAGATATTATGTGGCTGTGAATGTGGCAATGGGTGTTGTTAAATTGTTTGGTTTATGTTGTGTACCAATACTTATGTGTTTGATTTTTGTTTTTATTTGAGGGGTTATTATTAATTAAATCCGTATTAAAAATGGGTTGTATGTTTAAATTATAGTGGAACTTTTGTTTTTTCTTGAGTATGAACAACATCCATATAACTAAGTAAAAGTTTCTAATTAAAATTTTATTTTTTAAACTTCTTTTTAGGTTAATTTTTGAGTCATATTCTTAAAGTTTAAAGAATTATGAGCAAACGAAAAACAATTGATGCATTCTTTAAGAAAAAAAATATTAGCAATTCAGAAATTAGGACACCTGTGGCTATAGAAACAAATGTTGATACTTCAATGCCTAATGAACACCTTGACCCCTCCAAATGTTCAAGAATTCAATCTGAAGAGATAGATTGTGATCCAGGATCACATAAACAAATATGTGAATTCTCTATCAACAAATATGATGAAATCCGATGAGCTTATCTCAAAAAATGTTCATATCAACCTAAAAATATAGAGTATCCACACAATGATGATACTAATCATCGTCGATTTCAATTTTATGGTTCAAATCGACCCCCCATATAAAAATTCCTGGCTACGCCCCTGCCGACGTGAATGCTACAATGACATGAATTTGGACGTAAGGTATATCGCTTTCATGAAGGACCTACAATTTAAATTGATAGCAACATGCATTTACGTTATCCTCAAAAGACCAATGGAGCAATGACAAAAGTTGACTGCCTCTAATATATTGTAATAAGAAGGACTACAACTAATTATATTAGGACTTTTAAAATACTTATTGGTCAATATAAAATTCATGTTAGGTTATTTGTTAAAAAAAAAAAAAAACAATAATTTGTTCAATGAATATAAAATTCATGTCAGGTTATCTCTTTTGAACATATTTTAAAATTTGCATCCACTAAGCAAAATTCTAAAAGCTTACTAGGGGATGAGAATTTGATCCACAACACTCTCTCCTACTGTTTTTTAGGATCCACTTGAAAATGCGTATATATATATGAGAGAGAGAGATTCTAAGGTTCAATTAACATAGCTACTTTCTTGTGATCTTTTTTTTTTTTTTTTTTTTTTTTTTTAAGTACATGAAGAAAATTTGAATCATATACTATTGGGTTGAAAACACTAGAAAGTACCAATTGAGTTACAAAACTCTTGACACTTTTTTTGTGAGTTAAAAGATCAGCTTGTTTGGTATTCCATTTTGGCAATGTGGTACCACAGAGAGCCATTTTCATCATGTCCACATTAATCAACCTTATCATTCTGTTAGCAAAACAGCCAAAAGGAGTGAACAATTGTCCATTCCTTGGCATCACATGTGTACTCCCATTCCTCTGCCTTTATTCTTCTTTTTGATTCGTGCAATATATCTTTGTCCTTGTCATAGCATTTTAATGGAAACTAGATGCCAAATACTAATGGTGCATATTCTTTTCAGGAGGACATATTGATTTGCAATCACACAAATAGTATAATGTTACTCAAACATAATAATCAATCTTTTTCTTAGTCTTGTAACACTCAATTTTGTTCTTAATTATGGTATAATTAATGGTAAGTTGTAACTCTTAGGAAGAATCAATGTCTATATCTTGTGATTTTTTATTAACAAATTGAAAGCAAAGTTGAAATCAATCGGAGATGAGAACAAAAAACTCCACTGGGGGATTTAGGAATTAATTAAGTTAAAAAGGAATGATTGACATATGTAATCAAATCAAAACCAATACTTACCAAATACTTAAGTCATTCTCACTTCAAGAATTTGCCTCCAACCACAACTAAAACAACTAGCCTTATGATATGCACTTCAGGCATTTTGAAAGGCTTTTCTTTTTTTTCTTTTTTTTTTTGGGGGGGGGGGGGGGTGGGGGTTAGAGAAAGATCATTCTCCCTAGTTCCACCTAAAAAGGAAAGAAATTATAACAAATAAAAATAAAATTTTAAAATCACTAATTGAACAATTTAATACATCACAGTGTCACACATTCAGTAGCATAAATAAATAAATAAAGTTAACATTTTTAAAAATAATATAGCTTTTATCTTTTCATGATTTCGTCACACATTTAACATAAAAGTTACCAAAATTTTTATCTTTTAATAAATATTATGAAAATATACTACCAAAAACTACGAGATACCCAAATGACACTAAATGAGAGAATTAATAGATATAAATTTCATACTATTAAGAGTTTTGGAAAAAAGTTAAACACTGTTATGGTAAAAATGTGATATAAGATCAATATATATTTTTAAATTTTTAAAAGACTTTTTAAATATTTAGTGAAGATAGTTTTGACTAAACAAAACATTGAACAACAAAGAGTTTTATTCCATTCCAATTATACATATAAAATAGATAAGGATAATAATGGAATAAATTAAACAAGGACTACAAAGAAAGAGTAGAACCAAGTAAGATTCCTTATAAGTGGCTGTCATTTTTATTAGTTAGAATTAAACCTATTACAGAAGTTCATTATTAGGCAATGCATGCACTTTGTAGTATTGCTGATCAAATGATTGAAGAATAAGAACCCAAACAAATATTGATATAGTCACAGCCTGCTTTTAAAGGAATATATCTTGGAGGACTTTGTTCCTTGTAAAAGCTTACTACCTTTTCCCTTAAAGAAGATGCATTTTAGATTTGGGTATCCATATACGGACCATACCAAACTATAGGTGCCAATGAAATGCAAGCTGCTTTTTTTTACTCTATTTTGATTGATTCTCATATCTATAGATATTATCTATCATATATTGTGCAGTACAATTCCCGAATCATAGATTTGTTCATTACAATATAATAGGGCTATAAATGTACCAAACTATTTATAATAACTTGAGCTCAATTTTGGAAAAATGTTTGCTTATGTTTATTTTCTTTTAGCAAATAAGTTAAGTTCAAGCTTAAGTTTAGGCTTCACTGTTGAATAAGCCAAGTTTAAACATATTCATGTGTTTGTGAACCAACTCATGATAAACATGAGACTTTATTTAATTATATATGATGTTATATTTTTATATGCATATTTGTCTAAAAATATATTTATATAATTGAAGATTAGACTGTGTAAATTTGAAATTAGGTTCATATGATATCAAATTATGATTTTTAGTTTATTGATAATATAATTTATCTATTTGTAGTAAAAATCTATTGATTTGTGAAGGGATAAAATTTTTTAATCATAGTTTTATTATATATGGGAAAAACATAAGTCAATCAAGTATGTAGCTCATGAATAAGTTCAAGCATGTTTGACAAGAAAATGAACCAAAATTAAACATATAATTTTGTTTGATGATAAATCTAGGGGTGTCAATTCTGGTTCATGTTGTGTCGAGGTAGAGGTATTCAATTAAATGGCTCAACCCTAACCCGACCCATTTAATAATCGTGTCATAATCCTTCAACCCTAACCCGACCTGTTAATAAGGCGGGTTGACCTGACCCAACCCATTTGACACGCTTAATAAACGAGTTGTGTTGGGTTGACATGAATGTAACACAATCCATTTCAACCTGCATAATATTAAATATAACATCAATCTAGAAATAATTTTTTTTTATATCCCAAAAAGCAGTGCATACACTTCAAGTCTTCAACCCACATTCAAAATAATATAGTTCAACAAAAATATAACATTCATCTAGAAATAAGTTCTTTACACTCCAAAAGAAGTGCATACACTTCAATCCAAATTCAAAATAACAAAGTTTAACCAAAAAAAAAAAAATAGTTCAACAAAAAATATAATATTCTTGGAACTCGCCAAATGCTAAGTATGAATATTGAAAAAACTTGGGCAAACAATAGACTAATCCTGAGTATGACAACGATTATCATCCATAGATTCTTTGTTGATGTCTAAATCCATAACATCTCCCATAAGCTCATCCAATTTCATTTGTGTAAGTTCTATGCCAAAAAAAAAAAAAAAAGTATTAGTAGTTCTAGGGTTTATAAAGTTTCAATTTCCAATTATATCCATTGTAAATTTTTGTAATCACTCACTTTTCTTTTTAAATTTAAAATATATGTTGGATATAAAAGGTATTTGACAAATCTAAAATAAAATAAATATTTATTTGTTATACAAGTTAAATGGGTTGTGTTAAGTGGGTTATTTCAGGTTGACACAAATAAATTAGCATTTCAAACGTGTCTATTGCGGGTTACGCGGGTTGACCCGCTTATGACGTGTTTCTTAATTCTTATCGTGTCGCTTTCAGGTTGATCCGTTTATGACCCAAACCCATTAAGACCCAACCCTAACCCGAAAAAACCTGTATTGAGTTCGTGTTATGTTCGCGGGTTGGGTCGAACATTGACACCCCTAAATAAATCCAAGCTTAACTCATGTTCAAAATAAAATTTAATAAACACGTAAACTTTTAATACTTAGCTTATTTATAACTCTATGCAATAGTAAGAGGGAGTAAAGGTTATCTCTACCTAATTCATATATTCTTATTATAGTGTAGTCTGATATTGAGCTTTACATGGTTTGCTTTATTAGCTATAAACATTTATATATGGCACGAGCAGAATTTTTTTTTCTTTCAACCATTACGAGGAAAAGAATTAATATCCTTAAGAAGGACAAACAATACTTTAAATGATTAAATTTATTATTTCTGAAAATTTAAATTTTGGGACAAATAGTTGTTTATCAAGTTTTAACTACATCATTGTAATGATTAGTTAAGTAAATGTTAGAACTTGTGGGTTTTAGTTATCTCAACTTATAAAGTTGATGGTTGAATAAGAGATCTGGGGTTCCGCCTACACCAATAATTGATTGGCCTTTTGGTCTAATGATAGAGAACTATCATTAGAAACAGACGTTATAGGTTGAAACTCTCTTAAAAAATAAAAAAATAAAATTACAACTTTCACAGTAATGCTAAACATCCTAACATACCCCACTTCTTGATGTCATCAAGTTTGATATGCATGTGGAGAATCTTAAATTTTTTTGAGAAGCAAGTTACTGAATATTATTAAGGTAGGCTACTAAGGTCAACCTGAACAACAAATGATAGATCTGGTGGTACACTTTCCATCCAGATTTGCATATGATTAAGGGATTTTGAGTTCCTCGCTAGAAAGTGAGCTAACTTATTACCCGAACGGCGTACAAGAGAAGTTTTAAAAGCTGAAAAGAAACTGCTAAGGCATACAATGTCTTGCACTAAATGTCCATAGGGTGTGAAGTTCCTGCCTTCTGCTAGCAAGGCTCTGTGTAAAATTTCAGAATCCCCTTCAAGTATGAGATGGTCAGAACTCAGCTCCATAGCAAGTTCAAGGGCTCTTCGTGCTGCAAGAACCTCAACCTCGATTACTGTCATTGGCAGGGGGATTTTTTGAGACAACGATGCCATAACTCGTCCTTCTTTGTTTCGTATGACAACACCTAGTCCTGCACTTTCATCTTCGACAAATGTGGCCCCGTCGAAATTGATTTTGTACCAATTATCTTGGGGCGGAGTCCATGTTGTTGACTGCGTTTTCCTCTGTTTTGCTGATATTATGGGGCTGGAATGGGACTCAAGTTGTCGCTCCCGAGAGTGTTCTAGTATCTTGTCTAGTGGGAGTGTTGGTTTCCCGAGTCGGAGATTGTTTGGAGAATCTTAAATTGTTGATTGGATTTGCTAGCTGAACATTAATAGTGAATATTTTTGTTAATCTGGCAAGTATTGAGGACTAACATCAAGATAGTCATTTAATGAGGTTTTGTTTTAGTAAATTCTTTATGTGATTACTTGTAAAGGATTGTAACAAATTGAGAATTGATTACTCCCAAAATTTTTTTTTTTTTGATAATTGGAATGGACTTTCAATTGTAACTACAATAATCTTCTTTCGCGATAATTATCTTGTGGAGCAACTGTACAACTTTCATAACTCACAGTCACAACTTAAAAAAAAAAATTTATAACTATAAGCATAGCCTAGATTTATAAGCAATTGATTGTTTATGTAAAGACCTGTAGTTTAGTTGGCATCTTCTCATATACAAAATGTTTGGAAGTCGAAGGAGAAAAATGTTCTCGCTATAATAGCATATTATACCCATCTTAAAAATAAAAAATTATAAGGATAGTCTAATTTAAGTTCTTGAATTCCTCAATTATATGGGATTATACTGTCAAAATTAGATTATATATATAATACATATCCAGAATACACTAAAAAGACATGAATCCAAATGAATATTTTGGTATCCAGAATACACTAAAATGACATGAATCCAAGTGACACCACCAACTTCATCCTACTTCATAACCATGCTTGAAGGAGTTTTTTTTGGATATGGCATCTGTTTAAGCTGCAGAAAATGCATGTTTGGATGAGAACAAATTTTGAGTCTTGGAGTCCAAGTACTTGACAACATATCGCCAGTAAAATTATTGCAGGCTGCTTCAAACTTTTGTTGTTCTGCAATTAGATTTATATATATTTATATATATATATATATAGATATATAATCATCTGATTAGTTGCTTTAATGATTAAAGCTCCTTTTGTTTGGTGCGAATCTATCTGAGGTTGTTAAATAAAAACATTGTGCCTAACAATGGACTTTTCAAAGAAGATTTGGTGACATATTCGGGATAAATAAAGCTAACAAAGCAATAGTCAGAGGCATATATATATATATATCATTATGTGATTGATTCCCGGAGGGGGGGAATGTATTTAGGCATTTTCTACATTTCATAGGCAGTATAGGCATATGTTAAAAGGGATTTAGATATATTTCAACAAGGAAAAGTAGTAATACTACAAATAAAATTTAGTAAGTATGTACATGAGGATACGTAATTCTTGAAAAATTAGTACATGACATATGGTTGAGATAAGATAATTAACAAATTAATTAAAAATCAAATAATTTTTTAAATAAAAAAAAATTTCCCGACCCAATAAGGACATGCATATATGTGTCATCGACATGTCCAACACAATCATGACAGGCATACATGAGTGTTATTGACATGTCCGACACAATCCAGTCGAGGATTTGGAGTTTCAGTGCTTCTTAGATTTTGATATTAACTTACAAAACTATTCTTTCAATTTGATTTGTGTACGTAAAAGCAAAATTTCTTAAGATTGTTTTTCTCAAATGGTAATAGAAATTATCTGATTAAAATTTATATATTGCTTAATTATTTTAGTATAACAAATGTTTCTTGATTTTCAAAGATGGGGGCACAAAAGATGCTTCTAAATCATCCTATATATATCAGGTCTCTTAAAGCTAGGCATATTGTTAAATGCTTCTTGAGAGAAATCTAGAAATAATAGAAAAATGAGGGTGATTGCATCTAAGAGCAGGACCTAAGAAACTCAAATTAAATTTTAATAACTTTAAAAGAAAATAAAAAATGGATAAATTAAAACCATTGGAAGTTAATGGTATTGAGAGATTCTTGTGCTATTGGAATTATATTCAAAACTGTACATTCATAAGGTTGAAATCTACTTTTCCTCCAAAAAAAAAAAAAAAGGTTGAAATCTACTAATTAATTCCCTTGACCATGTAGTTTTATATCATCTAGTTGCTCGAGCAAAGCTACAAGGTAGGTCGGTATAATATTCCCTTGGTCCATTACTAGCACATATATATATGGCAAGATCTCTTAAAAAGCTTTCTGATTTATCTTTGATTTTTTTTGCTTTTTCTTATTTGTTTTTACTTTCTAGAGAATATTTACATGGTGGAAACTTAAAATCTTAGGGAAGCTTTAAGAAGCCAAACAAAAGTAGGGAGAGGAAAAATCAACTAAATCTTTGGGGTGGTCTTTAAGAAGGCAAAGAAAATCGGCAATGTCTTTTCTTGTTGTACATGTTAGCATTGTCTTAGGGCTTGACATTTAATGTCTATTCTTTCTTTTTCTTTTTTTCTTTTTTCTTTTTTTGAGAAAGTTTTTATATATTATTTAGCTGTGCATGTTAGCATTATTTTCTGTCATGATTGGAGCATATTTCAAATGTTAACCCCTTAAGTCTATGCAAAAGATTCTCTTTATTTGTTTTTGAAATGGAGAAGATCCTTGAGTCAATGTACTAATAACAACGTCAAAACCCTAACCAAGCTCTTCATGTAGACCCATGTTTTGCTAAAATGTATTTACAAAAACACATTTTGCTGCCACAAGGGTTTGGAGGGGGGGGGGGGGGGGGGATTTTTTTTTTTTTTATACATCGATAATTGGAGGTGATAGGAATTTAAACCTTGAAGGTATTTGTTAGAAATACCATAAAGTGCTAGCTAGTTGACTACAAAACTCTTGGCGGTTTTTTTTTTTGTTTTTTTTTTTTTATTTGGGGGGGTGGGGGGTGTGAGGGAGGGGAGACTTAATAAGACAAACATGTTAACTAACTGGCTTTCTAAGATTTACAATAATAGCTAATTAAAGGGTAGTCCAAGTCGATTAGATTTATGATAGGTCATAGGGATAAACCCTTCTTCTTTTTATATATAACTAGTCGCTAACCTGTGCGATGTACGAGATAGTTAAATAAAAGGATAATTAACCAACATCACATTAAGGTAAAAGAATTAGTGAGAGACTGATTTGCCCATCAAGAATTTAAAAGAAAAAATGATTGATATAATAAAATCTAAGAAATTTAGAAATAGAAAATTGGGTTAATAATATGCATATTATAGACATTTTCTAGCTAGCGTTTAAAAAAAAAAAAAGATATGCCATAATTAAATAAAATACAATGGGAAAAAATATTTAACTTCTATGCTTTTCTATTGTTTAGAAGTGTTGTCTAACATAGAATGTTATTGGGTTGTAAGGAAGATTTTTATAAAATGTTAATACCATATATATATATATATATGCTTATATTGTCAATGTCTCATTGCAGGTGCATAGTTATTGAAACCTACAAAGTAATTTACAATTCTTAAATTAATAAAGCAAAATTCTCAAAAGTTATATATATACACACACTCAAAACTGATATAAACTACAAAGATAAAAACAAATCTTATTTAATCGTAGTAATAACAATATAAACAATTCAAAACATGGAACATTATCAAATTTATAACACCTAATTCCATTATCTTTTACATTGAATCCAAACAAATAATTAATCAACCAAAAATCAAAGTTTTAATTAAGAAAACAAAAAATCACATGAACCCAAATAAAAATTCTCAATAAAGCAAAAACATATAAGGTAAAGAATTAAAATCAACCTACTAAGATGCAAATACCAAAAACCCAAAACTTAAAGCTTCCAAATTTTATAGAATCCCCAAATTCTACTTCAAAACCAAACAAAACCCTTCAAATTCAAAAAATTCATATATAATATACCAAATAAAAATTTACCACACCTTGGACTGGAAGACATAGGTTGCAACTTTGATTTTTCTTCAAAAAATAGAGATGCTTCATCTGCCATATACAATATAAAATAATTATTAGACATTTCAACCCAAAAACCAAACTCACAAAAACACTATCAAAATATAGAAATTAACCCAAATACTTAGAAGAAAATAAATTCTAAACATAACAAAACAATAAGATAGAATGAAAATTTCAGGCACATATAAAAGCAAATAAAAAAGACAAAACCTACGGGTTTTTTTTTTTGTTTTTTGTTTTTTTTACGTAAGTCTCTCTCCTTCTTATTTTTTTTTTTAATTTTAAAGTGAAGTTAAGTTTAGCGTTTTGAGATGGTAATTGCTAAGGTTTTAAGTAGAGAAGAGAGAGTCCTACCAAGAGTCTTTACAATATAAACAATTCAAAACATGGAACATTATCAAATTTATAACACCTAATTCCATTATCTTTTACGTTGAATCCAAACAAATAATTAATCAACCAAAAATCAAAGCTTTAATTAAGAAAACAAAAAATAACATGAACCCAAATAAAAATTCTCAATAAAGCAAGAGCATATAAGGTAAAGAATTAAAATCAACCTACTGAGACGCAAATACCAAAAACCCCAAAACTTAAAGCTTCTAAATTTTATAGAATCCCCAAATTCTACTTCAAAACCAAACAAAGCCCTTCAAATTCAAAAAAATTCATATATAATATACCAAATAAAAATTTACCACACCTTGGACTGGAAGACATAAGTTGCAGTTTTGATTTTTCTCCAAAAAATAAAGATGCTTCATCTGCCATATACAATATAAAATAATTATTAGAAATTTCAACTCAAAAACCAAACCCATAAAAACACTATCAAAATATAGAGATTAACCCAAATACTTAGAAGAAAATCAATTCTAAACATAATAAAACAATAAGATAGAATGAAAATTTCAAGCACATATGAAAGCAAATAAAAAAGACAAAACCTACGGTTTTTTTTTTTTTTTTTTTTTTTTTTACGTGAGTTTCTCTCATTCTTATTTTTTTTAATCTTAAAGTGAAGTTAAATTTAGGGTTTTGAGATGGTAATTGTTATGGTTTTAAGGAGAGAAGAGAGAGTCCTACCAGAAGTCTCTCGCTTTTTTTCTTAATCCTAAAGTTTTTTTTTTTGGTGAGTCCTCCCTTTTTTTTTCTTTTTTTTAATTCTAACGTGTTATGTGAGTTTTTTTTTTTCTTTTTTTGAAACCTAAAGTGAGTCATTTTTTTTTTTTAAAAAATTCTAATGTGAGGTATCTTAAAAAATTATAATTAATTTTTAATCTTCAATTTTATATTATATATAGATAATAATAATGATGTGATAAGTTTTGGAGAGGCCAACAAAATATATCTAATAGAGTTTTACTTAAACTAAACTATTGTAACACTAATAAATATAAGAAGATATAAAACCTAGAATAAAAAGAATTTAAAATAAAAAGAAAAAGAAAATAATGGTGACGTGGAAAATTGTGGGAGCTTTAAAGGCTTCGGTTTTATATATATATATATATATATATAGATTATTATATTATTTATAGATCTAATATGTTCAAATAAATCTATAAAGTATGAGTGTAAATAAATTTCAAATTTCACATGAATTAGTAAAGCAAAATGATTTATATCATTACTTGTATTTGTACATTAAAAATAATGTTCATATGAGAAAGAGAAAAACATTTATTTTCTAGTAAATATATATATTTTTTGTTTTCTTAGTTGTCATTCTATTATACGTTTCTTCCTTCTACTCAAAGTTATTAATATTTTTAAAAATTAAGCATGAAAACTGAAATTAAAAAAAAAAAAAAAATCTATATAGAAGTATGAATGGTACACTGTGAATTTAATTAAAAATCAAGACTAGAAGAAAAGAAAAATATTTGGATTATTTGTTTTACTATATTTCAATCTAGTAACATATTTGGTAATAAGAGCACCTATAACTTAAACAAAATAATTCAAAAAATTAAAAAGTTACAATAAACAATAAAATATTGGATGAAAAATAGTTTTTTTTGGGGTAAAATACGGGATGAAAAATAGTTATACCTTTCAAAGTTTAAACCCATGTGTAAGCCCAATAAGACCACAATGTCTGGAACTGATCTTCCAATGGAATCATAGCTCATGTCATAGCGTGCAATGGGCCGAATCCAACAACAATTTTTTTTTTTTTAAGAACACTCAACCTTACAAATTTAGATTGAAGATTTATTTATTTTTATTAATTTAAAGTTGTATATAATATACCATGTTAATTGAAGTCTGTTTTTGATAAATTATTATTTGGAATTTTTGCAAACAATCATAATGCATTTTAATATAATGTTAATTTGGTTATTGAAATGAAATTTAAGTGATAGTTTAGAGGTAATGATATTATTTTATGATGTTCGGTTATTATAATTCAAACTGCCTCTCACTATTTACTTATTTAAAAAATAGTTATTAAACTTTTAATTTGGACATTCAATTTCCATAGACAATAGATGTCATGTGCACATTACAACAATAAATTTTCATTATTTTTAAAAATTCGACGTTTAATCATTCACGATGTGACAATAGTCATATAATATTTGCTTTCACCCCTTTTCTTGGCAAGTACCTTGGCTTTCCTCTAAAGCAACTTGGCTTTTCCTCCCAAGACTATAACTTCATTTTAGATAGAGTGAAGCAAAAGCTCTTGGGATGGAAAGCTAATGTGTTATCATTGGCTGGTTGCTCGGTTCTCTTTCAAGCTTCTTCAACTGCAATTCCATCATATGTCATGTAGTGCTCTTACCTCCTTGGCAAAATTTTGGATGGCATAGATAGAGTTAACCAAAATTTTCTTTGGGGGTTTTTGGATTCAGTCAAGAAAATCCACTAATTTGGATGTGATAAGGTAATTAAATCTAAGGAGGAAGGGGTCCTTGGTTTGCAATCAACTGAGGGAAGGAATATTGCCTTTCTATCCAAGCTTAATTGGAGATTTCACATTGAAAGAGAGGCACTATGGGCCCAAGTCTTAAAGGTGAAATATTGCAACCGAAGAAGAATAAATGCTTCTTATGCAAACAAACTCCCTTGCTCACTTATATGGGTAGCAATGAAGAGGGGCGTGGATACTTTCAAGAAGGGCAGCAGGTGGATGGTTGGCGAGGATAGCAATCTGAATATGTGGGTTAGTAATTGGACGAATAGGGGTCCACTTTGACAGCTTATACAAGGGCTCATTATGCAGGAAACTTTAAGGATATCATGCTGGTCACAGGTTAGGATTGGGATAAATTTTCTTTTAAGCTTCCTTTAGAAATCAAGTTGATGATTCAAGTAACTCCTACTGCACTCACAAGTAGAGGTTCTACTGTTCTAGTAAACTAGCTTGGGTTGGCTCTCCTTAAGGTAACTTTGATTTAAGAAGTGTCTATAGGATTGTTATGGGATTCGAAGATAGCCCCCCTTTCTTGGCTAATTGGATTTGGAAAGCCGATACCCTTCCTAGAATTAAAACATTTCTTTGCATGTGTGCCCACAACAATGTTGAGGTTAAGGTTTGCTTTGAGAAGAGAGGTGCGGTAGAAGAGAATATATGTCCCATCTGCCAGGGAGCTTTGGAGACAATTTTGCGAGCCCTTCGTGATTGCCTTCATATTAAACCGATGTGGACTTAATTAGGGATCAATACTTCAAATCAAACCATTTGGATAAGTAATCTGTTGTACTAGCTTACATCAAATGGAAGACTAAACTGCAGATTACTTGCTGTGAGCCCTCTATGGAAAATTGTCTTTCCATTTGTAGTGTGGAATATTTGGAAGAGCAAGAACAAATTTGTTTTTAATAGGAAAACTCGAAACCCTAATATGGATGTTGAGATACTAAACCAATCGATTGAATTCATCCATTGCGTATCTTCCCCAAGGCTACCAACTCATAAGGTGGTTAAAAGAATTTGCTAGGAGAGGTTGCCAGAAGGATGGATGAAACTCAATATGGATGGTTCGTCCATTAATGGTTTTGTAAGCGTGATTAGAGATGATCGTGGTCATTGGATAGTAGGCTTTACTAGATGAAATGGGATCATAAAAAGCTTTGTTGTAGAATTGTGGGGGCTCAGGGATGGGCTTACGATGTGCTGTAATCTAAATATCTTATCTCTTGTAGTTGAAATAGATGCAAAAGCTATTGTGGATGTTTTAGGTAACTCATCTTATGTGAATAATAATATTTCTCCTATTTTGTATGACTGCAAGTTGTTGGCTTCCCGCATTTGGCAAATTCAGGTTAAGCACTACTACCGTCAGGCGAACCGATGTACTGATAGCCTTGCTAGGATGAGTATTAGTTAGGATCTTGAATTTACTTCTTTTGATAGTTTGCCTATGGACATGATTAATGTTTTTGAGAATAACCTTAATGGGATGTACTTTAAAAGGATATGTCCTGAACCTCTTGAAGTTCCTTAGTTTGCTTTATTGAATTGTCTTTCACCCAAAAAAAAAAATTCCATTAAAACAAGCCATAAATATCTCTTTTCTAAATCACTAGTGGTCTAAGAAACTCTAACTCGTTGTGTGCATGTGTACTTGTAAAGTGACCTTGATTCTATTTATAGAACCTAATTTAATTTACCAATTTTGTTTATCTCTTCTTGATTGGCCTTTAGCCTTTTTAGTGTTCCCAATTCTATTACGCTATTACCTCTACTGTCTTCTCCACTTGTATCATCCTCTTTTTGTTAATCCTCCTCACTTGTCTCGTTCTCTTTCCCTCAATATCCTTTTCATGAACCACCACAACAAATACTCTGCTACTAGATGGGATCCACAATTTCATTAATTTATTTTTTTTGGTGAATAATAATATATTTTATATTAATGAGAAATAAGAGAATGCCTCAAGTCATCTCCAATTCCAGGGACAAGCATCCAATACGGAAAATAAGAGATGAAGATAAATTCATCCTAATTACAAAAGGCTGCCCAACAGGCCACATTGAGAGCCAACGAATTTATAGTTTTAAGAAAAAAAGGAAATCCCAACAACATAAAGAGGAAAGAGCTACTTTCAAATCATAGAAGAATGGAACAAAGAACCAAGGATTAGAAACAATATAGGTTTATTAGGGCTTCAATGACACCTTTGGAATCTCAATAAAAAATAACATATTAGATCTTGTGTGAGATAGCCAGTTTAATGACTTGGAAGGCTGCTTGGGCTTCTCCTTAATTAAGTTGGGTCTTCATTTTAGAAACATGGATTCACAATTTCGTTAGCTAGTACTTATTGAACACATAAGTATCGGACACAGATAAAAGGACTTGTTTCAAAATAATATGTAACATTATGGTTTAAAATCCAAATTGTTCAATTTACCAATTTTGTCTACCTCTTCCTGCTTGTCTTTTGGCCTCTCTAGCATCTCAAACTCTACCATCTTTGCAATCTTCCTCATTTGTGTGTTATTTTCGATGATGCTCATTGCTTAGCCCTTCCTCAATCTCCATCAAGAACAAGAATCACCAGAACAAATACTTTGTTAGTAGAAGGATACACAATTTTCTTACATGTCACTTAACAAACAGTACATAAGTATTAGCCCCCCCTTTCTTTATAAAAAAAAAATGGCTTATATCAAAATGCTACATAAAGTTAGGGTTTCAAATCCTTTTTTTTTTTTTTTTTTTTTTGTTTTTGTTTTAATATTTAAATACAAGGGCACAATATTTAAGTACCAAAAATTTTATTGATGAAAATTACAATATAGTCCATTTAATAATTTGAAGCCTCACATTATCTAATAGTTTATAGGTAGGAATTTAAATTTTAAACCACGTGTCCCATTATATTCCTTTAACTTTATAATAAATTGCTAATAACTCTTATAATTCAATTGATTGATACTTTCTGATGTTTTTAATGAAAACATTTAGAGATCAAATCTCCTTCATCCCAACTATTGAATTATTAAAAAATAAATAATATAGTACATATGTATATTTAGTTACACGACCTATTTAATGAGTAAAGTGATTTATTTAAATAATACATGTGGATGATTTTATAAATCATCATGTAATATGTTGGAGGATATTGTCATATTGCTTCAAACTGGTCTAAAGGAAAACTTGTCTATAATTTTTTCACAACTATTAATATAGCTTAATTCTAGTAATTTTTTTTTTAATTTTAAATTTTTTTGTGAAGTTGGGGTATTATGGTGTTTGAACCCTAAAATTTATCCGTTGTAGACATTAGGGTTAGGATGATTCAAACTATAAATAATTAAATATCTTTGTTGACACTAGATACAAGCTCTTGCTCTTAATCATGTATTTTTTTTTTCTTTTAATAAAAAAAATTCAAGTAAAGTTAATATTATTCTTATTATTACAAACAACTATTGTTTATCAAAATTTTTTTTTTTTGGAGAAAAGTTGATATAAAAACTATGCCTTTAACTGAATAGAGTTTTTATTCAAACTAATTTGGAGAGAAACTCTTTAAACTTCCCATATATCTATTTTTTGGGTGTGAATTTTGAAATTTAACCATTAAATTTTATATTCCTTATGTTCTTAATATGCATATTAAATTTTATTGCAATCGGATATTATTTACTATTCAATCAATTAACTTATTTTTTTATACACAATTTTAGATTATAAAAATTTAAAATTTTAATATTTATTTAATGACCTTCTTGTAATTTTGTAAGTATTAATTATGTAATAAAAATATGCAATTTAACAGCCAGTTTGAAGAGATTTATTTATTTATTTTTTTAAATGAGAAGCTTTGTATCCTTTAACTTTACCCCCCCCAAAAAAAAAAAAAAAAAACTATAGCCTTAATGGAAAAATGAAACTTGGATATGAATCGGACCTTCATTGGAAACCGATATCCGAGTTCCGAAACTGTGACACACACTCTCACTCTACAATTTAGAGAGAGAAAATGGAGCAGAGTTCTACCTACCGTGGGACCCGCCCGACCCGGCCCCAATCGGAGCCGCTTTACTCCACCGTCGTCATCCACGGCGGCGACTCCGACTCCGACTCCGATCATGACCGAAACTACCGCAAATCACAACCACAACCACAAAAGCAAGACCTTTACGCTACAATGGTCTACAAAGATAGCGAAGAAAACGAAGATGAAGACGAAGACGACGATTCGTCTCTGCCTCCACTCCTTAAGCGACTCCCTAAAGACTTCGGCGGCGGAGCTTCGATCGACTACGACAACGACTACGGTGAGTCTAGCAAGACTGAAGATTTCGG
Organism: Quercus variabilis; assembly: GCA_030445155.1. NCBI lineage: Eukaryota > Viridiplantae > Streptophyta > Magnoliopsida > Fagales > Fagaceae > Quercus > Quercus variabilis. The sequence goes on from CP129447.1 coordinate 72,422,089, forward strand.
CACAATGATCGTGAAGACCGATCGTAGTCTTAACGACCGGTCCTCTTCGTCGTCGTATTACTACTCGTACACTTCCTCGAAGCCTCAGAGCTCGCCGATCTCTGATTACGAGTCCGCGAAGAGAGCGATGGGTCGTCGCGACGATGTTGATGATGAGGATGAGGATGAGGATGAGGATGAGGAAGAGGAAGATGAAGGCGATGGAGAGAGAAACTCGACTTTTGTGGTGAAGAAGAGCGAGAGAGGTAAGAGTGTAAAAGGTTTGGGGGATTCGACGATGGGACGCGCGGTGGCGAGTATGCAAGCGGCTGGAGAATTAGAGTTTGTGAAGCAGAGGAAGGCAAGCGCGGCGTCGGAGCAGGGCGGCGAGGAGGGGCGGAACCTCGCGATGAGAAACATTTCGACGAGTTCGATTCCGGAGAGTGTTGTTATAAGGGAAGATCCTTCTACTAAGTATGAATTGCTCAATGAGCTTGGTAAGAGTTCAATTTTGATCCTTTAATTGCGTAGTGGATATGATGTTTGTGGTATTCAATTGTGTTGTTTTGATGCATAATTGGTGAATCATTGGATTGGATTGTAGAATCATGTTCATTTTGTGGTGTTTTGGAGTTAAAAATCTGTTTTTCTTGCTCGAGATCACTAATGATTTCGTGTCGTTTTGGAGTTAAAAATCTGTTTTTGCTTGAGGTCACTACTGGTTTAGGCAGTGTGCGTTTCAATTCTTTTGTGAAATTTGTTGATTTTTTGAACTTTAGAATGTATTTCGCGGAGGAATTCTATACAAATGCTATTGCGCGATGAACGGTGAGTTGATTTAAGTCGAGAGAATGAAAAAAAAGGTGGAATAAGACTTCAAATGACATGCCATTTATGGAGGCGGAATAGAGTATGATCTGTGATTTTCTCCCTAGGGGTGTATCCAGAGGGCCCTCTGCCTTGGTGAGGTTCCACGTCATTTAAAAAAAAAAAGGAGGCTGCATAGAGTATGAATTTGGATAGGATGAAATGGTGAAAAAGAAGTAAAGAATACATGTGGTTGACTCTAATTAGTGTGTTGAGGATCCATAGCCAACTCCATTTTTTTGGTTCTAAAGCTTGGTTGTTGTTGTTGTACTTTGTCATGCAATAAGATTGTTATTTGTGTATTACAAGAAAAAGTTGATATAGGTGAGTTTTGTGCGACTATGTTATTGTGCTGAACAAAGTTGGTTTTTGGTTATGGCAGGGAAGGGGTCATATGGGGTTGTTTACAAAGCTAGGGATATAAGAACTTTGGAGCTGGTTGCCGTCAAAGTCATATCATTAAGTGAAGGGGTGTGTTTTTTCTTGCTTGTTCTTGTTTCTAGTGTTGCATTTGGTTTAAGTTTGAACTTTTCAAAATGAATTACAATATTTTCCATGTTTAGGATGAGGGATATGATGAAATCTGTGGTGAGATTGAGACGTTGCAGCGGTGTAGTCATCCAAATGTTGTGCGCTACCTGGGGAGCTACCAAGGGGAAGAGTATCTTTGGGTAGTTAACAGAGAATTTGCTTATGTACTTGTGAAATGAATTGCATCAGAAGTTTAAAGTTTGGGACTACTTATTTTAATATCTTGGCAGATAGTTATGGAATACTGTGGAGGTGGAAGCGTTGTTGACTTGATGAACGCTACTGAAGAGCCTTTGGAGGAGAATCAAATAGCATATATCTGTAGGGAAGCATTGAAGGTATGGTTGACGCTGGTTGGTTTGAAATTGTAAATTATTGACAATAAGCAATTTTAAATATTATGCCTATTTTATAAAAAAAATTCTAATTTTTGTGCAATAAAACTTAAGTCGGACTACTTTTTGCCATTTTTTATGTGACGTAATTCTTCCTTGCCTTCTATCTGCTTTATACTTAATATGTTGTTTATTTTTATATGTAGGGTCTTGCTTATTTGCACTCGATTTCCAAGGTCCATAGAGATATTAAGGGTGGAAATATTTTGCTAACGGAACAAGGTGATGTCAAATTGGGTGAGTAGACTTCATATAGTATTGCCAACTTCATGTCTATTTATATCTAAATAATGTCTTGTTATGGTGATTTATGAATCCAACCTCTTATTTCTGTTTAATGTTGTTGATACTTGTTTTGTTATATATGACCTATTATTTGGATGATGGAATTGGTTTAGGAAGCACTATTTGGATGTTTGGAATCTTACTCCATTATGTTTGATGTGGATAGTGTGGAAGGAATGGAATAGAAATACTTTTGAGGATATTGAGAGACCTCTCGACCAACTCCTTGTTGATTCGTACTTTGTTTGATTGGTCTTGCTAATGGGATTTTACACATTGTAATTCCATTTGAGTTTTGAGACTCACTTTGATTTCTTGTATTATTTTTTGTAATTTTTTGTGTTACTTTGTGCTCATCATTGTGAGCATGAAGTAATCTTATTTTTCAATAAAATATTATTACTTATATAATTTTTTTTTTGAGTGGTACTCTGTTTAAAGTTACATTAAGCATAGCTTGAACTCAACTATGTATATTTTTGTATGTATGTATGAAGTAAAAATCCATTAATGAATTTTAAAGGGTGCCACCCATGCGCGGTTGTTTTTTGGGACTTCCTTGTTTGATTGGCTGCCATCGTTGGGTTCCTTTTCTTTTTTGTCACTTTGAGATTTTATTGATCATTGTGCTATACAAATATGATGATGGTGGTCTCTAGTATACTCCCTGTATACATTGTTTCTTTTCTTCAATAAGATATGCTATTTATCAAAAAAAATAAAAAAAAAGTGTGTCACCTATTCATCTCCTGTCAAATGCCCTGCATGAGACAACGGAAGATCATACTCCAAAATTTCAGCATTACTATAACTGTTGAACTTGACTTGTTAACTGGCTAAGAGCTTCACAACACTTTCGACATAACCCAGTAAATCCCAAACATTAAAAATATCAGAGTGCAAAGCTCTCTCGCAAGAAAATGAGAAGTAGATGGTCAATAGTTTGCTTATCTCTCTTACACATGCAACACCAGTCTATCACAAATAATTCTGCATCCAGAGGTTCTTGGTAGTTAGAATTTTCTCCAAAGCTATCGTCTAGAGGGAAAAGCTGATATTTGTTGGAACTTTAGGCTTCCACAGGATCTTCCAAGGAAAGGACTGATGAGATGTCAAGTGTAACATTTTATAGTAGGATTTGACTTTAAAAACATTTCGTGAAGATGGAGCCCAGCAAACTGTATCCAATCTATCTCGTCTTATCTTCCCAGAATAAATCAAATTCATAAAGGAGACAATCGATTTCTGTTCCCAGTCCTAGACTGGGAAAACAAACAACATCCCAATGGTAGCTATCCCTTACAAAAGACAAAATGTCTTCCACCTAGGCATCCTTATTGCTTGCAATATGAGCTTCAAGCTATTGTTTGTACTTTGAAAATAATTACAAAAGCAATATGAACTTCTAGCTATTAGTTGAACTTTGAAAATGATTACAAAACTTGAGTCCGAACATTGAACTGAAGGTTGAACCCATGATTTATGTCACTTGCTCTGTGTCTGGGACCCTGGGTTGATGTTCAGTACTGTTCTAAACTTCTAATAACAATTGTTTCTGCTTTTAGCACCTAAGCATGCATTTGTCAATAACTTTGTATATGACAGACTGCAGCAGAGTAGTCATCATCCGATCAACTATCTGCAATAAAACTTTTGAATTTTACTTAAGTCTTGCTGTGGTATAATCTAGTGGATGCCTTTGAAAGTAATTCATCTCCTTTATGTTGTATGAAGCTGATTTTTCTTATTTGAATGGAATATTTTGGTAACACAAGTGACAAAAAACATATAGATAAGTAATAGACAATGAAGAGGGTTTGAGAAGGATTTCATGGGGAAATTTATTTATTTTTGGGTCTTCTCCCCCCTCTTCTTTAACTAGATTGGATACCGAGTCTATGCAATGCCTATAAATTGGGCTGTCTTTTTCCATTTTGGTCATTGAATTTAGAAGTTAAGAATATAGCTTTTCCTTTTAATAGCACAATAATTTACCATTTGGTGAAATTTTGAAACATGGGCAGGTGATTTTGGAGTTGCAGCCCAGCTTACAAGGACCATGTCAAAGCGCAACACGGTATCGTATTTGTTTGACTTAAATGCAGATACTGTAGTTTGCACACAATTGTTTTTAGTTTTTAACCTCCAAATTCTCCTTTCTGTTGTGCTTCATTTAAATTTATGTTTTATGGGCCAGAAGTCACCACTAGTTCACTTGGGGTTCCTTGGTGATGCCTAGGTGATTTGGTTTCCCTTGATTAAAAGTCTCAGATAAATTTGTATTCATGGTTCTATGATAAACGTGAGTTATCAATTTTCAATACCTTGCTATTTCACCAAGGGAAAGCAGAGAGCTCAAGATAACATAATTTACATCGTGAAATATGAAGAGCAAATTATTGAAGTAAAGAGCAATGGAATGAATGTTTTAACTTATGCTTCAAATCAACTGTTGCTTCCATCTTATTAGAATGTTAAATATACTAAATAAATTTTAATAAATAGTGACAAAGTGGGTCGGGTGACATCTACTTAGAAATTAAAAAAAACTACTTTACTTTTGACATTAATATCAATCATTAATGAGTTATCAAATAACCTATATATATATATATATAAATATATATATATATATATATATAATCAATGGTATGATGTCAAAGTTGCATTCACAAAAGTATATAAATTTTGTCAAGATGCCATTACTGCGAACCAACTTTTTAGGGACATCAGACTGGTTCAATAAACAAATCTTATATGAAGAGTCTCCATATAAAGAAAGCTCCATCTATTTATCTTGACTCATTGCATTGTCACATTATCATCTATTTATGACCTAATCAGGTCAAATTTGAATTTCTTGATTTTTCAGATCTGAAAGAAATTTATTTGTAATTTTTCTTTTTTTCCCATTGCAAATTTACTTTTAACTTTTAAGACTTCCTTTGTTAAGCAAAACCCCACCCTTCTATGAACCTCAGCTATGAGGAGAGGTTCATCCTCCTTTCAAAGGCCCTTGTCTGCTATAAATTAAAGTCAAAAGATTGTCTTATATTTGGTGAGATGGTGGAATTTCAATAATTTTTCCTCCATAAAAGTGCCCAACCAAGGAATATTATATCTGAAATCTTTAGGGATAACCTTGACAATACACTGCTTTAAAGCCTCTGCAGTCTTAGGTGTGCGTGGGTGGAAAAGATTTTGTTTTATGCTAACAATTTCCTTCCTAACTGCAGCTGGCATTAAAGTAAACAATTCCCCTCCTCCCCCCCCCCCCCCCCCAAAAAAAAAAGCATTGTTGGAGGGTTGTTGAAATAAATGTTATGGCATTCTTTGCAGATTATCATAGAAAAATCGCCAAATACTTTGTTTCTATTAATTCCCAAAAATAATAATACCGCCAATATTAGATATTTTTGGTCCAGCAGCATTGTGAGTAGTGTATGTAAGTTACTGGCTAAGGTGTGGCTAACAGATAATGCCTTTGTTGGTGCTCAGCAGATTCTGGAAGACAGTTCTTATTGCTAATGAATGTTTGGATAATAGAGTGAAGAGTCGTTTCCCAAGGGTGATATGTAAGCTGGACAATTGGGACACGTTACTTTAGAGTAGAATGGGGTTTGGTGATAAGTGGAGGAGATAGATACATGCTTGTTTCTATGGTCCGTTTCTCAGTTCTGGTTGGCAGATCCCCTGCTGGTTTTTTTTTGTAGTTCTCAGGGGCTAAGGCTGGCGGACCCATTATGACCACCATTATTTATTCTGGTCATAGAGGTGTTGAGCCGGATGCTAAAGAAAGTTGCCCCCGCTGGGGGGGGGGGGGGGGGGAGTAGGGCCTGATCTAGTTGGGGAGTTAATTATCTCTCATCTTTTATTTACGGAGATACCAACTTATTTTGCGATGAAAATAGAGACCAACTTCCTTATATCAGAATGGTGTTGACCTGTTTTGAAGCTGTTACAGGTCTGAAAGTCAGTTTGGGTAAGAGTGAAGTGGTTCCAATAGGTGATTTGGGTAACATGGCTGATCTAGCGGAAATATTATGTTGTAAAATTGGGAGATTGCCTACGACCTCCTTGGGAATTCCTATAGGGCTCCCATTAAGGCACTTTTTGACGTAGGAAAATTCTATAATAGAGAAGATGGAACAGAGATTAATTGGTTGAAAGATTATACTGTCAAAGGGAGGGAGGCTAACTTTGTTGAAGAGTATGCTTTTGAGTTTACCAACATATTATATCTCCTTATGTACAGTTCCCATGTCTTAGGCAAATAGGCTAGAGAGGCTCCAACAACATATCTAGTGTGGGGCCTCAGAAGAGGAGTTCAAATACTCTTTGGTGGCTTGGGATAAGGTATGTTCACTTTTTGAGGTAGGCAGTTTGGGCTTACTGCTAGGGGCCAGTTATAGGTCCAAAGCTATTTGGGATCCAATTTTAGAGAAGATGGAAAGGAATTTGGCTGGTTGGAAAAAGCTTTCCTCACTTATTTCCTCTCATTGTTCCCTATTCCGGTTAGTGTTGCTCAAATGATTGAGAAGATTCGAAGGGATTTCCTATGAGGGGGTTTAGGAGATGAGAGTAAGTTCCACCTAGTGAATTAGAAGAGAATATATGTGAACTGATTCAGTATGGTATTTTGGGGTTTGAAGTGTAGGGCGCTTTAATGGTGCATTGTTGGGGAAGTGGCTCTGACGCTTTGTTGTTGAAGGTGATGCTCAATGGAGATCCATTGTGGCTACCAAATATGGAATTGGGTTAGGCGGGTGGATGTTGGGGGTGTTAAGGGAGCCTTATGGTGTATCTTTATGGAAGCATAATCGGAATGGGTGGGAGAGATTTGCTTCTTTTGTTCAATATGAGGTTGGCAGTGGTACCCATGTTTGATTTTGGCTTGATTTATGGTGTGGGGATCCTATTCTTAAGGAGGCTTTTCCTGTTATTTATGGTATAGCATGGAATAAGGTGGCTGATTATTTGGGCTGGAGAAATGGTGTAATGCATTGGGATGCTTTTAATAGGTCTGTTCAGGATTGGGAAGTGGGGACTCTTTATTCTTTTATGGGTCTTCTTTATTCCTCGAAATTTGTGAGGGGTAAGGAAGATTGCATGCGTTGGACCCTGCTGAGACAGCTATCTTCTCTGTTAGTTTGTATTATCAGGTTCTTTCTCCTACTAATGTGCAAAGCTTTCCTTGGAGAAGTATTTGGAGTGTCAAGGCCCCTTTGAGAGTGGCCTTTTTCTTGTGGACAGCAACTAGGGAGCAAATTCTAACTTTGGATAATAGTTGCAAGTGTCAGATATGTATTGTTGAGTGGTGTTACATGTGTAAGATGAATGGGGAGTCCATGGATCATCTACTCCTTTGTTGTGCTTATGTGCGCAATCCTTGGTCCCTAGTGTTTTGCATGTTTGGAGTTCAGTGGGTCATGCCATGGAGGGTGGTGGACTTGCTGGCTTGTTGGAAAGGGGACTTTGGTGGACACCGAACCATAGGTATGTGGGAGGCTATTCCTGCTTGTATTATGTGAATTATATGGCAAGAAAGAAACATGTGAACATTCAAGGGGACTGAATGTACATCGCTAGAGCTGAAACTGTTTTTCTTGAGACTAATTGTATGATTGGATGGCTGCCTTGAGTAGGCATTCTTTTTTGTTTCTGGACTTAATGTAATTTTTGTTAGCTTTACTCTTTGGTACACTACTTGTGTGCAGGGGAGTTTGTTTTGCTGTTTTGTTCTTTGAGTATGCAATAAAAGTTCTTATTTATGATAACAAAAAAAAGTCTCAAAACTCACTTTGATTTTCTGTTTGATTCTTTGTAATTTTTAAAGATACTGTCTGTTCAACATTGTGAGCATGAAGTAATCTCTCTTTCAATAAATATATTACTTATAAAAAAAAAATTTGGCTTCCAGGATGGGGAATGGGTGATTCAAGCTAGTGACTTCTGATTCATGAAGCATGGTCTCAACTTGTTGTGTTATCCAGGGGGTGAACAATTTTGGTGAATAGTTTTTATTTTATTTGATTAGTAAGTTACACGTGCACCCAGTGGGTCTTGAACTTATTACCTCACCCTCCAAACAATTATATTATGGGAGAAGGAAGTGCTAGTTGAGCTATAGCTCATTGGCAACAGTTTTGGTGAATTGATAAAGAAAATTTTTTAATAAGTAATCTGATTTCCAATTGCCTGCCTTTTGTTCAAGGTATCTAATTATTGATCTGGCTTTGTTCCATTTTAGGATTATTGATTTTCATCTATCTTAATGCTTATTCCACTGTTAATATTATTCTATTTTTCCTTTGCATTTTTCTGTCTGTACTTGATGATTGGAAATATTTTCACTATCTTTCTCAGTTCATTGGCACTCCACATTGGATGGCTCCAGAAGTTATTCAAGAAAGTCGCTATAATGAAAAGGTACCATATTCTTGGTCTTGGTGGATTGAATTTTCTTTTGGGCTTCTCTTCTTGGTTTTTTGCCCACCAGGATGCCTTCTACATCATTGGATTACTCATTCTTTAACAAAACATTAGAACACCTGAAAAAGAAGGTAAAAATTTATTAAAGTTCCTTGGACCTTCTGATGAAGCAATGAATAATTTTCCATTCTCTCTTCAGAGATGCATTACTTGCTGTATTTAGAGAAAACCCAGATAAATAGCCCCCATCCCCATCATTCGTGTTGGCCAGCAACCTACCTAAGGCTTCCATGGCAAGGACAAATAAAAATGGGGAAAGAGGATCCCTCTGCCTCAAACTGTGAATCCTGGCAATGAAACCACTAGGACTGCCATTCACCACCACTGAAAAGCGGACAGTGGAAAACCAAGAGGCAATCTATGACCTTCCTTTCTCTCCATAGCTGCACCTTCCCAGCATATATAGAAGGAAGTCCTATTGACATGGGCATAAGCTTTTTCAATGCCTAACATGCACAACACCCCAGGAGTCCCATCCTTCAATCTGTCATCTAAACACTGTCTAGCTATAATGATGGAATTGTATTGATAATGTTGAAAGGAATTGTATTGATATTGGGATATGGTGAATATAATCATTTAACCATGTACTTCTAACACTCTCCCTCACGTGTGGGCCAAAACTACCTTTTAATAGGTGAGGTCTAACACGTGGGAATTTAAATGGAAAGTAGAGTGGAGGAGATAGGGACCAAACTCAAGACCTCCCTCTCTGATATCATGTTAAATTACCGATTGTCCCACTTAAACTTTTGGGATAGTCGGTAATTTAACAGATATCACATTTTATCATGTTGCTATTGTTGAAGGAATTGTATTGATAATGACTAGCTGAAAAAAGAATCTAAAAATTTGGGATGATAACTATATTAATTTGAAGTGAAGGTCCTTCACTTATTTGAAAAGAGAAAGCATGCAAGCAAAGTTGTTTGATTCATCATAGCAGCTGGAACACTACACTCTTATTCAGTCCAGGTGTTTGGTAACATTTTTGGTGTAACTGTCTGGAGACATTACTGTTTGTTTAATTATGATTGCTCTAATTTATTTTTTTGTAGCTCTTAACTACATGGTACAATTAAATATTCCTGTTTTCAGGTGGACGTATGGGCTCTTGGCGTGACTGCAATTGAAATGGCAGAGGTATATCTTCCAAGTGCATATTTTGTTCTACAATTAACTGGAAAAATATGAAAGCTCAACCATCTTTTTAAAGTTTTAGTTATAAGCTGCTTGCAAGTGGATTTATTTTTTTAAAAGAATCAAGAAAGCTCAAAAAAAGATGTTGGGGATTAAATCCTCCTAAACTAAAAAAATTGACCAATGCCCCCCTGGAAATATTGGAAATAGGCAAATAGCCCCTTGCCGTTTCCAATTTCTATTAATTTCACAAATGTTAACGAAATATATATATATATATATATATTCCTTTGTACTAGATATACCCTTAGTGAAAAAAATAATCACATCTTGTCTCTCTCCTCTGGGGTTTCTTCTTCAATCCTTCCCCATCTCTCTCTCTCTCTAAAAATTATGGTTTATAGATCTACACAGTTATACACGTATGGTTTACATATCTACTACCCATAAATACAAAGAAATTCCCCAGCAAACCCACCGTCTACATACCCAAATCCCCCATCAGCAGAACCAAAATCAACCAATGCAAATCCCTTTGTTGACCTCAGATCGCCAATATGAGAAGTGGTGTTTTAATACAACAGCAACAACGGAGCAAGCACATTGAAAAGACTTGACCTGTGAAATTTCAATTTGTGAGAGAGAGAGAGAGAGAGGTGAGACGGGTTCAATAGATGAATTATTGGCAAGGACCACTGGTAGTGGGTGGAGCAAAGGAGGCCTGGCTTGAACTCAGATTAGCATGGTCTGTGGTTAGAAGCTTCACACACACATACACAAAGAGAGAGAGAGAGAGAGAGAGAGAGAGTTCAGGGGGACATTGGTCGATCTCATAGTCATTAATCCCTTTTGCTCTATTTTTCACTTATATAAAAAAAAATTCCTCTTTTTTTCAGGGACTTCCTCCTAGATCAGCAGTACATCCAATGAGGGTTAGTGCCGCAATTTTGATTTATAATTTATACTGTAATTTATATTTTCATTTGTCACACATTAATCCATGTTGTGCATTGGTCTCCTTGGAACGTGGTTTTTACATGATGATGTCTTGTGCTATGCTTATATGCATTCAAAGCCTTCAATAGTGTGGGACATCTTGGAAAATGAATGCAACTGGGTGATAGTCCCCCAAAACTTATATGTAGGAATATTGCTTGTCTTTTTCTTCTGTTAAAAAAGCCTTCCAATATTTTGATGTGTACTATGTTTGCATGGGTATGATCTAAGGCTGCCTAGTTATTCTACAAGTTCTGCCTCTTGTCCACAAACTGCTTTGAAATTAGCTTCTGCAATCTGTTATAAAGTGTCTATATATTTTCTCTTTCCATTATCAAAAAAGAAATATTTCATCTTTCAACACTAATAGGACTAATAGTTGCACTTTTTAGAAACCATCTAATGAACCTTTTTTTTTTTTTTTTTGATAGGTAATTGGAAGTTTTATTGAATAAAAGTACATCTTGGTCATGATGGTGAACAAATAACAATTACAAACAATCTAATGAACTCAATGAAACACCAATAAGACTCTTGAGAGCTTCTTGAAAACCCTAGACCTAGCTTAACTGGAGCGAGACTCTGAAATATACTTTTTTGATAAGTACTAAGTAGTTTCTTTGCCAAAGAGCAAAAAGGGTGTATCCCCTAGTACACAAAAAGTATACAAAGGAAGAGCCAAAAATAAAAGAGGGAAACTAAATCAAGGTCAGATACTTTGACATATACTGAAAGGAAAATTGTGGACTTGGCAGATGCTTACAGTTCTGCTACTGCACAAAATAAGTTTTATAACTCTCATACCAAAGATTAAAAACTGATTTAATATTTATAAAAAAAATGGATCTTTGAAATAAGGTTAGACTTGTCTCCATTGGATGTTTGTTGGCTCTACATACTTCCTGTCAGAATTTGAGTCTTTCTTAAAGATATGCTTTGGTTGGGCGAACATTTTTCAAATGTTTGGAATATGGTACTAGTGTGTCTAATGTGGTTAATTTGGCGAGAACGTACGCACTTACTTTTGAAGATATTGAGAGACCCTTAGATTTGTTGAAGTCTATGCTAGTTGGGACTTTGTTTGAGTGGTCTTGTATTTGGGTTTTACTTAATGTATTTCTATTTAAGATTTCCTACAATCTGTTAGCATTTCTTATTGATTTGTTTGTAATTGTTTCAAGTATAGTTTGTTCATCATTGTGAACACGGCGTACTTTTTTATTCAATAAAACTTCTATTACCTATAAAAAAAAGTGTTTGATCTTTGTCCTATTTTGAATATAGTTATTTTTACTCAAAGAAAGGAAACAAAACTGGAATCTACAGAAAGAAGCAACTGGATCCTTTTACATATGGCTGAATGAGTTTTTATATCATCTTTATTATGTACTTGAATATTAAGTTTTAGATAATTTTTTGAAGAGTATCTAAAGTGAGGAGACCTCATGGTTGTAGCATGTGGAAGTAGCATATGGGAAGGCATTTGAGGCTGGTTGGTTTAGATTTTCTGATTTTGTGTCTATTAGGGTGGGGAATGGCAGGAGAATCAAGTTTTGGCATGATGTGGTGTGGTGATTAGTCTTTGTAGGTCTTGTTTCAAGACTTATACTTGCAGTGGAGAAGGATGCATCTGTGCATTCATTGATTACGTTTGGAGAGGGTGGTAGAGGCGGCTGTTGGAATCTTAGATTGCTTATGGATGTGATTGGGAGCTAGAAGTGATGAAAGAATTGATGGATTTTCTTTACTCCAAACAAATTTTTTTTTTTTTTTTTTGTTTAAGTAATAAGAATCGTATTAATTATGAAGAAACAGCGAATAAAGCAGATACAAGGTGTTCATGATAGTGAACACAAGAAACAACAACAAAAAACAACAAAGATAGAAAAAGCAACTTAAGGGACAATTCTAAGAGAAGTAAGAAACTCAATAATAGAAGAACAATTTGTAGAACCCCAGCACCTAGACCAATCAAAAAGAGTACTTTGGCATAGAGCTTGTAATTGAACAAGCGATTTCTCTTTAGCCTCAAAAGAGCACCGATTTGTTTCTATCCAAACAACCCACGTCAAATAGCTAGGAAGCATATTACATATGTCCGAAGAAAATTTCCCCAGCCAATAACTCCAACAAAACACCAAACTCTCCATAGATCCAGGCATGACCCATTGAATCCCGAAAACTTGTAACATTTGCACCCACAAAGAGTGAGCTACAGGATAGTGTAGGAGACGATGATCCACAGATTCCTCATTATAGCAGCACATACAGCATTGATTCGCCAAGAGGAGACCCCGGAGCATCAAATTATCCCTAGCCAATAACTCCAACAAAACACCAAACTCTCCATAGATCCTGCCATGACCCATTGAATCCCAAAAACTTGTAACATTTGCACCCACAAAGAGTGAGCTATAGGACAGTGTAGGAGAAGATGATCCGCAGATTCCTCATTATAGCAGCACATACAGCACTAATTTGCCAAAGGGAGACCCCAAAGCATCCAAACTGAAACAGTTGATGACTTGTTGCACTGCACCACTGCTAAGGAGACGTGGTCTTTTTGCATTTATGGTTTTTGGAGTATTGTGGATAATGCTAGGCCAAGTCACTGATTTGTTGATGGTTTGTAGAGGGGTGTTTGGATGTCATTGTAATAGGTTGCGTGGAAAGCTACACCAGATTGCATTATGAGGACCATTGGGAGAGAAAGGAATCGCTGGGTTTTAGAGAATGAAGAGCAATCTATGCAAGATATGAAGAATATTTCTTTTAAGATCTTTGTTTGAATATTGTACTTCAATTGGGGGGTGTCTTGTGGTTCTATTGTTGATATTTTGGACCATATGAGTGTCTGCTTGTAATTCTTTGAGGCGCTTGCATTTGAGTGTTCTTTCTTTCTAATAAATTATTCTTTTGTCAAAAAAAAAAAAAAAGTATGATGTCCAAGGAAAAATGAAGGATCATGGTATTATTGTTTGTTACTTTATAGTGCAGCGATAGAATTGATTCATAAATTGGTATACCATTTTTGATGGGATCTAGTGCATTAGTATTGTTATGATCACACCCAAAATTGGTATACAATTTAGATCACTGAAAACAAATTCTATGTGTTTTTACCTTACGTAGCTCCTTTAATCACTTAATGTCAGTATTATGGTCTTTACAGTTTAGAATAATGTTGTTTTCTACCTTGCTTGCTGATGCATGCTGCATAATAAGTGAACCTGTGACATCTATTTGGTGTTATGCAGTGATGAGGGAATACATGAATTATTTATTTTCTGATGATAGGTTTTATTCATGATATCCAGTGTTATGCAGTGATGAGGAAATATATGACTTACTTATTTTCTGTTGATAGGTTTTATTCATGATATCCAGGGAGCCAGCTCCAATGCTTGAGGATAAAGAAAAATGGTTTGTTTTTTAAGTCCATTACATCTACATATTCTATTAACAGTTATTGTCAGTGCTAACATGTAAGTTAGATTGTGATGAATAAAATTTTGAATTGGAAAATTTCCATTTGTTGGGTGTTGATTCCTAAGTTTTCTCTACTTGTTGCTGATTTCAGACAATCCCCTAAGTGCTGAGTTCATCCTTTTGTTCAATTTCCCCTTATCCTCCATTTGATACAGTCTGGCATCACTTATGTCTATAATTTCCGTTAAATTTGGTAGGCACTTGTATGATAATTTTATGATCCTTTTATGATCACCTTTTGGTCTCTCTTTCCCGTCAAATTGCTTTATATGCTCACTTGTATTTACACATTATATAAGCTGTTTTTGTATTAAATCTGTTGGTATGTAGGATAAATTGGGGAATTTGTAGGGTGTTAATAAAATGAGGAAGGTCTTGATTTTGGGTTGTAAAGGGAAAAAAGAAATATATGGTGTTTAGGGCAGTATGAACAATACCTGTGAATAGTTGCGCAAGAAAGAGAAGAAGAAAAGAGGAGAAAGGGAGAAAAAAACACAGAAGGTCAAAATACCTTAATGCTCAAAACACCATATTTTTATTAACCCACCCTATTTATTCTTCGAATACATTGAGCATAGATATTCTTTTTAGCACTACTACTAGTAGTATTAGGACTCCTAGTTTGACTAATAACCTAAAACCTAAGAAAGTACTAACTAATAAATGACTAACTTAGACTCGAAGAAAATAAATCCTAAGATACTTGGAAAATTTTGGACTCAACTATACTTACTAAAAATAAAATACTCTTAATTCACATTGCAAAGGTTACAGAAAATACCCTTCAATTTATTTGGTGTTCAGTGGGTTATGCCACTAAGAATTTCGGATCTGTTATCTTCTTGGCAAGGCTGGTTTGGGTGTCACCATAACAGAAGAATTTAGGAAGCAGTTCCTCATTGCTTATTGTGGTGTTTATGGCAGGAATGTAATGCTAGAAGTTTTGAGGACTGTGAAAGGACCATCCCTGAACTGAAATTGTTTTTTTTATTTATTTATTATTTTTTTTTATTTCATTATTTCACTGGCTGCCATCTTTGAGTTCCTTTTCCTTCTCTTCTATTTTAGATTTTATTGATTATTGTAATTTATTTTTTGACTTTTATGGTCTAGTATACTGAATACAAAATTTACCAAAACTTGTTAAATAAAAACCTAAATTGAAAATTGTTTTCAACCTTAGGACACATACATCTAGACCTCTAAAGCCACACGATTTTTACTTCAATTGGATTTCACATGGGAGCCTCATAAAGTAAATCTTGAATAGACGAATTTATAAAATAGTAAAAAATTCCTCATAAAGTAAATCTTGAATAGACGAATTTGTAAAATAGTAAAAAATTAATCTTCCGGCTACATCGGTAATGTACCTAATCCCTTATCCCAAAATGAGTCTCCTGCTCTCTTTTGTAGGATGTCCCATAATAGTGTCAACTTACAATGTCGCATTTTTGGTAAGACTTTGAACTTATACTACTTCATTAGACGTTGTGCCATTTCAAACTGAGATGCAAAATAAAATTTTCATGATTCTTACAGCAATAAGGGTTCTATGACTGCTTTTTGCCAAGTTTGCTGAGTGAAAATTACTAGTTTGTATTCAGAAGTAGTGGGACAAACTTACACATTGTTTATAATTGATCTCAAGTCTTAAGAGAATACATTCTTAACCTATACTCTTTCTATTTTAAATGTTGGCTGAGTTGAGTGGTTAGGTATCTACAGGTTTAGTTGTGTTTGTTCCAGTAATGTTATAAAGATCAGGAAGCAGTGGTTGAGAGAGAGGCAATGGTCTTCCTCTCCTGCAGCAAAATAGAGAAGAGTTCATGTAGGCCATCTCTAGGCTATATTTTTTAGAAATATCTTAAGTGCTCATAGTTCATAAGAATCTTAACTTCCCAAAGCAATTGTCTGGACTGTCATTGGAATTATTATTTGTTTTTGTGATTTCTCTCATATGTCCAATTTGGACCTTACCTCTCTACATGCAGTGCTAATTCTTTCCTCATATAATGGTACAGCTGTCCTAAAGAAAAGAAACTAGAGCATCTTTTCTTGGTAAAGTTAACGTGCAATTTTTATTTTATTAAATTACCGATTGTCCCAAAAGTTTAAGTTATTAGGAAATTGTGATTTTAATCACTTAACCATAATTCTAATACTCCTCTTCACTTATGGGCCTAAACTTCTCCTTAATAAGTGAGGGCCCAATAAGTGGAAATTTAACATTTTAAATGGAAGGTAGAGTTAAGTCAGGGATCAAACTCAAGTTCTTCTCTGATCCCATGTTAAAAAGTACAAAAAAAATTGATGAGAGAGAGAGAGAGAGAGAGAGAGAGATCTAATTTTGCAATTGAACAATGAAAGCAGTGGATTGGGTTGTGAAGCGTGGAGCCTTTGGTCTGCAGTCTCACTACTAGCCCAAACCCAATCTGAATCATGATCAGTAGCTTTCCTAAGCAATTATTTGTAAAGGCAACAGTTAAATCTACGAAGTTGTAATCCTATAATAATTCTTGATGATTTAAGTTTTGTAATTTATATTGCTGTCACTGGCTGAAGCAATATAAGCTCACAATGGTTTTATGTTCTACTTCAAGCTCTAGCAAGCAGAACTTTCTGAATTCATGGTGGTTCTTTTAACTTTCATTGCATACATGCCCAAATATTTCTGCTGTTTGTTATGACATTTCTTACTTAAACCATGATAAACATGTTATCTCCTTTGGCAGGTCTCTTGTGTTCCATGATTTTGTTGCAAAGTGCCTAACGAAAGAACCTCGTCTACGCCCTACTGCATCTGAGATGTTGAAAGTACGTTAAGTAACATGTCTATTTGTATGATTAAAAAATCAAATTTTAGAGAAATTTTGGTCCTACAAAGTTTTATTTTACGCGTACTCCTTTCTTTAAGGCCTTGCATGTTTAAAATAATAGAAGAGCTCAAAGTATTTCCTCATATTATTGTCTATGCTGAGAAAGTGATCCAGATATTATTTAAAATTGTTTCTGTTTTGTTATGCACATTTATCTTGCTTGGTTTTGATATATAACTTATGGTTTGGTTATTAATGATATAATACCTCAGTTGTGTAGAAGAATTTTACAAATTTACACTGAAACTGGTTCAGTGTAGGCTATATGGTGTAATCTATTTATGACCATGAGAAACACTGATCTAGCATTACTAGGCATTATGTATAGGCTAGAAACTGGTTCATTATTATGTCTTTGAATAAAATTTTCTTTACTTATCAAAAAAAAAAAAAAAAAAATGCATTATGTATAGGCTAATGTTCCATAGTGCTAAGGAATCTTATACATTTCTTTTGCCGTTAAGCATTGATGATTAAGAAATTGTATGCATATTTTGTTAAGTTCGCATGTGTTCATTTTGACTTGACCTATGTTTTCTCTATTTATAGCACAAATTCATCGAGAAATGCAAAAGTGGTCCCTCTGCAATGTTCTCAAAGATTAAAACAGCGAAGGAATTTAGGGCTTCCATGGCTCTTCAAGCACAAAATCTTGCTCCAACTTTGCCTGGAGATGATGTATGTTGACATTTCCTGATTTTAGTCTCTCCCCCAATTCAACCACCCCTCTCTTTCTCCTGTTCCACCCCTTCCTCCTGAGGTGTCTCCTTTTACAAGAAATTTTTTTAATCTTAGTTTACCGTTTTGAATTTGAAACAGCCACTGGAAGCTTCAAATGAGAATGATGATTATGGAGGTACTGTTCCAGCAAGGCCTTACAATATTGGGCTTCAAGTTGCAAATGAAGTACTTGCTCCTAGCTCTTTGACGAAACAGCACATATTGGATGGTACAGAACAAGATGGAGAAGGTATGCATGTCTTACATTTTATGTCATTGAGCACATTCTAGCTTGACGTTAGGCTATGATTCAAGCAGTGAATCTAAGTTCTGTCACAATATCTTCAGAAATTATTAAGTGGCTGATTTCTGCTTGTAATTCTTAAGGCTTCCTTGTGTTTTTTATACATGAAGTAGTCTCTTTTTTTTTTTTTTTTTATAGGTAATCAGAGAACTATTATTAATGAGTAAAAAAGGAAAAGTACAAGTTGTTCATGACGATGAATGACAAGAAAAGATAAAACAAACAGCAATAAAAGAGGTAAACAGGAAACTAATCTAAGGGAAAACATAAGCTCAGAGAGAGAAGAATAATTAGTAAAACCCCAACAACGAGACCACTCAAAAAGACTACGCTAGCATAAAACCTTTAACTCATCCAGCGTCTTCTCATTGTCTTATATAAAAAAGGGTCCAGTTAATGTATGCTCTTAGGGCACATATTAATTATCCATTTTAGAAAACTTTTTATGTGAAATTGAAAAAGCTGTCAAAAAAGTTTTTATATATATATATATATATATTTTTTTTTTCCATAAAAATTTCCTAAAATGGTTTACTAACATATGCCAAAAAAAAAAAAAAAAAAGAGGGCTGATTTTTTATTCAGTTGACTATTCATGTTAATCAACATCATCATCAACTTAAATCTAACCATTTGTGAGTAAATTAAAAATGTGAACCTAATTTATAATTTAAACTCATGATATGAACTCACACACACATTTGAGAATATTTCAACTTATTTTTTGATAAATTAAGGTTGTAACAAACGCATGAAATTCCCACTTTTATGGGGTCTAGGAGAGGTCATGGTAGACAACTGTATGCCCAATTTTTTTGAAGAAGCTAATTCCTTGACTCGAGCCCAATTTTTTTGAAGAAGCTAATTCCTTGACTTGAACTTGCGACCTGTTGGTGGAAGGCAATTGCCATCGCAAAAAAGGCCTTACCTCTTCAACTTATTTTTTGATACCAGTAGAAAATCAAGAGATTCCCTGTGTTTGGATCATATGCTTTAACTTGCCTATGTAAGGCATTGATTACGAGTAATTGCTAGCATGTGGTAGGATGGTAATGTCACCAGTGATGTTGTCTTGTCTTCTTTTTATGAGGAAAAAATTCCTAAAAAGATCAAAGATATAGCAACAACAACCGAGCCTTATTTCCAAAACTTTGGGGTTGGCTATGGATCATCAACAGACTAATTAGGGTCAGTTGCATGAATTTTTTTTTGCCATTCTATCCTATCCAAAATCATACCTTCTCTTAACTCCTTAATTGACTTGTTTGGCATCTCATTATAACTGTTAGACTTATGGTTAAGTGATTAAATTTATCATTTCCTAACAGTTTAAGCTTTTGGGACAATTGGTAATTTAACATGGTATCAGAGCAGGAGATTTTGAGTTCGATCCTTGTTTTTGCTCTACCTTCTATTTAAAATGTTAAATTCCCACTTGTTGGGCCCCCTACTTATTAAGGGGAAGTTTAGGCCTACAAGTGAGGGGGAGTGTTAAACTTCTGGTTAAGTGATTAAATTCATTATTTCCTAACAGTTTAAGTTTTTGGGACAATCAGTAATTTAACAATAACTATCTATCTTGTATGAATTTTTTTTTGGTAATTTGATAATTGAGGAGGGGGGGTTTGAACCCTGGATGTCTCATTTGGAAACATCAGGAGATGCCAACTAGTTGAGCTAAAAGACTCTTGGCCTATCTTATATGATTTATTCCCATAGAATCTGGTCAAAGCGGCCATGGTCATGTCATCGTATCTCAGTTGTTTGTTAGTTGATCATTATAGCTGTAATTTACATTTTAGAGATCGCTCTAAGATCTTTTAACTGTTTGTACAGAGATAACTTAATACAAGTTATGGAAGGCAAATAAGTCATTTGTTTTTAAGAGGGGAAATCTTTTTAGGGTTTCTTAATTTTCCATGCATATTTAAGAGTCAGCAGGTTATAAAATATTGCTGGACCATACTGTTCTTACCTGAGCACTATGTCTTCTAACGTATGTGAATTCCATGTATGACAGGTAATTTTGGCACTGTAATAGTTCATGGGGAAGATGAGGTAGATACAAAGGCCACTCAGACGCTAATTTCCAGTGCTAAAGAACACTCACCTGCTCTTGAACATGTTGAAAACCTTTCTGCTAGTGGCATGGGAGGCAAATCAGCTTCACCCCAGTACTCCCCTCATTATTTATATCTGATGTTAATTTAGGCACCTATATCTTGCTTTGTCATCCCTGCCTTTTTTTAAGTTGATTTTCAGTCAATTACATATATGGTTATTTTTTAGTATATATGATTGCAGGCAGTGATTTTGCAAATTTTGTCAAAGTTGATTTCAATTTGCTAAAGACAGAAATGTATATTTTACAGTATATATGGCTGTAGACCAGGATTTTTGCAGATTTCCTAAAATGTGGTTAGTTTATAGTTTATTTGGTTATGCAAATGCTCTTGATATGTATCTCTACTTAATCTGTCATACTTTGATTTAATTCTTTGCTTGTGTAGTACTTAAAACTGTGATTTTCGTTTTCAATTTAAAAAGTTTTTTTTTGAAACTTAAAGGGCGCACCAATTTTATTATGATAATGTCTCAGGGTGGAGAATATAAGAGGTGTTGATGCAAACAACACATTGGTTGGAGAATCAAATTTTGTTACACAGACCATACGGGCATCTTCTGACTCCGTTTCTGGCTCTACTGAACAGAACCTCAAGACAACGGGTATTACTCATGTGGAAGTTGGGGGTGGCAGTGGTATAAACAGTAGCACGTTGAAGAATGATACTGTTAGCCGCAAAGCTTTTGCATTGCAGGATAAGGTAATTTCATATGGAATTCTATATTCACCAAATGATAAATGAATTGTACTTGTATACTGCATACTGCTTCAGAAGTAAGCAATTAAAAGGTCAGTCAGGGTGGGGAACCTTTATTAGAGTTTTAGACATTCAGTTATGAACATTAGATTTGGATTATTTGCATATAGAAATGTAGAGCATGGGTAGCTTAGGATCTATTGACTTGAGATTCAGGATGGCTTGCTTGTCTTTTATTTTTTGTATTATCTGTTTGTCAAATAACTTACTTTTCATGTGGTTGGATTCTGATCTTTTGTTTGACTTGTTGCCCATTTTGATATTTTTCACTCTTCTTAGGAGCCTCTGAAATTGCTTATTGCTGTGGCTGATTATGGGGCCCTGCTAACCTAGGTTTCAATGCCAATGTCATTTGCAGCTTTGGTCCATATATGCAGCAGGTAATACGGTACCAATTCCATTCTTGAGGGCAACTGATATATCCCCCATTGCTCTCTTGTCAGACAATGTGCTTGGTAACAGTGGAACTGTAGATGTTGAGGCATTGCAGGAGCTCTTTACTGGTGATGGACAGTTGAAAAAGGGTCGAAGAGGACAAAATGAGGTCACACCTCATCTCTGTGTGCACCTGCGCATGCGCTCATATGCCATTTGATAATATGGGATTCTTATCTGTTTGTTGTGTTGCAGATGCCCCTTCCTCCAAGCGTGTACCAGAGACTCACTTCAAGTTCTACCCAATTGAATTTGGCACAGGCTTTAGCATACCACAAAATGTTGGGCTTCTTTACTTGTCTAATTATGGGTTTTGTTGTCTGTAAACATGATTGACCTTACTTAAATGTCTACTTTCTTGTTGAGGTATGTTGCTTGATTTTTTTTTTCTTTCGTTATTCATTTTTTGCAGGTGTTATGAAGATATGCCACTCCAGGAGTTGCAAGCAACACAGGAGCAACAGACCATTCAAAATCTTTGTGATACACTTAGAACTATTCTTCGGTTGTAGATAGGCAAATGCTGCTGCTAATGTAATTTTTCTTAATCTATCTTAGTCTGTTTAGGTTATGGAAAGGCGAAGGGTGGCACTAGTTGTAGTCTTAACATTTATTGCCGCAGCTTATACATATATCATATATGTAAATTTTAAAGTAGGGCTTTTCCCAAGAGGGGATTTGTAAATTCTCAAATGCCTTTTTCATCTCTAATTATTTGAATTTTTAAAGAAAAACTTGTCATGAAGTCCCAAAGAACAAGGTCTATTGTCACTAATGTCTTCCTCACTTGTTTCTTCCATTTTCCCTTGATCCTCTTTCACTTGTATCTTACCATTTTCCTCAGTTTCAATTAGGATCCACCACATCAGAGACTTTGCTACTAGATGGGATACACAATTACATTATTTGGCACTTAATGGACACAAACATCCATGGACAAAAGAATTTGTTTCAAACACCATATGACGTTAGTTCAAAATAAATAATAAATAAAATAAACGGAAAATTACACTTTTTCTACATGTAGTTTGCCCGAAAAACATTTTATCCACTTGTGATTTAAAAAATGGCATTTTATTCATCTGTGGTCTAATCAGTTAATAGGAGGTTGCTCACCTGTAGCCTTGCTGTTACTTTAACACCATTTAACCTAAAAACACAATAGAAATTGAATCAAAACACCAACCTTAGAAAAACAAACATGCCTTAGAACGAACACCTTTTCTCTTCAATTTTGGTCCACTCCATCAAGATCAACACGTAAAATTCCCATCATCAAGTTCAATTGTCATTCCAATCAAAACCCAAGCGAAGGATCTTGAAGATTTTATCTTGAGTTAAACCAGGGGTACGATCTTGAATCTTAGGGTTCTTGATTTTTTGTTTTTTTTTGTTTTTTTGAAATTGAAAAAATTTCTGGTAGATTACGAACTGATGATTTCACTTGTTTCTTTCTTATCAATTCATAGAGAAAGAAGAAAAAGTACGGTTGGTTGGTTTGGTTAAACTCTGTGTTTTATTGAGTGAATGGTTTGGTTAAATTTTTGAAGGATTCATATTTGTGTATTTGAGTTTGGTTTCCTATTAAATCCCATAAATTGAAATGGTCTCTAGGTGGATTTTTTAAATCCTTGAATGATTTATGGTAATCATAATCACAATTAAGTTAATGTATGGTACAGGAAAAATAGAAATTATATTAATAAAGCTGCAATACCTAGGATGATGATGGTCTAGAATCCTGTATCTTTAGGTGCATAAAAGTTTGGTTGGCTAGATGAAGAGTACCAATAGGCCCTGGAGGTAGCTTGTGGAGTTGAAGCTTTGCTAGCTGGCAGTGAGGATAAAGGTTGAAATCTAGAGGTTTCAGCAAAAAGTTGATACGTAGGTTGGGATGTAGGTTGAGTTGTGGTTTGGGGCCTTGCTTTAGCAACATTCTTCTTGGTTCTACTTGCAAAATTACCTCCCTGTGCATATATCATAGCTGTACAAGTTACAAACATATTTATAACAACATGTGAAGCAAAAAATGAAGTGACTAAGGTTGAAGTCTAAATATACTTACAACTTTATCCTTTTGAAGCATTTGTCTCCTCTGCCATGCATCTCACCAGTAATAACAACTTTGCAACCTCTTAAATTATGTCATTCTCTATGACACTTCCAACATTTGATAGTCTTGTTTATTCTAGAAACTCTATATGGATTCCTTGGCTCATCATGGGCTTTTTTCCTTACGTTGGGAGGTCTACTAGGTGGCTTGTAAACATGAAGGACAATAGGAGCAAGTTATCCAGTTTGAACCCATTCTAATTGGCCAGGCATTAGTTGAATAATCTCCTGGTAAGTTCGAAGATATGTTTCCCTTAGGTAGCAAGGGTGCACATAATCTTCCACCTTCTCTAGGTTTTTAAAAATAGCAGCAATGCCACGTTTGCATGGGAGTCCTGTTAAATCTCATATCTTATAGTTGCATGTCCTATTTGTCAAATTAACCACATGCGTTTCACGGTCATTATCAACTTCATACATAAACCTACCAGGTGGAGTGGCACAAAAAGGTATATTTTCTAGTTTTAACTTCTCTAACTTGTCCTGAATATTTGGACACACCCTCCCAACATACTTCTTTATACCTCACCTCTTTTTATAGATTTTGGTCATTAGCCTAACTCTAATCCACTCTAATATTGCTAAGACAGGCTTGTCCCTAGCCTTCAAAATCATGGAATTGAATGATTTACTCAGATTATTGGCTAAATAGTCACTTAATGCCTTGTTGGTAAAAATGAGACTTGGACCATTGTGTAGGGTTGATGTCAACAAGATACTCCCAAGCCTTAAGGTCTAGATCTTTTAATTCTTGAATTCTCCTCTCAAACTACCTAAAAGTTGTGGCTCCAACACATCTCCATAATGCATCATTTAACACCAACCCCTTGTGGTTAGCTTTGAAGTTACTGTAAATATGCTTCACACAGTAAGTGTGCTTCATAGTTGGAAACAACAGTAAGGGCAACTGGAAAAATATTATCATTTCCATCCCTAGCTGTGGCAGCTAGAGTTTGCCCACCAAATCTTCCTTTTAGGTGGAACCCATCCAATCCTATGATTGGTTTACATCCTCCCAAGAAACCAACTTTCTATGTATTATACCTCGTATATATCCTCCTAAATTTTGGTTGGGAATTTTCATTCTCCATCTTAGTTTTAAAAATGTTGTGAAATTTTAAAATACTCACAAGTGTACGAACCGTACCGAAGTATAGTTTGACAAGAACGAGGTCGAACCCACAGGGACTTGAATGAACGTAGAAAAATTAATTAAACCTTAACCAAATTAATCCTAATCTAGTTTAATAAAAATTGGTTGTTTTGAAATTAAATAAACTAAGCAAATAATAAAATTAAGCAAATAGTTAAACTAAGCAAAAGATATAAAGCAATAAAAAAAATGTAAACAATCAAGGGAAAAGAATTACGGTTTTGGAATCCGCCTTGTAAGTCATACAAGCATATATTTATGATCATTAATTTTTCCCACCTCACTACATGATAATCTAGAAATCAATCTTGCTATCATGGAAAATATTCTCGTTAAAATCCTTATTTTAAAAATCAAAAGCATGTTCTTCTTCACTTCTTAAGTATAAAACCAAATCATCAATTGTATCCGTAGCCAAACAAATCACAAGATATATCTAATTCTAAAAATCAAACCATATCCATTGACAGACAAATCACAAACAATATCCAATTTTATAATCAAGAATTAATAAACCAAGTATTCAATTAATTAAGACAAATCCTAAATCATGAGAAAAACATGATTGAACTTATATCTAGAATCCCATCTTAGTCAATTGATATGAAGCAAGAACAATTTAAATCATTAAAGAACAACTATTGTAGGAAAAATTAAATCACATAAATGTTACTGGTAATACTTAACAAGGTTTCATCCTCAACCCTAATTATAAATTTAGCTACTCATGGTAATTGAAATAAAACAAAAGAATAAAATACTAAACATTAAACTAGACAAATAAAATAGAGAAAGAAATAGTCACAATGCTATCATGGAGAAAAGTTGCACTGCCTCTTGCTCCAATTTTCTGTTTTGCATCACAGCCCTAGCACTAGCCTCCTGAATTTTGCCCTAAAAAGCCTTTAAATAGGTCAAGGAATCCTATTACAAGTTGAATTTCCGTTTGGAGAAAATCCTAGATTTTTAGGCTTTACTTAACCGACCATTTTGGCCCATTTAACTTCAGAATTCGGGCTCCTAGTAAACTACAAAGTTGTAGCCCTTTAAGTTAACTTTCCAGCCCAACTTGAATCATCTCGATTGGACATCTGAGCCAAAAGTTATACTAAAAATACTAACTGATGTGCAGGCTGGAATCCTAATCCGAATTGGACTTGAATTTGGTGTAAATTCCTTTTGATTCCTTACTCCAATTGGATTTAAATTTAATATTCATGCCTGGATGGATGTAAATTGGCTTGATTCAATTGGCCTAGCCCCACTTTGCATGTAAAACCCTTGTTACCTGCAACACAAAGATATTACATAATCAGTCACAAAATAACATAAAAGTAAAGTCAAATATGTAGATATGTGAGTACTTTATTGTATATATTTCATGCACATCAAATACCCCCAAACCTAGATTTTGCTAGTCCTCGAGCAAAACAGATAAAGAGTAAAACAAAACAAAGAAATTAAAAACAAAGAAGAAGGAAATCCTAACTAATCCACTTTCGCTGGAATTTTCGATTGCATTTAGCGTACGCAACAAGCTTTTAAACCTCTAGCTTACACTAGTGGACGGGTTGTAGTCTCGTGAGGGTTTGCAGGGAATATACCCACAAAATTCTGAGAAAGAATACTAAAAAAAATAAAAACAAAACAAAGAGAATCAAACAAACTTTTTTTTTTTTTTTTTCAATTGCCTTCTGCAAAGAGGATTAGTTCAAGTTCAAAAACACTTCAAATGCTAAAGAAATTTCTCATGCCATCAAAACTCAATGTGAGTGAAAAGTGGTAGCCAACCCAAACATACTCTTAGTTTTAGAATAAATTTGACTCGAATCTCTATTTGAAAGTATGCTTCAACTCAAATCTTTCCGGTGTTATCACTCAACAAATGAAATCACTCTGAAATGGGGTGTAACACTCAATAATATATGTGAGCGGAATAATGTAAGCAAAATCAACATCTCACATATAAATCACATGAAAGACGCTTAATCAAGAAAGAACAAGTTGTCTCATGAAAGGATGCCAAAAATATTTATACCACACCTTTTTCTTCTCAGTCATATCAATATCTAAATTA
This sequence comes from Quercus variabilis, assembly GCA_030445155.1. NCBI lineage: Eukaryota > Viridiplantae > Streptophyta > Magnoliopsida > Fagales > Fagaceae > Quercus > Quercus variabilis. The sequence continues at coordinate 72,448,825 of CP129447.1, forward strand.
CACAATCTTCAAGATCAAATAAAGACTTTATTAGGACGTAATGTAGGGTAAAAGTAAATGGAATGAAATAAATATGGGTGAAGGTAAATAATAATAAGTGTTTTCAAGATTTGTTGGAATGTCAACTCTTTTTGGAATTTCCACTCAACATTTTTTTTTTACCTCTTTTTCTTCAAAGCAGTACTCCTTTATATTTCACTTTTCAAAATTTGATGAGAACCCTTTTTATTTTCTTCTTTTTGACACTTTTCTTTTTCTTTTTTTTTTTCTTTTCAATTCTTGTTTTTTCTTTCTTCTTTGAATTCTCGCACAAACCACCACATTGAAACAAACTGATCAAATTCCATCTTGAAACACTATGGATAAGGGTTTTAAGAAAGAAAGGCTAATTAAAAGGCTCAACGGGGTGACTAGCGATAATGTATCAAAAAAGAAAAACACATATATGGCTCAAAGTAGACAAACATGGCCTAATCTCATCTCTCAAAGACTAGTTTAGTTCATTCAACATTAATGACTTCAAAAGATTCAAGTGTGGCGTAAAATCATTTTTTTTTTCTTGGCCAAAAGAAAGAATAATGAGACTACAACAAGGGAAATATATTACGCACTTCCAAATGAACATTAATATTAGAAACAATAAAAAACCCTCCAAAAATAATGATTGGTTCAAAACTTACGAGGGTTACAGTCTCCATATTGTTAACATCAAGATTTTCTAATCATTTTTATCCTTCAATAAGAAGTTGTGTCTGAGTAGCTACGTGCATGTGCAATGAATTGAGCATGAAAGCAATGAAATTTTTTAAGCAAAAGTAGTATAATGAACTCAAAACATAAACCTCAAGCTAGGCAAACGATTTTTTTTTTTTTTTTTAAAACACAACTAAACAAAACAAAACGAAACAAAAAGATAGAAATCTATATACATCCCCCCCCCCCCCCCCCAAACCTAAACCAAACATTGTCCTCAATATTAAAAATGATACTCTCAAAAATATGTCTTGAATGAAAAGAGAGCAAAATAGTAATATGCAACATGAGAACTAAGAAGAAACAAGTAAGGTAAGGAGAAGGAGGAGACGTATCTTGATCAAGCTGATTGTTATAATTTTTAATTTCTGTCAAATATCAGCTAGAACAAAAGAAAATAAAACTAAATAAGAAAATAAACACAAATATTAATCTAAAAGCAGAAAAAAAACAAGAAAAACAATTTTTTTTTTTTTTTGCAAAAAAGATTTAACACAACTGGAGATCAATCCTGATAGACAGGACCATCCAAACCTTAACAATACCATGGAGATAAATAATGCATATTATGAATGGATTAGTCCAATGATATTGTAACTTACTTGGGTCAAAAACATGTTGAGAAGCTTTTGCAGTGTCTTCCAAGTGAATTCTTTGCACAACCACAGAAGCACTAATACCCTTAATATCAGCAATTTTCCAACCTATAGCTTCCCTATGATCTTGAAGTATACTTATCAATTAGTGTTCCCAAAAGTCATCCAACTGTGGTGGTTCTACAATAGATAGGAATGAGGATGAAGAAAGTGGAAAATGGACCACTTTTGGCTGCCAACTATCAATACTTAAGAGAGGAACAGAATCCAATAATGCATTGACCTCCTTAATTGATTTTTCAGTATCCAAATTGCAATCAAAATGGGTTAAGCAATCTTTTAGGGGCTTCTCACAACTTGATTGTAGGAAAGTATCATGGACTAGGCTCCCAATCATGTTAACCTCACATATATTCTTATTGTCTAGTACTTGCTTACTTATGTCAAAAATATTAAGCTCAACAGTCATATTCCCAAAAGAAATCTTCATCACACCACTCCGACAATTGATCAAAGCATTGGATGTGGCTAAGAAAGGGCGACCCAAAATGACATGGACATGTGTACTAGCATTTAGAGTAGGCTCAGTGTCTAACACAACAAAATCAACAGGAAAATAGAATGCATCCACCTTAATTAACACATCCTTAACAATACCTCTAGGGATTTTCACAGACCTATCAGCTAATTGAAGTGTCATGGTTGTGGGTTTTAACTCCCCCAAACCTAGCTGTAAGTATACTGAATATGGCATTAGGTTCACACTTGCCTCCAAATCTAGCAAAGCTCGCTCAATGAGACGATCCCCAATCTTGCATGAAATTGTAGGGGATCCAGGGTCCTTACATTTCACTGGATATTTATTCTGAATTATTGAACTGACGTGCTCTGTCAAAAATGCCTTTTTAGGGACATTTGTCTTTCTTTTCATTGTCACAAGATCTTTTAGAAACTTGGCATAAGCAGGAACTTGTTGAATTGCATCAAAAAATGGAATGTTTATTTGCACTTGCTTAAAAACCTCTAAAATGTCTCCAAATTGTGCACTTTTCCGATGATTGATTAACCTTTGAGGAAATGGAGTTTTAGGAATAAACCTCTTATCAAGGGGAGAACTAAGATCTTGAATTGGAGTGGCGGGTGGGTTGTTCTCCTTTTCTCCATGATCATCATGTGAACTATGAGTTCCTTTTTCCTTTAACAGAAAATTTTCATCATCCTCCACTTCTGGCATTTTCACTTGATTATCAACTTGCTCACCAGACCTAAGGGTAGTAATAGATTGAACATGTTCTTGTCCATGGGTGGAACTAGAAGAACCATTGATGACATACTGTCCTTTTGGGTTAGGTATGGGTTGACTAGGAAACTTTCCTTTTTCCCTCTCTCCAACTTGGGTTGCTAACTGGCTAATTTGATTTTCCAGCTTTGAAATAGCTTGAGTATTCAAATGGGTGGAACTTTTCATCTCTTGAATGGCTTGGCTAGTTGATTGCATGAAACTTTTGAGAGACTCCTCCAAAGATGGTTGTTGTCTTGGTGGTGCCACAAATTGAGGTGTTGATTGAGGAATGGGAGGATATGCTTGAGTAGGTGGACGAAATTGACTTTGTTGATGCACTTGTTGTCCACCTACATTTGTGGAAGGCTGATTTTGCCTCCATGAGAAATTAGGATGGTTCCTCCAATTTGGATTGTATGTCTCTGAAAATGGACTAGCAAATGGTTTTCCATAATTATTTAGTGCATTTGCTTGCTCATTATAAAAATCAAGATACCCAATTGCGGAAGGACACATTTGTGTTGTATGCATAGGACTTGCATAAATAGAGCATGTTTCACTTTGAACTTGATTGACAGAATTCATCCCTCTACCTAAAGCTAAAGCCTCAACCTTACGAGTGAGATTTTCTAACCTAGCTTTTATGTCTAAATTTTCACTGACTTCATACAATCCTCCTTTCTTAATTGCAGGGGCGGATCTCTCTTTACGATTGGAAAAATCCCATTGTTGTGAACTTTCAGAAAAATTCTCAAGAAATTTGTATGCCTCATCATCTACAAGACTCAAAAATCCACCACCATTCATGGACTCAATCATGTTACGATTTGTCTGAGTCAAACCATTATAAAAATATTGTACTAGTCTCCATGTTTCAAAACCATGACGAGGACACTTTAAGATCAAGTCCTTAAATCTCGCCCAACTCTCATAAAATTTCTCTTGTTCATCCTGATAAAAATCTGCAATTTCTCTCCTCAAAGCATTGGTCTTGGACATTGGGAAAAATTTAGAGAGGAATTTTGTAACCAATAGTTCCCATGAAGTGATAGATCCTGGTGACAAAGAATCGAGCCATGCTTTTGCCTTATCTTTCAAGGAAAAAGGGAATAAACGCAAGCGAATAGAGTCATTAGTGAAATTCTGGAACTTACAAGTAGCACAAATCTCAAGAAAATCTTTTACATGCATATAAGGGTCTTCTCTATCTAATCCATGAAAAGTAGGAAGAAGGTGGATTATCTGTGGTTTCAACTCAAAATGTGTAGCAGTGGTTGCAGGCAATACTATGCAAGATGGAGGGTTGGTGGTTATGGGTGAGAACAACTCCCTAAGAGTTTTTGAATCATCTCCTGTTTCTCCTATTGTCGATGGATAATCAAAACTAACAAGACGATTTTCTTTATCACGTATCCAAGTTCTCATACACCAAGCACAAAGAAATAATTTTTTTTTGTTGTTTTTAAAAAAAAAAAAAAAATTAACTACAACTAGTAGAAGGAAAAATTCAATTAAGACCTAATTTATTTTCCTAACCAAGTCCCTGGCAACAGCGCCAAAAAGTTGTGAAATTTTTAAATACTCGCAAGTGTACGAACTGTACCGAAGTATAGTTTGACAAGAACGAGGTCGAACCCACAGGGACTTGAATGAATGTAGAAAAATTAATTAAACCTTAACCAAATTAATCCTAATCTAGTTTAATAAAAATTGGTTGTTTTGAAATTAAATAAACTAAGCAAATAATAAAATTAAGCAAATAGTTAAACTAAGCAAAAGATATAAAGCAATAAAAAGATGTAAACAATCAAGGGAAAGAAATTAAGGTTTTGGAATCCGCCTTGTAAGTCATACCAGCATATATTTATGATCATTAATTTTTCCCACCTCACTACATGATAATCTAGAAATCAATCTTGCTATCATGGAAAATATTCTCGTTAAAATCCTTATTTTAAAAATCAAAAGCATGTTCTTCTTCACTCCTTAAGTATAAAACCAAATCATCAATTGTATCCGTAGCCAAACAAATCACAAGATATATCTAATTCTAAAAATCAAACCATATCCATTGACAGACAAATCACAAACAATATCCAATTTTATAATCAAGAATTAATAAACCAAACATTCAATTAATTAAGACAAATCCTAAATCATGAGAAAAACATGATTGAACTCATATCTAGAATCCCATCTTAGTCAATTGATATGAAGCAAGAACAATTTAAATCATTAAAGAACAACTATTGTAGGAAAAATTTACACATAAATATTACTAGTAATCCTTAACAAGGTTTCATCCTCAACCCTAATTATAAATTTAGCTACTCATGGTAATTGAAATAAAACAAAAGAATAAAATACTAAACATTAAACTAGACAAATAAAATAGAGAAAGAAATAGTCATAATGCTATCATGGAGAAAAGTTGCACTGCCTTTTGCTCCAATTTTCTGTTTTGCATCACAGCCCTATCACTAGCCTCCTGAATTTTGCCCTAAAAAGCCTTTAAATAGGTCAAGAAATCTTATTACAAGTTGAATTTCCGTTTGGAGAAAATTCCAGATTTTTAGGTTTCACTTAACCGACTATTTTGGCCCATTTAACTTCAGAATTCGGACTCCTGGTGAACTACATCTCGGCTGCATTATTGCTATGTGGCGCTATAATGTCCCCAACTCCATTCCCCTCAGTCCATGTAATTGCCCCAAATACATTGTCATTAAAATCTGGCCCTTCTAGCCCTTCCTCCAACCAATCAAAGTCCACACCTTCATTTTGCTCAGCTACTGGCACTTCATCTCCTTCACCATCCACCTTCACTTTTTCATCTACTTCACTCACATTAGCATTATCATCATACTCTACATTACCACCTTCTACCACTTCTCCCTCCATACCATTTACATTCTGACCAGGTACTTCAATAGCAAATGGCTCCTCACCACCTTCCATATATAATACCAACCTATTTGTAGCCCATGCTATGTGAATTTCACACATATACAACACCTCATCATCCCCAAATATTAATCTTAAGTCTTTACCTCCAGAAATTAGGTAATGATATGTACTTGTACTGGGTGCATCATACTTCTCACACATTCCTTGTATTTTGAAAAAACTTAGACAATCAAGGTCAACTTCTTCATATGCTATGTTGCCACCTACATATTCTAGGTTTGGGTTCCACACAAAGTTGCCACCATAATTAATCTTAACAATGAAATTCAAATCAACTATCTGCATAAAAATAATTGCTTAAATAAAAGTGTTATCAGACAAAAGAATAAAACACAAACATAGCAAAAACAGACAAAAGTGTTTGTTTTGTTTTTGGGAGACAACCCCATGAGAATGGACTACAAAGTCCACATTTACATATTTTTTCCTCAATACAAAAAGATTCTTAGGGTTCACACAAAACACAACATAGAAAAGGACCAAACCACTAGCAACTTTTAGATCATTAAACAATATATGAATTTTTGCAGTTGAAAATTTCTGACAGTTCCTAATAGAATATGCACATTTAAAAAAAAAAGTCTTTATTTTGTATTTGGGAGACAACCACATGGGAATGGACACAGATATGTTTGAGACTTGTTATTATTATGCCACATTGAGCATGATCTAGTAATGGTGGGTGGGGTTCTTGTCTTTTATCTTGGAAAAACAAGTGAATTTATACAAACCAGTAAATTCAAAGTAGACTAAAGGCGCACTTTTTTATATACGTTGGAGAATATAAAAATTTTGGTGGTGGTTAAACATATAAGACTTAGATTTAGGTAGAAACAGCCCTAGTGCTTGACTCTATAACCTTACCTATAGTATGACAAACTATAACAGGGCATGACTTGCAATTTCCAGTTCAACCTTTACACACACACAGATGCTGACCCAAGAAAATGTGTAGCACAGATAACATTTACTGAGTCAAATATAAGATCCAAGTAAATTGCTTTGATAATAGAAGAAGATCCAATTTCTCAAAAACATTTTTTTTTTTCATTTAGGCACTACACATTGAGATAACAATATTGTTCTTGTCCAAACACAAACTCTTCTTAGCTCAAGTTGCCCAAAGTCATCCCCAAACCGAAAGTTCCTCAAGTTTCAGTTCGTAATCTACTAGAAATTTCTAATTTCAAAAAAAATTAAGAACCCTAAGATTCAAGAACAAACCTGTGGTTTAACTCAAGAGAGAAAATCTTCAAAATCCTTCACATGGGTTTTGATTGGAAAAGCAATTTAACTTGATGATGGGAATTTCATGTGTTGATCTTGATGGTGTGGACCAAGATCACAGAGAGAGGGTGTTCGTTCTAGGGCAGGTTTGTTTCTCTAAGGTTGGTGTTTTGATTCAATTTTGATTGTGTTTTTAAGTTAAATGGTGTTAGAGTAACGGCAAGGCCACAATTGAGCAACGTCATGTCAACAGATTAGATCGCATGTGGGCAAAGTGCTATTTTTTAAACCACAGGTGGGTATAGTGATTTTTGGGTAAACCAAGTGCGGGTAAAATATAATCCCCTGGATTTTTTTTTTTTTTTTTCAAAATAACATCTATTTTCAAATAATTTTGTTAGTTAGCATCATTTTCAAATTATTTAGGATATTAACATTTCGAGTCTCTTAGACTCGAGTTTACTATAGCAAATCTAGCATAGAGGAATCGACTTCCAGCGGAAGTCAAGTCTGTGGGAATCGATTTCTAGTGGAACTCACATATTAGATACTCGAGTTCTTGGTCTACACAAAGAAAAAAGAGAAAAACAGAGGAAAACGACCTTCGCCTGAGGAATCACACATTCGTGGGTTTTAGTCTGAGCTTGGATTTGTGGGTTTCGTCGTCTAGGTTCATGGATTAGCCGCCGAGTTCATGGGTTTTGGGTTTTGTTGCTTGGGTTCACTGCCTGGGTTTGCTATTTCGTGGGTTCGCCGCTGGGATTGCTGACTGGGTTTTTTGTGTTTTGATCTCTTTTTTTCAATGTTTTGCCAAGTGTGGTTGTCGTGGATTTTTTTTTTCAGAGGAAGAAGAAGAGATTGAGGTGTTTCGTTGACTGTAGTTGTCGTGGATTTTTTTTTTTAATTTTTTTTATTTAGAGGGAGAAGAGGAAGGAGATTGAGGTTTTCTTGAGTGTCTTTTGTGGAAATTGAGTGTTTAATACTCAAGTTCCATGTGAATTTTAATAGAAATCGAGTCTGTGATACTTGATTTGTTACAGTGAACTCGAGTTTTTTTTTTTTTTTTTTTTTTTTCTAATATAAGTGATGAATTTATTTATATCTGTTTCATCTTTAGGACATTCAAGATGTATAGAGAATGAACTGTTTGTAAGGAGTACTATAAATAAACTATATGATAAGTGAATGTAAATGAATTATGTTTCATTGGGAAAAAAAAAACTTACTAAATTTAAACATCCAAATAATAAATATAAATAGCTTAATTTAGTTCTTACTAGTTCCTCAAAACAAAAACAAAAAGAAGAAGAAGAAGCTTAATTTTAGAAATTCTATATACTGTATCAATTATATTTTATCATAAAATAATCACATTTTTTTAAGAAGAATTTGCCGATTTGGGACTAACATCATAAGTCTCATTACTGCTTTTATTTTTCATTTTTCACTTAAACAAATCATCAAATTTTTTCCGCATAATGCAACTATCATATACAACATTGAAGACAATTTTAATTTTTGGTTGACCTCATATTATTGTTCCACATAAGCTATTGAAATTTTATACAATTTTACCTCACTATTCTAATATTTTAAATCAAAATTAAATTAAATTCTATATTTAAACCTTCCATTAAAATCTTAACACATCATATTCTCTTTAATTTTTTTTTTTTAAAAAAGAATATTCTCTTTATTTAAATGGGAGAATATATAGTTTTTTTTAATAGGAGAATATATAGTTTCTTATATAAATACATTTATAATACTACTATCATAATTATCCAATTTTATATTTAAAAAAAATAAAAGTGAAGCAAAAAAAAAAAAAAAAATCATGTTAAACTTTTTTCAAAAAAAAAAAAAAATGATTTGCATGGGAAAAACTACGTGTAGCATTCTCACGAGTCATGTACACCAACTTTAACGGAGAAAAAAAATGAAATCCGTTAGGCTTCTGATTTAAAAAAAAGAAAAAAAAGAAAAAGAAAAAAAGAATCCGTTAGAAAGATAAAAACAAAATGGAACAGAGATCCACCTCTGGTGGGACCCGCCCGACCCGGACCCAATCGGAGCCGCTCTACTCCTCCGTCTTAATCCACGGCGGCGCCGACTCCAACACCGTCTCCGTCTCCGACCACGAGCAAAACGCACCGTACAAGCGTCGCAAACCTCAATCACGACAACAACAGCATGACCTTTACGCTACAATGGTGTATAACGACGACGACGAGGAGAACGAAGACGACGATTCGTCTCTACCTCCGCTGCTTAAACGACTCCCTAAGGACTTCGGCGGCAGAACTTCGGTCGACTACGACAACGAGTACTACTACGACGACGACGGCGATGAGGCGAACAAGGCCGAAGATTTCGGGACAATGATCGTGAAGACTAACAACCGGACCTCTAATCTATCGTATAACTACTCGTACAAGCGTCGGAGTTCGTCGAAAGGTCGCGGCGATGAGGAGGAAGATGAGAATGAGGAAGGTGGAGAGGGATTCTCGACCTTCGTGGTGAATAAGAGCGAGAGAAGGAAAGGCGGCGAAAGTTTGGGCAGTTCGTCGATGGGACTCGCGGTGGCGAGCATGCAAGCGGCTGGGGAATTCGGGCATGGGAAGCAGAGGAAGGGGAGCGGCGCGACGCCGGCGCAGGGCGGAGAGGAAGGGAGGAGCCTATTGAGGAAGTCGTCGAGTTCGATTGCGGAGAGTTTTGTTAACAGGGAAGATGTTTCTACTAAGTACGAATTGCTCAATGAGCTTGGTAAGAGTTCAATTTTGATTCTTTTAATTGCGTATTCGATGTGGAATTTTGGTTGGTTATGATGTTTGTGGTATTCAACTGTGTTAATTTTGATGCATAGTTAGTGAATCGTTGAATTGGATTGTTGAATCATGTTCATTTTGTGCTGTTTTGGAGTTAAAAAATGGGTTTTTGCTTGAGGTCACTACTGGTTTAGGCAGTGTGCATTTCAATTCTTTTGTGGATTTTGTTGATTATTTGAACTTCATAATGTAATGCTTTTGACGAATTTTATGCATAATGCAACTGTGAGTGAAGAGTGAGTGGATATAAGCTAAGGGAATGAAAGAAAGTGGAGAAAGACTTGCTTGCCTCTTGAGCATGAGGATAAACTGCTTAGCCTGTTGGGTGTGAAAAGCCCCTGGATTACCTGATAACTGGTTCTGACAAGTGGGGTCAGTTGCCGGTAGGAGTTTGATTCAGTGAGGATTGTTGTACCGTATACTTTGTGACGAATAACTAATTTGAGTGAAATTCTATGTCAACAAAAAAAAAAAAAAAAAAAAACGTGGAGAAAGACTTAAAATAACATTAGTAGAAGTAGCAAAAAAGAACATGTTGATTAAGGATGTAACAGAGAGTGATTTCACATATGATAGAAAGATGAAAAAAGGCAATTTTTTTTTTTTTTTTTGGCCATTTGGCCTGATTTTACTAACAATTTCGTTATGTTGCAGAAAAACCAAACAATTTCGTTAAGTGGCATCCTAGAGGCTTGAGTTCCACATTAGCTCTTGCCACAACATAGAAATCGAGTCTCTAAGACTTGAGTTCTATCAGTAAACTCAAGATTTAGACACTCGGGATGCTACTTAACTAATATGTTTGGTTTTTCTGCTGCATAACGAAATTGTTAGTAAAATCAAGCCAAATAGGAAAAAAATCCATGAAAAAATAACACATATGGTTGATCATAATTAGAATGGCGAAAAAGAATGCAAAGGACTAAAGCTTGGTTGTTGTTGAAAACACTGTGATTATGCATTGTCTTCCTTTTCATTGTCTAATAAGATTATTAATTGCTCATTCCAAAAAAAAGTTGATATAGGTGAGTTTTGTGTGATTATGTCATTGTGCTGAATGATGTTGGTAATTGGGTATGGCAGGGAAGGGGTCATATGGGGCTGTTTACAAAGCTAGGGATTTAAGAACTTCAGAGCTGGTTGCCATCAAAGTGATATCGTTAAGTGAAGGGGTGTGTTTCTTTCTTGCTCTTTCTTGTGTCTAGTGTTGCATTTAGTGTGAGTTTGGACTTTTTGAAGTGAATTATGACGTTTGCGGTCTTCAGGAGGAGGGATACGAAGAAATCTGTGGTGAGATTGAGATGTTGCAGCAGTGTAGTCATCCCAATGTTGTGCGCTACTTGGGGAGTTACCAAGGAGAAGATTGTCTTTGGGTAGGAAACAATGAGTTTGATTTATTTACTTGTGAAATGAATTGCATAGTTTGAGACTACTAATTTTAGTATCTTGGCAGATAGTTATGGAATATTGTGGTGGTGGAAGTGTTGCTGACTTGATGAACGTTACTGAAGAGCCTTTGGAGGAGTTTCAAATAGCATTTATCTGTAGGGAAACGTTGAAGGTATGGTTGACATTGGTTGGTTTGAATTTGAAAATTGTGGAGAATAATCAATTTTAAATATTATGCCTATTTTATAAAATCTTGCTAATTTTTGTGCTAGAAAACTTAAGTCGGACACTCTTTTTGCAATTGTTTATGTGAAGTAAATGCTTCCTTGCCTACCATCTGATTTATAATTAATCTGTTGGTAAGCAAAAAAATTTATTCTGTTGGTCGAACTTTTTGTTTTATTTATTTATTTATTATATTATTTTTATATGTAGGGTCTTGCTTATTTGCACTCAATTTTCAAGGTCCATAGAGATATTAAGGGTGGAAATATTTTGTTATCGGAACAAGGCGATGTCAAATTGGGTGAGTAAACTTCATATAGTGTTGCCAACTTCATGTCTATTTACATCTAAAACACGTCTTGTTATAGGGATTCATGAATCCTACGTTTTGTTCCTATTTATTGTTGTTGATACTTGTTTTGTTATATAAGATTACCATATACCTATATTTGAAAAAAGAAAGAGGCCAATGAGCTTTAGCTCAACTAGCACCTCCTCTCTTAAATTTTAGTTGAAGTGTGAGATGTTGGGTTCAAGTCCTACTGGGTGCGTAACTTACCAATATTAAAAAGTTACATATGAAAATCTTATTGCCATAGCCATGTTACTGTAGTAAAATTTGAGAATCACCTCTATGAAGTAATGGCAGCCCTTGCCTTTGATGCTTTTATAAACATGATGTCTTTCCTGATGTGAGATAATTAAAAAGAAACAACTGTTGTACTCATTAAAGTGTGGTTTAAACTTTCCTCAAAGGCTATTTGGCCTAGAGCTAAGAAGGGAAAATGAATGATGGATGATTTACGAAGTCTTAAATATGTGCTGGTGTTTTAAATCATAGGTAATCTTGACTGAGAGCAAATTTTTTTGATGGTAATTAGTGGTGCTTAATAATTTATATTTGAAAATGCTTGAAACTTAACGTTTGATCTCTCTTTAACTTAAAGGAGATGAAAAAAGAAAACACTGGAGAGGTTTTTCCAATGTTTAGGTGAAAATATTTAGTCCAAAGCTAGTTTTAGGTTTGCAAATGGCAGTTAGAGAAAAATGACTGCCTAGAAAGATTCATGGAATAGGTTTCTCAGATCACCAGATCCCTTCAATATTGAAGTTTTCACTATGAGTAATGTGGTCACTTGACTATATGATATGATACAAGGTACATTTTGATTGGCAAGATATACATGCACTTATTGGATCTTGAACATAAGAACTCACCCACCATCCCATTAATGTGGGAAGCGGAAATGCCACTTGAGGTAGACCTCATTGGCAGGATATTATAAAACTTTAGGCATAGGGTGAAAATATTACAATGTAAATTTTTGGTTGGTTTCGGGATTTCAACCATGGTTTTTAGAATTTGATGGAACAAATTGTTGTATTGGAAAAACCGTAAATTAGTCATTATTTTGCTCTCATATCTTTAATGGACATGACAAGATAAAAATCAGTCAAACTGCAGACCATGCTGTTTGAATGGGTGTTTTCTCATATAACTGGATGAAGACTGGGTTGGTTCAACTGGCTTCAGGCATGAGCGGCCGTTTAGAGAAGTTCAAATAGAAATGTTGAACCCAGTTTACCCGAGTACAGGGATAGGTACATAACCATCAGATTAGTCTTTTCTTTTTATTTCCATACAATTTTGCTTACCTTACCATTCACAAACAATGACTTGCAAAGCTGATACATAAGTTAGATTGATAAATATTGCGAGAGTATAACATTTACATGTTTATCACCATATAAAACACACACACACATTTGATTTCTTTACTATTCATACTTTCAAAATAATTACAAAACTTGAGTCTGACCATTAAACTGAAGGTTGAACTGGCGATTTATTTCACCTGCTTTGTGTCTGGGTTGATGTTTGATACTGTTCTGATAACTATTTCTTTCAGCCTTTATTTCTCTGGTCTGCTTTGTGTTCTTTTGGCATAAAGCAGTTTTTTTTTATTTTTTTTATTTTTTATTTTTTACTTTTAATGTACATCTTTCTTACTTATCAAAAAAAAAAAAAAACTTTCAGTCTTTAGCGCCTGAGCATGCATTTGTCAATTACTTTGTATTTTGATAGATTAGTAGAGGATTCATCATTGAATCAACTCTGCACAACAAAGCTTTCAAATTTTACTTAAGTCTTGCTATGGTAAAATCTAGCTGATGCCCTTGAAATTATTTCATATCCTGCATGCTGTATGAAGCTGATTTTTCTGATTTGAATGGAAGATTTCTGGTGATGCAAGCGATGAAAAACACAGATTCTTAACAGACGATGAAAAGGGTTTGAGAAGGATTTCTTGGGGAAATTTATTTTTTGGTCTTTTCCCCCTCTTTTTTAATTAGATTGGACACTGAGTCTTATGCAAATGTCTATAAATTGAGCTTTCTTTCTTTCATTCTGGTCTTTGTTTAGAGGTTAAAATATATAGCTTTTCCTTTTAACAGAAGACTGATTCACCATTTGGTGAAATTTTGAAATATGAGCAGGTGATTTTGGGGTTGCAGCTCAGCTTACAAGGACCATGTCAAAACGCAACACGGTACCATGTTTGTTTGACTTTAGCTGTAGATACTGTAGTCAGCACCCTTTTTTTTGCCTCCATTTTCTCCCTTCTGTTATATGCTACGTTTGAATTTATGTTTTAAATGCCTGAAGTCGCCCCTAGTTCACTTAGAGTTCCTTGGTGATGCCTTGGTGATTTGGTATCCTTTGATTAGAAGACTCAGATAAATGCATAGGAAAGGTTCTATGATAAATGTGAGTTATCAATTTTCAATACCTTGCTACTTCCCCTGGAGATTGTAGAAAGCAGAGAGTACAAGAGATCATATTTTTACATGGTGAAATCTTTCAATTGCAAGTGCAGTTCACCAGAGAATGGGAAGATTGAAGTATAACAAACAGAAAATTATTGAGCTAAAATGAATTTTTTAACTTGTGCTTCAAATCACCTGTTGCTTCCATCTTATTTGAATGTTAGTTATGCTATATAAATTCTAATTAATAGTGACAAAGCGAGTGTGATGACATCTACAATAGCTGATGATTTTTGTATCAGCTTGTGCACTGCTGAGAAATAAAAAAAGCTACTTTACTATTGACATTAATAGATCAATCATTGGTGTGTTAGCAAATAAATTATATATATTATCCACTTGTGGTTAGGGCCGGTTGCCCTTTTTCACATGTGGTTTAAAAAGTATCACTTTGCCCACTTGAGGTTAACTCCGTTAGTAGTCGTAATCCACCTTTGTACCTACTATTAAAAACACCATTTAAGCCTTCTCTCTATTTCTTTATGGAATTGTAAGGAATACATATATGAGAAGTCACATTTCTTAATTATGTTGGGTCTCATATGATAAGGAATTTCAATGAAACTTATATCTGAGAAAATCTCATACTATTGTTTTCCCTTCATTTGACCCAAAACTCCACAAACACAAACATATCTCACACAAACCAACTCAAAACCACTATCAACCACCAATCAAACCTACAAATCCAATACCTAAACCACCGTGAGCCACCAATGTCTGCCCAAGCCATGTATACCAACATCTCCATAACAAAAAAAAAAAAAACCTGCCAAAGCTTACTCAAAGCTCACCAAAGCCACCATAATTTCCTGTTAGTCATGGCTGTCCCCTCAATTCCTCCACAAAAAAACCAACATGCCTCCTTCCTTATAATCCACTCAACATGGCCTAAACTTGGAAGAGATAAGATGAGGAAGGAAAGGAAGAAGAGAGAGAGAGAGGAGAAAAGTGAGCAACAATGAGAGAAAAAGAAAGTGGGAACGTTTGGAGAAGAAGAGAAAGGGGGAAAAGGAAAGAAAAGAAAGAAAAAAAAAATAAAGGTCAAATGGTGTGGAGATTTTGATTTCGTGTATCTTAAAAATCAAAAAAGTTATTGTCCTTCGCAATCAATTGGCTGCTGTAAATTTAAGTCGAAAGATTCTTTTTTGTGGCGAATGTCAAAAGATGGTGTAATTTCAATAATTTTCCTCTGTGAAGAGTACCTAACCAAGAAAGATATCCGAAATCTTTAGGGGTAACCTTGACAATATACTGCTTTTGAAGCCTCTCCAGTCTTAGGGGAGTCCGGGTGGAAAAAAAAATTGTTTTATGTTACCAATTACCTTCCTAACTGCAGCTGGCATTAAGTTAACAGTTTTTGATAAGTAAGTTTGGCCCCTAGGGGTGGGGAATGGGGGATTCAAACTGGTAACCTTTGCTTCATGAAGTGTGGTACTCAGCCAATTGTGTTACCCATTAGGGTAAAATTAACAGTTTTGGTGAATTGATAAAGAAAATTTATTAGTAAGTGATCTGATTTTTAAGCAGCTGCCTTTTGTTAAAGGCATCTAGTCATTGATCCTGCTATGTTCCATTGAGGGATTATTAGTTTGCATCTATTTAGTGCTTATTTTGTTGTTAATATTGTTGCTATATCTTTCTTATGTATTATTCTTTGTCTGTGCTTGATAATTGGAAATTATTTTCACTATCTTTTATCTTGTTCTCAGTTCATTGGCACTCCACATTGGATGGCTCCAGAAGTTATTCAGGAAAGTCGCTATGATGGAAAGGTATCATATTCTTGGTCTTGATGGATTTAATTTTCTTTTGAGCCTCTCTTCTTATTTCTTTGCCCACTAACACACCTTCATCTCCGGATTACTCATTCTTCTTTAATAAAACACTGAAATACCTGCCAAAAATTATTAAAGTTCCTTGGACTTTTTGATGAAGCAATAAATAATTCTCTTGTGGGAAAATGGGCCATGGAAAATCATACTAGAAACAAAAGCAGAATTTGTATTGGTATAAACCATATAAATATAATATTTCTTATTATTGTCAAAAGCTGGAATGCAGATGCTTTTTAGGACAGAGATATTATTTTATTTTCAATTAAGCAACATTTAGGTATTGGTCTAAGTAATATCTACAGGTTGCTTTCCATGCATTTTAGTTTTGATATGTTGCTGGTTCCTTAGTACACTACCTGTGTGCTATGATTCCCTGTATGTTCTCCTTTTTCAACAAAGTATCATTATTTATCAAAAACATGTAGTTATTGGTCTAAGTAATTTTCCAGAGCATATTACAATGCCTGGACCTCAGGGTTCAATGTTTTGTTAAGGGTGGGTTAATTCCAAGATGTTACTAAAAAGATATATTTATTGTAAAAGGCATTAAAAACACACAAAAATTCATTAAACGTATGCACATGCAGAAAAAAGTGGAAAGATTGCTACATCCTAAATTGCAAGAGAATTTGTGAAAATACAAATTAAAACAATGTTATGTACTAAGAAAAAAAAAATGTCCAGAGAGAAGTGGAAGTATCAAATGTATATAGGAGCATTAAACGTATGGAATGGGTTTGAATATATGGTTATGTTGGAAAGTCATTGATTGTCAAAAGATGCCATTACATTAAAAGATGATATCACAATTTATTTTTTGATAAATAGGATAAGAAGGAATAGGGGGTTGGTGCACTAGAGCTTGTAGTAGGGCTCATGGTTGTGGGTTATGGCGGAGGATTAGTGAAGGGTGGGAAACTTTCGCTAAACATTTCTCTTTTGTGGTGGGGGATGGTTCTCGTATTCTCTTTTGGCATGATAAGTGGACTGGAGATGTTCCTCTCAAAATTCTTTATCCTCAGTTATTTTAGTGTTTAGCCAAGAAGGAGGCTTGTATTTCTAAGGTGGTAAGCCCTCTAGTGGGTGATAATGACAGAGTGTGGAGTTTAAGATTTCAAAGGGAATTCAATGATTGGGAGTTGGCAGCTTCCTACCCCTTTCTTCACTTCATCCAAACCTGAATTCCTAGGGGTGGAGGGTGGGACAGACTTTGTTGGGATCTTAATGGCAGTGGGAAGTTTGATACTTGGTCCTTTTATCATGAGATTCGAAATGCAGCTCCTTCCACTTTCCCTTGGAAGGGAATTTGGAAAGTTAAGGTTCCTAAAAGGGTGGCGTTTTTTATGTGGATCACCTGTTACTTTTTTGTCCGATAACTCATTCTTTGTGGATGTATATGCTTTGGTTGTTTGGGATTGAATGGGTCATGCCAGGTTCAGTTGTGGACTTATTATTTTGACGGTATCATTGGCTTGGGAAGTATAGCTCTGATATTTGGGATTTAGTTCCAAGTTGTTTAATGTGGACTATTTGGACTGAACGGAATCTGCGGTCTTTTGAGAATGAGGGGAAAACTGTGGTTCAGTTATTAGAGTATTGCCAGTGGACCCTCTATGATTGGTCTCGTTGTTGGGGTTATTTGGATTGTTCTACCATTTTGGACTTCCTTTCATCTATTAGAATAGATTAGGGGCTGCTCCTGTCTTTTTGTTCCTTTTTTTTTTTTTTTTCCTTTGTTTACTACTGTGAACTCTTTGTGTTTCTCTTGCTTCTCTTTTATTAATAATATTCTCTTCTTATTTATGAAAAAAAAAAAAAGAAAAAGATAAACAGGATAAGAAATTCTATTTAAAAAGCTCAAAAAAAGGGCACTACCCTTGTACATAGGATGTATACAAAGTAGAACCCAGAAAAAATCATCTGAAATCCAATTTATCAAGGAAAACCCCAAAAATCTGATGTATCTAAAGAACTGACATCATGTTCCCACATATATAAGGATCGTAGACAGAAACTTCAGTTGAGTAACTGATACTTCCTGTTCTTTGAATGTCCATGTGTTCCTCTCTCTTCAAATACACCACATTAGACACAAGATATGATCTTCCAAATCTCTAAACTTTTTTTTTACCAAATGGACCTTTCCTGCTGGCCAAAACTTCAAGAACAGTCCTTGGTATTATGCAACACACCCTGAACAAGCACAAAATAAGAGACCACAATTCACTCTCAACTTCGCAATGAAGAAAAAGATGATCTACTAACTCCCCATCAGATTGCATATACAACATCAATCCATAATAATAATACCTCTTTTCCTCATATTATCAGTTGTTAGTATTTTACTCTTTCCCGTTAACCAATCAAAAGAATGCCACATGTGGTGTGCAGTGAACATGCCAAATTGATTTCCAGGGAATTTTTTTCCACATCCCTCCTTTGAAAATCGTATAATAAGCTTTAACCTTAAATCCATGATTTTTTAGAAAATGCCCAGCTTAACTTATCTTTATGGCCCTGTAGAGCTTCCCCGAATTAGGGTCTTCAAAGAAAAGATTCACATATTCTAACACCTAATAATGAATTGGTTGTAAGAAAAGAGGGAACCCAATGCACACCGATAATTGAAACATCCATGTAATCTGTCGTATTAGCATCTTTATTTCTAGCCATCATGAAGAGCTCCAGTTATCTGTCCTTTAAATGTATCATCCCCAGTTCCCCACACCTGCAGTCATGACAAAAACAGACCCTTGTGCAGTACCCTACCTCGAATCAAATATATCTTAAGAGTAGTCCACCCATGCTGAATATGCTTCCAAAGGCTCACACCTTGAGAACCCCTCTTAACATCCGAGCACCACCCACACCAACCCTGACAACTTCCATGTTCCAAATCTATCACTTTTCGGCTTTTTGCCATAGAGAATCTGTCTCCACCATGTACCGCCATAACCATTTCACAAGAAGGGTTTGGTTAAAGGTCCACAATTTCCTAATCCACGAGCATCCTTGTTGGAAAGGTTTGCAAATGGAATTCCAATTGACCAAGTGGAACTTAAACTCTTCCCCCATACCTCCCCATAATTTTTTATAAAAATTTTCTCCATTACATTTGCCACTCCAGCAGGTAAAGGAAAAGGCAAAATGAAATGAGTGCGAAGGCTTGAAAACATTCTCTTAATCAGAGTGAACCTCCCCCCTTGGATAAGTAAAAGATTTTTCCATCCTGGAAGCCTTTTTTTCATTCTCTTTAAAATGCCATCACAAATAGCTTGTTTCTTCAAGTGAGCCCTGATTGGAAGTCCCAAATATTTCATTGGCAGATATGACACTTTGCAACCAAGAATGTCAGTTGGCACATATGTGTGGAATCTGGCCCACTAGAACAAGCTCTGACCTGCGCAAATTTACCTTCAAGCCTAAGACAACTTCAAAACATAATAAGATGAACTGGAAGAACCTACGCTGGTTAGGATCTGCATCACAGAAGATTAGTGTATCATCTTCAAATAGAAGATGGGAATTTGCTGCTTGGTCTTTTTTGTTTCTTTTCTCTTTTTCCTTTTCTTGTAAATCTTGGTGTGCTCTATGCTTTTCATGCATAGAGCAGCCTTCCTGAATATATTTCATTCTTACTTATCAAAAAAAAAAAACCAAAGATGGGAAATCTTCAGAGCAGCATTGCTTGCTGTATATGACAAATAGCCCCCATCAATTGCCTTGGCCAGCAACCTATTTAAAGCTTCCATGACAAGGACAAGTAAAAGTGGGCAATGAGGATCCTTCTGCCTTAAACCACTAGTGCTGGAAAGAAACCACTAGGACTGCCGTTCATCAGCACAGAAAAGCGGAGTGGGAAAAAGGAAGAAGCAATCCAGGACCTTCCTTTTTCACCACAGCTGCACCTTCCGAGCATATATAGAAGGAAGCACAATTGACATAATTCGTAAGCTTTTTCAATGTCTAATTTGCATAACACCCAAGGAGACCCATCCTCCAATCTGTTATCTAAACACTCGCTGACTATATGGATGGAATTGTATTGGCAATGTTGAAAGGACACATTTTTATCATGTGCTAATGTTGAATAAATTGTAGTTATAATGATTAGCTGAAAAAAGAATCTAAAAGTTGGGATGATAACTATAATAATTTGAAGTTTAGGTCTGCGCGTCATAGGAATGGATATATTTGGATGGCTACTCAAGTAAAACTCTGGGTGTTTAGGAGTAGCCATCCAAATATATCCATTCCTATGACACGCAGAGCTTAACTTCAAATTATTATAGTTATCATAATTTGGATGGTGGATATGTTTATTACTTATAAATGTTGGATATGTTACTTATATATTTGGATGGTGGAGTGTTTATCACTTATAAATGTTGTAATTGGACCTTTTGTAACTCTTAAATCCATGGTACAATTATACATTCCTCTTTTCAGGTGGATGTATGGGCTCTTGGTGTGTCTGCAATTGAAATGGCAGAGGTGAGAGGACATTTCTAATTTTCTAGATCTGAAATTGTACTTTCTTAGAACTCTATTCAAATGGGTGTTGGCATTGGGAAGTTTCTCATTCTCTAAGAGTTTATTATTCAATATACTTTTAGAAAAGTTTAGTATGATGTACATTTAGTATACTTCTTAAGTACTTGATGCATTTCTAGTTGTTCCTATAAAAATTATTACTTATATTTAAAAAAAAAAGTGTTCCAAGTGCATATTTTTTTCTACAATTGCCTGGAAAAATATGAAAGCTCTGCAATCTTTTAAAGTTTTAGCCATAAGCTGCTTGCAATTGGATTTTTTTTTTGGGAGAGGGGGGGGGGGGGGGGGTGGAGGGTGTAGGGGGTTGGTGTAACAAAGTTTTTTAATAAGTAATAAAGAATTAAGAAAGCTCTAAAGATAGAGCTAAATGATGTAGAGTTCCCACCTAGTTGGGAGTTATAATAAGCTTAGAAAGAAACTTATGATGTTGGGTTGATTGATGGGTTTCCCATCCTATTTTGAGTATATACTAAACAAAGAACTATGGGATTAGATCTTGTGAGAAAAAAAGAAATTTTGTGTTGAATGGTTCCTATTGTTGGTCTGTTTCTTCTTGAGATTCACTTCAACATGTTTCTTGAGATCTCATCATCTTATTCTCTTTTCCTTTATTTTTCAGGGACTTCCTCCTAGATCAGCAGTTCATCCAATGAGGGTTAGTGTCACAATTTTAACTTCTATTATAATTTATACTGTCATTTATATATTCATATGTCAAACTTTAATCCATGTTTGCATATCGGTCTCCTTGGAATGTGGTTGTTATTTGATGAGGTATTGTGCTATCATTATGATGCATTCAGTGCTTTCATTAGTGTAGGACAACATAAAAAAATGAATGCAACTGGGAGGTGGTCTGATGCGGGGTATTTCAAGTAGCTGCATACACTTGTAGTTTATCACAAAAACCAGTAGCTACATTTAACTAAGTCAGCAGCTAAATTCAGCAGCATTCTACTGGTTCAATGACAGCTGCCATCTTACTCCTCTTGTAACTAATTAGTTAGTTAGTTAGTTAGATGATTGCTTTAGCATTGGCCAATAGGATTTAGACACTTGTCGATCATCTAGAAGGCTGCCAATGCCAAAGAACTCGAATAAGTACCAGAATTTAAACACTTTGTAAATCAGTTTATGACTGAAAATTAGCCTTGAGGTCGTTTCTTTAAGATCTTTGTGTTCTTTGCAAAGGTGCCTAACGACTTATCAATTTGTTTTAAGAAACTCACATCTCATTTAGTGCTAACCGCCATTTTATATTCTTTGTTACTTCCTTAATTGACATGTCCTCTCCTTTTATTTTTGGTCTACCTCTTCCTTTTTTCGTTCCATTAAGTTGAATCAACTTGCTCCTTCTCATTGATGCCTTAGTCTCTCTCTTCCAAACATGACTTAATCATCTCAAGTAACTCTTCCTCATCTTTCATCAAAAGGAGACACCCCAATCTTTAAATGAACTTCATTGTTTCGAACCTTGTTTTTTCATTCATTTTTACTTATCCATATTAACATTCTCATTTTAGTTGCATTCAGTTAATAGGTATTTTATGACCACACAACACTCTTGATGCCCTTTTATACTTCATCTACCCACTCTTATTCTATGATTTACATAGGAAAAGAGTTATACTTTTTAGATACTGTCTAATGAACTCAATGCACTGGCGGCTCTACATAGAGTTCAGGGTGGTCATAGGACCACCCTGGCCTAGAAAAAATAATTATTATTATGTATAAATTTTAAAAATTTATGTTTTTTTTTATTCTTAAAAAAACTTTGTGACAACCCTAAATTTTTTTTAGGCCCAACATAACTAAACTTTGGACAAATTTGGCAACAAACTTTGTTGTAGGTTAAGGCTACAATTCCATTCAATATATTTCTTTTATTAGTTGTAAATTTTAATAAATCCACCATTTAATTACATTTTCATTTTATATCCTTCATAATTGCAAAATTTCAAAAAGATCAAAGATCAATAGCTATGTCATCAATCAAATATTTAAATTTTGCGTTTTTGTAGTTTAAAATTATGCATAAAAAATAAGTTTATGGATCGAATAGTAAATAACATCCAATTGACATGAAACTTGACATGTGTTTTAAGAACATAGAGAACATATAATTCAATGGTTAGATTTGCAAAATATCTAGTAATGTTAATTTGTTTAGTGAGAGTTGTAGCCTTGTGCTACAACTTAGTTTGTAGCCAAACTTTGTCTTTAAACTTTAGTCCCCTTAACAATATATTAGGTCCTTACTTAACAAAAAGTCCAAGAAAAATTTTATTTAACTAAAATTTTAAAAGAGATGTAACTTTAAATATTGATAATGAGACTATCATGTAACAATTTCAAAATAAGAAAGTTCATAGAAGGAAATTGTAAGACTTTATGTGTTTGCATGTGTGTGCGTGCTTTTTTTGTAAATATATGAAATTCTCTTTTTATTAAATCTTGTATAATTTAAGTTTTTATTGACCACCCTCAAAAAAATTTCTGGAGTCGCCACTGACTCAATGAAACCCCAATAAGACTCTTGAGAGCTTCTTGAAAACCCTACGCCTAGATTAAAGGGAGTGAGACTGTGAAATATACTTTTTTGAAAAGTAATTTCTTTAAAAAAGAGCAAAAAGGGTGCATCTCCTAGTACATGGGAACTACACAAAAGAAGAGCCTAAAATAAAAGAGAGACCGAATCAAGGTTGGATATGCTGACATATACTGATAAGAAAACCATGGACTTGGCAGCTACTTACAGTTCTGCTAATGCACAAAAGAAGTTTTATAACTATCATACAGAAGACTCACATTAAAAACTGATTTAATGCTTGACTCCTTGAAACTGGATTTTCAAAATTAGGTAAGCTTTGTCTCCACCAAATTTTGTATGTTGGCCTTTTTTTTTTTTCTTTTTTTTTTTTTTAAATTTTTTTATACAAGTAATAAACTTCATTGAAAATTAATAATAGGGAAAATAAAGCAAGGCACACAGGCAGTGTGCTTAAAAAAAAAAAAAAAAAAAAAAACTAAAAGGGAATGAAAATACAAAAATCCATCATATCAGGAAGAGAAATGAAATTAACCATATCCGAAGCATTTGCCCATTCGAACAAAGTCTGAAAGAAAAAGAGCTTCAACTCATGAATCAACCTTTCATCCTCTTTTCAAAATATGTGTATTCCCATCCCTCCATATGACCCATATAAGACAATTGGGGATCATACCCCAAAGCACCTTAGTTTTGGGTCTGTGAAACTTTTGTGACCAACTAGCTATAAGTTCCACCACACTATTATGTATGTTGGCCCTTGTAATTGGATCTCCAAAATTATGTTAGACTTGTCCCCGTCAGATGTTGAATGTTGGCTCTACACACTTCTAATTGTCATTGTCACCATGCAGAAAACATACTTTTAATTGTCAAAACTGGAGTCTTTCTTAAAGATTTGGTTTGATACACTCACTGTGTGTTTGATATTTTTTTTCCTCTTTTCGTGAAGTTATCTTCACTTCTCAAAGAAAGGAAACAAATAGTCAAAAATGGAATAAGCAACTGGATCCTTTTTCACATGGCTGTACAAGTTTCTATCTCATCTTTATTATGTACTTGAATACTCAGTTTTAGCAATTTCTTGAAAAGATAGAATTGGTTCATGAATAATGTTAGGGTTTGTTACTTTAGATGACTGAAACCAGATTCTGTGTGTTTCCCACCTTACACGGCTCCTTTAATAACTTACTGTCAGTAACTGGTCTTTACAGTTTAAGAATAATGTTATTTTCTAACTTGCTTGCTGATGCACGTTGGATAATAAGTGAACCTGTGGCATCTATTCTGTCTTTTGTAGTGATGAGGAAATATATATTGACTTATTTGTTTTCTATTGATAGGTTTTATTCATGATATCCAGTGAACCAGCTCCGATGCTTGAGGATAAAGAAAAATGGTTTGGTTTTAAGTCTATTATATTCACATATTCTGTAACAGTTATTGTTAGTGCTAACTTGCAAGTTTAGAAGCGCCTATGTGAATACAAAATGCAATGCATTAGAAGAAAAAACACTTACTCTTAAATATGAAATTAAGTGCACCTAAATTGCAAAACATGCACACCTTTTTTTTCCTAGCATTTAGAGCCAATATATATTTTTTAATTAAGAAATTATGTAATTTAATTGAAAATTATGGCCGGATCTAAAACCAATTATAATATACTATTGATTAGTTATGCCAATGCTTTTCTTACTGCCAAACACAATTATGTTTAACTCTATGTATCTAAAACTTTGGGATTCAGTTGAGAAGAAGACACCAAAAGTTCAAGGGACCTTTTTTTTTTGGGGTGGTGGGGGGTGAAGGGAGCTGCTTATAATTTTTTTTTATTGGTAAGTTACACATGCTTAGTGGGTCTTGAACCCATCATCTCACCATCCATTATATTATTATGGGATTTGGAAGCTCGTTGGCTTTTAAAATTTTGTTGGCTTTTTGGGTGGCAAAAAATCCAAAAACTGTATACAAGAACAAAAGGGACATGCCATTTAAAACAGAATAGTGTGCTCGTCTAGTAGACCCAAAGAATGACACATGCAAAATGTGCACTTTATTTTGATCATGCATTTGCTTGTGTTTTGTGCCTAGAAGCCCTAGCCTCCACAAGGCCTTTGTGCTTGAGTGCACCTGATAAAAATACTTTGTGGTAGACCATAAATCTTTCTTATCTCTATATTATCCTTTAAATTTGGTCGGCACTTGTATGATAAAATATTATGTTAATCCTGTATAATCCTTATTCAATCACCTTTGGTCACGTGGTGGATTTAGGGTTTTAATGGAAAAGAGGAAGGGTCTCGATTTTGGTGTATGGAAGAAGGAAAAAAGAGCTGAGTGGTTAGGTATCTACAGGTTAGCTTAAGAGTTGTGTTTGTTCCAGGAATGTTATCAAGGTCAGGAAACAGTGGGTGAGAGAGAGGCAATGGTCTTCCTCTCCTGCAGCAACATAGAGAAGAATTTATGTTGGTCATCTCTATGATATCCTTTTTAGACATCTTAAGATCTCATGCTTATAACTTCCCAAAATTTTGAGAATATATGTAGTTGCTTCAACCTCTTCTATAGCGGGGCTACATGACTGTCTTGACCCTTCAGTGGATATATATTTTTTTGTGTAATGTCTTGCTAGAAGCCTTGCTAAGGTAAGGGTGGGTGAAGTCAAACCTTCTTTGCTTCCATTTTCCTTGAAAATACATATTTATGCATTAAAAATCAATTTAAGTACAAAAAAATTAATCGTTTAACATTATTCTGAAACCATATATAAAATACATGAATCAACACAATAAGTATGATAATGCTCTCTAATAATATGCAAAATGAAGCTGTTTTCACTAGCATTTGGTCTTTAGTCTCACTACTAACCTAAATTCAACTTGAATCAAGTTCAGTAGTCTTTTAAGTAATTCTTTGTAAATGTAGCAGCTAACACAACGAAGTTGTGATCCTATTATGATTCTTGAAGCTTTGAGTTTTGTAATTTACATTGCTGCTTCTGGCTGGAGCAATACAAGCTGTGGTTTTTATGTTCTACTTCAAGCTCTAGCAAGAAGTTTCTGAATTCATAGTGGTTCTTTTAGCTTTCATTGCATACGTGCCCAAATCTTTCTTCTCTTAGTTATGACATTTCTCACTTCAACCATGATAAAAATGTATCTCCTTTGGCAGGTCTCTTTTGTTCCATGATTTTGTTGCAAAGTGCCTAACAAAAGAACCTCGTCAACGCCCTACTGCATCTGAGATGTTGAAAGTATGTTAAGTAACATGTCTATATGTATGATAAAAAAATCACATTATGGAAAAAATTTGGTGCATTAAATTTAAATGTTACTTGTACTCCTCTGTTCTTGCATGTTAAAATAATAGTATAGCTTAAGTATTTCCTCATATTATTGTCTATGCTGAGTAAGTAATCCAGATATTGTTTAAATTGTTTCTGTTTTGGCATGCACATGTATCTTGTTTGGTTTTGATACATAACATATGGCTTGGATGTTAATGATTTAATGCCTCAGTTGTGTAGAAGAATTTTACAATATTTCACCAAAACTTGTTCAGAGTAGGCTATAGGATGTAATCTATTTATGACTAGAAGAAGCATTGATGTAGCATTACTAGCATTGTGTATGGGCTAATGTTCCATAGAGCTATGAGATCTTTTACATTTCTTTTGCCATAAAGCATTGATGATTAAGAAATTGTTTTGTGCATATTTTGTTACGTTCACATGTGTTCATTCTGACTTGAGCTATGGTTTCTATATTTATAACTTAGCACAAATTCATCGAGAAATGCAAATTTGGACCCTCTGCAATGTTGCCAATGATTGAAAAGGCGAAGGAATTTCGGGCCTCCATGGCTTTTCAAGCACAAAATCTTGCTCCAACTTTGCCTGGAGACAGTGTATGTTGAAATTTCTCAATTGTAGTATTTACCCCAATCCATTCATCCCTCTCTTCCTCCTTCTGTTCCAACCCCCTCCTCCCGGGGTGTCTCCTTTTACGAGATATTTTTTATTCATCTTGTTCTACTGTTTTGAATTTGAAATAGCCACTGGAAGCTCCAAATCGGAATGATGATTATGGAGATACAATTCCATCAAGGCCTTATAATATTGGGCTTCAAGTTGCAAATGAAGTACTTGCACCGAGCATTTTGAGGAAACAGCACATATCAGATGGTACAGAACTTGGTGGAGAAGGTATGCATCTCTTACATCTTATGTCATAATGCACATATTCTAGTCTGACTTTAGACTATGATTCAAACAGTGAAACTAAGTTTTGTCAGAATATCTTCAGAAAATTAATTGGCTGATTGGTTTTGATTCAGTTGAGTATTCATGGTAATGAACATCATCATCAACTTGAATATAACCATTTGGGAGTAAATGAAAAATGTGAACCTAATTTATGAATCAAACTCATCTTATAAAACTCACACACACATTTGTGAAGGAATGTTAAGAAACATATTTTGATACCAGTAGAAAGCCAAGAGATTTTCATGTTTGGATTACATTTTTTAAGTTGTCTGCGTAAAGCATTGATCACAAGTAATTGCTAGCCAGCAGGTTATAACATCTTGCTGGATAATACTGTTTTTACCTGAGCACTATGTCTTCTGATGTATGTGAACTCCATGTATGACAGGTAATTTTGGCACTGTAATAGTTCATGAGGGAGATGAGATAGATAAAATGTCCACTCAGATGCTATTGTCCAGTGCTACAGAATCCTCACCTGCTCTTGAACATGTTGAAAACCTTTCTGCTAGTGGCATGGGAAACGAATCAGCTGCACCCCAGTACTCTTCTCACTATTTATATCTGATGTTAATTTAGGCACCTATATCTAGCTTTGTTATCCCTCCCTTTTCTTTTTAAAGTTGCATTTCAGGCTATTACATAAATGATTATTTTTTAGGATATATAGTTGCAGACAGTGGTTTTGCAAATATCATCAAAGTTGATTTGAATTTGCTAAAAAAAGAAACTTTTGTGTTTTACAGTATATATGGTTGTAGACTGATTTTGCAAATTTCCTAAAATGTGGTTAGTTTATAGTTTATTACGTTATGCAAATGCTCTTAATATATACCTCTGCTAAACTGTCATCCTTTGATGTTACTTCTTTGTTTATGTGGTACTTAAAATTGTGGTTTTCATTTTCAAGTTGAAAAGTGTGTTTTTGAACGTTCAAGGGTACACCAAATTTATTGGGATAATTTTTCAGTGTGGAGAATATAAGAGGTGTTGATGTTAACAATACATTGGTTGGAGAATCAAATTCTGTTACACAGACCATACGGGCATCTTCTGACTTTGTATCTAGCTCTACTGAACAGATCCTCAAGACAAAAGGTATTAGTCATGAGAAACTTGGGGGTGGCAGTAGTATAAGAAGTAGCACATTGAAGAATGATACTGTTCGCCGGAAAGCTTTTGCATTGCAGGATAAGGTCATATTTGAACTGAATTCTATATTTACCAAATGATAAGTGAGTTGTACTTATATACAGTGTACTGTTTTAGAAGTAAGCAATTTAAAGGCCACTCAGAATTATTTTAAGATATGGGATTATAAATGTTGGAATTTTTTGCAGACTCAAACGTTCAGTTATTATGAACATTATATTTGGATTATTCACATATTGAAATGTAGACCATGGGTAGCTTAGGATTTATTGACTTGACATTCAGGATGGCTTGCTTCTTCATTTTGTTTGTCACATAGCTTACTTTTCATGCAGTTGGATTCTGGTCTTTTGTTTTACTTGTTCCCATTTTGCTCTTTTTCACTTTTTTTAGGAGCCTCAGAAAAT
Source organism: Quercus variabilis (assembly GCA_030445155.1). Lineage (NCBI taxonomy): Eukaryota > Viridiplantae > Streptophyta > Magnoliopsida > Fagales > Fagaceae > Quercus > Quercus variabilis. Next base: position 72,477,693 of record CP129447.1, read on the forward strand.
GCTTATTTCTGTGGCTGGAAGTTGGGGCCTGCTAACCTATGTTTCAATGTCTATGTCATTTGCAGCTTTGGTCCATATATGCAGCTGGTAATACAGTACCAATTCCATTCTTGAGGGCCACTGATATATCCCCTATTGCTCTCTTGTCGGACAATGTTCTTGGAGGTATGCAGCGGGACAAAAGTGAAACTGTAGCCGTTGAGGCATTGAAGGAGCTCTTTACTGGTGATGGACAGTCTAAAAAGGGCCGAAGAGGACAAAATGAGGTTAAACCTCTGTGTGTGTTTGTGCTTGCACTCTTGTGTGCCATTTGATATGGGTTTCTTATCTGTTTGATGTGCTGCAGATGCCTCTTCCTCCAAGCATGTACCGGAGACTCACTTCAAGTTCTACCCTATTGAATTTGGCACAGGCTTTAGCATACCACAAAATGTAGGGCTTCTTTACTTGTCCAATTATGGGGTTATTTTTTTTCCCATCTGAAAATATTGACCTTACATAAATGTCTACTTTCCTGTTGGGGTATATTGTTTGCAGGTGTTATGAAGATATGCCACTCCAGGAGTTGCAAGCAGCACAGGAGCAACAGACCATTCAAAATCTGTGTGATACACTTAGAACAATTCTGCGGTTGTAGGTTGGCATTTTTATTTATTTATATAGATACAATATATGTTAAACTTATGATATCCGCTCCATGATGATTGCTCCTTATCATAAGGCCAAGACACCAATTGATTTTTAGTGTAAGCATTTAATGCTATGTCTTATGTAATTTTTGATTTGTTTCTTCATCTATCCAGTTTTGTTAAAGTTCTGGACAGGCAAAGGCAAAGGGTGTAGTTGTAGCCTGACAATTATTGGCGGAAATTTTTTTATTTTTTTATTGTTATTTTTTTTTTATAAAGTAGGGCTTTAGCTTTACTCAATTTGTAAATTCTCAAATGCCTTCTCATCTCTAATCAAATCTAATTTTTTATTGAGATATTTGTCATGAAGTCCTAAAGAAGACGTTCGTCTATGATTGAAAACTCCTGTTCATTTCCCGTCGGTATATACCAAATTGACCTGACCCTAACGCTGGAGACAGAACCTCGGATAAGGCTCAAATGGATTTTTCCGTCTTCTAAATTTTAAAAGTAGTTTTTTATATTAATTTTTGATCTTTTCGTCATCTTCCGTTAAATTTATTTAAAGTCACCTATAGGTTTTTTTTTACTCTTTTAATGAAAAATAGAGTAACTTATTATTTAGGTTCTTTTTGGCGATTTTTTTTTTCTGAATTTATTATTTAGGTTCTTATTACTATGGTGATACATTGTAATTAGTGTATTTTAAAGAAAAACTTAAAGTTTGCTTCTTGTGACAAATTAAACCTTGGTTTTTCAATGTAATCTTTTATACTACTATTTAAAAGGCTTCTCTTGTTTGGACTTCTACTTTTAGATGTCCAAAATATTCATATCTCACTCGATTACAAGTTTCCAACTAACATGGATAATCTTAAAAAACCAACTATTCTATCCTTTTTTTTTTTTTCAAAAGAAAAAACTACTAGGCTCATCCATCCAAAAAGTGATATGTCCATAGTATTTTCACAACAAATCATAGGTAATAAGTTTTTATTGGTTCTAATTTAAACCTACAATTTAAGTTATTTTTTTGTCTATACATAACAACTAATAACAAATTACTACTTAGGATTTATTGTGAAAGTGTTTGTGAAAATGTTGTGGAGATAGCATTTTTTTATCCCTCCCACTAAGTCAATGATTTTTTTTTTCCCAAGACTTACGTGTTTCCTTTTTACTCTTTTCTTTTTTGATTTTACGTTTCCCCTTGCTCCCTAATATATCTCACTGTTTGTTTGTTTTTTTTTTTTTTCAAATCAATTCTTCTTTATTTTGAATTTGAAGGGAGGATATAAAATAATTAAATAAAAACACTCCTACTATAAAACCGTTATTTTAAATTCAGTCCTATTTGTATTATTCAGTTCTATTCAGTCTACTTTGGTTTTATTCGATTCACGTCAGTTCTGTTCAATCTACATTGGTCCTATTTGGTCAACTTCTTATTCGCTCCATTATGTCCACTTTGGTCCTATTCAGTTCACATTGTTTCTATTCGGTCCACTTTGGTTTTATTCGGTTCACATTGGTTCTATTCTGTATATGTCGATCCTTTTTAGTCCACATTGGTCCTCTTCGGTCCACTTTGGTCCTATTCGGTCTTATTCTTTCCACTTTGGTCCAATTCAGTCCACATTAGTCCTATTCGATTCACATTGGTTCTATTTGGTCCCATTGAGTCCTATTCTGTCCACTTCAGTCCAATTCGGTTCACATCAGTCCTATTTGATTCACATCAGTCCTATTCGATTCACATTGGTTCTATTCAGTCCACTTTGGTCTCATTCGGTCCTATTTGGTTCACATTGGTCCTATTTGGTTCACACTGGTTTTTTATTCGGTCCAATTTGGTCGTATTCGCTCAATTCAGTCTTATTCAATCTACTTTTGTTCTATTCGGTCTATTCGATCCTATTAAGTCCCTTTGGTCTACTTCAGTCTTATTCGGTCCGATTTGGTCCATTTTATCGACTTCGGTCCTATTTGGTCCTATTTAGTCCACTTATTTATTACAATCCTACTCGGTCCATTCAGTCCACTTTGGTCCTATTCAGTCCAGTTCAGTTTATTCGGTTTTATTTAGTCCATTTTGGTCCACTTCAATCCAATTAGATCCATTTTGGTCTACTTTTGTCAATTCGGTGCATTTGGTCCATTTTTGTGCATTACATAATGGATATAGACATATTTGGGTTAAGAGCATCTATTTTAAATCCACATATATATATATATATATATATATAACTTGTTTAATAAAAGTTATATTATAACTTAAAACAATCTAAACATTCTGTTTATATAAGTTAAAATCATAAATGGAGAATCTCTTTTTCATAGTAATTACTTCAATTCATTTGTCTTAAAAATCATTACTGTTTATTATCTACTATTCGTGTACCCGCATGATGTGCAGAAAAATTTGGCAATTTGTATGTTTTTATTTAGTGAAAAAAGAAAATGGCAAATGATACTTATAAGTAGAAGTGTGCATAGGTCAGGTTGGGTTGAGTTGAGGAGTTTTTTCAACCCAACCCACCGTGGTGGGTTAAAAAAAAAAAAAAAAAAAACTCAATCCAACCCAACCCAACCCATCATAGGGGTTTAACCCAACCCGCGTGGAACGGGCTAAATCGGGTTTGACCCATGGGTTGGACAATTGTTTTTAATTATTACTATTATTATTAAATTAAGCATTAGAACAACCCTACAACAAATAAGAGTAGATTTATAACGAAGTAATCTTTAACATTACACCAAACCAATACAAACTATACTAGGAGAACTTAAGATTTGAGTTTTACTTATGAAGAGGGGCAAAAAAATAAATAACAAAATTATATAATATATTTTTTAATGTATTTTTTAAAATTTAAATATATATTAAATATAGGCAGGTTGGGTTGGGTTAAGCGGGTTTGTGAATCTTATGACTTGAATCCAACCTTAATTCACTGTATAAAAAAAAATAAAAAATAAAAATCTCACAACTCAACCCAACCCACCAACCCCTAAAAACCACCCAACTTGGCAAGTTGAGTTGGATTGGGTCGGTTTTGGCGAGTTGGCGGATTAGCTGTACACCCATAGTTATAAGCGTTAGTTTCAAACATTTCTTAAAATGATGTGATTATTTTCTAAAAAGTATAGTCAATATAATATATTATATTTTCTAAACTAAGCTATTTTTATTTGTTATTTGAAAGTGTTTTTTTTTAATTTTTTTTCAAGGAAATATAATGCATTTTACATTTAATTATTATAAGGCTAGATGTTTTGTAAATAATGTAATCTGTGATTGAAATTTGTTTCTAGTAATTCTTACAAATAGTCCATCCTCTGTAAGTATTAATTGCCTAAAATGGAAGAAGATATGACTAAACCTAATAACCTATCACTTGTATTAGAAAAAAAAAGATTTTAATAAAATAAAAAATGTAATTTTATCAAGAACCTACCAATATTACTATGAGAATCTAACACGATTGTCAATGAAGCAACTCCTCTTTTTACATAAACCTCTCATTCCAAAGCATTACTGAAGTGGACCAAAATGGACAAAAATGGATCAAAATTGACCAAAATGGGCCAAATGAACCAAAGTGGACTGAAATAAACCGAATGAACTAAAATGCTATGTTAATGTAGCTTAACAAGAGCTTAGCAATAGTAAATGCTGCTACACTTTATAGTCCAAGTGAAGTTCATATTAATAATTCTAACACCACCTAATTTCATAAGATGATGATGCATTCAATTATGAGTGGTAGAGATATTTTCTAACCACTTTTATTTACATTGATCCACTATTTTTTGGTCCATCCATGCATTAGCTTATTCTAACCTTTGTACCTATAAAAAAAAAATTCCAAACCTTTGTATTTTTTTGGGTTAAAGAAGCATGTTGTTAAACTGGGTGTTTATATGCATGTAGTGTTAAGACGGTTAGTTTATCACTACCGGGAGGTAATTGGTCTAGTGGTCATAGGCTTACTCTTAGGAAAGTGCATGAGAAATAACCCTTACTCTTGGCTCATGCTTACTGGCATTTTCGATGGAGTTGAATGTATAGCTATGACTTATCTAGAGCTCCTACTCTGTAGGTTTAGACTTAGTAAGTAGGGTGTCATTGTAATCACGTTGGGGTTGCCTTGCAACCCAGTATTTTCTCAAAAAAAAAGAAAAAAAGAGAGACTGTCAGTCTATATTCAAGAGCTGCCGATCCAATACAGCACTTAATTCTAACACTACTAGCCTCTGGTCTCTAGCCTTTTTTTTTTTTTTTTGATACAACTAGTCTCTACTAGTACTAGAGTGGGACACTATAGGAACCGATAATAGTTACAGTTACAAGACAATCAACAACAATGAAGTGCAGCAGGAGGGCTGTTCATCAAGCTTTACTACTACATAGTACTCGCAGTCGCAGGTCGTTTTCTTCTTCATCTTTGTCTTCTGTACAAACACTTTCTTTTTTATTAGACTCTTCCCCTTCCCACACACACCACTCCCTCCGAAACCCTCCTCTTTCTCGCTTCCTTTCCTTCTCTCTCAAACCCAACTCCTCCCTTTCTTCTTCTTCTTCTATTACTCACCGATTTTTAAGCACCAGCACCACTACTACCTCCTCCTCCTCCTCCTCCTCCTCCTCCTCCTCTGAAGAAGAAGAAGACCCTTTTCAATGTAAGTCTTTATTTCCCTGTTTCTCTTTGTTTTTCTACCATTTAACTTATATGAAAGTATAAAAATTTGATCTTTATATTCTATAACTGTTCAATTTGTGATTTTGAATGATAAACTATATTGGGTTCTTTGTGTATGCTTTTTTGTTTGTGTTTTTTTTTTTTGTTTCTTTACTGTATTTGTTTTGGTTTCCAATATAAAATTGTGGAAAACAATGATAAATAAAAAAAATTTTGAATTTTGTTGTTCATGGTGACTTGGTTTCCGGAACTATAAGCAACCTAGGTAGTTAGATAGGTTCTAGGTAATTGATTGAGTATAAAGAAGCTGAATTGAGTTGTTCTTTGATGGGTTTGGCGGTTTGGGACTGACTTAGTAACCATGGTTTATGTGTCTCTTCGGTATGTTATCCACGTGTTTGATCAAAGTCCAATGCCCCATTGCCTTGGTTTCAATTTCAGTGACTCCGGATAATTAAAGTCAAGTTGATTTGGCAAGCAGTTATCTCTTGTTTCTATGCTTATGAATGGCTTCAGACTATGCTATGAATTATATACTTTTGGGTTTTGAGTCTTCAGACTATGCTCCACTGAGTTATGAACTCATGCTCCTTTAGGTTCTTTAAATTCTGTAAATGGTGTAGCTACTGAGATGAATTTAATCAGTTGTGTCTCTCTTAGAAGTTGGTTAGCTACCTCTCATTTTAAACAGATAGGTTTAGGGTTTAATCTGTAATTTATGAAATTACATGGTTTAATTTGAAACCTTCTAAACTATAAGGCTTAATTTGAATCTCTCTCTAAATTATAGGATTAGAAATGTATTTTTCCCTACTTTTGGTCATTTGAAATAAAATTCTTGAGAGTTAGGAAAAATAATAGATGATTCCTTCTTAACTCATTGAAGAAATTAAAATTTCACCAATTTTGTTCAGCTTCGTAAATTATTTATATATTTCCAGATGTAGTATTTCAGTATTTTTTTAATGCTTTACGCATGAATGCCACATAGAGTTTGCATTCAATGTGGAAAGTAGATTTGTAATCCTCTCTTTGAAAGGATACTTAGATTCAATAGCAAATAAGCACTTCTTAGTTCCATCTCTCTCTTTCAGTTATAATAGATACTTTGATACTATCTCTGCTCAATTATTTTTAGATTTGCAGGTGAAACAAATGAAGACGGAGAATCCACAGATGGATGGGAAGAGGAGGCTGAGACCGAGCCTGAGGTACAATGTTTTAGCATAAACCAATCTCAATTGAGTCAATTTTCAACTTTCATTCAGCTATACCAGTTTACATATGGTTGATGATAGCCATTCATGGATATAGATTGGTGATGGAGGTGATGGTGGGGGAATTGTGTTGCAAGGTGTCCCATGGGGTGAGCAGGTTCTCTCCATTGCCAATGATGTCTTGTTGCAATTTAGCAATGACATGAAACTCTATGCTCTCAAGACAACTCCTCGGGGATATATTTATGTGAGACTGGATAAACTGTCAAATGAGTAAGATTTCTGCTCTAGTTTATTTTGAACCTTGGGATAGCAGATTAATGCTCAATATTCAGAAACTTCTCTAGCAAAAAGGAGTTAGCTTTTCCAATTGAATGAAACCTATTTCCCATAAATGTTAAATGACAGGATATGTTATAGTCAGGGTATAAGCTCTTCTGATGGTCAATTTGATTTTTGACCAAGGTTTTTTAATTGTTTCACATTATTATGTTTGTATCTGTAGTTATAGAAAGGTTGATCTTACCTATTAATCTTATTATATGTCGATTGATTTGAATCTCCATAGCTTGTTAATATTCCATGTTGTTTTCAACAGATATGGTTGTCCCGGCATCGAGGAGCTTGAAAACTACAGTCAAGAATTCAAAAAAAGATTGGATGAAGAGGGAGAACTTGGAAAAATACCTAATAATTTGGCTCTTGAGGTATTGAATGGCTAGCTCTCTCTTGTAGTCTGTGTTTTTGCCCCAACAAGGCTTTTCATCATTATGTGGTTGAACTTCCCATAATAATAATAATAATAATACCATTGAGATTTATCTAATATACAGAACTTTTATTTTGTAAATGACATATAAATAACACTTAGTTTTTGTTTTCTAGGTATCATCTCCGGGGGCAGAGAGGATCCTTATGGTACCAGATGATTTACATCGGTTTAAAGACAAGCCTATGAGAGTATGCTACGTAGAAGATGTTGAGTCTAAATGCCCAGAAAAGGATGGAATCTATATGCTGGATTCCATAGAAACGGAATCAGAGAGTTGTCTGTGGAAGTTGGCAGATGTGAAGGAAAACAGGGACCCTCAAAGCAAAGGTAGACCTTTAAGCCGTAAACAGAGGGATTGGAGACTAAAATTGCCCTTTGGTATGCATAAAAGGGTATTTTTGTACCTTGAATACTGAAATTTTACTGATTACATTACATCGTATTGAAGAGTGTAGGGTACCCCCAACAAAAAAGCAACATAAGATGATAAAGTCATTTCTTTGTTTAGTTGAAACGATTGAGTCAAATGCAGTTTTTATGCGGCATTCCTGATTTCTTGCTCCAGTTTGTTTGTATCCCAACTGGATTTTTGTAGTTAAGCCTTTGGTTGGCATCATTTGAAGAACAATCTTGATTAAAGAGAGATCTATGAAACTCATGAAACCTCTTCTTTTTTCTTTTTTTCTTTTTTTTTTTTTTTTTTTTCCTTCTTTTTTGAGCATATGGATTTTAAACAAGGTAAATCTTAGTTTCCTGTATGTGGTATTGGCAATATTAAATGCATTTTGAATCAATGGTGGATGGCTCAGTGCAATGTGCAAACTTTAATCTACTAAATGCATTTTGCAATTGCATATCCTCTTTCCCTCTCAGCTAGCTATGAATCAGTGAAGAAAGCTTAGATGCATTATAACATGCTTTGGTTAAAGAGTTCCAAGCATTCCCATAGATTTTTGAGCTGTGGTCTTTGGTGTTATGTTTGTTTGGACTTAATTGGGTTATGCCACATAAGGTAATTCGGCTCTGAGTCTTGGCAAGGTGAATTCGGGTGATAGCGCAATATAGATTTTTGGAGACTCGTGTCGCTAGGGGCGGAGCTAGGAATTTTTGTTTAGGGGGGCCAAGTTGAGACACTAATACACACACATTTTTTTTTTTTTTAATATACACACTTTTTTATTTGATAAATTATATATATACACACACTAAAAAAAAAAAGCTTAGTATTTTCAATCAAAATTATGTTTGATGGTAATCTTTCATAAAATAAAATTCAATTTTTCCATTTTCATTGTGAAATTCTTAAAAAATTTCATTTTAAATACAAATTATCAAATTTTATACTAAAGTAAGTAAAAAAATTTTCAATTCAACTAATGAAATTCTCAAAAACATAAACGATCTAAAACTTGAAGGAATAAGTTAAACTCTAAACATATTTGAAACTATCTTGTTCTAACCCATTATGTGACAACTAAAGACATATTTCATGTGTAGTTTTAGTGAAAAGAATTTTTTAATGAGTCAATAATTTGTTAATCACTACATAACGGGTTAAAAAAGATAGATTCAAACATGTTTGATACCAACCTTTATCAAATATTTAATAGATATAAGAGCACATTTTACAATAAAAAACAGAATTGCGAAAAATAAAGTTATATCTTTATAACTGTTAAACCATTTTTTTTTTTAAAGAGTATTATTGGACTAATTCAAATATTTGGAGGGGCCAACTCTTATTTTTGTAGACTAAATTTTGAAAATATTAAAATAATTATATATATAATAACAAATTCAAAATTTTGGGGGGCCATGGTCCCCCCACCCTTGTACATACCTTTGCCCTTGTGTGTCGTATTGCTTGATGTGGTGTATTTGGAGTGAAAGAAATGTTAGATGCTTTGAGGAATGAGAACGGTCCTTATTAGAGATTAACTTTTTTCTTTCATACTATACTCTTATGGGGTATGACTTTGTTGCATTTTTCTTATTTTTCCCTTCCTGTTTTACTTGATTATTGTAATTTTGGTTCTTAATTTTTGCCTCCACAGTACATTCACAATGTTCTCGGGTTGGCTCTTTTTTCTTAATAAATTTTTTCGTTACCTAACCAAAAAATAAAGAAGAGTTCCAAGCATTCCATAGAACTGGGAAATAGCCAAATTTGGTGGAGAATGGTGCAGCAATTGCAAGCACCAAGTACAAAGTCATCTATTTTTAACTTTAGAATCATGTGCCATTTGCTTTTCTACTGCTTTAGGCAGTCACATGGGCCTGAACTCTCACTCCCAAACAAGCATAGTGAATACAGCCTTTACACAGTGGCTTGTGGATTAAGATCACAACATGTGCACGTACTTTCTCAAGACAGTTGGAGGTGGCCTGCAGCTGGGTTTTGTGCACTTGTTCAAATCCAAAGTAAGCTTCCCCTTATTTCAATAAGAAGATTCTGTGACATGGGATGGGAACTATAAGTTTGTCTGCTACTTGGAATGCCATTGGGGATGAATTACCTATTGCATCTTGTTGGAGATTTATTTGATTTCTTAAGGATATCCTAAGCGGGTGAGGCGGTATCTGTATGTAACATTATCCTCACATGTATGTAGGGTTCACATGTGATTTTCACTTTTCACAAATGTTAGAGAAGTGTTGGATACAGATGTTAGATAAGATAGTTTTGGCCTAAGCACTGCATTGTCACATGGCTTCCACTTCATAGTTCACAATATCATCAGAGGTAAAACTTAGTTAAAATTCCTTTGGTATTGTATCTTAGGTTTCTTAATTAAATTCAAACACATGGTTGCGATTAATTTATTTGTCTTTAGGAAAAATAATACTATTTGTACTGCATTGGTCTAGCAGTCACGTGTTTGAATTTAATTGCAATACTAAGGTACGGTACCTAAATTTTACCCTATACTCCGTAATAGACTTTTGCAAATGGGGTTATATTAGTGACAATGTTTTCTGCAGAAATATATTTGAATACAGAGACAGTTTGTTTTACAGTGGTGATTTTTATGGTAGAATTATATAGGAGCTACTCCATATGCTTCTTCTATATGCTAGGAAAATTAGTGATTGGAATGGTCAATGGTGTGCTTCAGTGGCTATTGATTACACCAAAGTAGAGAGCATGCAGGCCACTATTATTAAGCCGGTGTGGTCAGCTCTATATTATACTATTTGGATAAAAGGAATTCTCGGATTTATTCCTCTGATACCAAGACTGAAGAAACTATATCATTCAATGCATTAAAGGGGCAGTCCGAGATAAATCAATATCATGTAAATACTCGAAATTTTCAGCCCAAGCTAGTAGATTCTGCAGAAAGCTTAGAATTCCTTTCTTTTAGCATAAAAGCAATAATCTGGATTAAGGCTTTTTAAGTCCTGTTTATGTTTTAGTTTATGAAATTGTTTGTCTGTTTTTAGTTTTGCAGCTTTAACTTTGTTAAGTTTGGTTTTTTAAAAACTATATTCTTCATCTGTGTGTGTATTTCAGTCACCCTGTAAAACAATGTTCATTCATGCATGAAAATTTGACGCTGTTAAAAATTTTCAAGAAGATGAAAGCTTATCATCAAACATTGATGTGCCTTAATTTTTCATCCATTTTAATCCAGAATTTCACGACCCCAAGAATGAAGCTCAGGGCAATAGAACTTATGGTGCCAATTATGATCTTATATCTTTAATATAATCATTTCTTATTATAATTCATATTCCTCCTTGAACATGATGACAAACCATTAATAGGTCAGCAGATGGATTCATTTGATGAGAATCTAAAGGGAACTCAGTAAAAAGAGTCAATTGTTTCATAATTGAGATGGAAAGAAAGAAGACAACTTACTTGACTGGGTGATACGAATAAAGCCTCTTTTGTGGGATTGAGACGGTTTGTCCTATGAGGGAGGCAGTTGTTCGTTGGTTTATTAGTATTGTTTTCTTTCTTTCCTCCTTTCTCTTTCCTAATAATTTAACGTAGACACTTAATTCCAGAATATAATAAAGGGTTATATTGATAGGTATAACTCAAAGAGAATCGGAAACAAAATAGGGTGTCTACAGACTAGAAAATGAACGTTTTATGCATCAATATAACTCATGAGAATCATGAAAACAAATAGGATGTTTACATATTGCAAAATGGATTGCCATATGGATAGCTGTAAGTAGTAAGAATCACAAACAAAATAAGATGTGCAATAGACCGAGAAATGGACAATGAGAAAAGGAGAAAATGCAAGGGAAGATAAATAAAGCATATCCCAAATCTACTCACATATGATAGAGCTTCCATAACTTCTCAGATTCACGTTAAGTTTAAAGAAGGCACACACATGCGCGCGCGTGCACACATATGTATAGGGAATTTCTTTTTTTGAGAAGAAGAATTGGTTAACTATTTCACTTTCTACCGTAGATATCCTAAAAATCCTATAAAAGCATGAAAGCATGATATGGTGGATGGAGGGGAGGCACATCAAATGAAAAGAGAATATGTCCATCTTTGGCACTTGGCAGGCCCCCAAACTATGGAGCAAGCTCATTATAGATAAGTGGACCACTAACAAACGAGTGGATTTTTTCATCCTCTAGTACTTTTTGTTGTTGTTGTTAATCTCATCCTATGGTACTTGATAAAGACATTTCCTTCCCTTCACTAATAGACAAAAACCTAATTAGGTTACTCATCTTTATTTATTTATTTTTTTTTTTGAGAAAAGGTTACTCATCTTTATTGGTTGGAAAGGACATTGTGCATTAAAGGGTCCCTTTCTTCTGTACTTATTTGATACATTTTGCCACCCCAAAGAATAAAGTTCGTTAACATCTTAAAGAAAATAACATGGGAATTTTAGACCTACCTTTCGAAACTACATTTGAAGCCAAAGAGAGAGAGAGAGAGAGAGAGAGAGAGAGAGAGAGAGAGAGAGAGAGAGAGAGAGAGAGAGAGAGAGAGAGAGAGAGAGAGAGAGAGAGTTTTATTTATTAATGCTAGTAATACTAAAATACGACATTTATATATTATGTTGTTGAAGTAACACCAATCATATTAAATTTTCTATAATAAAATTGATAATAGTTCCAAAATTTAGAGAGAGAGAGAGAGAGAGAGAGAGAGAGAGAGAGCACTTTTATTGATGTTAATAATACTAAGATTAGGCATTTATATGTTATGTTGTTGAAGTGATACCAATCATGTTAAGTTTTCTATCATAAAATTGATAATAATTTCAAAACTTAAAGAGAGAGAGAGAGAGAGGGAGAGAGAGAGAGAGATGACACTTTTATTGATGCTAGTAATACTAAAATTAGATATTATATGTTATTGTAAGGAACGGATTTGTAAGCCAAGCCCACAAATCTGGACCAAAGGCCCAAAGAACCTTGCACAATAAATTTGTAGAGAGTGGGTGAAAGGGCTGGACTGGGCTTGATATAAACAATGACGGATGGGATCACATTGAACAGAAGAGGGACATAAAATAACACCAAGGAAACTCTTTTTTCAGTGTTCGAGGAGGTGTTTTATTGAACGATCAACGGTTACAAGGTTTGGGGCTACAGTCAGATTATTCTTTTCTTTTCTTTTTTCTTCCCTTTTATCAAGCTCTCTTCTTCTTTATATAGTGTCCTTCCCTCCCATCTTCATCGTCCACTTGTTCTTCATCTGTGCATCTACTTGAGTGTATGTCACATCACGGGTATGCTTTAGCTATCTGGGAGTGACGGTAGCTGAAGGTGCACTGTTCAGAGGTCTTCTCCACATAAATGCGGCTAGAAAAGCTGTTGTAATGCATTAAATACGGTGGCAGCAGCCTTTATATTAGATATTTCTTCATTCTTATCGTTCTCATCTCTCGTTCTGAGCTTATCCTAATCTGATAGAGTCCTCGGACAACCACTGGTTTTTCTCGCACCCAAATGGCTCGGGGCCTCCTGTTGGAGTGATGCGTCATCCTCGGACAAGCAATACTCTCCTCGGACAGGAGATGCCTTCCTCGGATGGAGATGATCTTTCATGAAGATCCCATTCCTAGATAGGCCTCGCTCTTTTTCTCCCTCTATCTTCGGATGCAAGACAGCCGTTTCGTGGGCCTTTGGTTCATAATGTTGGGCCCGGATTCTTCTCCCCCACAGTTATGTTATTGAAGTGACACCAATCATATTAAGTTTTTTTTTTTTTATTAATAATAAAATTGATAATAGTTACAAAACTTAATTACTTTTTGACAGTTTTGTTCGAAGAAATATCTTGAAATGTAAGAAAAATTCCGGGTAGGATTTTCCTTCAATCAATTTTTGTCAATTATGAATGGATACAAAGACAAGAAACTTGATGACGTTGTAGAATGTAGATTGATAGTTACAATGAAATGGACATGAGGGGTTGTTCATAAATGGTCCATTGATGGATCACTCAACGACCAAAACCAACATGCATATATGACTGAACAGCTACTAACCAAAATTTCAAACTTTTAACTGAAAATGCCATTTGAAGCAGGAGTTGAGAACATTATTATGGTCCATGATTAATTAATTAAAATAAACTTCTAGATTAAAAAAAAAAAAGAAAAAAGAAAAAAAAAGACCACTGATGGGCTTTTTATAGAATGGTATTACATAACTAGGAAATGTCTTTTTATATGTAAAAATAAAAATAAAAATAAAAATTAAATTAAATCTTTACAAAATTTTTAGACAAAGTAAAACAAAGCTCTCTTATCAAATATATATGTGTTATACACAATCTCTCTTGTTGCAACTTTATGATATAATATTTTCTTATATGAATTTTTTAGATAGGTTGAAATGGAACTCTTTTATTAAAGACTTGTTTTATACACAGTTTTTCTATTGTAATAACATTTTGTAATAGTTTTTTATACTAAATTTTTAGGCAGAATGAAACGAAACTCTCTAATCAAGACAAGTGTGATACATGATCTTTCTTTGTCACATCATTGCATAGTATTTTCATTTATAGTTATATGACTTCTTTATAACATAACTATAAATCAAGTGCTTTAGATTTAAAAAAAAAAAAAAAAAAATCAAGTGGTTAGATATGATCCTCTAATAAATACTATATATAAATTTGATTTTTTTTTTCCCTTGAGTGGACTCTCTTTAAGTTTTTTATTTTTATTTTTATTTTTTATGGGTCTCTTTATGTTGATTTATTTTAGAGTAATTTTAAACCTTTTGATTTTTTATACACCTAATTGTGGTGTCACTAGGTCTAGGTGTCATGTTTCTCTTTTTCGTGAAAGGAAAACAACTAATCAAGTGATAAAGTAAGAATGAATCTATTAAGGTTGTGCTGGGCATATGAATCTGAACTGGACTAAATATCAAACTTGAAATAATTAGAGAAGCCCAAAATAGTGCCCAACTTGACTACAGGAATTTTCAATTCCTTGGAGCACTACTTTTTTATTCAGACATTTGGCATTACCACCACCCCCCCCCCCCCCCCCCCCAATAAAAAAAGAAAAAGAAAAGAAGATTAAAAAGAAGCATTTAAGTAATTTCTACTTAAAAGGCTTTTAGGGTTTCCTTATGCTCCGCTTGAAAGAAGGGAATGAAATTGAATGGAAAGAAATAAAAGGAATAATTTTAGAATATTCTTCTCTTCTTTTGTTTGGGAGTTTTAATGGAAGGAATATAAAGTCCATTCCCTTGTTTGGGAATTTAAGTGAGAGGGAATGAAATGAGTAGAAGGGAACACTTATTCCTCTCTATTCCTTTAAAACCTCAAATTTTCATTTCTTCCGAAATTGGGAGGAATGGGAGGGAATGAAATTAGATTTAATGATTTTTTTACTAAAACTCCCAAAATACCCTTATATATTCAATCCTTTATTTTTAAATAGGGGTCTAATAGTAATATTGTCATAAAATGATTCTATTCCATTCCCTTCATGTTGCTTCCAAACAGGATTATTTATATTCCATTCATTTTGATTCATTTCCATTAATTTATTTTAAAACAACTAGTCAAGGTTATTAATTTTATTCCATTCCATTCTTTTCCGTTCCTTTCTCTTACTTAAATACATTTCATTTCATTCCATTCTTTTCCATTTCTTAATGATCATTTCATTTCATTCCATTTTATTCCCTTATAAACTTCCAAGCAGAGTCTTAAAGTTTGAAATTTGAAACTTTTAGGGAAAAAAAAGTCAATTTCATTGTTTATATTTTATAAATCTAAAAATTTAAAATATTATTTAATATAATTTTTCAAACACACAAAATGTAAAATAATTTTTCAATTAAAATTTTATATTACAAAAATTTTACAGTTAAAAATCTACTTTCCATGAAGATATCAATTGGACACTTAAACAGTGGTAGTAATTATGATCATCATTTAAAGTGTCATAAAGAATGACATAATAACAGAGGACAGTCTAGCAGAAATTCATGACAAGGGCATGGTTTATTATTAGGACCATTCAATGTACATGGTCTTTCTAGGCAAATTGCTGGATTACAATTTCAGAGCAAAAGCATAATTAGGCTAGAATTCTAGGCACATTTACAACTAGCTAATCTATGTAGGCCTTATTATTATTTTTTAATATTCCAAGTAAAAAAAAAAATTATAATAATAGTAATAATTATAGATGCTTTTAAGATGGTGAAATTAATTTAGTGTCTACCAAGGCAACTTCCATAAAGAATCTCCAATAAAATACCTATAGTATAAACTGTATATGTACTTTTATAAGTAACAAAACCATGTTCCAAGGTAATGACTGATTAATTTTACGCCACAGTTATCAAATATAACATGTTTCAATTTATAAGGTTTTTTTTTTTTTTTTTTAATAATATTTTATATTTTTTTATTATTAGAATACTAAGTATTTTTTAACACACATGGGAGATGGGAGAAAGTCTTAAAGAAATTAATTGATAGTGATGTATATTCAAAATGGCCTAACTTTTGAATATACAATATAGACTTTAAACCTTTTTATCTGTAAAGTTATTTTGAACGTTGAAAGTGAAGGAGTTTGATTAAAGTTTGAACCCCACATGTTTGTGTTTTTTTTCCAAATTTTTACTTGAGGATGAGAACTTACGTGGGTGTGTGTCATTCTTTAATTTCAGCTAAATGTTATTAAACTCATTTGGCCTAAATGTTGCTTTCAGGCCAAACAAACTATGACATGTGTTTTGTTTGCTTCTTGCACACAGTAAAGCATTTCATTCAGTCTTCAAAATTTCAATCTTCCTGTTCCATTTTCTTGTAAACCTGGGAACTGATTGGTACAATTTATTGTTTATTATCTGTGGGTGTGGCCCTATGAATAATAAGAATAAGAACAACGTCTACAACCTTCATGATGATTTTAATATCATATAGAAAAAGATCAATTTTCAAGGAGAGAACCCAAAATTACTCATTAAGCATCTTGATTTTCCTATACAGTTTATCAGAAAAGTCTAAACTCGAATAACAAGGTAATTATCTTGATATTAAAGAGGATAAAATATTAAATCAAAGGTACTACTATTTGCCAATTTGACCTTGAACAATGAAATATAATTGCAGGGAAAAAAATTTATTGATATAATGCTATGGTTAGGAGGATAATCAAATAACATTTCTTTTTTTTTTTTTGAGAGAGAGGGAAATAATATTTCCTTTTGTGTCCTATGAAAATATCCAAATTCAAATCCTCCCTCACCACTTCTATATATATATATATATATATAATGCTATTGATAGAAATTTCCTAAAAAATAGTTTGGAAATTTTTTTTTATATCTAACCTACCACATGATGACTCATATGATCATTAATATATGCTTTTAAGTGCATGACTTACTTAATATTTATGTATTTTATTCATATGATCATTTATGCGTGCTTTAATGGATCTCTTGTTAGTAGGCTCTGCCATAGTGCCATGTTCTTGGCTCCTTGAGGCCTTATTTTATGAAGTTTTATTTTCTACCAAAATAAATAAATAAAAATGTTTCATTTAAATGACTTAATAGTTTTTTTTTTTTTATTTGTTGATAATTTAATATTAACAATGATGATTTTTATTTTTATTTTTTTATATAAGATAAAAATTCTACTATAACCTAATTTATGTGTATATGTGTGTCTTCCTGGAGACTTGAACCTTGGCCCTTACCCACACACTTCACAAGCACTTATACTTGTGGAGTGATTATCACACAAATGGTGTGCGGTAATAACAACGGTGGATGAAAGGTTTAAACTCCTAGATGTTTTGAAAATATTAAAAAATGTCAATCAGATGAGTGACAAAACTTTTGACAAATGAATTAATAGTTTATACGACTAAAATACACTTTGATGAGTTTGATGAGTTGGAAGAGATTTTTTCAAAAATGAACTAAAGAAAAATAACTTTATCCTAAAATTATTAAAAGCACCAAAGAATATTTTTTTTAGGCGGGCAAAATGCTTTTTGTATCTTTGGTCGGTATCAATAAATTAGACCACTAAACTTTGCTTCTTGGATATGCCAGTAGGAAAGAATTAATATATTCTAATAGTTGTCTTGGGATAATGAATTAAAAGTCATTATGGTACTTATGCTATTTCATTTTGCATCACAAAAAAATTACCCACCTAAATTTTTACTTGCCCCACATCTTAAGACAACTCTTCCAACATCTACATCAACAATGGGAGAGGCATTATGAGAAATGGATTTGACACCATTTTAACTTAATCAGAATACTTCCTTGAAATTAACAAATCATATCAAATATTGGAATGGGATCCCAACATACTCGAATGAGATTACCAAGATTTCATCTAGGCCACCAAAAAATTCTTAGGAAAAAAAGAAAGAATGATCCTATTTGATTGTGTTTTAGCAATGGATGAGAAAGGCCAAAACCCCAACAAGAATCACATTTGTGCAGGAGTCTTTTAGAAAAAAAAAAAAAAGAAAAAAAAAAAAGAAGCTTGAGAGTTAAGTTTGGAGGTTCTTCCATCATTTGGCTAAATCGATTTTTAATAATTTCTAAAAAAATTCATTGAAGCGTTTATATATTTAGTAATTAAGTATCTTCATGCATATGTGATACAAGTTAACATTCAAATCAATAACTAAGCAATAAGAGAAAATATATATTAGTTGTCATTCTTTTTGAAAGTCATGTAGGCTGAAGTTACTCAATACATCTGGTATACTATACATTCTTCTCACATAAAAGTAGATCTATACGTGAATCCTGTGTATAAAAGTGTAGAACTCATATCTATATGAGAGGAATATGTAATACATGTAAGGAATAATTTCATGCTATGGGTAAGCTATAATGTAATTACTAATTAAGTAATAACAAAAGGAATTCTAAATTTTTTTCCTGCCACCCATTTTCTTATGAATGGAGAAAAGCAAAAGTTGAGAAGTTGCTCTCAGAAACTCGTTGAATATTGGAAGTGGGATATTATTGATTGGAGGGCGCTTGTTTTTTTTGTCAAAGTTAGAATGAAAGATGAGGGAAGATGTCAGCAAGGACATGGTTCATGGCTCCTGCTTATCCCTAAATGAGTAAACAATTTAGGAACCCATCAGTATGTCATGCTTTGATAATGCTAAAGATTCCTCAAACTGGGGTAGGAAGTCTTGATTTGTCATGATGTGGGGCTATGATTTGTTGGGATGTGGCTTTATACCTGTTTTTTACTTCACCACCTCACCATTTTCTTTGTAAGGCATACAACAGGTTTCACAATTTTTTATTTTATAATTGTTGATAAATGTATCGTTATTGGTACAAAATAAAAATGGAATTGTATTAAAATTAGGTAAAAAATAATGTTACTCCAATCACACAAGGTCACGTTAATAACCGTGAAAAAGAAGTTATGAAAAATACTGTGTACTTAGCATACTTTTTCTTTTGACAGTGTATCTTGATTTTGATTTCAAGAGATTCCAAACTCCTCCCCTTGATATGTTCATCAATTTTATTTCTACGGTGGTGGAGATTGGAGAAACTAAAGAAAATGATGGCTGACATGATATCTTCAATACAAACACTACAAAAGATGACATAAAGTTTGTTTCTATAATTAATATATAGGCCCAAAGATTGAAATGGCATAAACTATTCAAACAATGAAGCAGAAATTTTTAAATTGAATACTGTAATAAGTGGGGTTAAAACCCAATGAAAATAGATATGTTCGAGAATTTTTTTCCCCATGACAGTTAGACATGACATGTTGTGACCTATTTAACCTCTTTATCATCCACTAATCATAATAAACTATATATTGATGCTGTAAAAAAAAAATGTTGTACTTCTAAATTCATTGCTCATGGAAATTAAGAACAGACATAGTCAAAATTTTTATATGGGTTGATCAATGGATATGGTGGCTTTGACTTTAAGATCAAGGGGTACCAATAAAACTATACATTTATGATTCAATGTGGATGGTTACACAGTAAAACCTCTCCTAGTGGAGGAAATATAGGATCAAAGAGTGATGGGGTAAAGTGTAAGACAGAATACATACAGAAACATAAAAGTCTATGTTAGCTGGTTTCAGGGAGACAAGCCAAAAGAAAGTTTAAAAAAAAATAGTGATAATAATAAAAAATAAATAATTTTTTTATTTATTTAAAAAAGCTAAGAGGACAAAAGAACAATAATAATAAAAAAAGAAGGTTTTCTTAATAGAAAATTAAAAAAGTCATAGAAAGAAAAAGAGAGCAATATATACTATTGTTTTGTGCAAATAAATTAAAACTATATTAAATCATATCACATTACCCTTAATAGAGTAATATATTATCTTTCAGTCTTGCAAGACGAAAGAATCTTATTGGTACACTTGTCAGCATCAAATTTGAACATGTATTTGCTTAGTCTTCATGACACTAAACTTTTACTTTTATTCATTAGTAAAAACCAAAAAAACTTTTAACCATTTTATTTATTTATTATTTATTTATAATTATTTCACTTTGTTATTTCTGTTAATAAAAAGTGGAGACATATAAAAGTAATGTTCTAATTATAATTTGTCAAGTTTCTCTATTTTGATCCTAATATTACTTTTTTTTAATTAAAGAAAAGAAGTTATATATATATATATATATATATGATTTGTCATCGATTTTATAATTGGATGTAGTATTGGGTTGTAAATAAAACACCACTTTCAAAAATAACACCACTTTTATTACTGTATATATTATTCACAAGTTCACAACCATGTTTTTATAATTATAATTGTGGGGATAAGGAACTCGAGTAAGGGTATTGGGTTATAAGCCACACTCGAGGATGCCAAGGAGTCTGAGGACAACAAAGTATTAATAAGAGTAGATAGATTGTTAGGCTGAGGACAAGAGATGCTAACAACAAATGGGTGATGTTGTCCGATGAGCCAACCTTCCTCGGAAAGTAGAATGGAATTCTGAGGTCCGACCACCGAGCAAGTACGGGGCAGCAAGCGACCATGCTTAGGAGGATAAGCTTGAAAGAGATGAGTCACCGGAGGATTAGGAAATATATGGGAAGAAAACTGCTACCATCACATTGAATACTCTGCACCTAATCAATTGGTCGCATTAATGTTTAGATGATATCTGAACAGTAACTTCTAGTCTTACAGCTACACACAAAAATTTCAAGAAGACTTTGATGGGACAAGTATCAAAAAGATGGGTTATTCGATCAACAAGTGAAAGGTTGAGAGGGAGAAAGGGGGAAGGAGTATAAAATGAGAAAGGATTCCCTTTCAAAAGGGGAGAGGAAAAAGAAAGGAACCACAGGGTAATCAAGAACTTGAATATTTGTATAAGTTTGATATATATATATATATATAAGAGTATACCATCCTTGGACTTGACGGAGGAGTGTTTTTCTTTTCAACTTGTTCTTCTCAGTCATTCTAACACTGAACTAACCTGTTAGGATTCACCTTTGACTTGTTAAACATTCATTATTAAACCCACTTTCTAACAAATCTATTGTTGTGGGCTTGTTGGGCATCATTCCATTAGCCTTTGGGATTTTGGGTCAATTTTGGTCCTTACAATAATTATTAGTAATTTTCAATTAGATCAATTGATAAAATATCTGATGGTTGAATAAAAGATTATATTTTGTAATTATAAAAATAAGGTAAAATTTGTTGTGACCTCTAGATAAATTTTATAAAGTTTTTAATGGTTGAATAAGAGATCATGTTTTATAATTATAAAAATATAGTAAAATTTGTCGTGACCTCTAGATAAATTTTATATTTTTCCTAAAAATCCTTTATAATTAGAGATTAAATTCTATAAGGATGTAGTGTAAAACATATGTTTTACTCCTTCAATCCTAACATGCCACATCATCTTATCATATATCTAAAAATAAGTACAATTACACCCATTCAATTTTAATACCCATATATAAATCTAATTAAATTGAGAGTTTAGTGAAATGTTGTTAGGTGTGATAGGATGCATTAAACTTTAAGTAAAATGTTGATGTAACAATTTTTTATTAAATGGTGTAAAATATGAGCTTTACATCCCATTTTTACCCAATTGAGACTCTTATAATTATCTAGAACTGAAAATTTTATTTATATTAAAAAAATGAATTGAAAAAGTTATCTAATTTTGTTTCATATGGCAATTCTAACTCAAAAAAAATTATATGCATTTATTGCCTCCATTTTTTTTTTAGTCTTCTTTTCCAATCTCAGATGTTTTAGCAAAGGATCTAGGATTGAGGGATTTTCTCATCATTATCTGTAAAACAAGAAGTTTTTTTTTATTTATGTAGTCTTTCTTTATAAAATTTTATCCGTTTACTTTGACGAGAGAGAGAGAGAGAGAGAGAGAGTTTTGTTTGTGTGTGTAAAGTTGTAGACTGTGTGTGTGTGTGTGCGCATGTGTGTTTTGTCACGATCATTGGATGCACGTGGAAGCCTAGAAGGTAAAAAAAACAGAGAGAAATAGAATTCTTCTCAAGCATGTTAAGGTTTTTGTTCTAATCTCAGAGTTAAATTAATGGGTAACACAATAATTTTCTTTTTTGTTTTGTATTTGTATTTGTGTACAATTTTTATATATAATAAATTTTTTTGTTCATACCAATCTTCAACCTTTCATCAGCTTCTTTACTTCTCTCTCTTTCTCTCTCTCTCTCTCTCTCTCTCTCTCTGCCACCATACCTTCTCTTCTCCTTCTCTGTTCTTTGTAAGCATTTCTCTCCCTCTTATTACTTGTTCTTATTGATAAATATTGTAACTTTTACTTTTTTGGTGTAATGGGGTTAAGAATTGAGAATGTTTTATGATCTGGGTATGTCTGTATTTGTTGTGAAATTTTTTGGGTTGACTTGATTTGGTTTCATTTGGCTTGATCTCTGGAGTAGAATTTTCGAACCCTTTTGTTGGATTGCCTTATTGTTGTCAATTTTGACTCCATGCATCATAATTTGTTTCAGTCATTTCTAATTGTTGTTTGAATAAATTCATTCGACTCATGGACTTTGTGGAATTTAAATGATCTAGATTTTTATGTCTCCTTGATATATAATTCAATGCCTATGAGCTGCAAGGAGGGTTGCTATTTCATGCTGTGGTTCACTTTCTTTAAAGCAATTATATAATTTTGTTTTTGTTTTTCAGTTTTGATTGGATTTATGTCATATTGCTTCTGATTAGTGTTTCTCTGCAAGCCTGGAAACTGAAGGTGATATTGTATTCTAGGAAAACGAACCAATCTGAATTATTGTTGTTGTGCTGTTTCTGTTTCTAGGACTGAGCTGTAAAAACTTGGTGAAAGAATGTCTCTTTCTGGGGCTCATAATGATAGAGGGGAGGTGAAGGTTCGTGATAGTTTGGATGACCTTAGCACTGAGTTGGCAGACTATATTGCGGAATTATCAGAGGCATCAGTGAAGGAGAGGGGTGTCTTTGCCATTGCTTTATCTGGTGGTTCTCTTGTTAGCTTAATGGGGTATCAATTTCTTCCTTTTGTTGCCTGGTTTTGTTGATTTTATGATTTTGGAGCTTTTGTTTAAATGTATGATGGAAAACAGGAAACTCTGTGAAGCTCCTTACAACAAGACTGTAGACTGGTCCAAATGGTATATATTTTGGGCTGATGAGCGTGTTGTAGCTAAAAACCATACTGACAGCAATTATAAGCTTGCTAAGGATGGCCTATTGTCCAAGGTTTGAAGCTGGACTTCATATATTCTTCTCTGTCTTTTCAATGTTAACTCTCCATATGTAGGCTGTGTTCGGTTCTCATAAAGAATTTTTTTAAATTAAAAAAATTGGTATTCACACATTTTCACAGTTAGTTTTGTACTCATAGTCTCACCCTCCACCTTGCTCTTATAAGGGGAAGAGGTGTCATTTGAGCTGGAGGTTATTGGCAGTTTGGTTCTCAGAAAGGCTGAAGGAGGAAGAAAGAAAATCCTTCATTTTGTGCTAATTTTCCCTGCCGGATTGGCGGATTCAGGTGTCTGTTGCAGGTTTGGCTGTGCCAGTTCAAATCCATCTCAAATTTGGTCTAGATCCCATCCAATTATGGGAACTTTTACTTGAGAATAGCTTATTTGACAAATTATTCGACACCTAATATCTTCTTAACCCCTGTAGACAGTCATTGCTTTCTTCATGTAGAGTAATTACCAAAATACACCAGATCTAGATTTTCCCTTCCATAAGAAAATATTAAATTCTTCAAAACTTCAACTGTGATCTGGAACTAAAATTTCTGAAGTAATAGGCGATTATCATATTTTTTTAGTCAAGTTGCTACCTAATGCTAACTTGTAGTTTCCTTAATATCTCTAGGCACTTTTTGCAGCCCCTTTATATTTATTACAGCTTTATTGTGTGGAAATTCATGTTTGTTGAATTGGCAGCTAGGAAGAAGTTTCTTATTGAATTTAGTCTCAAATAGAGGGAATTATTATTACCAAATATTATTCTGGTTGTTATGTAGCTGTATGCCATATTCATCTTCTTTTTAGAACTATGATAACAAACAATTTGGTTAAATTGGTCCCCCTTCCCTCTAAAGAAAAGTGTTGCCTAGAATAAATATAAGTCTTTTTCTGCTCTTTGATTTATGATCTTCTGATTTTATTATTGTTTACTTGTTCATATAGACATAAAACACTTCATTCAACTAAACTCAATGTAGCCTTGAATGTCAACTACATGGGGTTGGCCATATATATCATGTTTCACCTTTCTATTCCATCTAGGACTATGATAAGCAACAAGACCCCAAGGGGTTGCAAAATAGGCTGAGTATCATTCCTCATGAAGTGGAGGTTACTACTTTGAATCCCCTTTTCCCCCTTCCCTTGTTGCCAGAACTTAATATTAATTATGTAGGTTTAGCAATAAGTCAATGAGCTTTAGCTCAAATGGCACTTCTTCTTCCCACAAGAGTGGATAGAAGGTTTTGATGAGATCTGGTGCATAGAAGCGTGGATAGAAGGTGAGGTCAATATCTTCCCTCGCCACCTGCATCCATGCATCATTTGGCCTTCCTCATGCTTAACACAACTTCAAATTGAGGAACATAACTATTGCATTGGCGTTCCTCATGTCTTTAATAATAAAGGAGTTTTATTGGATTTCTACATGTTATTTTAGACTTCTTGTAGAACTCTTTGGAATCAGTGTGATACAGCTTTTATGGAAAGCTGATTCCTTGCCTTTTCCCACCAAAGAAAGAAAAACATCAAAAGTTAATTAGGAACAAAGACATTTGTTTTTTAGTCTATATTATTTGATAAGCTCATTTTTAAAATGCTATTTGATAAATTATCTTAATTATTATATTTTCATCATTTTTTTTTCTCTGTTGAATTTGTTGTATAGGCTGGTACTCAAAACTACCAGTTTGAGAAAGTTGTCCTGGAGAGTAGAGATCCTGAAATTCAACATCATCTTACAGTGATCTTTAGAATGACTGATTAGTGTGTTTGAATGTGCTCAAGCATCTCTTTAGTTACACATTCCCTTGTGATCAGAGACCTGATCCTTATTATAAAATCAAGAAAAGATATTCTGCTGTTACTATCTTTTGGTTCATATGCTAAATGGAGTAGTTATATTTTTGTCTTTAGAGAATGCCTAGCAGAAGAATTCCAGTTCAGATCTCTGTCCTATTTTGGGTGGGAATTCTCGTCCTTGTTAACCTAATGTATTTACATATTTTATAAGGTAAACCACAGTCTAATCTTTTGTTGCATCTTGGTGTCCTCAGCAAACTCAGGACACATCATAGGGGATTTAGATTTGAAGAAGTGTGTCAAGTAGCTTAACTAATGATGCCTCTTGGCATTGAACAAGAGGACTGGAATAGAAACCTACTTGCAGCAAAGGATTGGAGATGGCTGCCTTCCATTGAGTAGCCTGATGTTCTAGCCTTCAATGGATCCCAAAATAAAAAAGATTGAGATTCAAAGACCATTTAGACCATAATAATTATTGTTGGTTGCCAAATTGAATATGCTAGTTTGTTCATATAATTTTAGAGGGTGGTATATGCATGCATGTATTATGTATGTACTGTGTGTGTAATACATGCATATATGTTTGAATTATGTATCTACTGTGTATTCTTTGGCACTCAACGAGAAAGCCAACATCAGAAAACACAACCATGTTAGCTTGTGTATAGAATGCTATAGCAGAAGCTTTGCAATTTTAAAATAAACCTCTTTGAGCAGAATTCTCTGCCAAAGTTGCTTTGGTATCAGTGAATGAAAAATTAGGCAATAATGAGCACGCCTCCTTGGGGGGCTGCCAGGGTCCCGCGGGGGGGGGGGGGGGGGGGGGGGTGGGGGGTGGGGTTAGGAAATGTGGAAGCAAAGAATTTAATTGAATAATGGTAGGATACAGACTTTGCCTAACCTTTAAAACTACCCAAAGATTTTGTGCATATAGTGAAGATGGAATTTAATAGATGTTGAATAGGTTCTTGAAGCTTTTCTTTGCAAGATAAGTTACTTGGTAGTATTGCTTTCATATCTTTGAGGTAGTTGGTTGGCCAAATGCTTCAACAATGTCAAACCTGCAAAGAAACTCAATAAGGATGATAATTAAAATGTTTGTATGGAAAACTAGAACAACCATGATTACATATGGGTATATTATACATTAGCCTCAGGTTTGTATCATTCCTATTTTCTTATGTAGCAGGCATGTATTTCTTCTACTACCAAATGTATTAGATGCATCTTAACCTTTTAACTATGCATGCGTCCTTTCTCAAGATTGAACAGTCTTCCAAATAGAAAGCAGGAAATTGGAAAATGAACTATGCATTCACTTGAATATCATAGAAGTTTTAATGATTTTGTTTTAGTGGGTTCCTTAGAAGTTTCGGATGCACTGTTCTGTAGTTGCACTTTCTATTGGATTGTGAAATTGTTGAATTTAGCCATTTTACCTTTTCTGGAAAGCTTTAAGTCAAGAATAGTTGGTTGCTTCATTGCAGATTTTAGCGTTGTTTTAACTTTGGTCATTCTATGTTTGCAGGTGCCTATAGTTCCCAGTCACGTGAATTCTATCAACGATTCAGTGTCAGCAGAGGAGGCTGCTGATGAGTACGAGTTTGCCATTCGACAATTAGTGAAAACTCGTGTGGTCAGTGTGTCTGACAATAGTGATTGCCCCAAGTTTGATCTCATCCTCCTTGGAATGGGCCCGGATGGCCATGTTGCCTCATTATTCCCTAACCATTCCGTGCTCAACGAGAAAGATGAATGGGTAACTTTTATTACTGATTCCCCCAAACCCCCACCTGAGAGGATCACATTCACTTTGCCTGTCATCAACTCAGCTTCAAATGTAGCTGTGGTTGTGACTGGTGACAGCAAGGCTGAGGCGGTACACTTGGCAATCGATGATGTTGGACCTGACTGCCCATCACTGCCTGCAAGGATGGTCCGGCCAAATGGGAAGTTGGTGTGGTTTTTGGACAAGCCAGCTGCCTCAAAACTTGACCATCCTCACCAGGGTTGAGCTGTTCTTGCCAATGTGTATGCTTGTATTTAGTGGTCGGATACACCTGTGGATCATTTTCTCTTCCATTAGTTCCAGTCTTTTGGTGGTTTTTTTTTTTTTTTTTTTTTTTTTTTTTGGCCTTCTGGTTAAATTCTCCATTTTGTCTTTTCTTGATCTCTTCTGTAGGAAGGGATGGAGAAGTGTGATTATACTTTTTGTAAGAAGAGGGTTAATAAAGTTGGTCTTAATTCTAAAGCTTTTGTTCTGGTTCCTTATAGGTTGAACTTTAGTTTGATGAGTTAAAGCCATTCAGATTTTGGAATAGCAGGACCATGATATTCAACCAGATTTTTTTATTCTTTATTTTTTTATGGGGGGTATCTTTTTCCTCCTCCCCTCTCATATTTATAATTTATATATGTTATTCTCATTATATTAGTTTGCTTAGTAGTCTAATGCCTGCAAAATAGAAAAATGATAAATTTAGAATTGAAACAGTTGTTTTATAATTTTAAAAAGAAAAAGAAAATTAGTCACTTTCTCTTGCTGGTTCTCGAGTAAGGATTATGGCGTTTGCAATATCACTAATTATATATCAACGAGATTTGAAGAGTGAACCTACACATGGTAATGAAGTAATTATAAATGGTTTTATAAATAGGCCTCATAACAAAAGCTGGGGAAAAAGAGTTTTAATTACTAAAATATTCTTGATATTACTTATATTACAAATAGAATAGGTTTTCTACACACTTTACTACTGTTCATTCACTCTCTCTCATCTTTAACCAAAGTATTACAAAAATCAATATAATTTGAGATAATTGGTGATTGATAAAATTCATCAAAAGTGATTAATTGGTATTCTTGAAGTTTATAATTGGAGATAATTGGTGATTGATAAAATTCTTCGAAAAGTGATTAATTAGTATTCTTGAAGTTTTATTAGGATTAAATATTGTGGTCTAAGGATATTTATTAATGCTTATGGTTCAATGGTATTTTAGAACTTAACATTGAATAATTTTACGTTTATCTAATTTACACAAAATAAAATAAAATAAATGGACAGGTTTAGGAGAGATTTAAATTTCACAAATATAAGTGGGATGGGTTTCAGAGAAGATAAAAAGTTCTACTTATCAAAAAAGAGAAGAATAAGTTTTACCAGGTTTGGCTTTAGGAAGACTTGTGTTATCCCATACCCCATTAACATTTCTAAAAAAATCTCAATATTACTATAAAGTACTTTTGCCCACTTTTAGCAGATAAACAAATGCTAACATAAACAAATAAGTGGGGACACCAAAAAAAAAAAAAAAACCCCTAATGCAAGGGCACTTGTAGCAAGAATTCTACCAAATTCAGAAATTAGTTTCTTCACCCACCCTCAATTATCCTACATTTTAATATTTTGAAGTAATTGACACTACCCTACAAAGATAGGGACTGTAATAATGCGTGTGGTTTTCAAATTCTACAGGGATAAGATAAGATTGACACCACTCCTATTGTATTTATTTATTTTATTATGCCTGTCTAATATATCAAAATGATCCCATGGTAGCACAGTGTTGCAACTGTGACCTGTTGAATATACTAAATTAGTGCATTGATAGCCATTGAAAGCTATATGCCTATATCCATTGAAAGCCAATCAAAAGAGGAAGATATAAGGGAGAGAGGGAACATTAATTTAAAAGGAATAGATCTAATAAAATTAGGCTTTAGTTTTGTAGCTATTGTAGGTTTCCTGATTTATTTTAATTTTGTTTCGAATACGAGCTGAGTTATAAATGAACTAAATAATTTGTTTATAAGTTACTTAATTAATTTATTTTTTTGCCATATGTAGTAAATACCATGACTTTAATTCATATCACTTCACAAGTCTAGGCTAATAATTAATAAATAAATAAAATTGAAATTTTACTCTCTCTTTTTTGAGAAGAAGAAGAAGAAATTTTACTATTTGAGTTACTTAAATAGAATTATTTTCATTTATAAAATTATAAAAAATTAAATTTACCAACCTTGTATTGTTAAACTTATATATAATTTTACTACGAAATGGACTATTTATATTCTCAATAAATCACAAATACTAATTTGTTATTTTAGGAACTTATTTACAAATTTACACAATCCAATATTAAGTCTATATAGGTATATTTTTATATATGTACATATATAAACATATAATATTATATATTTTTTAAATTGAGCCTCATACTCGCAAGATTGTTCACAAACACATTATTATATTTGAGCTTGACTTATTTAATAATCAAGCATAAATTTAGGCTTGAGCTTGAGCTTGACTTGTTTGCTAAATATACGAGCATAAACAAACTTTTTCTTTTTTTCTTGAGTTGAGGATGAGTCATTCATAAATGACTTAGTTCATGTACTCCCTTGGGGGAAGAGAGGAAGAAGGGAAAGGGATCTATTCACCAAGTTAGAGACTGAGGGTCTTTGTTTGCTAAAGGGACTCTGAATTTCAAATCTCAAGATTTAATCATAGAAGCTAACCGTACAATACAAAATTGGTGTGATACAAGTAGAGCAATGTCCAGAATCCCCATCACCGGTATAAAGGAAACAGTCAATCAGGGCTCTTTTAAGGGGAAGAAAATTTCTTGAACTATCTAAGGCTTGTAACAGAATGAACTACACAAATTAGTACAACCACCTAAATCTAACTTACAGGCTTCACAGTGCGGTATTCGGTTTGTGTTATTGACCTAATGCCATTTTGATCAGGGACAACTTCTTCTTCCATATCTTCTTTAGGAGGATGGCCACGTGTTTGCCCAAGCAACCATTGGTCTATGACTCCACATTGAATTGCATACTTGACTGTCTGCTCTAGGTATCCTTTATCAGTAATTAGATGTGGCTGAACCGTCAACCTTCTCATGAGTGCTGAAAAGGTGTCCAAAAAAACAGGATTTAAAAGTAAGGTCTAGTTTCAAGAAAATGTCAAAGCTCTTAGCTCCTTATAGATCATAAGTTGCATGTGTGAAAATGAATTGCAAATAATTACATGAATGTGTCACTAACACCAAAAGATAAAGAAACAAGAGTATCCAAATTCATAATTCTACAATTATCAACCAGTCTGTCAGTGGAAATTACTGTTTTTGGGTTTTGTATTGTGACAGATGCCTCTTTCCAAACTATTTGATGAATCATATTATTCCACTTCTTGGCATAGGACTATGTATCAGTTAGTAATACTTTTTCAAACTGATTTGACTAGGCTAAAAAGTCATTCTTCCAACATTCACACGCCAAACCAGGTCATATATAATTCAGATGATATAACCACAAGATCATATAGTCATAAATAAGAATCTACTGAAATGCAAAATCAAATTTTAAGATAAAGCTATTTACTAATAAGTGACTATGAAAAAGAACTGCGTGATATGGATTTCTTTCAAATGGTGCAGCAAAATGATGGCAGGAATCTACACCTTTCAACACAGAACCTCCCCCCATTTAGAAAATAAGCAAATAGAGCACTAACAGGCCTGTCACTACATCTCCAGTGTAAGCCAGCACTCCACAAAAGAAGGTTCCGCCCTTAATTGAAACTATCTTTATGAATCTATTAACTGATATAGAATTGCTTAAATGTTTTCGGTCACCCTCAAGGTTTAACCCAAAGGCCACTTGATTTCTGTGAAGAGGTACAGATAATAGGTTCCAGTGAATGTTTGTGTGGTGTCTTCCAAGTAAATGCAGGCTAAAGAGGTCTCACATTATTGGTTCAAGCAATAATATCAATAGATATGCATGTTTACAAGATTTTACCTGCAACAATGCCGTCTCCAGATGCTGACATATCACCAGTGAAAGGGGTTATGGGAGCATCCTCCATTCCCTTAATTGCACCATTGTGCTCCTCGGTGTAATAGTGTATCTTCGATGTCCCATTTGTCACAAACAAAACCTTAAGATTTTCATGCCAAAGAGGTGCAACTACTTCTGGTTGATAGTGTACAAACTTTGAGCTGGCATTATTTTTAGTGTCAAATTCCTCAGTGGGCTTGATCCCACATAGAAACTCAAGTTCTTGCTTAGTAACCTCAATAATATCTGCTAGCTTCCACACCTGTTGTATAAAGATCTTGGTCTCTTCAAGAGAGTGCCATAGTGGCAATGGAAGGTTTACATCATAGAAAATAACTCCTCCCAGTTTTTTTGAGATCTTGATGGCCTGCAATGTAGTTGATCTCATATTTCGATCAAGCAGGGAATGAGTGCTGAAGTAGAACATCTTTGCCTGCATAATAAACCATTAAGGAGCTCTTTAATCACTTGGAACATTTAGCCAGTCAAATCTGGACAACTTAAAAAAGCAGAATGTGATGCACACATAGTCTAAGTGGGGCAAAATAAGACGAGTTCTATAATTTTACAGCAGGCCATTCTTCTTTGGATGAAATTTAAAAACAGGAGAAACTATGGCACAAAAAATTCACAAAAGAAGTCACAACCTCTTTCATTGTAAAGCATATAATAACATGCCAGCAAAGTCCATCAGAGAAACTCACAATATGCAGCACGGTGCCTTTCTGATTTACTTAAAATTCAATTATCATCCACAGCATTTTCATAAGTAAGATAATAGGAAATTTTGTCAATTATTAAAAAAATAACCCTGTAATCTTTCATTAATCTTCCATATACAAAGAAAAATGTCTATTTTTTTATAAGAAACCAAGTCTATTTCTATTAAGCTAAAATTATCATTATAGCACCAATGGAAAGGTATCAGATATAAAAACTTAAAATAAGGACCATAAGAATGAGTAAAATTTTCCTTTTGCACAGGACTGAAATCTTGTACCTCCTTTAACACGTCAATATTGATCTCAGACTTTGATAAAGAATCCTCTGCACAGGGTTTGACACAAGTCATTTTCAAGTTACCCCGTTTACCAATCTTCATCTGTGATACTGCCGTTACCCTTTTACTATCAATGCGGACTGAGCGAGTCTGGACGTTGCTCAAATTCAGATAATATAGCATTGCCCGACCATAAATGTCATCTCCAAGTTTTCCCATGAAAGCGACCTTACCACCCAAGGTTGCAAGAGCAATCGCAACACTGCCTGCAGATCCCCCAGGAGCCCTAACAAATTTTTCAGGGGCCCAATATGCATCCTTCATTCTTTCATGGATTTCGTAATCCAAAAGTCTGTTGGCCGGCCTTCCTGAGGGCACAAAAGCATGCTGTGCAGCTCCAAAGCAACAAACAAGTGGAGGCCAATCATATGTGTAACTAATATCTTCCCCCTCCTCAATTTCCAACTCTGTGTCTTCCTCATTCTCACCCTCAACATTTGCAATAAATGTAGACTCCTCATGGTCACTAAGACTAGCTTCTACTCCATTGCCCTGATCCCCCACATCACTATCATCCTTCTTCTTGGTCTTCCTTCTCCTCACCTTTTTCTCGGTTTTCTCTTCCTCCAAGCTAGTAGAAGTAGATGCAGCTATTAAATAATTAAATTATGGGTTTAGCATTTATCAGTAAGATCTAATCAGGAACAACTACAACTTCATAAACCACTTTTCATGGAATAAAATACACATCCATATTACAATTAAGAAAAATACCTTTCCTTCGAGTCCTCTGCCGGGGTTTCTTGGAATCCTCAATTGATGCAGAAATGATACTTTCATCACTTGTAGCATCATTTGCTACCCCCAATTCAGGGTTCTCATCCGGATTATCGTCCATTGCTTTCTTCCTAGTCCGTGTACTGGCTCGTTTACTAGTCCTAGTGGTCTTCTTCTTTACAACAGCTCCATTTTCATCTGGTGCCTCTTCAGTACCAGCTTTCTTCCTCGAAACAGAAACAACACCCAACTTCTTCCGCAATCTAAAGTCTTGAACTTGCACAAAGTTCAGCGACGAATAATTCAGCCAATTCGATTGGCTTCTGCACAGTTCAAAGGCCAAATAATATAACCACTACTAAGTCGTTTTGTTGATAACATAAGGGTAGTTAATATGAAGTGTAACTAACTAACTTAGTTTCCTAGGTTTCTAACAGAAAATTCAGATTCTTTTCAAATATCCCATACTAAGAACATCAAGAAAAGCACAAAACAAAAAAGCTTTGTCCAACAAAACCCAGTCAAGATTTTATCTTCTATTGTGTTTTGTTAAGCTTAATTTGCAAAGCCAATTAAGTGCAACATGGGTTCTGTTTATTTATATTATCCAAACCTTGCAGAACAAAAAAAAGGGTTGTTTTTCACATGTATAATTCAGATTATTTCAAATGAGAGAGAGAGAGAGAGAGAGAGAGAGAGAGAACCTGGGAAATGAAAGAAAGTAAGTGAAAGACAGAGAAGCCATTAGACAGAGCTTGAAAGAGCTCTCTCTCCCTTGTGAGCAAGTTGAGACTAGTGGGTGTTTCTCTTAGTAGTCTTAGCCATGGCTATGCCTATTATTTGTATCAGTGAGTGTCAGTGGGTTTAAGAGTGAAAGTGGAAAGTGGGTTTTATGGATGAGGCCAGGGCTTAACAGTTTTGCACTTGAAACTTGGGATGGGAAGGGAATTCTCATCGTCAGGACGGTGCGTTTTAATGCGCCTTGCATAAAACGACTGGGTGTTGACAGAGATGGTAGTCGTTTTAGGTGGAGGGAGAGAAAGGGCAACAATTTTGGTTTTAGTTAATACATTTTTTTTTTTTTTTTGAAGGAGGAAATTTATTTTTACAACCATAGCTTTGGTTTGCATGTAACCCATTTTTGTTTTTGTATTTTTTTTTTTTAGCTGGTGGTTCATTTCAAATGATAGTCCAATAATAATGATATAATTTGTGGTGTTCAATATTCGTCATTTGAACTCCTATCTTTCCTACCCCCATTATTTACCTATTAAAAAATAAAAACAAAATTTTAATTGATTTGGAGGTCTAGGGTTCTTAGAGCACCTAACTCATCAATTGCCCAAGTGAGTTGTAATCTTCTTACCCCACAGATAAAGGATAATTCCAGGAGGAATCCTTTAGGGTAGTCTCAATGTGTTGACTAGAAGTTTGATCCCATGACCTCATGGATCACATGAGATGATGTATTTAATAGTTTATATATTTAAAATATGTATCAATGGTTATTTGAATCTAAATCATCACGTAATGAGTTTAAAATGACTTTGCTGTGTAGGAACCACTTTTTTGGATAAGAAGAAAACCTAGGTATAATATTTTATATGTTGTTTTTTAGGTTTTCCTCTTAAAATTTAGCCATATGGCTTTTTTCTTATGAATGAAAGTGTATTTTTAGTTAAATATAACTACAATGCTGAATTTTGAGAGGGGAATCTAAGAAACATCATCTAAGTAATGTACTTAAGTTTTATCCTTTGGTTAAACAGTTGTAGATGATAATAACTCTCTATAGCTTAAACAAGTATTTCAAATTATCATTAAGAATATTGAATGATTTTGTGCTTGTCATATTGATTATGTATATCCTTTACTCTTTTGTAGTTTGGGTAGATGTGGACACATAGTTCAAAGGATTAAGATTAGGGGGAATTGTAATTCAAAGGTTGAGATTGAAAGTTTCCAGAGTCATTTTTAATCTTAGCCCCTGAATAAAAAATCTCTTAACCTTTAGTTTTTTACCATTTTACTTTTACATTGATCTCAATCCTAGTTCAAAAGGCGACAACAAGAAAAGGAATTGCAACGAATGTAGGAAGAGAATTGGGCTGCAATGGAGGTTGCAGATGAGTTGCATCAAAAGATAGAAACTTGGTTATCTCTAAACACCAAGATTCATAAAGTTTCTATCTTGTGTGTCAACCATTTATGAATTGAAACTTCAATGTAACTTTCATCCCCTACCTGCCACTTTGAGCCTTCTTTGATAACATCTCTAGCTGCCAAAAGACGTCTCCAAACATATTTTATGTTTTATATATTTACTTTAGGTTGATGAATTTGTGCTCTTTAGAACTCTACTCTAGGTTGATGCATACCCCTACAAAAAATAAATAGGATTAAATTGTATTTCACGCTCCAACCTTTTGATTTTGTGTTTTTAAGTTGTTATATTTCTTTTATTTTCTTTGTTTGTTAAATACTATCACATTGCATTAAAGGTAGTATATAAGAATATAATATTATTCAATTACATAACATGACTTAGATAATTTTGGTGTGGTTATATCTTTTATTTTGACTTCTTTTCACCTTATTTTCTATAAATTTATCTAATTCAGGCCTCTCCCGAAAAAGATGATTATTCTCTTTCTTGATTATTTATTCTTTCTTGCAACTTAACTTTGGGTTGATGAATCATTGCATTTTTTTTATAACACTATTTTGGGTTAATATACAATTTTGTTTGTGTTTTTGAGTTCTTCATCACAAGCCTTTTTCTCTCCTTCTTATAGCTTTTGTTTGATTTTTATTTGACATAATACTTAGTTATTTTGAAAGTTAAAATTAGAATTTATATCAAAATACAATCTTGCTATGTATTTGAACGTGTTTCTCAACTATTTAAGTAATATTAAGTGTAATTTTGTGATGGGTTTTGATTATTACGATATCTCATTTAAGAAATGAGAAATTTGAAACTTAAAGAGTTTAGTTGTAAGAAAAAAAAGGAAAACATAATGTACCATAATATAATTCAGAAAAATATGGACTATCTCAAAAAGAAATAATTTCAATCAAACATACCAAATACAAAAATAATATATATATACACACACACACACACATATATATATATATATATATAGATGGATAGATGAAAAATAATTTTTGTTAGGTTTTACGACTTTAGGAATTAATGTATTAGAACTTCAATTTATATATGTTGGCAAACCATGATCAAAACATTTAGTCTAGGTTTAGACTTGCTCAAAGTTTGGTTTAAATTAAGTTTGGAATCGAGTAATTGCAGGAAATTACTATTCAGTTTCTGCAAGGCTTGATCGATCGAAAATCGCATATCAGCCAAAAATCAGCAAACGTTAAAAACCCATAACTTGATCGTTTGAAGCCCAAAGCAAAAGCCATTTTTTCCAGTATTTAAAGGACATTATAAGCTAACCCTAGAGAGGGTTTTCAAGGCTTTTCAGAAAGATTAGAGTACAGCTTGTGCCTATTTTGTAGATCTAGGATTTTGTACCCAAAAGCTCTCTAAGATCTTTGAAAAGTTGTGTGTTGAATCTTTTATGATATCTAAGAGATGTTTACCTTTATACACACACATAGAGTTATTAAAATCAAGATTTACAATAAGAACTTGTTGGTGGTTTCAGTTGTTGCATAAAGAATTTTCAAGAAGATCCAAAACCTTTGAGTGGAGTCTCAAAATCACAAGTAGGAGAACTTATGGTTGCTGTAGATCAAAGAAAGAAGTAGTCCGTGGATTTGTAGCTGTCATGTGGTCATGATAGTAAGTTTTCTACTCGAGGTAGCAATATGATGTTAGTGGACTAAGTTCTATTGTACAAACTTCAATTCTTTCATAGTGAATTTGTTTTATCTTGAGGATAGCTAGGTTAAATCATTCTCAGGCTTTTTGCCAGTTTAGTTTTCCCAAGTTATCATATTATTGTGTTATTTATTTTTCCGCTGCTTTATATGATATGACTTTATT
The DNA here is from genome assembly GCA_030445155.1 of Quercus variabilis. Classification (NCBI taxonomy): domain Eukaryota; kingdom Viridiplantae; phylum Streptophyta; class Magnoliopsida; order Fagales; family Fagaceae; genus Quercus; species Quercus variabilis. The sequence goes on from CP129447.1 coordinate 72,514,690, forward strand.
GTTTTAACCTAGATCTGAATAATAAACCTATGTATTCATTTGGTTAATTAATTAAGTTAAACAATCTAGTTTATAGGGATTTAAAAACGTACAATTTTAGAATTTTTTTTTAAAATTTTTTTAGAGAGAACAAATTATACATCATGCCACAATTACAAAGTAATCATATATTTTTATGCATCGTGTGGGTTTGTGACTAGTTTAAATTAAAAAAAGAAAAAAAAAAAGAATATAAGCCAAAACCCCATCACTCATGGACTTTGAAAAACATTATTGTGCCATACTTGCCTTTACTACATCAAGGTCGTTAGCTAATTGGAAGTGGACATCAAATTCCTCTCACACGCCTAGATTGGTTTCAATATTCAAACCTTTCCTTATTAGAGAACAATCTCCTTGATGGCACTGTTGCAGAACTCATTGACCAGAGATCAAAATCCTAGAGAAATGATTTGGTTAAGAAGTAGTTATACCAATTTCCTGCTTATGAGGAAATCTTGCAACTAGCTTTACCTAGGACTTTGGCAAATAAAGACAGGCTTTTGTGGAAACACTCAACTTCTAGAGAATATAAAGTGAGCAAAGCATACTTTATGCTCTATCAAAATCACTACCCTTCTTATGTGCAAGATCAGAGGCCCTATGGTGTTTCTCACATTGCGTAGGTTGATTTGGAAAGTGAAACTTCCATTGAAGATTCTTACTTTTATTTGGAAACTCCTACATGATAGCCTTCCTGTCTTTGAGGTTCTAAACAATAGGGGTATTACAGTTTCTAGCAAATGTCTCATATGCAATGAAGATGAGGAATCCATAAATCACTTATTCATGCATTGTCCATTTGCAAGAGCTATTTGGCATGGATCCAATTTGGAAATTAGAACCTCTAAGTTACATCACAGTTCAGTCAAACAATGGGTGGAAGCTTGTATTCTACAAAATGAACCCGGGGAGAATAATAGAATGGGCTTCTTGTAGTCCATCTTCACCATCCTTTGGTCCATATGGAACCATAATCATGATTCTTTACTAAGGAAAATCTCCTAACCCTATGGAGGTTGTTCTAACATCACAGTCTCTCATTTGCATGTACCAAGAAGCATTCCAAGCTAATCAGGAACAGAAGCCTATATCCAGACATCAACCTCAATAGCTACTCACCAACCAGGATTGGCAGATTATTCTTAAAGTGGCAGCGCATAAAAACAGAAGATCCAAGACAAGTGGCTATGCTTTTAAGGCTAAAACACTGGAAGGAAATGTTCTATTCACAGGAGGAGCTAGCAGTGGAAGGAAACCTCATCACCTTGCAATCCAGGATGTCGTGGGTGTAGCAATTTTCAAGGCTATGGAGCTGGGCTACAACAGAATATTAATTCTCAGTAATAGCAAGGGACTTGTGCAGGTGCACAATCGAGCAAGAAACCCATCTTGGCTAGAACAGACCCTCATCTCAGATTTAAATCAATTTCAGCAACAAAGACTAGCTACACACTACCTTTTTGTGCTCAAGGAAGTTATCTCACATGTAATAGATTTAGCTCTTATTACTACTTGTTTCCATGTACACCACTGGAGGCTAAATCCAAACTTTGTATAAGCCAGGTGGTTTTCCTTTTTATTATCTCCTTTTGATCAATGCATGTTTATCTGGTATAAAAAAAGAAAGAATAGATTGACCTTTTTTTTTTTTTTTTTACGTGTACTACTTTTTTTTTAAAAAAAGATTTTTTTTATCAACTTATATTATAAAGATTAGATTAAGAATTTGGATTATAATTAAATTAAGATTTTTATCAACTTATAAATTATAGGAGAAGAAAAATTATATATATATATATATATATATATAAAATCCAAACAAAAAATTGTAATTTGGCAAAGCCACTTGACACAATTATAACTTCTAAACCCAACTTTTATTATATAGTATATAATATAATATGATGATATGATATAATATGATAGGAAAAAATAAAAATAAAATTATTTTCAAGAAAATGGAATGTGTTTGAAGAAACTTTGAACACAAAGGCTATCATGGTAACATAATTATTTCACACTGGAACAAATAGAAAATATCATTGTTTTGCATTTGGTTATGATCACAATTCTAATGACTATAAAATTCATTCATATTTATACCTTGAGTACCAATTCCTGGAGGCAAATCGACACCACTTTTGCTTTTCATTTGTCCTTAGGAATAATTTTCCACAAAAAAATTTTGTGTGTGATTTAGAGAATGATGATTGTAAACATCAAATTTTTTATAATGTATCCACGACCGTCCAATTGATCATGATCGACTATCTTTGATCAATTGGATGGTTGTGGATACATCATATAAATTTTGATGTTTATAATGATATTGCAACTTATATTGATGATGTGTTTATTAATTAGATTTCAATTCATTCTCTATTTCTTTTTAGATTTTCAAGAAATAGAGAATAAGAAGTCAAGTAGGAGTAAAATTCTTTTGATTAGTTTATTATAATTATGTTTGTATAAGAAGTTAAATAGGAGTAGATGTCTTTTACAGACGTTCATGATGTTTATATATGCATAGAGAAGACATGATTAGGGTTTTACAAATATCAACGATCGATTGTGAAAGAGATGGAGAAGTCCAGGTTTTATTTACCGCAAGACTTGTTGGAAGAGATTTTGTCAAGGCTTACAGTGAAATCTTTGATACGTTTCAAGTCCGTAAAAAAATCATGGTCTAATCTTCTTCAAAACCGAAGTTTCATTGAAAAACAGTACTACTACCGTTGTTCTCAAACGCATCCAGCTCTTCTCGCTGAGAGCTTGGACTATACTAACTGGGGATCACCTATAACCCCAAGGTATTTCTTATCATTGCACCCTCATCCCAATGATGATGAAGAAGAGAGGACGACCATGGTTGCCATGACCACCCGCTTACCCCGCATGTGTGTTTGCATCAACGGCATAATTTGTCTCGCTGGTTCTTTCGTTGGCTTCAATGGCTTTGTGTTATGGAATCCAGCAATTAGACAATATAAGCTCGTTTCCTATCCCAATTTTCCTTTTCCAGATGCCCATTGTTTTGATTGTTTTGCATTTGGTTATGATCATAATTCTGACGACTACAAGGCGGTTAGTATTTGCGCCTGTTACTGGAATACGGGCTATTCATTCATATATATGGACTCGTGTGTTCGTGTCTACACCCTAAGTACTGATTCTTGGAGGCAAATCAACCCTGCTTTTGATCATTCAGACGTTCGTTTGCATTCTTATCAGAATGGAATATACTTGAATGGAGTTCATCATTGGCTCGGATTACTCATGGACAAGTTCGGACAGTACTGTGAATGTGAGATAGTTTTATCCTTTGACATGGGCAATGAGGTGTTTCAAATAACAAAGTTGCCAGAGTTGGACAATGTTCTTCGTGAGAAGAATAAATTTTTTGCTGCGTTCAATGGATGCCTTGCTTTGATTTTTGTTGATAAGATAGAAGAGACCTTGGAGAACGTTTTTGATATATGGGTGATGTGTGAATCTGGGGTCAAGGGATCTTGGACCAAACAACTTGCGGTTATCACACCTCAATTAGAAATTGAGAGACCACTGGGATTTGCCAAAAATGAAGAACTTTTTCTGCTATCTAAAGATAGACACGCAATATTCTTGTATAATATTGGTTCTCAAGAAATCAAGAATCTTCCATTTAAAGGGCTTCTAGACTCGAACCGCAAAGGGCATGTTAGAGTTTACGTGGAGAGCCTGGTTTCATTCACGGGTGGATATGTATTTCAATATAATCAAGCTCCTAATGGTTTGTACAACATATTGCATCTTATTGTACCCTAGTATTAATGCTTGTTAAACTTCGATTCTTTATTCCTATTCAATCTTTGAAATTTTTAGTTTTAGATGGATTAGTAAATTGTTAGTTTTTTATACATTGGAGTTTGATAGAATTTTGGGGAGATAATTATGGGGAACATTTTGGTTATTTTTATTGGAGGAAAAAAAAAACTTTTTTAGTATTGATTCTAGGTAAAATTAGAGTGAGAGTTATAAGAGTCTGTTTGTTTAGATGAGTGAGTGTTATAAGAGCCCGTTTGTTTAGGTGCTTAGATTGCATAGAACAGCACTTTCGTGAATTGCAATTTTGGGATTGCATTTTTAATTCTGCAGTTTTTCACAATTTCAAAAATGAAATTTTCTATTGTTTTTTTAGCATCGCAATTTGGAAGATTGGGTTGCCGCTAATTGTTTCGGCTAAAAACCCAAATTAGCCTTAACTTTAGGATATTATTTACCAAAATCCCTGCCTATCCCTTCCCCATATATATATATATATATATATATATCATCAGTCTTAGTTTTCTCTTCATCAGTTTCACAATATTCACTTCTTTCTTCTTTGTTACTACATATTTTTTCTCTTTGATTATCGTCGTTGTTTTGCATCACGATTTCTAGGTAAACATTCTCTAAATTTTTAGCTTATTATTTGATTATCGTCTTGTACTATACTTTTACTGTCCATGCCTAAAGTAAAACAAGTAAGAGTGTCTTGTATGACAATAATCGTGATGCAAAACAAGTAAAGAGTGTAGTACAAGTAAGTGTTTGAGGATTTTGGACAGTTTCTGAGGCAAAGATGCTTGTTAGCTTTGACTTGGGGATGAGCGCTTAGATTTTTGGATTTGTAGGTTCGCTTGATTATATTGGGCAGCGATTGAAAAGGCTTGCAAAAGTTGTGCCAATCTTGAAATTCCTTGAAATAGAATGGTATAAGTCTAAAGAATCTCGTGAATTTAAAAAGTTAGGAACTTTTGTTATTTGAAACTTTTGAAGGTCATCATCCTTCCTTTCAATTTCATTTGATTTTGAAATTCTTGGAAAGTTTGAGGTTTTGGAAATTTATTCAAAATATTGAAAATCTTGTTCAATGCATGCACAAGAAAGATTATGTTACTCAAAACGAATGTAAAGGTTTCCTTCTCTTAAGATAATATATACATATATAGGCCTGAAATTGTGGCTAGTCATGGGCACTAAATAGTGTAATACAAATCCCTATCTTGGATTAAACTATTGCATTTAGAATACAAATTGACCATAGCAGTGATTGCTACCATATTAGGTGAACTCCCATTCAAATTATGAAACCATAAATACTCTATCCTTGACCCCAAATACTTCTAAGTTAGTACAACATGGCCTAATTCTTTTGAATCTGTTTTCCCCCACTATCTAATCATGTTAAAATCCCATTGGCTAAAGTTATCAAATTAGGCACAAGGTTTTCTTACGCCATTTGAGGAAGTTGAAAGCTTCAATGTGTAGCTCCATTTGAAGATGACGATCAATCATTACATTCCAAGAACTAATTGGCGTTTGAGACCTATTGCACTATGCAATTATTGAAAAAAAAAAAAACTTTTATGGCCAGGACATATAAGACTTATGTCCCAATAACATGTGAATTTCACTTGTGTGATGGATCACATCCGTCTATCTGGCACAGGAGATACTCTCTCGCAATTATCACATCAGTTAATAATATGGTGAAAAAGTAAAAAGGACCAAAAGTTATAGAAGAATCATCATCGCCGTCAAAAAGACACCGTTGTTGTTAGCCGCGGGTATGCCTTTTTATTTTTCGCACTCTATTTTCCAATCCTCCATGATCTGCTAGAAAGGGAGACAACGCAAGCGCATTTATTCTGGTTTTGGTGGCCAGCTTACCTTTAACTGCCACCATTTTTGGTTGGGATTTGGTTGATTTCGGACCTGGTGCTTGACTTCTCTTGCTTGCTATATACTGGGTTTTTGTTAAAGATATTGTGCTTACTATATGTTCGTCAATATTGCTCTGCAAAATAGTGTCCACTAAATTTTCATTTTGATTTCTGCTTCATCTTGGTTTATGCTTTATTTTCACATTATTTCTTGCGGGTTTGGTTTGATTTGAAACGAAGTGGGCTTTCCCATTTTGTTTCTTTATTTTTAGCATCAATATTATTATTCATTATTTGTTTGTGGGTCGTGGAGGATTGAAAAAAAAAAGAAGAAAAAGAAGAAGAAGCATAAGAGCATTAACAATGGTGGCAGTTAAAGGTAAGCTGGCCGGTGTTTCTTTTGGTTTGATCGTTTCTCTCAACCGGTTCAGTTTACCAAAGGTATTTAAAAGTTTCACATGAGATGCACGTGAGCATTCCCCACATGAGTACCTAGTTTTTTTTGGTTTTGTTGATTTCAAGGGGCAGCTCTTATTTTTTGGAGCAACATTTGATATTTTTAGTAGATGGCAAAACCAAAATGAAGCAATTACATCACCAAATCAATGATTATAATTTCATACTCAAGCAAAAAAAAAAAAAAAATAACAAAAATAAATAAATAAATTAAAGACCCTTACACCAAACAACAAACTAGAGAGTGAGACCCTTACCTGACATGAGGATGTGCTGGGATTGTATGAGAGTGAGAGGGAGAGTGAGAGAGGGAAGACTCAGTTAAGCTGCTTTGAAATTAAGCATAGGTGAAAGTAAAAGTGAAAGTGAACATGTATGAGAAAAATGCAGTGAACATATGAGACAAATGAAGTGAAGTGAACAAAGACTAATGAAGTGATCTGAAGGACTGACTCTATGACAAATTGTTAGCAAAAAAACGTGAAATTGCTTTGCTCTTTATGAGAAAAATGCAGTGCACATATGAGACAAATGAAGTGAAGTGAACAAGGACTAATGAAGTGATCTGAAGGACTGACTCTATGACAAATTGTCAGCAAAAAAACGTGAAATTGCTTTGCTCTTTATGAGAAAAATGCAGTGCACATATGAGACAAATGAAGTGAAGTGAACAATGACTAATGAAGTGACTTGAAGGACTGACTCTATGACAAATTGTTAGAAAAAAAACGTGAAATTGCATTACTCTTTAGGGACACAGACCACGCGGGAGAGGGTGATTAGTCTTAGAAAATCGAGTTTCTGAGACTCGGTTTCACTTTTAGCAAACCGACTCTCTAAGCCTCGAGATCCATGTGGCGTATACGTGGCATTTCAAGCCACTAAAATCGAGCTTTAAAGGCTCTATATAAAAACCGAGTTTAGAAGACTCGATTTCCACGTAGGATACTTTCCAGGTCATAACATAAAAATCGATTTTTAGAGGGTCGATTTTTCAATGAAAATCAACCCTTTTAAGCTCGAGATGCTAATATGTTATATACTTTCGGAACCGGACCAACTAACTATAAAGTTTGATTTTAGAATTTAGTTACCCAGATTCCCCCTCTCGCAATTATCACATCAATTAATAGTATGGTGAAAAAGTAAAAAGGTCCAAAAGTTATAGAAGAATCATCATCGCCGTCAAAAAGACACCGTTGTTATTAGCCGCTGGTATGCCTTTTTATTTTTCGCACTCTATTTTCCAATCCTCCATGATCTGCTAGAATGGGAGACAACGCAAGCGCATTTATTCTGGTTTTGGTGGCCAGCTTACCTTTAACTGCCACCATTTTTGGTTGGGATTTGGTTGATTTCGGGCCTGGTGCTTGACTTCTCTTGCTAGCTATATACTGGGTTTTTGTTAAAGATATTGTGCTTACTATATGTTCGTCAATATTGCTCTGCAAAATAGTGTCCACTAAACTTTCATTTTGATTTATGCTTCATCTTGGTTTATGCTTTATTTTCACATTATTTCTTGCGGGTTTGGTTTGATTTGAAACGAAGTGGGTTTTCCCATTTTGTTTCTTTATTTTTAGCATCAATATTATTATTCATTATTTTTTTGTGGGTCGTGGAGGATTGGGAAGACAAAGAGCAAAACAGGAAAAATCTTATTAAAAAAAAAAAAAAAAAGCGTAAGAGCAGTAACAATGGTGGCAGTTAAAAGTTTCACAAGAGATGCACGTGAGCATTCCCCGCATGAGTACCTAGTTTTTTTTTGGTTTTGTTGATTTCAAGTGGGTGGATCGGGTCCAATTATATTTTACATCTCAACCCGAATCCACATCCTTCCAAAGATGCAAATAGATTAGACAGAGACAGAGAGCAGAGAGCAGGGAGCAGAGAGGGGGGACTTACTGGCTGGAGAGTGAAAGAACGCGCCGCCGCCACGGACGGTGGTTGCGGAGATTGACAGATAAAGAACAAACAACCAATCAATCGTGTGAGTGAGAGAGAGAGAGAGAGAGAGATAGCAAATCAACCGCTCCAAATTTTCCCAGGTAATCCATCTTTTTCTTCTCTTAAAGCTCAATGAGCTTTTCTTTGCTCTGTTATTGCTGTCAAACTTTATGGAGCTTCTTTTTCATCTTCTTTATATAGTTTCACTTTTGCTTTATGAATTTTAATTCTGGGTTTGTAATCTTCCTTCATAAAAGACCCACCTTTTATTTCTTTGTTAGCATTAAATAAGAGTGAAAAAAAAAGTGAACTTTCTACTTAGAAAAAAGTGTATCTTTTGGGGGCCATGAGTCGTGTAGTCTTCAAAGTCTAAATTCATGTGTTTAAAGCAATGCTATGGTATCGTGATCATTATCCATTATATTCTTAAGGCAATGACAACCATTCATGACTTTTCAATCAAATAATTGTTGGAATGGGAAAATTTTAATTCCGAAATGAAACATGAATGTAACGAATATGTTTTTGTGGCTAAAGTAATTGTTGTTCAAGATGTCAGATTAGCTTATGTTGATTTATCCGAGCTATTATAGGGTGCATTTTGAACGAGTTTCTGCAGATTTTTATTTGATTCTACTATAGATGTGCATAAATATACATTAGATGATATGTTAGTATATATTTTTGATGGTTGAAGCCTAGGGAGTTCTATAGGGTAACTTTAATATGGTCTTTCATGATAATCGTAGAGGTCATTTACATTTCTTGTGGTATAATTTGGGCAAGGACCATTTTCATATGTTAATAATTAAATATATCTGTAGTTGGAATGAGTTCCTTAGGGGGGTGAGATTAACAAGATGTGACCTTACCATGTTGGCAAATCAAAAGTTACTGCTATGAGATACAGTTGTGTGTGACAGTTCCTTAAATGGTTGGTTTATTGTTCCAGAACATGATATGATCTTGATCTCAGAACTCTCAGCCATTGTTAGATGTGAAGAAGCCTACTTCAGTTATTTATGTGTCATTAGTAAAAGGGAAAATTTAAAATTTTAAGATTAATATAATTTATAATATGAACCTGTTTAATTTTTTTTTGCGTAAATTGGCAAATATTTAGTTACTTCTCTGACTTAAGAACATAATTATTCTTTTTATATTCTTGATTGTGTGTTAAATTGAAAAAACTCACTTCTATTTTTCTTTAAAAAGTATAGGGACCCAATTTTTTATTTTTTTTGGCAATTTTTGTCACAATTGTCAATGTGGATTGTTGTGATTGGTGCATGATAAAAGTGGTGTTGGAACTCATCTCTTATGATAGTGCCTCGGGTCAACAGATTAATGTAGGAAAAACAGAGCTATTTTTAGCAAAAATACTAATTGTGAGATCCAAGGCCAAATACAAAGCATGGTGGGGGTACAAGCTATTAGGAAACATGAGAAGTACTTGGATCTCCCCTCACTCACTGGGAGGGCTAAACTTCAAACTTTTGAAGGTATAAAGGAGAGAGCGTGGAGGAAGATTCAAGGGTGGAAGGAGAAATTGTTGTCTAAGGCGGGAAAGGGTATTAATAAAAGTTGTCTCCCAAGCATTTCCCACATAAGCAATGATTGTGGTTAAACTTCCAACAACGTTTTGTAAGGAGCTCAGGATAATGTTGAACCGGTTTTATTGGGGCACAAATGGAGGAGGAAAATTTGATGGAAGAAGTGGGAAAAGTTGTGTAAAAACAAATAAGGAGGGTTTGGTTTTCAGAACCTTGAAGCTTGTACCATGGCATTGCTTGCAAAACATTGGTGGAGGGTAATGCATGAGTAAGATTCTTTGGCTTTTGTTCTTCTCAAAGCAAAATACTGTCCACATTGCTCCTTTATGGAAGCTATGTGGGAGTCCAATGCATCATTCACATGGAAGAGTATATTAGAGGCGCAGAGTGTGATAGAGAAAGGAAGTAGATGGCGTATAGGCTGTGGGGAAAATGTTAAGGTTTGGGGTGGTAGATGGCTTCCCACACCTAGTACTCTAAAAGTATTGAGATCAATGCCTTTGGGGATGGAAGATTTACAGGTAAGCTATTTTTATAAAACAGTGATAATAGGTGTTGGGATCATGATAGATTGGATAACTTGCTGGGGGAGAGGGATAAGGAGGTCATTCTTAAAATTCCTTTTAGTTCAAACTCACAAGGGATAGAAGAATTTCAATTTGGGCAGTTACAAGCAGTGGGTAAAGATACAGTTGAACAGTTCATTATGTGCCCTGGATGATATGGAAGTCAAGGAAGAGTTGGGTGTTTGAACAAATAAGTAAGCCTCTGAGTTCTATAACCTGTGAAGCAATTATTCACACCTGCAAGAATATAAAGAGTGTGTGTTTAAGAGGTGTGAGACCTGAACCTTCAGAATGGAACACAATTGATCAGAGTTGGAAACTGCCAAGAACACCGATGTACAAAGTTAACTTTGATGGTGCAGTTTTTAGAGAGCAAGAGTATCTGGAGTTGGTGTACTGGTGCGGGATGAAAAAGGGATGCTCATAGCTGCTTTAAGCCATAAGGGTCCAGCATTTACAGAGGATCTAGAAGCAGAAATTACAGCAGCAGTGCAGGCAATAAAATTTTCCCATGAGATTGGGCCACACAACATTATTCTAGAACGAGCCTCTCTGAGTGTGGTTGAAAAGCTTCTGGCTCATGAGGAAGACAGTTCATGGTGGGGAAATTTAGTACAAGAGGCGAAGATGGGGCTAATGCAGTTCCAAACCTGGGAGGTAAGCCACACCAGAAATGAGGCCAACAATGAAGCTTATATTCTTGCTAGACATGCACAGGGAATCGATAATTGTGAAGCTTGGTTAGAGGATGTACCTTATTTCCTTTCTAAACAAATGCAATGTGGTGTAATGCAGATGGATATTTAATTTGATAATGAAGATTCAGTTTTCATAATTAAAAAAGAAATGGTGCTAGTAGTGAGCCCATGTGAAAGTGGCATTGCTCCAATCACAACCTGTCACCTTAGTAAGTCGTAAATAATATATATATATATATATATATATTTTTCGATAAGTAGCAAGTCATAAATAATGTTGTGAAAATAGTTGTCCTTAGCATTGCTCATTTAGTTAAGCATTTTTTTTCTTCTAATTCATAGGAAATTGAATGCTGGGAAGAATATATAACTCTTTAAACTTTTTTTCCCCTGATAATCAGCTGTTTAGACTTTAGATTATAGCAAACCTGAGACAATGCTCAGTTCTTAGTTGGAAAAGGTTAATTCTGATATTTACCTATTTAAAAAAAAAGGTTAATTCTGATATTTTCTTTTGTAGTCTTCTTTCTTAGCTTAGGTTCTGTCCATGGATTTGCATGTTTGGTTTTTTGCCTGCTAGGTTTTTCAGTGTACTTTGTCAATGGGTTTCTCCTACTGCTATTTTGTTTTACTCATTTTTATCACCTTTACTGAAAAAGGGAACTCTTTCTGATTTTAAGTTTACAAGAAATGACTTGTATTTTCATTTATTATGAAACTTTGCTGACTGAAAAGAATTACTATAATATTTACTTTAACTTATACTTTGTTGAGCAGCCACTCCTGAAATGAATATTTTGAAGCAGCTTGTGCCCACCAAACATCACTTCAGTGGTTTAACCAAGCATTGTAGAGGTAATGTAAATCCAATTTATGAGTTCAGATACCTTTTTAAATTCATTGATTTTTTATTTTTAAATTTTAAAAATGGCATCTAAATGACATAAGTGTTTTGTTCACTTGAATGCCACTTAAAACTGCTAAACTGTGATAACCAAAAGCAGATCTCAGGGCTAACTGTGGTATATAAGACATAAGAATTAGTATATGTGATGTTTTGAGTACAGAAAACCTAAGCCTTTTTGGGTAAATTTATCTAAAGCCAGTTTCTGTGTACTTGGTTTTCATCTTCTCTTCAGCACTGCGTTCTTCCTACCTCCATTCAGCCACAGATGCCTCAGTTGAAGTTCATTCTCCAGAGCAGGAGGTAGTGATTGCTTTGGGAAGCAATGTGGGAGACAGACTAGATAATTTTAATAATGCCTTGGAGTTGATGAACAAATCAGGCATAAATATTACAAGACATGCTTGTTTGTATGAAACAGCTCCGGCATATGTGACTGATCAGCCTAATTTTCTCAATTCTGCGGTCAGAGCCATTACTAAACTCGGCCCATATGAATTACTGGGAGTGCTTAAGCAAATTGAAAAAGACATGGGTCGTTCCAGTGGTATAAGGTATGGTCCAAGGCCAATTGACTTGGATATTTTGTTTTATGGAAAGTTCAAGGTCCACTCTGATATTCTTACCATACCCCATGAAAGAATTTGGGAGAGACCATTTGTAATGGCCCCTCTAATGGATTTATTGGGGTCATCTGCTGATTGTGATACAGTTACTTGTTGGCATTCCTTTTCACTGCTATCGGGTGGACTTTTAGAGTTTTGGGAGAAAATGGGTGGTGAATCCCTTATTGGAAAGGAAGGCATGAAAAGGGTTTTACCCATTAAAAGTGGTTTATGGGACTGGTCACAGAGAACCTCTGTCATGGGTATCCTTAATGTGACCCCAGATAGTTTTAGTGATGGAGGAAAGTTTGTCTCTGTGGAGGCTGCAGTTACTCAGGCCCGCTTGATGATTTCTGAAGGGGCTGATATGATTGATATTGGTGCTCAATCTACAAGGCCAATGGCCTCTAGGATATCCGCTGAAGAAGAATTAGATAGACTAATGCCTGTTTTAGAAGCTGTTGCAGAGATGCCGGAGGCAGAGGGAAAGCTCATATCAGTTGATACTTTCTATTCAGAAGTTGCTTCTGAAGCAGTCAGCAAAGGGGCTCATCTTGTAAATGATGTATCTGCTGGGCAATTAGATTCTAACATGCTTAGGGTGGTCGCTGGCCTTAGGGTTCCATATATTGCAATGCACATGAGAGGGGAACCACATACAATGCAAAATAGCGAAAACCTGCAGTATGATGATGTTTGTAAGCAGATAGCGTCTGAAATATACTCGAGGGTTAAGGATGCAGAATTATCAGGTATCCCAGCTTGGAGGGTAATTATTGACCCTGGAATTGGATTCTCAAAGAAAACTGAACATGATTTGGACATCCTAGTGGGATTACCCAACATTCGTGCCGAGATTGCAAGGAAAAGTTTTGGTGTCTCTCATGCTCCCATGCTGATTGGACCCTCCAGAAAGAAATTTTTAGGTCACATTTGCTCTCGAATTGCTGCAGGTGAGAGAGATCCTGCCACTATTGCTTGTGTCACTGCCGGTGTTTTGGGTGGAGCAAATATTGTACGAGTACATAATGTAAGAGACAACGCAGACGCTGTAAAGGTCTGTGATGCAATGCTGGAACAGAGGAGCACAAAAAATTTCTCTTGATGTTTGCTTTGTAATATGACGTTTATTTAGTTGACGCAGTGTTGTCAGCTTACAAAAGTGCATGGCATTAACCAGATTCTTTGTTTTTTTTTTTTTTTTTTTTTTTTTTTAAATCACCAACCATGTACTCAGAAATTTTGTTGTATTAATATTTTTCCTTCAATAACCTATTGGAGTCAGCAATATTCTCGTTGGTTTGTCAATCAGCTCCAACTTGAAGGCACTATGAATGTACAAAGGGTCATGGTATATGGCTGTTTTTATTTCTATTTAAAGCCAGAAAGAGAGAACATAAATTAGGGCATGAGATGAGAGATGAGCATCAATAGAATTGAATGAAGAAAGAAGTTTGGCTAGCTAGCTCTTCAACTATGGGAAATAGAACTTGATACTCCATTGATGTGTATGAACATCTCGGAAGAGACAGCATATTTTGATGTTCCATAATCACATAGTTTCCTATTAAGCCAAGCAACTTACATCCTTCTGCCAATTCTTACAAGTAAATTACAGGAGGCTAACAAACTTGGTCCAATCTTATTGTCAATCAGCATTTAAGAGATTAGCACCATTATTCAATTCTCAGTTTTCTGCGCCATTGACAGTGAAGCTAGCCATATAAAGATTGAATGTAAAACCGAAAATAAGAATGCATATAGCCAACGTGTGAACATAAAATCAAGATCATGGACAACTGCCACTAGCCATGAAACAGGAAGTGGTAATGAAATCAAAGCAATCAAACCATTCCACAAGTCTTATCAGAGAGGCAAATGCTCATAAAAATAAATAAAAAACTATTCATTTCCAATGCAAAGTTCTACACTGAGAATTGTGACAGGTTACAGAGATTTGATTAGAAAAACAATTAGGATTTTAAGAGAAATGATAATGAAAGCATTTCCCTTTCCCTCATCAAGTGCTCACTTTGGTTAGCTTAGAAGAACTAATCTTTCTGTTTCAAAACCTCAGCTTCAGCCCTTGCCATGGGATCATCCTTCATCTCTTCATCATCCTTTTCCCCTTCTCGATCTTGGGCCATTTTCTTTCGATGCAACTCTTCTGCAGCCTCCATTGCAGCCCGATTCTCTGCCTGAATTCTCTGCATTTCCTCTTCTTGCTGCTGCCTTTCGAACCATGTGTCAGCATCCGCCCAAACTACAAAAGATTGAAGCAAATACAGAAAAGATTAAAGCAGAAACAGAATTAATATGACAAGTTTCTTATTTTGAATGAGAAATTTGAACTATTTGTTTAAGCTATACAGAAATAAGAAGCAACAAATATTAACCAAAAGGTGGTTCCCGCACAACCTCCAACCCATTATATGTGATGATTTAGATAACTACCCATGTGTATTTTAATAGGTATAGTTCTGTAAATGTTATACTTAATGTTCTGAATTAAATTCAACCATGTTGCCTTAGAAGCTGTAATGTAAGCCACATGGTTGTGCACTTGTGCTGCATTGACAAATAAGTCAAGATGGTAGAATTAGCAAACCTAAAACATAAAACCTAAGTCACGCAGTTGAATTTAATTACAGAACCTAAGTCATAACACTAACAGTTTTGTACCCAGATTTTGCACTTTTAATTGCAAACTTATTTTTCAGGGTAAATTTGACCAGGGGAATCTAGGATACACAACTGGGACCAAAATATAACAAACCTAAGAAATTGAATATAAATTTTGCCCAACTTTTAATTACATAAACTAAAATAGCTCACATGATTAAAAACATTCATTCATGGACATTTGAAATTTCTTACCCCAATATAGGCACTAAATCCTAGGTATTGTACCTTTGTTTCCTTCAACCCACTCAGATAATCCACATGTATTTCACAGGTATAACACCTCAAGTTCCCTAATTAAATCCAACCATGTGACCTTAAAAGTTGTAACCATACATACACAAGGAAGTGCATTGGTCAATAATCCACAATGTTGTGTTGCATTGACCATCAAGTCACTCCATTAAACTTAATTAGGAGGACATAGGACAAACCCTGAACCTCAGACATGGCACACCACATAGAATGACTTTACCATTGGACTATCACTTAAATTGAACCCCAGCTAAAAAAAATTACAATTAAAGAGCTAATGTGATTAAAAGCATTCATTGATAGATATCTAAAATCACAGGTAGGATCAGATTCTTAGAAGTGTAACTTAGATTCTCCAATTAAAATCAATTTTAGAAATTGCAACCATACACAAAGAGATGCATTTGCCCATCTGCCAACAAGTCTCACGGTTGCTTGTAACTCAACCGGCACCTCCTTATATCTCCAACAGATACGTCCACAGTTCGAATCCCCCCTCGCCCATTGTAACTATCCAATTTATCAACAACAAAAACAGCCAAGTAACTGTAATTAAGTTTTGCACTTGCTTCGAATCACAAACGTGTTTTAGAGGAAAATTCTTACCCCAACAAATATAGGCACTAAATCCTAGAAGCCCAGAACCCCAAAACTTGAAAAGATCATAACTTTATAACAAGAGTAGCATTTAACAAATAAAAAACCACAAATAGACAATACCCAATTCACAAAAAAGAGACAATGATACAAATAAAGTAGTGAAATAGAGAGAGAAGCAATAATCCAAAAGTGGGCAAAAGGGTAAAGAAACATACTGGGCTGTGCGGCCCAACCCTGCTCGCCACCCTTGATGCGTTCAGGGAGGGCGTAGTTGACAGTGAGGACACGGCCATAGAGCTCAGCACCATCCATGTTGTCCATGGCGGCGGTGGCGTCTTCTTTCTCTAAGAAAGTGACGAATCCGAAGGAGCGGTGCTTCTGAGTGGCTTGGTCCAGAGGGGTCTTCACGTCTTTTATGTCTCCGAATGGTATGAACGCAGCGTGGAGTATTGACTCGTTTACTTCCTCTGCTAGTCCTCCCACGTATAGCGTGGTCTTCTGTACTGGTTGTGTTGCTTGTACTTGTTGCGCCATTGTTTTTGTTTTTTTTTTTTAACCTGTGAACTCTGAATTCTAAGCTGAAGTACCTTCGTCTCCTTTGGTTGTCTTTTCCAGAAACAGGTGGTGGGTTGTGTGTATTTATACTTGTTTTACTGCCACATTATATATAATGGGCTTTTGGAGGGCATGTTGTTGTTGTTTTGGTGTTGGGTCTTGGATGGATGGGTGGCCCATGCTGTGTTAAAACTCTTTCTTCCTTTCTTTCTTTCTTCTTTTGTTCCCGATTGGATAACTTACAATGATAAGAAATGAGTGATATGAATATTGAACATTTCTGTTGTTAACACTAGGAGGTGTTAATTGAATTACAAGGTTTTTGGCAGCGTATATTGTGTTAAACATTTGAAATCTCTCTCTTAAATTAGATTTTAAATCATATTGTGTTAAAATTCTTTCTTTCTTTCTTTCTTTTTTGATTTCCGATTAGATAGTTACAACTTACAATGATAAGAAATAAATGATATAAATGTTGAATGCTTTCATTGTTGACACTAGGAGGTGTATGATCTGTTTGGATATCGCTTATTGTTGAATTGAAAACTGAAAACATTGTAACAAAATAATTTTTAAATGCGTGAATAGTACCATGTAACCTAATTTTAAAGTTGTTTTTGCTGAAAAAAGTACTTGCGAGTCCTATGAACAATGCCATGGGACCCACCATTTTTTAGCAAAATGTAGAAATGTGTGTTTCAACTGCACGTTTAACGTGCATTCCAAACGCACACTTAGTTGAGTTAAAAAGTTCTTGATGGCTTATGTGGGTACCTAGGCATGCACGGAACGTCCTAGGCATGCATGCAACGTCCTAGGCCGTCCTCAGACAGCTTTGCAACGTCCTACACATACTTGGCTATGTCCTCGGACGGTTTCGTAGGAGTCCCACATCAAAGGAAAACCCCCCCACTTGTTGCCTTATAAGCTTTGAAGAGAAGGAAGTAGTGTACCATTAATTTATAGTTATTCGAATAACTAAACTATTGGTACACTACTTCCTTCGCTTCAGAACTTATAAGGCAGCAAGTGGGGGGGTTTTCTTTCGATGTGGGACTCTTAGGACACAGTCTGAGGACGTAGCCAAACATGCTTAGGACGTTGTAAAGCCGTCCAAGGACGGCCTAGGACGTTGCATGCATGCCTAGGACGTTCCGTGCATGCCTAGGTACCCACAGCTTATATTGTGTTAAACATTTGAGATCTCTCTGTCTCTCAAATTAGATTTTAAATCATATATTTTAGGAGAAATTTAGATTAAACCTTACAGTTTTTAAAAATTGCAAATTATACTTTGAAGTTTATGACTGTTACAAATATAAATCCAATAGTTTCATATCTAACCCTATATTTTTAAAATCAATTTTTTTTTATAGATATTGTAGGATTTAAAATCTTTGACGTTGGCTATATTATGATTTTTGTTTTTTTACTATCAAGTCAAGATATCAATTTTTTTTTTTTTTTTTTTTTGGTGTATGTGGGATTTAAACCCAATATCTTATTCAACAACAAAAAACTTTACCAATTAAATTAACTAAAATCCACAAATTTGTATCAATTTAAACCATCAACTTTTTGAATTTGATTTTAAGGTTTGATTGCATGCTTTAAATTCATATGATTTTAAAAGTATAGGGTTTGATTTGAACTCACAAAACAGTTTTGATTTGAAAATTTTCAAAATTAATTTAAGAACGTCCATAAAGTATAGAATTTGTAATATAGTTTTCCTTTTTTTAATAATTAATTATGAATATTAAGAAATAGATTAATTGCCTTATAAGTATGAGTTCCAAACTGATCTGAAAAAATATTTGACAAACACAAACTGAAAATTATAGAGAAAGCTATAGAAATATGGAGTTCTATTATTTGTTGAGAGATACAAATGGTATGCACTCTTTATATAGAAAACAAAGATGCATGGATACAAAAGAATAAGAAGATCCTAGAAACTAACATGACCATGAGTGTCTAGTATAACAAAATGGGCATCTACAAATTTTACCACTTATAGACAAATGTTTAACCAAAAACATTTTTGTTTTTGTTTTTGTTTTTTTACCATGTGAAAGTTACAAAGTTCTAGCACTAGTCTGACTACAATGTTCTCTAGTACATGTCCCCAATAGATATTTACAAAGTCAATTATCATGCACAATTGTCCCTTTACTGTTTGTAAAGGTCCCCAACTCTTCTTGTATGTTTATCTTTCAACTTTTATGAAAAGAATACATTGTTATCACACGGGCATGCTTTTATGCGTTGGTGTCATGATGAAGTGCCAAAATTATCTGAAGAAGAAACCTTAGAATCAGGTATTCCATATAGTTAGTGAGTAGTTAATTGAATTCTGGTAATGGCTCCATGCTCCCATGGTCTCACTAACAAACGGCAGCAAATTAATTTGTTCCTTTTCAGCCCCCACCCCCCAAAATATAATGATCTTTGTGTTGGTTTGATTTTTTAAAAGGTGGGGGCTTGTTGGTGGCCAGATTTGAATGTCATAACCCTCAAAATAATGATGGGCCAGCAAGTTGGCTGCTGTTCTGTCATGTATAGCTCCATACAAAGAGGACTTGATTTATGAACAATTTCTGGATGTTGATAAGTCCTTTTGTAGGAAGAACCGGACCCCTGTCCCAAGTTCAGATTAAACCCAACTGTGAATTAGTGACAGTGATATAAGAGCTTCATATCAATTTAAATTGGACTCTAAGTGAACTGAGAATGAGACATTTTATGCTCTTAATTGCAAGCTTGAAAAGGTTTGGGTCACCAAATATACTATCACATTTAAAATGGTGGCTATCTCAGGTGCAATTGAAATGATGAACACATTCTTCATGTTTGATCATAACATCATGACAGTTCTTTAATTGATATCACTCTAATTATTCAAATTTTGTGCTACAATATAAAAGGATCGGCATGCTATGTCTTCAATCATCCATATGCCAATCTAAGAATCGCATTCCACATGCTTCCCTATTAATATGTGAAGTTTTATAACTATGACAATTTCAGAGAAACTTGTGCGGAACAAATACCCAATTCCCGAAATTGATATCCTCAAAATTATTTCAAAATTTGTGACAACTCCTTACAGCAGCTAACCAGTGAAAATTTGTATTGCATTACTTCTTCCGCAAATACAAGAAGCCAAGTACCACAGAGACACTGACGACTGCTACAGGAACAACCCAGTATTGCTTTGTCAAATCCATTAGCCTCTGAGCATAGTCTGTTTGCTTCTTGGATGAAATTTCAAGTTGTGGGATGTAAGTTGTGTCAAGCTCACCAATGCAAAAGGTCTCCATGAGCTCCTTTGCACTTTTGCTGTGTCCAGCATCCTCAAATTCCTCTGTGGCATCTTTCCCTTCAATGAAATTAAAGCAAAACACATTAATAATTCCATCCATAACATTGGTAGTTAATTTATTAACTTGAATATATCATGATTCAGTTCAACTTTATCAGAAATCATCCATTAGGAAGTATAAGAAAAATACCTGTAGCAGCAAGGACTACATCGTCCCCACCAGGGTGCTCGTCTAAATAAGTTGTCACATCATATACCTGGGCATGACAAAAAACACTTGACATAAATATCAAGAGAGTCATTTGAAGCAAGACACTAATATATATGCATCAATGACCATTCAAAACTTTCAGATATGGGACACCTTTTACCTAGGTGCCCCAAACACAAGCAGCCCTGAAGGGGAGACAAACTATTACCCCAGGGCTGATTTATATGCTATTGAGAGCAGAGGAAATACGATAAACAGTGCAGCCCCCAGAGGGAAGCTGCAAAAGACCAAATATAAAATGTAAAGAACAAAACAACAGCAGAGAAGAATAATCATGCCAATCAACCACAACTATGTATATAATGTGTAGTTAATTAGGTATCACCACTTCATTCTATGGAATTGTCATTTTTTTCATGGGTAAATTGCATCAAAAACCACTGTTTCAATAAAATGAGCCCCTGGATTCCAATGACAATTGACAAACAAGGGGGAGGAGGAGAAGGGGGGGGGGGGGGGGGTTGTTGAAGAGAAAGGGAAAAGAATATACAAGCACAATACTAAGGTAATCCTTCAATAAAAAGAGAGCTTTAGTACTATCATAGTCAGATTTAGCACACCTTCAGAATTAATGTTCCAATATTGTTACTTACATGGGCTACTTGAGACCATAAAACTTATACTTTACAAAGGCAGCATAAACTGGCACACAGTTCTAGCAATGGAAAAAAGCCATCCAATGAAACTGAAAAGAAGTCTATATTACTACGTAAGAAATTCTGATTGATTTATTTTTCTGTAGATTAAATAACATTATGATGCATGACACACGGACAAATGTCAATGCAAAAGAAACAATATTCATAGGTTGATCAAGACGTCTATCCCCATCTACAAGTAGAGTTTATAGTTCTAGGTCCTTTTTCTAGGAGGAAAATGTAGATTAGACACAACAATGATGACAGCATAACCAGGCTGGAGGAGAGAGTACAGCAACCACAGTGCAAGAGAAAGAGAGTGTGCATGTGTGTTCTCGATATGTGGGGTTCTGAAGGACCATGCATATTGACCTAAGTAAGATTATGCATGCAGTATGCAAATTTGGCATGAAACGGAGCCTAGAACTATCAGTTTGATAACTTCCACCAAGAAAGATCTTCAAGGGGTTTTAAGAATTTCTTGCAAGTGGAAACATATCATAAGTTCCAAAGAAAACAAAGCAACTTCTCTGTCCAAAGATAGAGGGGGGAAGTCAATAGAAAGCTTACTACACCCAGAAAACTGAGACACTCAGCTCATCCAGAAACCACTTGCTGCACAAGTATGCATATAATGCCGACAAAATAACCAAGCTCATATAGATTTGAGTCCTCACTCATTACTCAAGGCAGGGTGTAAAGTGACAAGGTGCAAGATTTCTGAATATGCAGAACAAGAATCAGCAACATCAGAGGTACAAGGTTCCTTTAGTCAATATAAAATTGTTTTTTTTTTGATAAGTGTCAATATAAAATTGTATAGGTAACTTTGACATAATGTAACAAACATTGTTTCTGCGAGTGAGTTGCATCATACTATAAGTTAGATATACATCTCAATAACATACAAAACCCTAACTTCCAACTGTCACATCAATTTATCCAGGAGAAAAACAGAGAAAATGTAATTTTCATTTACTATATACATACCGAGGCAAGGGCCTAAACCAAACATGTGACAAATAAACAACATAATGACCTATCAAAACAACACAATGAGAAGTTTGTACTTTCTGCTCCCTTTATTAGATGATAAATTGCATTTATAAAGCGCATGGGGCA
The DNA here is from genome assembly GCA_030445155.1 of Quercus variabilis. Classification (NCBI taxonomy): domain Eukaryota; kingdom Viridiplantae; phylum Streptophyta; class Magnoliopsida; order Fagales; family Fagaceae; genus Quercus; species Quercus variabilis. The sequence goes on from CP129447.1 coordinate 72,536,596, forward strand.
CAACTGGTTTGCACAGGATGTATATAAGACAAACACCGAAAGCCAATTTCCACCACTACATTGTCTAGAAATAAGCCTTCAAGTCTTCAAACAAGCCAATAGTCAATAGATCAACCACCATCCTTGGCATAACCCACCTAATCCCAAACAAACATAACAACAAATCTACAGCTTCGTTTGGATTCTCCTGTGTTTGCGTTTTTTTTTTTTTTAGCTCATTGCCTCCCATGAACAGTGCAAATAGGCATGTGAACAGTAATTTTAAAAGTGAACAGTCACCAAAAAAATAATATTTTATTGTTTCCAGCAAAATAAGCCAAATGCACACTACATCTCCAGATTTAGTTTTTTTTTTTTTTTTTTTTTTTCCCTTCTTAGAATACTTATCAAGTAAGCCTAACAATTTTTAAAAGATAGTTGAACAAACATATCTACATGCATTTGTGAGTAGTATAAATATAGTTTCAGACATTTATTTCTAGGATAAAAGAAAAAAAAAAGATACAATAGAAAATTTATCATCAAATTCTTCAAGCTATTGTATCAGTTTTATGGGAAATTACAAAGCAGGAAATGTCCTAAAAAGACACCTCCAGAACAAGACATCAAATCAATCCACATTAGTCTCATGCAATCCTACCACACCTATATTGACATCCCTCAACTGAATTTATGTCCTATTAATTTAAACACATATATCCCACATTAAAATATACATACATGTATCATTGATCAACAAATAACAATTCATAAGGATGGTGAGATCAAAGATGAAGCAAATCATTGGATAAGAGCATGATGAATGAAATGAGGAAGTGTATCAAGAGTATTGTGTGATCGTAGAATGCCTATTAAGTTAAAAATTTAAGTTTTAGAAGACTACAATAAGAACAGCCAATGAAAAAACACGCTTTTAAAACTTAGTGTAGCTGATATGAGAATGTTAACATAGACAAAGTGAAAAATACAATGAAAGATAAGTTACAACAAAAAGAAATTCAATTAAAGCGATTAATAAATAACATATTCATTGATGGAAAGAGTTATTTGAGATGGTTTTACCAAGTGCACATCTTGTAATGAAATGAAGTTTATAGGCTATTGGGCTTTATAAACAACAAAACCCATAAGAAATTTGAGCTCCAAACATAAGATTCAGAAACTTATACATACCATAGAGCAACTTGTACTCAAGGACTAAAACTTAAACAGCAAAACAGATCTCATAACAAAGTTAAGCATAAACCCACAAAGCAAAGATTTTGAAAAGCAAAAAAAGGACCCAAATAGCTTATAAAGATAATCTAGTAGCTTCAAAGACAAAAAACCCACTAGCTCATACAAATAAAAAAAAGTGAAAAAAGAGAAAAAGATGTGTACTTTGCCATCGATGACGACCCAACAGTCATCTTTGGTGTTGTGTTCAGAGGCTTCTTGCATTGAATAGAGCTTCGAGAGAGTCGGCATCGTTGATGGGTTGTTGGGTTTTTTGTTTTTCTGGTCAGGTCAACTTCTAAGCCTTAGAAATTTCTTCTGCGTGTGTGTCTCTCTCACAGACTCACACCCTGCTCTGTTCAATTAGGCTGCGTTTGGTAGTGTTAAAAAAACGGGTTTTATAGGAACAGATGTGGGAGAGGTTACTGTTTTATTGGGCTGGGCCTTAATGGCCTAAATACCCATTTAATTGGAGCTATCTAAAGTCTAAACATGGCTTCCAAAGGAAAAAAAAATATCTTGAGAGATGGGTTTATTCATGGAGTGCTCACAAGTGGTTTTCATGGCGGAAACATAAGATTATTTTTCTCATAAATCAGTCTCATAAGCAAAAAAAATTTCCGAAAAATCAAGTGAGATAAAATAATAGGATATAAAAAAAGGAAGCTTGATCCTCCCTTCCGGAATATTTTAGTGGTGGGCTCAATAAACTTTAAAAAATGCATCATAAACATGGAGATTCCATGTTCTATCCACTATATTACAGCTCTTTAGGGTTTTTGGGATGTCTCATGGGAAGAGAAGTAATCCGGCCAAACGAATGGACGCCTAAGTTCTAAGTTCAATCCATCTATCTATATATATTTAAAAGATGAAATATAATATTTATTGTTATTACGTTCTTGTTGAGGCATGTCAACGGCCACATTATCCACCCATTTCTAACATTTTTTTTTAACTCTTTTTTTTTTCTTATTAATTTCTCAACTTAATGTTATACTTCCTCCAACTTTTTTCCTCCCTTTTACCTTTCATCTCCCCACTATTACCTATCTTAATATCACTTTTCATTAATCCCTTCTATCTTTCTTTATTTTGGCTTTTCTTATTCCCCTCCTCTTATTATAAATTTGCAATTCTCTATTTCATTATAACATAGTTTTCCCACACACATGATGTTATTTCGTTCTCTGTCTCTCTCTCAAATTTTTTTTTTCATTTTTTTGTGGATTTTTTTTTCTTGCATCTCTACTTTAAGTTGATGATTTTTTTTTTTTTTTTTTTTTTTTGCATTATTTGGAACTCTACTTTGGGTTAATGTGATTTCATAGATATAATCCTCTTGCATTATATATAAAGGTAGTATATAAAGAATATAATATTATTTTATTACATAACATTACATGACTTGGATAATTTGGATTTATTACAGCATTTTTTATTTTTACTTTTTTTTTTCTCATATTATTTTCTATAAGTTTCTTATTATTCTCTCTCTCCCTCTTCATTTTTTTTTTCCCTTTTTTGCAGCTTTGCTTTATATTGATGAATCATTGTATTTTTTAGTTCATGAAATGAAATAAGGTGTTTCTACCTCTAGTTTCGGATGAGCCTCTCCCAATTATGTATGGTAATGGAATGGGGCGGCTTGTTTGGACCAAGTACTCTCTCTCTCTCTCTCTCAATTTTGGTTTGATTTTTGTTTGAGTTAATACTTGATTATTTTGGAAGTAAGAATTTGAATTCATATCAAACACAATCTTGGCTATGTTAATAATAGATTGACATTTAGTCCATTTTGGTCCACTCATCAATTTGGTTCGGTTCGGTCTACTTCAGTCCACTTCAGTCAATTTTGGTCGAATTCAATCTACTTCAGCCCACTTTAATTCAACTAGGTCCATTTGGTCTACTTCAGTCAATTCAGTCCAATTCGGTCCATTCAGTCTACTTTGGTCAATTCGGTCATGTTCAGTATATTTTGTCCAATTTCGTCTACTTCAGTCCAATTTGAACCATTCGGTCCATTTAGTACACTTCAATCTATTTGGTCCAATTTAGTCCACTTAGGTCTATTCAGTCCAATTCGGTCCATTCTTTCCAGTTTCATCTATTCGGTCCAATTTCGTCCATACTGTCCACTTAGCTCTATGCGGTCCATGCAGTCAGCTTAGCTCTATATGGTCCACTTTGGTCTATACAGTCTATTCGGTCGATTTGGTCCATTTTAGATCACTTTGGTCCAATTTTGGTGTACCCACTTAAGCATGGCAAAATACAAGTTTGGGTTGAGAATACTATTAGTTATTTAAGTAATATCAATTGTAATTATATATGATCTCCTTAAGAGAATGAGAATTTGAATAATAACTTTGAAATTTGAAAATTTTAATTATACCAAAATAAATTAGAAAAATAAATGCATAATAAAAATAGTTAGAAGAATATGAAGCATTCCAGAGAAATGGATCCTATTAATTTATTTATTATTTTATGGTGTAAGTAGTTGTGTGACCCATGTTTGGGGGTATTTAATATTTTTCCTATCAGAGTTTTGGACATGTATTACTTAAAGACAAAGTTTAACTATAAAATTGGTTGTAGTTTAAGACTACAAACTCACTCAATAAAATAAATATTACTACATATTTTGAAAATCTAACATTTGAATTGCATGTTCGTTACGCTCTTAATACACATGTCAAATTTTGTGTCAATGAGATATTATTTACTATATGATCTATAAGTTTATATTTTATGCATAATTTTCAATTATAAAAACTTGCCATTTAAAAAATTTATTGATGACATAGCTATTGATCTTTAATTTTCTTGAAATTTTGTAAGTATGGAAGACATAAAAAGAAGATGTAATTCGATGGTGGATTTAGGCTACAACCAATTTTGTAGCTTAACTTTGTCCATTACTTAATGACAGTATTCATTTTTACTTTCACTTTTTTTTTTTTTTTTTTTTTGAGAAAGAATATTGACTCAATTTGGTTAACAATTTTGACAGAAATGGCTAGTGGACATTAATACCTTTTTGATAATAAAGTAGACATTAATATGTAACCATTTACAGGGTTTCCAATGCTCCACCACTTTATGGTAGGACAGGTTATTTATTTTTTTATAAACTTCAATCTTTATTGAAAGGGGAAAAGACTAACAAAGACAGCCATCTGCCACACAAACCTCCCAGATAGTTTGAGGCAGGCTGTGGTAGGACAGATTATTAGACCATAGATAAGAATCTAATAAATCATCATATATAAAGTTTCCAATGTTCCACCACTTTATGGTAGGACAGACTATTAGTCCATAGATAAGAATCTAATAAATCATCTTTTCCATGGACCACGGTGGCTACAAATTTTCATTAATCCAATAACTTTAATTACCTTCGAGAATCCAATTATAAATTGAATATTTTTTCTGGAGAATAAAAAAAAAAAAAAAAGATTTCCATATTGGCATTGTGATGTTAAGATTTCTATGTGTTTTTTGGTCATGTTACTATTTTTGCGTCTGACAGTCTGACTTAGCAACTTTTTAGCCACCCAAGTGTAATTTCAAACTCTTCATTGAATATCGGCCATTTTTTACCTAACATGGAATATTGGACACAATCACTTATAAAATGTCGGTAAATCAGTTACATAATATTTTTTCAATATTTTGCTGTTGCTTAGTTTGACTTATCTCCAATACCTTTTTTAAAGGAATTCTCTTTTGTTTTAATGAGAAATTGCCGCATCAACCATTAACTAAATAAAATGTGGGGATTAAAACTCACTACCATTTGCCATTGTATATTTAAAACAAAAGGATATGTCCAGTTAAAAAAGTATTGGTGGTAAGCCAGACCCGCTCCAAAATGGGTCCCTTGGGAAACATTCCCTTGGTTATACTTTCAGTTCTTCTCAGTGTTACTGCCATTATTGATGCTTGTTCCAATGGAAGATGCAAGGTCTTAACTCTTTATTCCATGATATATAGTATCATTGCACAAAAAGTGACATAAATTTGATGCATAATTTCAGCTAATGTTGTTGTATTTTTCTGTTATAGCAGCTCCTAGAGGAATGCTCATCAACTGCAGATTGTGCGGCTGGCCTATTGTGCGGCGCTTGTCCTACGAGATTTGATAATGAAAGATGTATAAGATCAACCTTTACAGACCAATTCAAGCTGATGGTACTCTCTCTCCTTCTCAAAGTAAAAATTTGTCAAGCGTCTTGTAGCTCATTAAAATTGTTCGGTTATCCAATAGAAGAGAACCTTAATTCAAATCTCCTTACTCCCCACACGTTGTAAGCCAAAAAAAAAAAAAAAAAAAAAATCCATAGAAAATTTTGAAATATATACCATTCTCTGTCAATAAAGCTCAATCCCAACAACAACTAAAAATCAGCTACTTTATTTTATTCTCTATAAATGTAAAGTATTTCAAAATGGTTATATCAGCTATCTTTCAAACCATACTCATTTTGATTACAAGGTTGTCAAAAACTAATTTTGAATCTCATTCTATTATGAAGATTTTGTAGACTTTTTTATGATGTTGATCTCTCTTTGTGATTGCAAACTATTGGAAATCCAAATCCATGTTATTGGTTCTATGTATTTGATTCACTTATTGTTGTCTTTTGAACAACACTACATTGATCTTCGAAAACTTTGAAGAGAAAGCAAAATGAAGAGGAAAACCTTAGCAATTGATTAAAAGATCAATGATTAGTCTATGTGTATTTGGCAACCAAATAAAATTTGCTTTTTGCTTAAATTATCTACCGTTTGTCCTACACTACTTTTTATCTCAATTTTATTCAAATAATCTAACTTTCAGTTTTTTAGAAATAAGCTAATTTTTAGCTTTTTGTTTCACATTATGCAAATAAGGTACTCTAAATAAGCAATTCTTACTAATTGTTGAATTTTGAATTGGGATGAACATAGATGTATCTTATTCAATGGGCCAGTAAAGAAATACTAGTCACTACTTGAATTTAGGATGTTGGCTTTTCATGAAGTTCAAACTTTATTTCCAGTCATACTATTCTCACTTTAAAATAAAACACTAACCAACTTAATTTGCAACAGAACAATTCTTTACCTTTCAACAAATATGCATATTTGACAACCCACAATTCTTTTGCCATTGATGGAGAACCATCCCATACCGGGATTCCTCGACTTGCATTGCCAAATCAAGAAGACAGTATCACACAACAGCTAAATGTGAGTCCATACATTCATAGATCGTTTTGATAAAGAGTAAAACTTGGGTATTCCTCAAGCACTGTACCTAAGGTTCTCCAATTAAATTTAAACACATGATTGCATTGACTTTAATTTTCCTTGGGGAAGAACGGAAACATTGTTTGTGTCATATTGGTCAATGCAATTATGCGTTTAAATTTAATTGAAGCATCTAAAGAACTATACTTGAGTTCTACCCTTTGATAACTTACTTATACTCTATATATAATTGATAATTGTCTTTTTGCAGGATGGAGTTCGAGCCTTAATGTTTGACACATATGACTTCGAGGATAACATTTGGTTGTGCCATTCATTTGAAGGGGAATGTAATGACTTTACTGCCTTTGTAAGCAATTCATAAACCCTACTTTCAAGCACAATATAATTTAAATTATGCTCTACAGAAGAAAATTTGGTGATATGGTTACAAATTTATATAGAGAGTTGATAGCTTGTACTAAGTATAAAAGAGAAAAATGGTTTATAATGTTTCAATGAACTAATTTATGGTAACAATAATGCTGGTTTCGACTCTTTGCTTTTCACAGAGCCCTGCTATAGACACTTTGAAGGAAGTAGAAGCCTTCTTAGCAGCAAATCCATCAGAAATTGTGACCCTAATTTTGGAAGACTATGTAGAGTCCCCAAATGGATTAACAAAGGTTTTTAATGCTTCTGGTTTGATGAAGTACTGGTTTCCAGTGTCAAACATGCCTCAAAATGGTCAAGATTGGCCTCTTGTCAAAGACATGGTAGCTAATAATCAAAGGCTTATTGTCTTCACCACAGAGAGAAAAAAGCAAGAAAGCGAAGGAATAGCTTATCAATGGAACTATATGGTCGAAAATATGTGTAAGTCCCCTGTTTTATGTCAAGAACAGAAACAACATGATGTTCCATTAAACAAATTTTATGTCAGATTTAAATTACACTCTTTAAAATTTTTTATTTTCATCCCCCATGTCGTCTGTTTTCAACATAAGGGATAAAAATGAAAAAAAAAATAATAATAAAAAAATGGGTAAAAGTACAGTTATACCCAAAAAATAAATAAATAAATAAAGCTTTAAAAGAATAAGTACATAAGCTGAATAAAAAGCTTAATTTCATCCTACTGGCTACTGCTCATCCAAAATGAAAACAGCCCAAACATAAAGGATCAAAATTGGAATTCAGTCTACATGAAGAACATAACAATTGGATGATGCTCCTTAATATATGTAAAGTGTAGCATTCTTTCTATTTAATATTGATAGTGCTATGAATTTTGAGTTTCTTTTGTTTTAAGATTTGCAGATGGGGATGATGGAATGAATTCAGGAAGCTGTCCTAACCGTGCGGAGTCAGCAGCACTCAATGACAAAACAAAGTCTTTGGTTCTGGTAAATTACTATAAGTCAGTTCCAATTATGAAAAGCTCGTGTGAAGATAATTCACCAGAGCTCCTTAATATGCTTCAAACATGTTATGGAGCAGCTGGTAACCGATGGGCTAACTTTGTTGCTGTTGACTTCTACAAGGTAAAGCTATTATTTTTCCATCATGGGGGTTTCTCCTATAGGAACATGAAGTTTGGTTTGGGATTATTGTTATAGTTATTGTATATTGATGCAGAGGAGTGATGGTAGAGGAGCATTTCAAGCTGTAGACAGATTGAATGGGAAGCTATTGTGTGGCTACGATGATGTGAATGCATGCGCGGTAAGATGTCTTTTACCCAACTTGATTGCAGTATGCAATACATACATAATAGATACTAGCATGGTTCATACGTCTAGGAGTAAGGAGAGACACTTATTTTCAATTTTTCTTGCAGCCTGGATCGTTGACAACGTTCAATCCACAGGAACCAATACAGAATTCTAAAATGGCAGTTTGAGCTTTGAAGTAATTTTGACCCTATAATAATGAGAATCCTTGTGTAACTACATGGTGGGGTGGCATGTACGTTAGGAGGTCTGATAAGAGGGCATGATGGGTAGTATTTATGTTGGAATAATAAATTGCTGTATTTCACCTTGTTCAATTATGGTTGGCTATGTTCCCTTGTAAATTAAGCTCAGACAGACCAAATTCAAGGATTTGGAATTAAAAGAATTGGATTAGTTTGCTTGAGTGAAGTTCTATAAAGACATAATTTGTGAGAAAGAAAGAAAGGAGGAAAAAAGCAGAGGCTCTCTTGCTCCAACAAGATGGATAATAAATTTCAAATAACATCTTGAAACCTTTGTTGGAGGGTAACTTAGAAACTCATTTGACTTGAATAACCAATACATAAGAGTGAGTTTGGGTTGCATCTGAGTGTTCCAATGCTCTGGATGCGACATGGAAATTATAGGTGTTCAAAAATGGTCACATGTTACTTTCGTGTCCCATCCAGAACACTGAAGCACTAAATAAAAGCCTTACTCCAATTTTTGGCTGCCTTTATTCAAAACAAGATTTTCAAACTCTTACCCCAAAATTTTCAACCCTTAAACATATTTTGTATCAAAATCATAGAATATATAATCTTGGATGGCCAAACCAAATTCACACATAATTTCATGTACTAAGTTTAGCACAAATAACTTGTAAAGTGTGTGCAACTAATAACAACATGAGATACATATGAGGTGATATATGGATAGTAATCAATCACAAAATCTATATTATTCATCACATAAATTTGAAAGTGACTATCACCTAAAGAGTTACATCAAAGAGTGTGTGCCCTTTTTGGTACTATTCGTGGTCCCACTTTACTATTTCAGCTAATGTTTATCTTTATCTACAATACTTTTAGCAAAAAAATTTCAATTTTAGGCTGTGTTTGTTTCGTGTAAAACATTTTCCGGAAAATATGTATTTTCCGGAAATGTTATTTTTCGGAAAAGGAAAATATTTTTAAGTGTTTGGTTGATTTATGAAAATTGTTGTGGAAAATATTTTCATGTGTTTGGATGTATTCGGAAAATGCTATTTTCTGAAAAAATTTTCACATTTTCTCAGCATCCAAACAAATTTTATTACAAAAAATTTCAACACCACAACCAATTGAACAACAAATTCCAGCAATAAAAACATAACAACACAACAACAATAAATTCCGGCGACAAATTCCGGCAACAACACAACAACAACAATACTAAATTCTGGCATTAACAACACAACAACAACAATACTAAATTCTGGCATTAACAACACAACAACCACAACAATAAACATTCAGTTCATCAAAAAAAAAAACAAAAACAACAATCAAACTTAAAAAAAAAAAAAAACGGAGAGATCGAGGAAGACGCCGACGACGGCGCGGCGCGGCGCGGTGCGACTCGCCGGTGCGAAGAGCGCCGAAGCATGAGGAGATCGAGGGCGATGGTTCGAAGTCGAGGTCGAAGGCGATGGTCGTCGATCTCGGTCTGGGTCTCGGTCTGGGTCTGGGTTGAAGATCGGTGGGTCGTGGGTCGACGGCGAGTGGCGTTGGGTCGTCGGTCTTCGTGGGTCGACGCCGAGTGGCGGTGGGTCGCCGGGTCTGGGTCTTCGTACGCCGAGTGGTTCGTGGCTCTCTGTTCTTCGTTCTTCCTTCCTCTGTTTCTTCCTTCCTCTCTCTCTCTCTCTCTCTCTCTCTCTCTCTCTCTCTCTCAATTTTTTCCGGAAATAGTTTGAAGGGAAAATAGGTACTGAAATTGATTTCCGTTGGGTAACGGAAAATTTGTAAGTGATTTTCCGGAAAATAGAATTTTCCGGAACACCCAAACACGCGGAAATGGCGAAAATCATTTCCGGAAATGATTTTCGCCCGATTCAAACGCAGCCTTAGCAAAATAAACAGATCCTAAATAGACCCTTAATGTCATAATATTCCATCTATCTTAATTTTAGATTTATGCATTTGTCAAAAAATATTATACTTTTGCTAACTACTTATATATATAGCTAGGAGTATCATGAGGCTAACTCCAAAAATGTAGCTCCAAAAATAATTTCAATACTATTTTAGTGCTCATTTTTTAGAGCTAAGCTCAAGAAAATCCTCTCTACATTAGAACTAGTACTATGCCCATGCGATGCACAGCTTAATAAAAAATATTTTGATAATATATTAAATAGAATAACAATTAAAATGAAAAAAAAAAAAAAATTAAGTTACATGGAAGATCTATATTATGTAAGTTCAATTTTGGTATTTTTTTTTTCCAAAAAAAAAATATATATATATATATATATATATATATGTAGGGTAGGGATTTGTGGCCCAAGCCCAAAACAATTAATTTGTAGAGTGTGAGTGAAAGAGCTAGGTTAGGTATAGGATCAACAATAATGAACCACAACTTTCAAGCATACACCAACATGAATTTACACGCAAAGAAGGAATATCCGAAGAGCTATCTTCTTCATTATCTTATGAACACAGATATTAGGGTTACAGTTAAGTTCTTTTTATTTTATTTTCCTCTCCCCCTCCGTTAGGAGCTTCTTTCCTTTATATATCCTCCCTTCTCTTCATCTCTATCGTCCACTTGTACCTCATCCGTGAATCTACTTAAGTACGTGTCACGTCAAGCATTTTCTTTAGTTCTGTGTGAGTGGCCGTAGATGAGGATACACTGTTCAGGGGTCTTCTCCACATAAATGCGGCTAGAAAAGTTGCTGCAGAGCATTAAATACAGTGGTAGCAGCTTTCCCTTTAGATATTTCTCCATTCTTATTGTTTCCCAGTGTACTTAGAACTTATCTTGATCAGGTGGAGTTCTCGGAAGATCATTTTGACCCTTTATACGCTTAATTGATCTATACTATTCGCGTCAGAGGAATATAACCTCTTTAGACAGAAGATGTCTTCTTTGGATTGTAATCATTCTTCCTTCTGAGGGTCCCACTTCCAGATGGGCCCTGCCCTTACCATTTCCTTCTTCTTGGTCGCACAATAGCTCTCATATAGGCTCTCGGCCCGCTATGTTGGACTGGGCCCTTTTCTCCCCACAATAGCCCCTCAAAATTTTAATTTTTCCCTCGCATCCGAGGAGAAAGAGTAAGATTTTGATCTGCCACGCAAGAAAAAAGAAATAAAAATAAAGAAATTTAAAAGAAGGAAGTCATAAATACCCCCGTTTACACGCGCGCAAGCATAGAGACAAGTGCTTCATTATTGCCGATGTCAGTTTCGTATTCTCAAAGCGTTGTATTAATTACTCCAGGCGGCGTTTTGTCCTTTGCATCCAACGGTGGGTTGTTGATCTAACGGACAGGGTTCTTCTTCGGGATTTGGACGGAATGAATGATATCGTTTCACCTGTTCCCATATATAAACCCCTAGAGGAGGCTATTTTTCTTTACTTTTTGCATTCTTAGAGTACCCAGAGAGTTCTTTCCTTCAAAAACCTTTCAAGCCTCTTCGGATTTCTGTATTCTTTGCTCCCAGGATCTACAAAGAGTCCATCTCGAGTCTAGGGATTTTACCCCAATCTTGTTTGTGTAAGTTTCGGCACCTCTTGACCCTTCATTTTCTTCTCGGCTAACGTTTTCTACTCTCAAAACCCTTCTTCTATCCACTGCTTCAGTCATTCTCTAAGAATGGGCAAATTCCAATATTTCGTCGATAGTCCGGCGTTGATAAAGGAATTTAAGCAGAATTATGACATCCCGTGGGGGGTAAATCTGAGATATTGCCCTCTAGAGCAGATACTAACAGCCCGAAGAGAGGGAGAGGTCATAATCCCAATGATAGCCTTCATTGAAGGGGGAATGACCCTCCCAATGGGCTTCATTACTTTAAACTACCTTCGCAACCACAGGCTCTCTCCTGAGCAATGTGCGCCCAACACCTTTAGGATACTAGGGGCCATCGATGCCTTGAACGCACAGTTAGGACTAGGGCTGACCTGGCATGACTTGGCATACATGTATGAATGTTGTTAGGACATATATGTTTTAACTTGATTAAGAACATATGTCACTTAGTTATGTAAATTGGCTAATCCTTTGGCAAAACGCACTCTACTTGTAATTGGGTAGTTCTAGGTATTTTTAATACTTCAAGAAATAATGTTTCAAGGTTAAGTGTTGAAGTCATCAAGTCCGTCCAAGAGAAAGCAAGCTGAAGTGCAAGGTTTTTAAAGCTCGACACCTGCTCGATAGCTACCTCGACACCTGCTATCTGTCGAGATTTAAAAATTCAGATTTCCAATATGATTTTCTTGGGATCCGTGAATATGTTTTTGGGCCTTCTTTTTTTCTAACCCTAAACATATAAAAGGATTATTTTAAGAGCCGTCAAGTGTAACACAAGTGGCTTTAGCATTGAGCAATCTCTGTTCAAGCAAATTGTGATCAACAGACGAAGTTCTTGACTTAGTTCATCTTCCATCAAGAAGTTGCTGTGTATTTGCATCGTAGGGTTTTGTAACCAAGCATCTTCCTGCTATTCATCATAAAGGATGAACTGAAGAACTTTGCAGCCAACCATTCTTCCTTAGTTGGTGTTCTGAAGTCGCGTACTTGGATCCGCGCATTGGTTAGTCACGTACTTGGGAGCCGTGCATCAAAGGAGGGAACTGTCACTACAGATCAAGTCCAATTGGGTATTGGGGTAAGGGTTCAACTGTAGATTGGTAAGGTACTTGGGATTCCTTTACTTGTAACCGCTTGATTTGATAATAGTGGAGTTTCGGGAGTGGTGACCTGAAAATCACCCGGTGGGGTTTTTGCCATTAGGGTTTTCCCCATTCGTAAACAAATCACCGTGTTATTTATTTTCCGCTGCATTTTTAGTCTTTGGTGATTTGTTTGTGTTTCCATAAAATTGCATGATTAATTGATTAATTAATTACTTGGCTAAATTAATTAATTAGGGTTAATCACTAGGAGTCATTCAGATTGTGACCTATCAAATGTCATAGCCAAAAAGGGGTGGGATACTACCTTAAATCCCGATCTGACGTCGTTAGATTGTTTTCCTGTCTTCCCAAATCAAATAAAAGGATTAAAGACGATTATTTAATCGTCTCGGGCGCATGGCATGACGGTCTACACTGTCCGACTGAGCCAGGAGAGCCAGGTGTGACCTCTTAGACTTAGGATCTCTAACAATAGTCTTAGGATCTTCTTTCTCCATAGCCTGTTTTTTTTTTTTTTTTTTTTTTTTTTTTTAATGTCATCCTATTTCAATTTTCTGACCCGATCTGTTTGTTTGTTTTACAGATAAGGCACATACTGCTCCTTGGCTCAGCTTTATCAACGCCCCCGCCTTCAATTACCTATTACGCTCGGAGATATTCGTGAGCGAAGACAGACAGCTCCGGTCCATTCCATTCATACTTGGCTACACGCCCAAGAAACCAGACATCCAGCCAGCTGGCAATGCCATCACACAGGGTGATCACTGGTTACAGCGAATAGACGTCGCTCGACGGCACTTTTTGGCGCCATACGACCTTGCACCTGTTCCACACCCCAATCCACAAGGCATTCCCTTGCTAATCCGACCAGTTCAACAAGTTCCTCTCGAACCGGTGACAGTAGGAGAAAGGGTCGGCTCTTCACCCGCTTCGTTAGAGGAACAGATTGACAAATTTAAATTTGAAGGGGACACTTCAGGGGGGGTTCAGGTAATACCCTCTTCAGATTCTGAGGAGGAAGCCGACAGGCAATCTTGCGTACGCCAACCACTTCTGCTGACTACAGTCCCTAAGGACTCTTCCGAAGAAGAAGAAATGTCTGACTTGAAGCTTCTTCTGAAGAAAAAGGGTAATAAAGTTGAGTCCAAGGGGACGGGGACCTTTCGGCCAGTGGTGAACTTACCTCCACCCCCACCCCCACCTCAGGTCTCTAATCTGGCCTTGAAACCGATACCGGATCTAAAGAAAAAGAGGCCTCTTGAGCCTGAAGACCGGGAGGTGGTGGTGCCACCAAAAACCACCAAGCAGCAGAAGGTGATAAAGGATCACCACAGCAAAAGGGCCTCTTCCGTGGAGAGCAGGGAAGAGCCTCCTGTGGCCGACGTGCGCCGAGGGCAATGCACTTGGTCTCCCAGGCTGGAACTAGATGGGGTTCCATTTTCCTGGGAGACCTCGATGAGGAACTACGACGGGGGCAGAGCAGGGCTGATAGTCGAAGCTTTGGAGCAACCGCTGCTCCTCCCCCGTGACATGGAATCATACAGGCATTTCAGCCAGTATGATCTTTTCAGGTCCCTGAAGAGGGACCTGGCCATGGTAAGCGTGCTCATTCGGCTCCTCGGTTGGAATAGTAATTTTCTATATTTTATGCTAACTTCATTACTTTACTTGTTCAGATTACCCAGCAAGTCTTCGTGGCCGAAGAGTGGAATCGAAAGGCCTACGTTGAAGCCCAAGCGGAGGCCCACTCTAAGTCCGAGGTTGAAAAGGCACTGGGTAGCCTAAAGGAGGAGGTCTCTCAGATCTCGGACCAGCTAAAAGGGGTGACCCAGGAAAGGGATAGCCTCAATGCCGGTCTGAGAAATGTTGAGACCCAGGCCGAGGCCCAACGCAAGCTGCTGAATGATACTTAGAACAACTTGGCATCTGAGAAGGCGCTTGTGAAGGAACTTTGTGCCGAACTCCAAAAGGCCAAAGAGGCTGCCAAGGAGGCTCGGAGGGACGCTCAGCTAGCCAAGGAGGTGACCGAGGCCGAAAAGAAAGCGACTTACCAACTGGGAGTGGAGACGATGAAAAAGGGTCTTACTGAGCAATTTGCTTCAGTCGCCTGGGACTACTGCGACATGACCTGGGGCAAGGTGCTGGACGCTGCTGGAGTGCTTGCTGACTCGGAGCTGAGGCTGCCCAAAAGCATTTTTTATGACTCATACTTTCGAGAGCTTTCAGAAGCTGATCCCCCTCCTCCAACACAACTCCCAGAGGTCTCGGAACTGCCTTTGGTCGACCAAGCTCCCCTAGTCATCCTTGAGCCTCCCAAGGATCAGAGCCTCCCCACTGAGCCACCTAAGGAAAAAGGCGAGGGCTTGGAAGAAAAGCAAGCGTCCTCGGAGCCCAAAGACCAAGCCCCAGCAGAAACTTAGACTTTGGGGTTTTTTTTTTTTTTTTTTTTTTTTTTTTTTTTTTTTTTTTTTTTTTTGGTTCTCCCTTCATATAAGGGATTGTAAATTATCCTATTTCAATTAATGAAGCAGTTTTTTTTTTTTTTTTTTTTTTTTTTTAATCTTTGGTGTATTTGTTGCATGCCATATGGTTTTCCTTTGCTACAAGTAACTTCATTTTATAATTATGGTAATGTAGGCACATATAGTCACTTCATCTTGCTGATAATATATATAACTAAAATTGATTCTGAAGAGGACAGTACGTAAAAATTACTGTTAAGCGATGACCAAGTATTATAAAAGTTGGATAGATCTTTTTGCATGTACACTAGGAATGTCAGCATAGGCTAGAGTTTATATTAAACAGAGTTAATAATGCCAAGCAGAATTTATTCTTAAAATAACCTTCAATATTAATAACAGCACAAAAGTATTAACTAACTAAAAATCACTTGGTCCGAGGATCACAAGCATGATTGGGTTTAAGTTTACATACTTAGGGAGAATAAGGAGTTTTGACTAACCCAAATCATCTGGTCCGAGGACTACAGACATGAGTGGATTTAAGTTTAAACACTTAAAGAACAGATAAGGAGTGTTAACTAACCAAAATCATCTGGTCTGAGGACTAAAGGCATGATTGGATTTAAGTTTAAACACTTAAAAAACAGATAAGGAGTGTTAACTAACCCAAATCATCTGATCCGAGGACTACAGGCATGAGTGGATTTAAGTTTAAACACTTAAAGAACGGGTAAGGAGTGTTAACTAACCCAAATCATCTAGTCCGAGGACTACAGGCATGAATGGATTTAAGTTTAAACACTTAAAGAACAGGTAAGGAGTGTTAACTAACCCAAATCATTTGGTCTGAGGACTACAAGCATGATTGAATTTAAGTTTAAACACTTAGCGAACAGGTAAGGAGTGTTAACTAACCCAAATCATCTGGTCCGAGGACTATAGGCATGATTGGATTTAAGTTTAAACACTTAAAGAACAGATAAGGATGACAAGTTAGCACAATGAACAAAGAAATAATTCGATTAATAATAGTACCTTCTGAGGCTATTTACATTCCAGGGGGCGTGGTATTACATGACTATCCAAGTCCTCTAGGAAATATGCCGCAATGCCAGCACATGAAGTAATGCGATATGGTCCCTCCCAGTTTGGTCCTAATTTTCCCCAGGCTGGGTTTTTTGCAGTGTCGACGACTTTTCTAAGTACCAAATCACCGGGTTCCAGGGGTCTTAGCTTGACGTTGGCATCATAGCCCTGTCTCAGTTTCTGCTGGTAATACGCCAGCCGAACCATTGCATTTTCTCTTCTTTCTTTGATCAAATCCAAGCTTGCTTCTAAGAGCTCATCATTGCTGGTCGGACTGAACGAGCTAGTTTTTAAAGTTGGGAATCTCGTTTCCAAAGGAATGACAGCTTCAGTGCCATAAGTCATTGAAAAAGGAGTTTCTCCAGTAGATCTGCGAGGCGTAGTTCTATAAGCCTAGAGCACGTGTGGCAACTCTTCAACCCACTTATCCTTTGCGTAGTCCAACCTCTTCTTTAATCCATTAACTATGACTTTATTAACTACTTCAGCTTGCCCATTCCCCTGAGGATAGGAAGGGGTAGAGTATCTGTTCGTGATTCCTAATTCGCTACAATAGCTCCGAAATGCATTATTGTCGAACTATAAGCCGTTGTCCGAGATGAGAGTATGAGGAACTCCGAAACGGGTAACGATACTCTTCCATACAAATTTTTGCACATCTACATCTCGGATATTGGCCAGAGGCTCAGCTTCGACCCATTTCGTGAAATAATTTGTGCCGACCAGAAGGTACTTCCTGTTTCTTGCAGCCTTTGGGAATGGACCCACTATGTCCAAACCCCACTGGGCAAACGGCCACGGACTAGATAGTGGGTTAAGGACTTTACCTGGTTGGTGTATGTTCGGTGCGAATCGCTGACATTGATCGCACTTCCTCACATAATTATGGGCTTCTTTTTGCATGTTCGGCCACTAATACCCTTGAGTAAGGGCTCGGTGGGCCAACGACCTGCCTCCAGTGTGACTCCCACAAATTCCTTCATGCAACTCCTCTAGCAGTGACTCAGCCGTCTCTAGATGAATACACAATAAGTATGGTCCTGAGTAGGAATGTTGTATAACTTTCGGTCTTCGGACAACCAAAATCTGGTAGCCTTCCTTTGGATCTTGTCAACCTCTCCCCGTTCTTCTGGCAAAGTGTCATCCTTCAAGAATTTAATTATGGGATCCATCCAGCAGAGACTATCTCAAATTTGGTGGACTCGGACTGCATCCCCTCCTGTTCCGCTGGGCTCATGGAAATCCTCGACGAGGATAAGTCTCGGCAAGTCTTGCTCTGAAGAGGTGGCTAGTGTAGCCAAAGAATCTGCGTGCGCGTTACTACTTCTAGAAACATGTAGCAAGCTGAAAAATTTGAATTCCGCCCACAGACGCTTGACTCGATTCAAGTATCCTTGCATTCTTTCATCCTTCGCTTCAAACTCCCCCTGTACTTGGCCCACGACTAATCTTGAATCTGAGAACAACTCCACGGCCTTTCCTCCCATTCTTCGGACCATAGAAATTCCCATCAATAGGGTTTCATACTCTGCCTCATTATTGGTTGCACCGAAATCCAGCCTTAATGACTTTTTAATGATAATTCCTTCTGGAGATATCAAGACTAGCCCCACTCCAGAACCTTTCTGGTTTGCAGCACCATCTACATACACTTCCCAACGGGCAGGATCTTGTTGGGAAATTATGCCTATCGATTTTCCATCCATGTCTCTCTTTGTCATTACTTCTTCTAAGCTAGGCTCCATGAACTTGGCCACTAAGTCTGCAAGGATCTGCCCTTTAACTGAAGTGCGAGGCATATACTTGATATCAAAGGCTCCTAAAATAGTGCCCTACTTGGCTATCCTCTCTGTATAGTCGGCACTTCGGACTACCATCTTAAGTGGGAGTTGCGTGAGCACAACGACATTATGTGCTTAGAAGTAGTGAGGCAATTTTCACACTCCAATACTACTGCCAAAATAGCTTTTTCCAATGGCAAAATCTGATCTCGGCCTCATGCAGAGACTTACTTACACAGTAAACCGGCCTTTGTATACCTTGATCCACTCTTATCAGCACTAAACTTACAGCATGAGGGACCACTGCGATATAGGCAAATAAGACCTCATCTGGTTTAGGGCTAGACATAATTGGTGGCCGAGACAAGTAGTCTTTAAGTTGTTGGAAAGCTGAGGCACATTCTTCAGTCCATTCAAATCCCTTCCACTTGTTGATTAGTGAGAAGAAGGGTTTACATCTATCCGCGGACCGGGAGATGAATCGGTTCAAAGTAGCTGCCATCCCTGTTAACTTCTGGACTTTTTTCGGATTTCGAGGAGGCTGCAGATTTTGAATAGCCTTTATCTGATCGGGATTGACCTCAATTCCCTGGTGCATTACCATTAACCCAAAAATTTGCCTGATCCCACACCAAATAAGCACTTCGAGGCGTTTAAGCGCAACTTATGTCTCCTTAGGGTTTCAAAAACGTTATCAAGGTCCTTCAAATGCTCAAAAATAACCTTGCTTTTTACTACCATGTCATCTATATAGACCTCAATGCTTTTGCCCAATTATGATTCAAACATCTTGGTCATCATTCGCTGATAAGTAGAAGCTGCATTTTTCAAACCGAATGGCATCACCTTATAGTGGTAATTACCAACGGGGGTAACAAAAGCGATTTTCTCCTGGTCATCTGGGGCTAACGGTATCTGATGGTAACCTTGGAAAGTATCCAAGAAACTCATTCGAGAATGGCCGACAGTAGCATCTACTAATTGATCAATCTTCGGCATAGGGAAAGGATCCTTAGGACAAGCCTTATTCAAGTCCGTGAAGTCCACACAAACTCACCACTTTCCGCTCTTCTTCTTTACCACCACAGTATTGGCTAACCATTCGGGGTAAAAAACTTCTTTAATAGCCCCAGCTTGTTTGAGCTTCATCACCTTTTCTTTGACTGCATCAGCATGCTCTTTGGATGGCCACCGAGGAGGCTGCTTCTTGGGTACACTCATAGGGTTAACCTTCAAATGATGGCAAATGAACTCCGGGTCTACTCCTGGGGCTTCATAAGTACTCTAGGCGAATACGTCAATATTTCTTTTAAGGAAATCAATTAGCTCTTCTCTCTCTGGTCGAGGTACCTAGGATCCGATTTGAAAGTATCTTTTAGGATTAGTCCCAATCAAAACCTGCACTAGGTCCTTGCATTTAGCGCCTTTATCATATCCTTCGACGGGTGATAACCGACCCCTTAATTGCTATAGATCTCCTTCTGCCCTGGCTGAGGATTCAATCTCAAGCTCGTGTCGTATGGCAGCCACCAAACATTGCCTGGCTGAGGATTGATCTCCGCGGATTTCACAAACGCGCCCTTCGAATGGATATTTGACTTTTTGATGCAGAGTAGAGGAAACAGCCCTTAGCGTTTGTAGCCAAGGTCTGGCTACAATTGCCGTATAAGGGGAATAAACATCTACAACAATGAAGTCCACTTCGACCACTTCTAAGCCAGTCTGTACGGGCAGCCGTATTTGTCCTTTCGGGGTGACCATCCTTCCCTCGAAGCTGACCAGGGGAGAACAGTATGGAGTTAAATCATCAAGCCTGAGATTCAGTCCCTTGAAAAGGTCAGGATACATAATCTCCACCATGCTACCCTGGTCCACCATCACCCTCTTCACATCATATCCCCCGATCCTGAGTGTGACTACCAAAGTATCGTCGTGAGGTTGAATGGTTCTAGCTTTATCCTCGTCCAAAAAGCCTAACACGGGCGGGACAGCCTGTCTATGGCTCCTCAGATCTCGGCTAATATCCCCTGTTGGTAGCCGAGCCACTGACATGACTTTGGACGGCCAAGTCCTTGTTCTTGCTGGCGCTGCGAAAATGACGTTAATAGTACCTAATGGAGGTTTCGTAGAATCCCTCTTCTCGTGTTAGGACATATATGTTTTAACTTGTTTAAGAACATATGTCATTTAATTATGTAAATTGGCTAATCCTTTGACAAAACACACTTTGCTTGTAATTGGGTAGTTCTAGGTGTTTTTAATACTTCAAGAAACAGTATTTCAAGGTCAAGTGTTAAAGTCATCAAGTCTGTCCAAGAGAAAGCAAGTTGAAGTGCAGAATTTTTAAAGCTCGACACCTCTCGATAGCTACCTCGACACCTACTATCTGTCGAGATTTAAAAAGTCAGATTTCCAATCTGATTTTCTTGGGATCCGTGAATATGTTTTTGGGCTTTCTTTTCTTCTAACCCTAAATATATAAAAGGATTATTTTAAGAGCCGTTTTGGGTGACACAAGTTGCATATTCATTGAGCAATCTCTGTTTAAGCAAATTGTGATCAACAAACGAAGTTCTTGACCTAGTTCATCTTCCATCAAGAAGTTGCTGTGTATTTGCACCATAGGGTTTTGTAACCAAGTATCTTCCTGCTCTTCATCAGAAATGATGATCTGAAGAACTTTGCAGCCAACCATTCTTCCTCAGTTGGTGTTCTGAAGTCGCGTACTTGGATTCGCCCAATTGGTTAGTCATGTACTTGGGAGCCGTGCATCAAAGGTGGAGATTGTCACTATAGATCAAGTCCAATTGGGTATCGGGGTAAGGGTTCAACTGTAGGTTGGTAAGGTACTTGGGATTCCTTTACTTGTAACCGCTTGATTTGATAATAGTGGAGTTTCGAGAGTGGTGACCTGAAAATTACCCGGTGGGGTTTTTGCCATTAGGGTTTTCCCCATTCGTAAACAAATCACCGTGTTATTTATTTTCTGCTGCTTATCTAGTTGATTGGTGATTTGTTTGTGCTTCCATAAAATTGCATTATTAATTGATTAATTAATTACTTGGCTAAATTAATTAATTAGGGTTAATCACAAGGGATCATTCAGATTGTGACCTATTAAGTGGTATCAGAGTAAGCACACTCTGATTAGGATTTAATCTTTGCTGTGTTTGATCCATTGACCCCTGTTTGTCATGGATAGAGGACAATCATTAATTATACCTCCTTTATTTGATGGCACTAACTATGCATACTGGAAAGTACGCATGAGAGCTTTCTTGTAGTCTTTAGATGAAAAGGTGTGGCAAGCTGTAGAGATTGGCTGGACTAAGCCAACAGAAGATCCGGCTGATTGGGATGATTCTAAAATCAAGGCGGCTAACTTCAACAACAGAGCGTTAAATGCCCTATTTAGCGTAGTCACAAATGAGGAGTTCAAAAAGATATCCTCAACTGAAACTGCCAAGGAAGCTTGGACCATCCTCCAGACTACCTATGAAGGTACAAAGGCTGTCAAAGACTCAAAGCTTCAGAGGCTTACTACAAGTTTTGAAGAAATTAAGATGGAGGAGGATGGGTCATTCGATGAGTTCTATGCCAAGCTCAAGGACATAGTGAACTCAGCCTTCAATCTTGGGGAAACCATCCTTGAACCCAAGATTGTAAGGAAGGTGCTCAGATCTCTACCTGAGAGATTCCATGCCAAGATTACGACAATAGAAGAATCAAAGGACATTGACAAGATTCCTTTGACTGAGCTGGTAGGTAACTTGCAAACCTATGAGATAGGACTATCTAGGATTGGCAAGTCAAGTAAAGGTATAAGCATGGCCTTGAAGGCAAAGAACAGTGATACAGATGAGTCTTCTGATGATGAAGATTCTAAGATGAAGTCCTACATCACTCGGCAGTTCAAGAAGTTTATGAAGAATGCCAATGGAAGGAGCTTCGACAAGGACCGGAGGCAGTTCAGTTCTTCACAGTCTAAAAGCCAAGACAAAGGGAAGAAGGATGCTAAGGATGGAAGTCAGTACACTGTTCCTGCAGGACCAAAATGCTTTGGATGTCATGGGTTTGGACACATGAAACATGAGTGTCCTACATATCTCAAGAGCATTGGGAAAAGCAAGGCACTTGCTGCAACTCTAAGTGACACTGAGCCTGAAGATAATTCCGACAATGAGAATGACGGAATCTTAAATGCTTTTACCGCCACAGTCAATCCTACTGAAGGGATTGTTGAAGAAGTGGATGAAGAAGAAGAATTGGTGGAATCAAAATTTGAGAAAATGGATGATCAAGATGATATCCATTCAGCCTATGAGAAGCTTTATAAGCTCTCTGAAAAGCATGAGAAATTATACAGGCTGGCCACTAAGAAGCTCAGTGATGTGGAACTTGATCGTGAAGAGTTGTCCACAAAGGTTGATGAGGTGAATCAAACTATTGGAGCACTGAGATTTGAAAACACCTTTTTGGCCGAAAAGACCAAGAAGCTTGAAGCAGAGTTGTTTCAAGTCAGAGCTCAACTAGAGAGGACTTCAAGTGCAAAGCTTGATGAGATGCTGAGAAATCAAAAATCTGCTTTGGATCGAACCGGTTTGAGGTATGGTATTTCTTTCTCAAACACTGCTTCTACTAGCAATACTGTTTTTGTACCTCTTGCTAATAATACTGAAATTGAGAATATTGATGTCAAAACTGAATTAGCTAGTGAGAACTTAGACAAGGGTAAATCTATCTTAGGAGCCCCCCCTAAGCAAGATAAGAAAGATGATAAAAACCCTAGGGCTAAGAAGGCTAACTCTCAAAAGCCTAAACAAAAGAAGCAGCATCTCTGTCATCATTGTGGAGCTGCCGGTCATACGAGACCAAATTGCTATAAGTGGTTAGTCACTCAACAGAGCAATGGCATGATAGCATCTAGAAACCATAATCAGCTTCAATCCTCTTTTGCTCCTCTTGGAGATCTTCTGAAAGCCCTCATGTTCCTTTCGAACTTGAACGGGTTAAATTCTTCTCCCTCACCGCCGATTCAAGGATTTAATCAAAGAAAAGGCTCTTCTAAGGTGTGGAAGAAAAAGGATTTTAAGTGATTTCATCACTTTCTTCTTTCTTTTTGTTTTTCTGTGTCTTGCATTCCTTGTGTGTTTTGTTTTTTCTGCTGAGTCAGTCTAGTTTTTGTATTATTTTGTTTAACATGTTTTGTGTGTTTACTTTCAGTTTGTTTATGTTTTTTTTGAAAAAAAAAATTGAAAAATCAGAAAAATACAAAAACAGTGTGTGTTATGTGTACTTTGGTACTTGTGTACCTTGGATGGCCAATGAAACAAAGTTTTCTAAACTTTGTATCACTTGTAACTTAGATGAGCATCTCTATGCACAACTAAGCAAGTGAGCTTTGTGGCTCTTGTTTGTGATGAGTAAGATTAGGTTATATCTTAAAACTTAATACTCATATCACTCTTTTTGACGGGTAGGACTAGAAAATCCTAAGAGAAAGGCATAAATAACCATCTCACCATTGGTGCCCACCAATCATAATATGACACCTGTATGTTTCGGCATAGCAAAAGTGCAGTGTCAAAGACATTCGTATGCTTCGGCATAGTAAAAGTGCGATGTCAAATGCTTAACATCTTGGGTATTTCTTTTCTCTCTTTTATATACCCATGTATGATATGCTAAAATAAAAGAAAACATGCAAAGAAAAATAAAAAACAAAAAGATTAAAAATGCTTTATATATGGTTGCAAGCGTGTATTCTAGGAGATGTGGGAGTTATAGGATATACCTCGAAGGTGATAGTCCCCATTAAACAGTTATGATTGTGTGTGAGTTGAAAGTTATTTTCTCATATCTCAGATCGTCATAAAATCTATACACATATGCAATCTTGCGATGTTTTTCACACACAACATGCAATATTCTTTGCTACTTTTGATACATGTGCAGGTACAATGTGATTTGGCCATCACAAAGGTTTTACATGTGCTAATGTATGCTCACTAAACTGTCATAACTTGTTTTTGAAATATAAAATTGGTTAGACTTGTTTAGTGTGTGTGTGTGTTTTGCATGATCCATGTGCATATTTTTTTGTTGAGAGATGTTTTGAGAGGTTTATCACTTAAGTGGATCTTTGGTTGAGATGTGTGTTAGATTGCATTCATGTCTGTGTTTTTCCCTTCTCGAAAAACTGCATTTTTATGAAGGCTCGACACCTCCCTCGACACCTCCTCGATACCTGGTCATCTGTCGAGCTTCTCTTGTTGTTTCTTATCGCAATCTCGATACCTCTTCGACACCTGATAGATCAATCGAGAAAGTCTCTGTCCCCTCGATAGGTTCTCGACACCTGTTGGATCGATCGAGATTCACTTGTGATGTTTTGAGTCTTCTTTCTCGACACCTGTCTCGACACCTTGTGGATCGATCAAGATTTCTTCTTTCCTCTCGACAGCTTCTCGATACCTTGTCGATCGATCGAGCTTCATGTATCTGAATTTGTCCTTGTTCCTCGATACCTCTCGATACCTGCATCTATCGAAGACACATTTCCTCGATACCTTCCTCGACAGCTTCTCGATACCTCTCGACACCTTTGCTGTCGAGAATTAGTGAGGGTTCTATTTAAGTGCAGATCACAATTTTTTCTGTCATTCTCTCGATCTCACTCGATCTGTCCGAGGCGTTTCAACTTCCCAACTGGTTTTTCTCACTCAATCTTCAACCCCACTTGGATCTTGCTCATTCCTTGCTTCAATCTCTTGGTAAGATCACTTTTCCCCTTCAGTTTCATGCATTTCATGTTTGAAAACCTATTTTTTGGGATTTTTCATAAAAATTTGGGGTTTTTCAAAATTGTTGAGTTTTTCTTCAAATTTTGGGTTGGGTTTGCACTTAAATGATTTCAAAATGTCATACATTGCATTTCATTTGCATTATAATGATATTTACATGCATTTAGATGTGTGCCTTATGTTTGTGTGCTGCTAGGATTAGATTGGGCTGAGCCCATGATGTTTTTCTCTTTACATGACACATGTCCATGCATTCCCATGCATACGTACTTGTTGTTCAACATATTTGATATATTTGAACTGTGTTTGGGACTTTTTTAATTGTTTCCCCCCTCTATCTTTTCTCATTCTTTTACGTTAGTCGTGTCTATGGCACCCAAACGTAAGTCTACTCCTACTCGGAACCCTCTGCGTTCTGGAGCTTCTTCCTCTTCAGATAATACTCCTTTTAACATCCAGTTCCGTGATGGAGATGCTAATAAGGCATTTTCGGAGAACTTCTCTAAACGAGGTGTTCATTCGGAACACCACGTTATACTGGCGGACTTCGCCGATACTGACCTTTCCACTGTTATTAACAGTAGGGGATGGGGGTCACTGTGTGACATCCTGGTCACTTGCCCTCTCGTGCTGATACAGGAGTTCTACTCCAACATGTACGGGATTGATCTTTTAGTACCTCATTTTATCACTCGCGTTCGAGGTATGCGCATTCTTGTCACACCGCAACTCGTTGCGGAGGTGCTTAGGGTACCTAGGATAGAGTTTCCTGATTACCCCTCTTGTAAGCGTCTGAGGACTGTGTCCAAGGATGAGCTCATCTCTGCCTTTTGTGAGCGCCCTGCTGATTGGGGTGAGCATCAGTTCACATCATGTAGGCCTTTTGCTAAAGGTCCTAGATTCATTAACATGGTGATGACCTTTGTTCTCCATCCTCTTTCTCATTATAACTCTATCACTGAGCCTCGTGCTTGATTTTTGCTTTCCCTGCTTGAGCATCTTACTATGGACTTCCCTTCTCACTTTATCCGCTCTATCATAGAGGTCTATCTTGACTCGGTGTCCCGTGATAAGCTCATTTTTCCTTCTGCTATCACGCGGATTCTACGTCATTTTTCTGTTCCCTTTCCTGTATCCGACCACTTCACACACATATCTGCCATAGACGCCGCTACCGTAAAACGTAGTGAGGCGCAGTTCAGGTCGAGACAGCCAGGTGCCACTCCTCCCTCCCATTCGGCGCCTTCCAGATCCGCTCCATCTACATCTGCTCCTTCTTCCTCTTCGAGCGATGTATCCCTTGGTGATATCATGGCGCAGCTGCAGCGCATGGACACTCGCCTTGATACACTCTCTGTTGAGTTGTATCAGGTGAATGTTCGTGTGGGTCGTATTGCACGACGGCAGGCGATCATGGGTGGATTTGCTCCAGAGGCTACTCCTTCACCATCTACTCCAGCAGCGTCAGATTCTGAGGATGATGAGGATGATGATGATGGGGATGCTAGCTCTGCCGATGAGATGTCTACATGACACTCTACCCTTTGTCACTCGTGACAAAAAGGGGGAGTAGTTTTGGGCTATGAGAGTAGTCATCTTAGGGGGAGAGTTAGTATAAGACATTTTTGATAGGGGGAGTGTTGTTATACTTGAGGGATGTAGTGAGGCTATATGTATTTTTTCTTATCTTTTAGATACATTGGTCTTGTATATGAGGTCCTTTGACCATTTTTACATACATTGTACTTATCTTATCTCTTATATATGTTGATGTATGTTTCGTTCACTCCTCTCTTCATGTGTTGTTTCTTTTTTATCTTTATACACATGTTCTTTATATTTGTACGCAATCTATTTATTTTTGTTTCACACAAGTTGCCTTGATGAGTTTTGTTTAAAGTGTTTCAAAAATACAGGTTGTCAAAGTCTACTTATCATAAGTTCTCTTCTTGCAAAGTTTTTCAAGAGTTTGTGTTAGGATAGATTTTATTGTATTCAACAAGTGAATATGAGTTGAGTGTTTTATGACTTCTCTCATATGCTCATTTGTTTGTTGTGGTTTTGTCACGGATTGCCAAAGGGGGAGATTGTTAGGACATATATGTTTTAACTTGTTTAAGAACATATGTCACTTAATTATGTAAATTGGCTAATCCTTTGACAAAACGCACTCTGCTTGTAATTGGATAGTTCTAGGTGTTTTTAATACTTCAAGAAACAGTGTTTCAAGGTCAAGTGTTGAAGTCATCAAGTCTGTCCAAGAGAAAGCAAGTTGAAGTGTAGAATTTTTAAAGCTCGACACCTCTCGATAGCTACCTCGACACCTGCTGTCTGTCGAGATTTAAAAAGTCAGATTTTCAATCTGATTTTCTTGGGATCCGTGAATATGTTTTTGGGCTTTCTTTTCTTCTAACCCTAAACATATAAAAGGATTATTTTAAGAGCCGTTTTGGGTGACACAAGTTGCATATTCATTGAGCAATCTCTGTTTAAGAAAATTGTGATCAACAGACGAAGTTCTTGACCTAGTTCATCTTCCATCAAGAAGTTGTGTATTTGCACCATAGGGTTTTGTAACCAAGCATCTTCCTGCTCTTAATCAGAAAGGATGATCTGAAAAACTTTGCAGCCAACCATTCTTCCTCAGTTGGTGTTCTGAAGTCGTGTACTTAGATCTGCGCAATTGGTTAGTCACGTACTTGGGAACCGTGCATCAAAGGTGGAGATTGTCACTACAGATCAAGTCCAATTGGGTATTGGGGTAAGGGTTCAACTGTAGGTTGGTAAGGTACTTGGGATTCCTTTACTTGTAACCGCTTGATTTGATAATAGTGGAGTTTCGGGAGTGGTAACCTGAAAATCACCCGGTGGGGTTTTTGCCATTAGGGTTTTCCCCATTCGTAAACAAATCACTGTGTTATTTATTTTCCGCTGCTTATCTAGTTGATTAGTGATTTGTTTGTGCTTCCATAAAATTGCATGATTAATTGATTAATTAATTACTTGGTTAAATTAATTAATTAGGGTTAATCACAAGGGGTCATTCAGATTGTGACCTATCATCTCAGACTCAAAATTTACTTGGCCTCCTCGGCCACTGGAATGGTGCAAAAGGCCTCAACCTGCCTTCGCGGACCAACTGGTCCAAGTGATCCCACAAACTTCTGCAATCTTCAGTGGCATGCCCATGGTCTTGATGGTATTGACAATATAGATTGTGATTGCGCCTCTCAGGGTTCCCTACCATTTTACTCGGCCACCTAAAGAATGGTTCATTCTTGATCTTTTTCAGAAATTGATGAACTGGCTCCTTGAATACTGTATTGACTGCTTGGGCATTTGCTGAGCTCGACTGCCCAGCGAAATCTCTCCTCGGCTTATTGCTGTTGTAACGATCCGACCTAAAGTCCTTCCTGTCCTGGGGGATAACCTTATCCTTACCTTTCCCTTGCTGCTAATCTTCTTCAACCCTTTTATATTTTTCAATACGATCCATAAGTTGACGCATGTTAGTGACAGGCTTGCCGGACAAGGATGTCCTTAAATCATGATCAGTGGGGAGACCCAACTTAAACGTGTCTAGGGCCATTGCATCAAAGTTGCCCTCCATATCATTAAACATCTCCCAATATCTATCCGAATATGCCTTAAGGGATTCACCTTCATGCATGCTCAAGGATAGCAGAGAAGACAAGGGTCTGGCCACCCTTCGGCATGTAACGAAATGTTAACCAAAAGCCTGAGTGAGCTCTTGGTAGGAATTGATGGAGTCTGCTTTCAAGTTGTCAAACCACCTCATGGCTATGGGTCCAAGGCTAGAAGGGAATACTTTGCACATCAGAGCTTCATCTCTGGAGTAAACAGCCATCCTCTGGTTAAAATGACTCATACGCTCCATAGGGTCAGTTCTACTGTTGTAAATAGTAAAGGTTGGCTGGTTGAAATGCCGAGGAAGGTTCGCTCCTTCAATCTTACGCGTGAATGGTGACCTGGAGATTTGGTTCAAAGCCTTACTCATGGCATCAGTTCCCACCCCTCCATGTGATGGCCTTTGAGGTTGCTTCTTGCGAGGGTGTTCATCCTCATATGAAAAAGATTCACTGATTGGAGTTCGAGACCTCTGTTCATAAGTGATGTCTTGTTCGTCACTTGAGTCGTTATTAGAGTGCGAGGCAGCACGTTTTCTTTTCGCATGGTGCAGCTCCCCTCTTAACCTTTCAATCTCTATTTGCATGTTGTTTTTCTCTACATAAGAAACATGACTTTGGCCACGAGGTTGAGTTTGTTCAATGTGTGTAGTATGCACACTGCCTTCACGGTCTTGTCTCCGCTCCAAATTGAGAAAATGGTCTATATGTTGGGACGCCCCAGATTCTGCCGGTTGTTGCCCTGGTTCAGCCATGATCAACTGCTGCTACTTCCCCTTACACTCAAGCTCTTCCTACAGACGACGCCAATTGTAGGGTAGGGATTTGTGGTCCAAGCCCAAAACAATTAATTTGTAGAGTATGGGTGAAAGAGTTAGGTTAGGTATGGGATCAACAACAATGAACCACAACTTTTAAGCACACACCAACATGAATTTACACGCAAAGAAGGAATATCCTAAGAGCTATCATCTTCATTATCTTATGAACACAGATATTAGGGTTACAATTAAGTTCTTTTTTCTTTTTTTTCCTCTCCCCCTCCGTTAGGAGCTTCTTTCTTTTATATATCCTCCATTCTCTTCATCTCCATCGTCCACTTGTACCTCATCCGTGAGTCTACTTGAGTACGTGTCACGTCAAGCATCTTCTTTAGCTCTGTGTGAGTGGCGGTAGATGAGGATACACTATTCAGGGGTCTTCTCCACATAAATGTGGCCAGAAAAGTTGCTGCAGAGCATTAAATACGGTTGTAGCAGCTTTCCCTTTAGATATTTCTCCATCCTTATCCTTTCCCAGTGTACTCAGAGCTTATCTTGATCAGGTGGAGTTATCGGAAGATCATTTTGACCCTTTATACGCTTAATTGATCTATACTATTCGCATCAGAGGAATATAACCTCTTTGGACAGAAGATGTCCTCTTCGGATTGTAATCATTCTTCCTTCTGAAGGTCCCACTTCCAGATGGGCCCTGCCCTTACCATCTCCTTCTTCTCGGTCGCACAATAGCTCTCATATGGGCTCTCGACCCACTATGTTAGACTAGACCCTTTTCCCCCCACAATATATATTATAAAATATTATGTGTGTGTATAAAAGATTAAAAAAAAAAATCTATTTTTTTAAATCTAAAAAATAATTGAATTTTGTATATTTGTCCTCATATATAATATATCTAATTACAATGATCAATAAAAAATTTTATAATTTTTTTTAATAATTTCTATTTATTTATGAAGAGGGGATCATCCTAAAAGAATTAATTCAAAATTTAAGATTAAAAAATAAATTGTACTTGTACACCTAAAATAAATTTAATTTTTATTTCTTATTTTAATATTTAAATCATTTGTTTTAGTGTTGATTTTATTCAAATCGTTATAAGTTATATCACACATTATAATTTAATAATAAATAAAAATATAATACCCTAACTTAATGTAACATTTTAACTTACTAATAAATAAATATAACACCCTAACTTAAAGTAATGTTTGTAATTGTATTGTGTTTGAGCTTTTAAGAACACATATATTTTTTTTTCTCATAAAAAAAACATAGATATTAATATTACACATGGAAAAAAATAATGAATTCAATAATTGAAATAGTTGAAAACAAAATTAAGCAAAAATCCCAATTCATTAATGAAAAAATATCCAAATTTTTGAACCTTAAAAAAAATGAAAAAGGAGTTAAGTAAAGATAGACTTGCATAGGAACTTGGACTGATGGATATATAAGAACATTTTTAGACCCTTCTTTTTCTTTCGTATCCAATTTCATGTTTAATAGCAAAATTTTCTTTTAATTAAGGAAGATAGATTACGTGGAACAAAGCACCAAATAAAAACCATAACAAATTAAAACCATGTACAATAAAATATTGATGTCAACAACAAATAATCATGTGATAAGAAAATAAAAAATACAAATATATTGCTTGCTATATTGACATCTAAAAAAATATTAAAAGGTGCGATCAAACATAGAATTTCAACCTATCTATAAAACATGTTGATAAAAATCATATAATATATAATAAAAAGGCAACAAATACACAAAATCTATTCAATTTATGAAAGAAAAAAAAATACCTACAAGATTGTAGGTAGGGTAGAGAGGAGAAGGGAAGAATATAGTAAATAATTGTAAGGTGTGTAGTAGAAAGAATAATACATTAAAAAAATGTGTGTGTATATAGAGAGAATTTTAGGTTGTAAAGAAGATGATATGAACAAAAAGAAGGAGTTTAGGTTAAACTCAAATACTCTTTTTTTTTTTTACTTTATTATTAGCAAAAAGATGATATAAAATGCAAATTTATCCACAAAAAAGAAGAAGAAACGTAGTAAAAAAGAAAATAATAAAAACGTATTTTTGTTTCTCGTATTTTTTTTTTAAATTCTATATTTTTTCTTTCATGTATTTTTTACCTCTCTTTTTTATATAAATTCTATCCTTTTTTTTATATATAGGTAATTCTATCCTATTGATTTTAGGCTTTGTTGATAAAATTTTAGATAGACACAAATGTAGTTATAGTTGTATAACAAATATTACTTTCTTTTGTTACTTGATAAAAAAGATAACATAAAATGCATATTTATCCCAAAAAAAAAGAACTTAAAAAATTAACAAAAATGAATGTATGTTGATACGCAATAGTATTCAATTCTATCTCTTTTTTTTTTTTTTTTCCTTCTTTTTTTTTTTAAGTCTATCTTATTTTCTTTATTTTATGTACTTTTTATTTATTGAAATTTTGTCCTTTTTTTAAGGTAAGTCTATCCTATTCATTTTAGGTTTTGCTAATAATATTTTAGATAAATCAACCAACTAAATTTAATATTTTTTTGAAATTTTAGAAAATAATTATTGTAGGTTGCACGTTTTGTTAAAACACTTATTATTATTTTATTCAAAGAAATTAATAAAAAAATATATATTTAAAAAATAAGGACTAGATGAAGAATTTGGATTGTAATCAAATTAATATTTTTATCAACTTAGAAATTATATGAGAAGAAAAATTGTATATATATTTTCTTAAAATCTAAAAGTTTTAAAAAATTTCTGCAGTTTAATGATGCCACTTGATGCAATCACTGTGTCTAAGCTTAATTTTTATTATATAATATATAATATAATGTTGGTGTATGGTGGAAGATACTATTTCGTGTCAATTTTTTTAATGTCTTAAGGAAGATACAATATAAGGTTTCATAATCCTCATCAAGGCAAGATCATAGAAATCCATTAAGATAGACAAAAGGAATCATGCCATACGCGAAATAACACAAAATATGATATTATAGAGCTTTCCTTTTGTTTTAATTTTTTTTTAATTTTTTTTTTTTTTATGAATGATAAATTTTTTTCTTTTTGATAGATAGTATTATAGAACTATTTTATTTATCAATAAGATAATCGCAAACATAACACATCTTCCTTTTGGACTTTGGAACATAAATGACATACTTTATTTTTACTTTCTTTATAATTGAATAGGGACTCTTCGTCTTCGTCCTTGGCACTTTCGTCTTAATTTTGAAAAAGTAATTGCAGTTGTAATAGTAGGTGCGGACTCTTCGTCTTCGTCTGTGTATTCGTCATCATCGTGACTTTCATCTTTTATTTTGAAAAAGTAATTAGCAATAGTAACAACAGCGTGGGTACGGTCTGAAAATCGAAAGACAAAAAATGAAAATAATTGAATAGGGGAAAAGTGTGATTTGAACTCACAATCATTAAATAAGAAACTGATACACCTTTGCCACTCTGCTTTTACCCACCACAATTGATACACCTTTTTTATTGGGATTTGAACACAATGGCATACTTTATTATCATTATTATTATTATTTTTGGTTTAAATTTGCATGCGCCCAGACTAAGTCAAAAGACTAAGCCAAAAGTAAAGGGCATCATACATCAATATTACTTGATTAATATTAATTCATCAAATTATGTGTAATTTTTTTTGAGAAGAAATTATGTGTAATTCATCAAATTAGTTTTGGTTCGATCAATAATAAAAAAATTTATATAACTGATATTTAAACATATAAAGTTCTACTTAAATATTTCCTTTTTGGCTTAGAATTACATTAAACGGCCTGTTGTTTAGAAACATTTGTTCCTAAACAAAAAAAAAAAACAAACAAAAAAAATGTTGTCAAACATTTGCTTGTCTTCAATCGAGGCAAGTATGCTGTCTCGAAGACCTTGTCAAACCTTTGAAACCCACAAAGCGGACCATTAGAAGACCATCTGCTTTTCGCGCGAGGATTATTTAACGGAGGCGTAAAGGAATTCTTTTTGTAGGACCAGTCCGTACGTTAATAATTAGACAAGTCAAGACTGGCACGTGTAATCTTTTCTTATCGCAATATGAATCTCTCGCGCGTTTGTTCTTTTAACCATATGAGGATTTTCACCTAACATACGCTGATGTCGAATAATTATGTAAATGGTCCGCCAAATCATCTAGTACTGCATGTATACTATTTACTACGTATTAATCATTGTCTGCCAGACTGCCACTAACCTGTTTCGGTTTATTTAAATTTAATTAATTTGGAGGCCTAGAAGTGGGGGGCCCAGCCGCTATAAATAGATAAAGAACACTACTAGCCCAGTCCTAGTACGCTTTAAAACCCTTTCTTTCCTTTTTAAACAATCATATACATAATAACATCATGAACAACCCTAACAATGGGGGTGATGATGATTTAACTTTACTAGAGACTGATCAGAAAACTGTGAGGCCTAAGGCTCAGGCTCAGCAATCTGGGAGTAACCCTGCTGTGACTGTGAGGGCTCAAGTTCGTCATGATGTCCCTTATCATAATTTCATGGGGTTGCAAGACCCTCCACAGCTGCACGAATGTTTTGTTTGCCAGAGTCGGCACCTATCGGAAAGAGCTCTATCTGGTCACATGAAACGGCATCCTGACCGCGAATGGCGGGGGTTGTACCCTCCTCACACTCCTAATGCAATTCGGCCACCATTCTTTTATGTCCCCGGGTTTTGCCCTCCTCCAATTGCAGAGTCATCTGTGTCGACTGTAGCAAGAGGACGAGGTACTGATGCAAAAGATCGAAAGAGAGAGAGAGAGAGAGAGGACAGTCCCTGCACTCCTCTGAATAAGGTTCCTGATGATGAAGATAATTAAATGTGAGTTCATATATGCTGCCGATATTATACGTTCTTGTAAGCCGTGATATAAAATTTTTTATAACCTTCTTCTTTTATTAATGATGGAGTGATATTTTGTGATTAGTGAATGGCATATCAGAACAATCCCTAATCCCAGCTTATCATTTCAGCATAATATAAGAAAAGTTGTAAAATTTTTTGTATCATTGGTACGTGGTTTGGTAAAATGATATAGCTACAGACCTTTTTTTACAAATTTGGTGAGTGATGAGTGGTGAATAGTTCTTAGTAAGTGAAAAAAATGATGTTAGTGGGAACCAGTATTAAGCTTGTTATGGTTTGTGATATTTTGTGGTTAAAAGTTTGTTATGGTTTGTGGCTATAATATTATGTTTTGGTTTGTATTAAGTTTGTTATGTATGGTTAAAAGTTCTATTTAATGAGTTCACAAATAAATTTCCTATCTACCGCCTTACTTTTTATAAAAAGTTAATATCATTCTTTCTATAGAATTTAAATTAATGACCATAGTTTTAAAAACTTATGCATTTTTAACTAAAACATAACATATTAAATGATGTTCCACTTAAAGTTGAATTTTCTAAACAAGATCGATAATTCAAAACTTGGGAGTATAATTCAGTAATGTGATCTATTCCTTTATGAAAATAACTATGGTTCAAATCTTTATATTCCCCTATTGAATTATCAAAATAAAAGGAAATTCATATATATATATATATATATATACACCCTATTTTTTGTTTAATTTCTAGTACGGCATGACTCCTATGGGCTATTTTAATAGCACAATGTCTACTAATGAATATAACAATAGTTATAAAATACTCTTATATTTTCTAATAGAGTTGGGGCATGACTTCTAATATGAACGTCTAAAGAAAAATAAGGAGAACATAAATTTTTTTAAAAAGTGATGATGAGTACTGAACTTCAAAAATGAGTGTTTTCATTATTGGGAAGTTCCAAAGGAATGAACATTCATCGTCATTTGACCACTGCTTAGATGATTTGTAATCAAAGTGATGATGCGAATTCACGGTCACAAAATTGTAGACTTCTAATTATTATTAATAGATCAACGATTTCTTCTGTTCTAGGTTGATTGATTGGGATCGCATATTCTAGCATTCATTAGAAAATTAAGTTTACTAACTAAAAGTGCTATAAATCTCTAAATAGATTTCTAAGACCTTGTCTTAATAAGGAGTATCAACCCTTATTCTGTCTCTTACTTGAGACATTTGGAAAAAAAAAATGTTTTTACAATATGCGGATTATTAAGACAAGCTATAACATTTTTGTCAAAAGTAAGGATTAAGTTCACTGTTTGCATAAATTTCAGGTCCTTTTTTGTTTAGTGCAAGGCCGACATTACTTTTTATTAATTACAAATTAAATATTAATGTTCGGGAAAAAAATCAATCTATTTTATTTATCTTTTAACCTTTTTTTTTTTAATTTTATTTTACAGTTCTTAATTTTTGCAAAAGAGTAGGTAGTATTTCTGTTCTAATTTTAACTTTGACAAAAGGGAAGTTACATATATATATATATATATATATATATAAGAGATCATGGTCAGTTTGTACTTTAATGAGTTTGTGATAGGCTTGAATAGCAAGGAGTCCTAATTCCTTGCAAAGTACTATACGTGGTGTGTGAGGGCTTGCTTTCATATAAAAGGCATGCGTGTGGTGTGCTACAAAGTGGAACAATAACAAGAAGAAATAGTTGAACACAAACAAGAAGAAAAAGTACAAGAAGAAAAAGGTAGGTGTGGCACAGTGAAAAAAATAGGTGGGTGCGGCATAGTGAAAAAATGAAAAGAAAAAAAGGATTGTTACCTTTGAGAAAGATAATTTGTATGTGTGAAAGCAAAGAATAATTTATGTATGTAAGAGCAAAAAAAAATATAAGAGAGATTTTTTTTCTTTAGCCGTGAGGCATACACGAGAATTGATTTGATAATAGTGAAATTATTCGAAATTTGTCTCGTGGTTTTTCCATTTAAACGTAGTTTTTCCCTTCAAAGAGAAAGAACTTTTCATATAAATATTTGTATTCTTATGTGTAATTGTTATTTTAGATTCCTAATATTATTGATAACATTATTTGAGACCCAACAAAATTGGGTTTGTGTATGAAATTTTTGAGGTTTTGTAAGAGAGTGAGAGAGAGTGTGTGAGAAGTTTGGTAATTTTTTAGAACTTTTTTTTAGGATTGAAAAATATTGGGATATTTTTATCATGAGTTATGATTTAGAGGGTTGAAAAATTTAGACATTACAAAGGCCAAGCCAAGTAGCCAACGTTATTTCCCACATAGCCTGCGTTTGGCTAGCAAGTTTTGCTACTCAAAGTAAAGTTGCGTTTTACCCTTTTTTTTTTTTTTTTTTTTTTTTTTTTTTTGCCGCACTTTGTTGACTTTGGGGGGACAAAATTTACTGTGCGTGAACAGCGCGTGTACTGTTTATGCACTGTTCACGTACTATTCATGCAATATTTAATATTAAAAGTGGGTCCCACAACACTATTCACACATTTAAAAATTATTTTGTTACAGTGTTTTCAGCAACAATAAGTTTTTATCAACTTTCAACAACAATAAATGCTGTCTAAACGAACCCTTGTTGTGTCATTGCCGGCGGCTGTTGGGCTTGTTACCAATTGTTACTCTTAGTAGACAAATTAATATATTCCTGCTGACTTTAGATTCTCATATCATTGTTTGGGTGGGTCCCAGGCATGAGATGGAGGGCACTCATCTAATCTTACAATCTTAGGTTAGAAATTTCCCTAAAAAACAAAAAAAAACTTCGTGGAAAAGTGCAATATCTTGAGTTCTCAATAAATAAATAAATAAATATTTGGTTGCAAAGTTCTCAACATAGGTACTAAGTTCACACAGATCGAACACAAATATCCAACGAGGACTTTTACAAAGCAAACGCGTCATAAACCGACGTCAGTTCTCACGCAATTGCACCATTCCGCATGTAACCACATACAAAACCTAATCCGCGGCTTTACCAAATACCACTAACAATCCTATTCCTTTCCTTTCTCAAATTCAATTCTCCACCGCCATCTTAATTCTAGGCCAAAAAGGAAATATTTAAGCAGGACTTTTTTTTTTTTTTTTTTTTGAAACAAAAAAAGGGGTTCACTAGGTTACGCTAGCCCCTGAGTTTGTTGGCATATAGCCTCCACCAACGAACTCTTGCTGGTAGCGGGAATCGAACCTAAGCGTGTTAGGCAAAGCGAACGAACCATACTCAGCTGAGCCAAGCCCTCGTTGGCAAGTAGGACTTTATATGTTTAAATATCAGTTATATAAATTTATTTATTGTTGATCGAACCAAAACTAATTTGATGAATTACACATAATTTGATGAATTAATATTAATTAAGTAATATACTAAAAAAATAATGTAACGACTTTTTTAATGTCTTAAATCACTTGTCATCATAAAACTTTGTTTATATTTTTATAAAGGCTAAGATGTTCTGGCAATTAACGATGCCCTTTACTAAGAATTTGAACGTATCTAATTCTTCGGTGTATTTATTGGTGCTTAAGTTGCCATTAGTGTCATTATTGGAACCAAAGCAACAGCGCTTCCTTCCATGCTCTAAGTTCAGAATTTTTAGGTTAGAAATTTCGCTAAACATGTTGTAAATTTCGTTGTTAGACGAATTTCTGCAAATTGCGATTTCTGTTGTTTTTAGAGCCAAAAGTTGTACCACTTGACTAGATATAAAAACACTTGTGACTAGTGGGAATTGATTCTAACCATTTGTAATAGTTACAACACTTGATTTTGGGATTACCCCCATGGTATTTATATGTGATTCAACTCTCATTTTATTATAACTTCAAAATTTTAAGAAACACTTAGAAATCTTTTGGGTCTTTTTCAAAAATTTTATTTGTAAAACTTAACTGATTTGGTTGTATTTTAGGGATAAGTTTACAGAAGCTATATTGTCTATCATTGTTCGAAAATGAAAGAAAGGGTTTTAAAGTGTACTAAGACTTTTTTTTTTTTTTTGGAAAATATTAAACTAAATATTTTTAACACACACATTCGGGAAGAGAAGAAAAGGTTTTAAAGAAACTAATAAAGGTGTATATCCAAAAGGGACAAACTTTTGAATATATAGCACAGACTTTAAACCTCTTTAACTCACACTTAATTCTCAATGTGAGATTTACCAACTGTTCCTTCCTTCGAGAAAACTAAATATTTTTATCACACACATACAGGGAATGGAGAGAAGGTTTTAAAGAAACTTATATTGGTGTATATTCAAAAGGGCCTAACTTTTGAATATAAAACACATGCTTTAAACTTCTTTAACTCATACTCATTTTCCAATATGGGTTTTACCACTGTTTTTTCTTTTGAGAATACTAAATACTTTTAACACACACACACACGAGAGATGGGAGAAAGTTTTAAAGAAACATATAGTGGAGTATATACAAAAGGGCCTAACTTTTGAATATACAGCACAGGCTTTAAACATCTTCAACTCACACTCATTTTCCAATGTGGGATTTACCCACTGTTTTCTCTTTTGAGAATACTAAATATTTTTAAAACGTGCACACGGGGAGAGGGGAGAAGGTTTTATAGAAACTTATAGTAGTGTATATCCAAAAGAGACCTAACTTTTGAATATACAACACAGACTTTAAATCTCTTTAACTCACACTCATTTTCCAATTTGGGATTTACCCACAGTTTTTTCTTTTGAGAATACTAAATATCTCTAACACACACACGGAGAAAGGGGAGAAGGTTTTAAAGAAACTTATAGTGGTGTATATCCAAAAGGGCCTAACTTTTGAATATACAGCACAAGCTTTAAACCTCTTTAACTCACACACATTTTCCAATGTGGGATTTACCCACTGTTTTTTCTTTTTAGAATACTAAATATCTTTAACACATACACACAGGGAAAGGGGAGAAGGTTTTAAAGAAACTTATAGTGGTGTATATCCAAAATGACCTAACTTTTGAATATACAGCATAGGCTTTAAACCTCTTTAACTCACGCACATTTTCCAATGTGGGATTTACCCACTGTTTTTTCTTTTGAGAATATTAAATATTTTTAATACACACACACGGGAAGAAGGGAGAAGCTTTTAAAAATACTTATAGTGGTGTATATCTAAAATGGCCTAAATTTTGAATATATAGCACATGCTTTAAACATCTATAACTCACATTCATTTTTCAATGGAGGATTTACCCACTGTTTTTTCTTTTGAGAATACTAAATATCTTTAACACACATACACGTGGAAAGGGGTAGAGGTTTTAAAGAAACTTATAGTGGTGGATATCCAAAATGGCCTAACTTTTGAATATACAGCGCATGCATTAAACATCTTTAACTCACACTCACTTTCCAATGTGGGATTTACCCACTGTTTTTTCTTTATAGAATAATAAATACCTTTAATACTTACACACGAGGAGAGGGAAGAAGGTTTTAAAGAAACTTATAGTAGTGTATATCCAAAATGGCCTAACTTTTGAATATAATGCACATGCTTTAAACCTATTTAACTCACATTCATTTTTCAATGTGGGATTTAACCACTGTTTTTTCTTTTGAGAATACTAAATATTTTTAACACACACACACGGGGAGAGGGGAAAAGGTTTTAATGAAACTTATAGTGGTGTATATCCAAAAGGGCCTAACTTTTGAATATACAGCACAGACTTTAAACCCCTTTAACTCACACTCATTTTCCAATGTGGGATTTACCCGCTGTTTTTTCTTTTGAAAATACTAAATATTTTTAATACACACACGCGGGGAGTGGGGAGAATGTTTTAAAGAAACTTATGGTGGTGTATATGAAAAAGAGCCTAAGTTTTGAATATACAACATAGGCTCAAACCTCTTTAACTCACAATTATTTTCCAATGTGTGATTTATCCACTGTTTTTTATATAAAGAATACTAAATATATTTAGCACATACACAAGGGGAGAGCTGAGAAGGTTTTAAAGAAACTTATAGTGGTGTAGATCAAAAAGGGCCTAACTTTTGAATATGCAGTACAGGCTTTAAACCTATTTGACTCATACTCATTTTTCAATGTTAGATTTACCAACAGTTTTTTCTTTCGAGAATACTAAATATCTTTTAGACACACACATGGGAAGAGAGGAGAAGGTTTGAAAGAAACTTATAGTGGTGTATATCGAAAACGGCCTAACTTATGAATATATAACACAGACTTTAAACCTTTTTAAGTCACACTCATTTTCCCATTTGGGTTATACCCACTGTTTTTTTTTTTTTTTTTTTTTTTGTGAGAATACTAAATATTTTTAAAACACACACACGGGAAGAGGGTAGAAAGTTTTAAAGAAACTTATAGTGGTATTTCCAAAAGTGCCTAACTTTTGAATATATAATAAATGCTTTAAATCTCTTTCACTCACACTCATTTTCCAATGTGGGATTTACCCACCGCATTTTCTTTGTAGAATACTAAATATCTTTAACATACACACCCGGGGAAAGGAGAGACGATTTTAAAGAAACTTATAGTGGTGTATTTCCGAAATGGCCTAACTTTTGAATATATATCATAGGCTTTAAACCTCTTTAACTTTCACTTATTTTTCAATGTACGATTTAGCCACTGTTTTTTCTTTTGAAAATACAAAATATTTTTAGCACACAAATACGGGTGGAGGGGAGAAGGTTTTAAAGAGACTTATAGTGATGTATATTGAAA
Source organism: Quercus variabilis (assembly GCA_030445155.1). Taxonomy (NCBI): domain Eukaryota; kingdom Viridiplantae; phylum Streptophyta; class Magnoliopsida; order Fagales; family Fagaceae; genus Quercus; species Quercus variabilis. Next base: position 72,577,925 of record CP129447.1, read on the forward strand.
ACGGCCTAACTTTTGAATATACAGTACGGGCTTTAAACCTCTTCAACTTACACTCAATATCCAATGTACGATTTACCCACTGTTTTTTCTTTTGAGACTACTAAATATCTTTAACACACACACATGGGAAGAGGGGAGAAGGTTTTAAAGAAACTTATAGTAGTGTATATCCACAAGGGCCTGACTTCTGAATATACAACACAAGCTTTAAACGTCTTTGAGCCACACTCATTTACCCACTGTTATTTCTTATTAGAATATGAAATATCTTTAACACACACAAACAGTGGGATAGGGGAAAAGGTTTGAAAGAAACTTATAGTGGCATATATTTAAAAGGACCTAACTTTTCAATATACAACACAGGCTTTAAATCTATTTAACTCACACTCATTTTCAAATTTGGGATTTACTCTCTGTTTTTTCTTTTTAGAATACTAAATATCTTTAACACACACACACAGGGAAAGGGGAGAAGGTTTTAAAGAAACTAATTGTGGTGTATATCCAAAAATGCGTAAGTTTTGAATGTACAGAATAGAGGTTAATCCTCTTTAACTCACCACCATTTTCTAATGGTGGATTTGCCCACTGTTTTTTCTTTTGAGGATACTAAATATTTTTAACACACACACACCGAGAGAGGGGAGAAGGTTTTAAAGAAACTTACAGTGGTGGATATCAAGAGGGCTTAACTTTTGAATATACAGCACAAACTTTAAACGTCTTAAACTCACACTCATTTTCCAATGTGGGATTTACCCTCTATTTTTTTGTTTTGAGAGTACTAAATATCTTTAGCACACACACACACGGGGAGGAGGAAGAAGGTTTTAAAGAAACATAAAGTGGTGTATATCCAAAAGGGCCTAACTCTTGAATATATAGCATAGGCTTTAAACCTCTTTAACACACACTCATTTTCCAATGTGGGATTTACCCACTGTTTTTTCATTTGAGAATTCTAAATATTTTTAACACACACACACAGGGAGAGGGGAGAAAGTTTTAAAGAAACTTATAGTGATTTGTATCCAAAAGGGCCTAACTTTCGAATATACAGCATAAGCTTTAAACCACTTTAATTTATCCTCATTTTCCATTGTGGGATTTGCCTCCTGTTTTTTGTTTTGAGAATACTAAATATTTTTAACACACACACGGGGATTGAGGAGAAGGAATTAAAGAAATTTATAGTGGTGTATATCCAAAAGGGCCTAATTTTTTAATATACAGAGCAGACTTTAAACCTTTTTAACTCAGACTTATTTTCCAATGTGAGATTTACCCACTTTTTTTTCTTTTGAGAATACTAAATATCTTCAACGCACACATACGGGAATAGGGGAGAAGATTTTCAACAGACTTATAGTGGTGTATATCAAAAGGGCCAAACTTTTGAATATACAGCACAAACTTTAAACCTCTTTAACTCACACTTAATTTTCAATGTAGGATTTACCCACTGTTTTTTCTTTTGAGAATACTAAATATCTTTAACACACGGGAAGAGGGGAGAAGGTTTTAAATAAACTTATAGTGGCGTATATCCAAAAGGGCGTAACTTTTGAATATACAACACAGGCTTTAAATCTATTTAACTCACATTCATTTTTCATTGTGGGATTTACCAACAGTTTTTTCTTTCGAGAATACTAAATATCTTTGACACACACACATTGTAAGAGGGGAGAAGGTTTGAAAGAAACTTATTGTGGTTTATACCGAAAAGGGCGTAACTTATGAATATACAACACCGGCTTCAAACCTCTTTAAGCCACACTCATTTTCCAATGTGGGATTGACCAATAGTTTTTTCTTTCGAGAATACTAAATACCTTTGACAGACACACATGGGAAGAGGGGAGAAGGTTTGAAAGAAACTTATAGGGGTGAATACCGAAAAGGGCCTAACTTTTGAATATATAGCACATGCTTTAAACCTCTTTAACTCTCACTTATTTTTCAATGTACGATTTACCCACTGTTTTTTCTTTTGAAAATACAAAATATTTTTAACACACAAATACGGGTGGAGGGGAGAAGGTTTTAAAGAGACTTATAGTGGTGTATATCGAAAAAGGCCTAATTTTTTAATATACAGCATAGGCTTTAAACCTCTTTAACTCACACTCAATATCCAATGTACGATTTATCCACTATTTTTTCTTTTGAGAATACTAAATATCTTTAACACACACACGGGAAGAGGGGAGAAGGTTTTAAAGAAACTTATAGTGGTGTATATCCACAAGGGCCTGACTTTTGAATATACAACACAGGTTTTAAATCTCTTTAAGTCACACTCATTTACCCACTGTTATTTCTTTTTAGAATACGAAATATCTTTAACACACACACACAGTGGTATAGGGGAGAAGGTTTGAAAGAAACTTATTGTAGCGTATAACCAAAAGGGCCTAACTTTTGAATATACAATACAGGCTTTAAATCTATTTCACTCACACTTATTTTCAAATTTGGGATTTACTCACTGTTTTTTCTTTTTAGAATACTAAATATCTTTAACACACACACATGGGAAAATGGGAGAATGTTTTAAAGAAACTTATTGTGGTGTATATCCAAAAGGGCCTAAGTTTTGAACGTACAGAACATACGTTAATCCTCTTTAACTCACCCTCATTTTCTAATGGGGGATTTACCCACAGTTTTTTCTTTTGAGGATACTAAATATTTTTAATACACAAACACAGGGAGGAGGAAGAAGGTTTTAAAGAAGCATAAAGTGGTGTATATCCAAAAGGGCCAAACTCTTAAATATACAGCACAGGCTTTAAACCTCTTTAACACACACTCATTTTCCAATGTGGGATTTACCCACTGTTTTTTTCATTTGAGAATTCTAAATATTTTTAACACACACGCATGGGGAGAGGGGAGATAGTTTTAAAGAAACTTAAAGTGGTTTGTATCCAAAAGGGTCTAACTTTTGAATATACAATACAAGTTTTAAACCTCTTTAATTTAACCTCATTTTCCAATGTGGGATTTGCCCACTGTTTTTTCTTTTGAGAATACTAAATATTTTTAACACATACACGGGGATTGGGGAGAAGGATTTAAAGAAATTTATAGTAGTGTGTATCCAAAAGGGCCTAATTTTTGAATATACAGCACGGACTTTAAACCTTTTTAACTCACACTCATTTTCCAATGTGGGATTTACCCACATTTTTTTTCTTTTGAGAATACTAAATATCTTCATCGCACACACACGGGTATAAGGGAGAAGGTTTTCAACAAACTTATAGTGGTGTATATCAAAAGGGCCAAACTTTTGAATGTACAACACAAACTTTAAACCTCTTTAACTCACACTCAATTTTCAATGTAGGATTTACCCACTGTTTTTCTTTTGAGCATACCAAATATCTTTAACACGCACACACGGGGAGAGGGGAGAATTTTTTAAAGAAACTTATAGTGTTGTATATTCAGAAGGGCCTAACTTTCGAATATCCAGCATAGGCTTTAAACCTCTTTAGCTCACACAAATTTTCCAATGAAGGATTTACCCACTGTTTTTTCTTTTAATAATACCGAATATTTTTAACGCACACGCACGGGAAGAGGGGAGAAGATTTTAAAGAAACTTATATTGGTGTATATCCAAAAGGGCCCAGCTTTTGAATATATAGCACAGGCTTTTAACTTATTTAACTCAGACTCATTTTCCAATGTGGGATTTATTCACAATTTTTTCTTTTGAGAATAATAAATATCTTTAACACACACACACGGGGAGAGGGGAGAAGGTTTTAAAGAAACTTGTAGTGGTACGTATCCAAAAGGGCCAAACTTTTGAATATATAGCACAGGCTTCAAATCTATTAAACTCACACTTACTTTCCAATATGGGATTTACCCACTGTTTTTTCTTTTGAGTATACTAAATATTTTTAACACACACATACGAGGATAGGGAAGAAGGTTTGAAAGAAACTTATAGTGGTGTATATCCAAAAGGGCCTGACTTATGAATATGCAACACAGTCTTTAAACCTTTTTAAGTCACACTCATTTTCCAATGTGAGTTTTACCCACAATTTTTTTCTTTTGAAAATACTAAATATTTTTTACACACAAATACAGGTAGAAGGGAGAAGGTTTTAAAGAAACTTATGGTGATGTATATCGAAAAGGACCTACTTTTTGCATATACTGCACATGCTTTAAACCTCTTTAATTCACACTCATTATCCAATGTACGATTTACTCTCTGTTTTTTCTTTTGAGAATACTAAATATCTTTAACACACACACACACACAGGAAGAGGGGAGAAGCTTTTAAAGAAACTTAGAGTGGTGTATATTCACAAGGGCCTGACTTTTGCATATACAACACAGGCTTTAAACCTCTTTAACTCACACTCATTATCCAATGTACGATTTACCCTCTGTTTTTTCTTTTGACAATACTAAATATCTTTAACACACACACACGGGAAGAGGGGAGAAGGTTTTAAAGAAACTTATAGTGTTGTATATCCAAAATGGCCTAACTTTTAAATATACAGCACATACTTTGAATCTATTTAACTCACACTATTTTTCTAATTTCGGATTTACTCACTGTGTTTTCTTTTTAGAATACTAAATATCTTTAACAGACACACGCGAAAATGGGAGAAGGTTTTAAAGAAACTTATTGTGGTGTATATCCAAAAGGGCCGAAGTTTTGAATATACAGAACGAACGTTAATCCTCTTTAACTCACCCTCATTTTCTAATGTGGGATTTACTCATTGTTTTTTCTTTTGAGAATACTAAATATTTTTAATGCAAACACACAGGGAGAGGAGAGAAGGTTTTAAAGAAACTTATAGTGGTTTGTATCAAAAGGGCCTAACTTTTCAATATACAGCACAAGTTTTAAACCTCTTTAATTTACCCTCACTTTCCAATGTGGGAATTACCTACTGTTTTTTCATTTGAGAATTCTAAATATTTTTAACACACACACGCGGGGAGGGGGGAGAAGGTTTTAAAGAAACTTATAGTGGTTTGTATCAAATGGGCCTAACTTTTGAATATACAGCATAAGCTTTAAACCTCTTTAATTTACCCTCATTTTCCAATGTGGGATTTGCCCATTGTTTTTCTTTTGAGAATACTAAATATTTTTAACACACACGTGAGGATTGGGGAGAAGGTTTTCAACAAACTTATAGTGGTGTATATCAAAAGGGCCAAACTTTTGAATATACAGCACAAACTTTAAACCTCTTTAACTCTCACTCAATTTCCAATGTGGGATTTACCCACTATTTTTTCTTCTGAGCATACCAAATATCTTTAACACGCACACATGGGGATAAGGGAGAATGTTTTAGAGAAACTTATAGAGGTGTATATCCAAAAGGGCCTAACTTTTGAATATCCAGCATAGGCTTTAAACCTTTTTAACTCACACTCATTTTCTAATAAAGGATTTACCCACTATTTTTTCTTTTAATAATAACGAATATTTTTAACGCATACACATAGGAAAAGGGGAGAATGTTTTAAATAAACTTATGGTGGTGTATATCCGTAAGGGCCTAACTTTTTAATACACAGCGTAGAGAAAAATTTATGCAGAAAAAATAGTGAACAATTTTTCAAATAATGCTGAAGAGAAAATACATTTTTGCAAAATGCTAAAAATAGTTTATGCAGAAAAAAGTGAACAATTTTTATGAAAAAATAGTGAATAGTTTTAATTAATGCAAAAAATAGATTTTATGAATGCAGTAAGCAGATTTGAATATACAGCAAACATGATGTACAGAGAGAAAGTTTTATTAATGCAGAAAAACCAATTCGATTATTGTGAAATTTAAACATGAAAAAGCATTCAGATTTGGCTTTTAAATTTAGAAAACACGATTTCATTAGGTGTTTTATGAGAAAACAGCAAACAATTTTTTAAATAGTGAACAAAAAATAATTTACGTAGACGCCATCTGTAGTCATACGAACCACATGCAGAAAACAGTTTGAATTAATGCAAAAAATAGATTTTATGAATGTAGTAAGCAGATTTGAATATACTGTAAACATGATGTAGCACCAACTGTGGCATGAGTAGTTTTTTGAAGACACGCCACCAACCTGCTGCTGTAGCACCAACTGTAGTCATACGAACCACATGCGCCAATAGGCACCATTGTTTCACACGTGTTGCTCAACAACTCGGCATGATTTCACACACTATCCAGTCATATCATCCACATTCACATGAATACTCAAATATATGAATAATCGTGCCCTAGTGCCAGGGACATAGCACTATGTCAATTAAATATGATACTCTGTTCAAGAACACTACAACTACTGCTGACATCTTCAAATCTCACTGTGACATTGGGAATATTTAAAATCCTGTTCATGTAGTGTTTTTCTAGCCTGTATTGACATGACAAGTCCTAATAACTAAAATTATAATGCTTGGAACATGAATTGAGGTTATAAATGCACCACAATAATAATCTTATTTCTACCCTACTAACTTCGTAGATTGACTAAGCTATGAGTCGCAATGCCTCAACATCAAATCGTATAATGCGAAACAAGTTTGGATCTACTTCAACAAATGGATTATCACAAGTTCCAGTAGATCAACAACTACAGACATACACATACCACTATAGAGGGAAATGAGTTGGAAAGAAGAGAGATTTCCTTAATATGCCAATATACACGTACGAGAGTCTTGGAAGCGTTGGGCACATCATGGTCGGCAAATCTACAAAACTAAGTACAGATACCACCGCAATAAAGTTCACCGTAACAGAACCACCATGGTTAACCCTATACGAGAAGAGATGTGAGTTGGAGGTATATTGTCGATGGCATGGGTTACGAGTTCCCAAGGCACGCTCAACCGAGTTACCTAAAGAAGAACCTACCAACATACTTGCTCGTCTTGAACAAGAGAACAATCAAATGCAAAGGCGATTAGACTATTTTCATGCAATCCAAAAAGTTAAGAAGCATCTAAAGGGGAAGGTGCAAGAGCGAGCCATCAAGTCTATTAATGAAGTAACTACGTTAGATGATGAAAGAGATATTTTAGACTTCTCAGATTCAAGTAATGATGATTTCCAAAAATTTCTACCTACGAATATTAGACGTTGTTGTTAATGTCAATACATTCTGTGTAATACAAAATGTTGTTGTTAATGTTTGACAATTGAAGATTATGTACATTCAACTTTTGCAAATCTAAAGATTAACTGTTCATTAACTGTTGAGTTTACACGATTTTGTTCATTCAACAATTTCGAATTTTTCAACAAATTAGAATGATTAATACATTAGTACACAGTTTTCCATTTAATTTTTACGATTTTGTACATTTAATGAATCCAAACTTTTCAACAAATTCAGACTATCTGTACATCTAATTTACGCAATTTTATTTTGTACCTTCAAGATTTTATACAATCAACAAATTCGAACGATCTGTACATCTAATGTACACAATTTTCTCTTGAATTTTTACAATTTTGTACTTTCAACAAAATCAAATTTCTCAACAAGTCCAGAATATTTGTACATCTAATGTACACAACTTTCCATTGAATTTTCATTATTTGGTACGTTCAAAAATTTCGATTTTCCATTAAGATTTGACGATTTTTTACGTTCAACAATTTTGAAATTTTCATCAAATCAAGATGATTAGTACATTAGTACATAGTTTTAAATTGAATTTATAGGATTTTGTACATTTGACGACTTCAAATTTGGAATCAAATTTGGATAATCTATACATCTAATGTAATTAATTTTCCATCAAGTTTACTCAATTTGGTATGTTCTTCAATTTTCATTTGAAGTTTCAAGATTTTACACACCCAACGAATTTGAATTTTTCAACAAATTTGTGCTATCTGTACATCTAATGTACACAATTTTTCCTTGCGTTTTCACGGTTTTGTACATTCAACAAATTCAAATTTTTAAACAAATTCATACGATCTGTACATCTAACATACATACTTTTCAACTGAATTTTCATTATTTTGTACTTTCAACGAAATCAAATTTCTCAACAAGTCTAGACTATCTATACATCTTATGTACACCTTCACGATTTGGTACGTTCATTGATTTTCCATCGATTTTTCTCGAATTTCTACATTCAACTAATTCGAACTTTTTTACAAATTTGAATTTTTCGAGGCATTTACCATTAGGTGATTTATATGAATCATTCATTTTTCTTTCATGGAGTTTGTCCATTATTCATATGATTACATATTTAAAAAAACACAAAAACCATTTAAGTGCAATAATTAGGCCAATGCTAAAAACAATTTATGCAGAAAATAATGAACAATTTTTATGAGAAAACAGTGAACAGTTTAACTTAATGTAAAAAACATATTTTAACTTATTGAATAGTTTTGCATTCAACTAATTTGAATTTTTTTACAAATTTGAATTTTTCGAGGCATTTACCATTAGGTGATTTATATGAATCATTCATTTTTCTTTCATGGAGTTTGTCCATTATTCATATGGTTACCTATTTAAAAAAAAAACACAAAAACCATTTAAGTGCAATAACTGTGCCAAAGCTAAAAACAGTTTATACAGAAAACAGTGAACAATTTTTATGAGAAAACGGTGGATAGTTTTAATTAATGCAAAAAACAGATTTTATGAATACAGTAAGCAGCTTCAAATATACAGTAAACATGATGTGTAGAGAGCAAATTTTATTAACGTAGAAATAGATTTTATCAATACAGAAAAATAGATTCAATTATTGTGAAATTCAAAAATGAAAAAGAATTCATATTTGGCGTTTAAATTTAGAAAACATGATTTCACTAGGTATTTTATGAGAAAAAAATGAAAAAAATTTTTAAACAGTAAATAGAGAATAATTTACGCAGAAAAGAGAGTGAACAATTTTGTAAATAATGCTAAACATAAAATAATTTTATGCAGAATGCTAGAAATAGTTTATGCAGAAAATAGTGAACAATTTTCATAAGAAAACAGTGAACAGTTTTACTTAATGCAGAAAACAGTTTTACTTAGTGAACAGTTCTACATTCAACTAATTCGAACTTTTTTACAAATTCAATTTTTTCGAGGCATTTACCGTTAGGTGATTTATACGAATCATTCATTTTTCTTTCGTGGAGTTTGTCCATTATTCATATGGTTACCTATTTAAAAAAAATACAAAAACTATTTAAGTGCAATAACTGTGCCAATGCTAAAAACAGTTTATGCAGAAAACAATAAACAATTTTTATGAGAAAAAAGTGAACAGTTTTAATTAATGCAAAAAATAGATTTTATGAATGCAGTAAGCAGCTTCGAATATACAGTAAAAATGATGTGTAGAGAGCAAATTTTATTAACGTAGAAATAGATTTTATCAATGTAGAAAAATAAATTCGATTATTGTGAAATTTAAACCTGAAAAAACATTCAGATTTGGCTTTTAAATTTAGAAAACATGATTTCACTAGGTGTTTTATAAGAAAACAACGAACAATTTTTTAAACAGTGAACAAAGAATAATTTAAGCAAAAAAGAGAGTGAACAATTTTTTTTAAATAATGATGAACAGAAAATAATTTTATGCACAATGCTAGAAATAATTTAAGCAGAAAACAATGAACAATTTTAATTAATGCAAAAAACATATTTTGTGAATGCAGCAAGTAGATTTGAATATACAGTAAACATGATGTGCAGAGAGCAAATTTTATTAATGTAGAAACAGATTTTATCAATGCAGAGAAATAGATTTGATTATTGTGAAATTCAAACATGAAAAAGCATTTAGATTTGGCATTTAAATTTAGAAAACACGATTTCGCTAGGTGTTTTTTGAGAAAACAGCGAACAATTTTTTAAACAGTGAACAGAGAATAATTTATGTAGAAAAGAGAGTGAACAATTTTTTTAAATAATGCTGAACAAAAAATAATTTTATGCACAATACTAGAAATAGTTTTTGCAGAAAACAATAAACAATTTTTATGAGAAAATAGTGAACAATTTTAATTAATGCAAAAAACAGGTTTTATGAATGTAGTAAGCAGATTTGAATATACAGTAAACATGATGTGCAGAGAGCAAATTTTATTAATGTAGAAACATATTTTATCAATGCAGAAAAATATATTCAATTATTGTAAAATTCAAACATGAAAAAGCATTCAGATTTGGTGTTTAAATTTAGAAAACACGATTCACTAGGTGTTTTATGAGAAAAAAGTGAGCAATTTTTTAAATAGTGAACAGAAAATCATTTATGCAGAAAAGAGAGCAAGCAAATTTTTTAATAATGTTGAACAGAAAATAATTTTATACAAAATCGTAGAAATAGTTTATCTAGAAAACAGTGAACAATTTTTTTGATAAAACAATTAAGAATTTTAATTAATGTAGAATTTAAATTCATATTTTGAAATTAAAATCTCTATATTTTACAATGCTTCCATTTAAATAAATAAAAATATAAAAAAGCTACTTATTTTTATGTTTATGTTTATTTGTTGATTATCCCCAAACCAAAAAAAAAAAAAAAAAAATTACACGGTACTCGAGTTTGGTAAACTCGAGTACCGTAGAAATGTGTTGCATGGTACTCGAGTTTACCTAGCTCGAGTACCACATTATTTTTTTTAATTGCTGAATTTCCAGCTCAGTAGAAATGCACATTATTTTTTAATCGCCGAAATACCACTTTTTCTGGAACTCGAGTTTATAAAATTCGAGTTCTGGAAAAGTGGTACTTCCCTATATAGTTCCGAAACAGTGTTTTTTTGCTACAAATATCTAAAAATTGTGTTATTTGACCATTTTCACCTAATTTAGAGTAATAAATGTTATATATATATATATATATAAAGTATAGTTTAAGGGTAAATGTGCATTTAAATAGTTTAAAAAGGTAAAGTACAAAAAGACAAATAATTGAAGGAGTAAAATATAATTGCCAAAAAAAAAAAAAAAAAACAAGGAAGAAATGTAATTGGCTGTCGTCTTAAAGGATACAGTACAAGTCAAGACTTGGCATGTGTAATCTTACCGCAATATGCTATGCGTCTGTGCTTGACTGCTTTCATTATGATTGGCTCCACCTTTGAGGATTTACACGTAACATGTTGACTGTCAGAAATTAGAATGTAATTATGATTCTAAACTGCATGTATTCACTTCTGCTTATTGACTTTTCTTTAACAATCATTGTCTGTCATCAACTTTTATCCGTTTATTTATGCAAAAATAACATCTTTCTTTTCTATTACTACTATTTTTAATTCTTTTTCCTACTTTCATCTACCCCCATTAACTTGTCTTTTGACTCCTTTCATCTTTTTTTAGTGTACATTTTTAAAAAAAAAAATTTCCCAAGTATAACTTGTCTTTTGACTCCTTTCATCTTTTTTTAGTGTACGTTTTTTAAAAAAAAAAAAAAAAATTCCCAAGTATAACTTGTCTTTTGACTCCTTTCATCCTTTTTTAGTGTACATTTTTTTTTTTTTAATTTCCTAAGTATGTCTGTCTTCAATGTCTCATTATTTTTTTATTTTTCTGTGGAATTTAGGCTTCTAGCACAAAAATAAATAAATAATAAAAAAAGGCTTCTAGCATTATGAGGTATACTGTATATTACAAGTTCGAAGAAAGAAGGAATCCTTCCTCTGACTCACTCAATGACCTTCTATGGTTGAGCTAGTAGGATTCTAACCCGACAAGTGCAATGTGCACAGCCTCACGGCAATCACTGTTGGTTCCTAGAGAAACTAACAATGAAACCGTTGTTTAATGTATTAATTAATTTGAGACCACTCCGATGGCAGAAGATCATGAATATCCTTCGACTGTTATCTCCTTATCTTACTGATGATGCCAAAATCATCAGTTGGGTCACTCGTTCAATCCGGAGCATTAGACGATCTTGTGAGACCTGCAAGATAAAAGATAGATAGATCGAAGAGACCACCGGGTTGCTTCCGGTGGGGGAGTCTTCGATGCTTAAATTAGTATCCACCCCTATCTTTCCTATATAGATAGTGTTTTATTGTAGTTTTTCTGACATATCTTAACAAATGGACAGATTGTCCCTTTTATAGGTGAATTAGATAGTTGTTGAACATAAATAAGGGTGATTATTACCCTAACTATAACATTCTTTGTCTTGATGAGAGAGTTTAAGGCCTTTGATGATCATTATTGAATGTGTTGGGCGGTTACTCATCTATCTTTGATGGCCTACTAATGACGCAATGACCGTCCATTAAGATAGACGACCTTAATAGTTTTTATGGATTCATCACTTACTATTTCTAAACTCACTCCTATTGCCCGTAGATATATGTATTCGTTTCTCTTACTAACAACTCTTGTTATTTTTATGTATTTTCTTTTTCTGAAAATAGGCTTTCTTGCTTATTTCATTTTCGTGTTTTGGAAGATAGGGTTCCTGTTGGCAGGGACAACCCTTTCTTTTTTCTTTTTTTGCCACGACGCCGGTGGGCCAGAATCTTAATCTTCGGGCTTTCATCGGTAGTGAGGCCACGCCCCCTCTCGGGAATATGATGTTGCCTACAGGGGCTTCTGGCTCCTCTAGCTCAAACCCCTGGTGGAACCTTGATCTCAATCTACATCCACGAGAAGAAGTAGAAGTTCCTGCTAAAGAGGCCCCCCAACTCAATATGGATGTGTACAAGGAAAAGGATCAAGACTGAATTAAGGAAATTTTAGATTTCCAACTTCGGGACAAGATCTTGAAGAAGGAGAACGAAATAAGAAGGGTCCTTGAAGGGCTGATTGAGGGCGAGATTCTCAAAAGGAAATTATCTAGCTCAGATTTCGGTTTTCGCAACCTGGACCAGTTTGTGGGGGAGGTCATCAGCAAGCATGTGCCAAACTTTGCTCTGAATGATCAACTTCAAAAGAAACATAAATCTATTTCCTGGCTATTAACGCAGCTTAGGAAAGATGATAGCTCCATAAACTTTCAAGTGAAACGCGATATTGAACGTAATCTTCTCGATTTCATTGTCCAAGAATGAAAAAGAAGTTTCTATCAATATTGTGTCGCCCTCGTCCCCCCCCCCCCCCTTTTCTAGTTAATTGTGCCTATTTATCAATTTGCCTTTCCTATGATTCTCCTTCGGACCCTTATTCTCATTTTTGTTTTCGTATTATGGATCTTGGTTCGCAATGGTACTTGTGGATTCAAGGGTACAAAAAGGCCTGGTGGTGTGGGTGGTGCTTAAACAGATAGAAGGAACCCAACGAAGGTAAGCTGGTGCTCAAACTTATCAACTTATAAAGCATCTACCCTTGCTTTAATGGATAGATCTGTCTATGCCTATGTACCAGAAGTTGGAAGAGCAACCCTTGATGAGGGGTATGCTTCTAGGTCTCGATCACGAAGGTCCTAATTGTCAATAACGATCTATAAAGGCGACCACGATCATGAGAAGCATAAGCTCAATCGGGATCTATATATGCGACTTTGTCAATAGCTTCAACTGATGCTCGGTCGCTCCCCATGCTACTCACTATGCATTGAGGTGCTGTGCCTCCACTGGCTCTGCTGCTTGCTCAGATGTTGCTTTGAAAGGAATAATGAAGAATTCATATGTTCCTAGTGTGAAGAATGCATCGCAACATAACAGATATGCATATTTGCCTCTCGAGGAAAAAGAGAATCCCAGTGATCCAACAATGGAGCCCACCAAGTGCTATGAGTGAAGCTAAAGGAGAGTGAGAGGTTGGTGCGGACGAGAGGTCCATAGGTTGATAGGTTGATGAAGCTTTCAAAAGTGTATACCAGAAAAAAACCAGCAAGAGCAGTAGCATCAGAGGTTGAGATGGGAATGAAGACGGAGCAAGCAGAGGTAATAGACGCAGGAGCAAGGCTAGGGCCATATCCAATTGACCGGGTGTAGGCACTACCGATAGAGGTAGCAAAGGCAGTGCCAGTCCACACCATAAACAGTAGCACCACCTACTTCATAAGCATCAGTAGCAAGAACGGTTGGCCGAGCTCACTCAGCAGCTTATGATCTTGATCTTTTTGACCTTGATTCTGTCAATTCATAAGCAGTGAAAGGTGTATGAGTAGTTCCAGGTGCAGGAGCATCGATAGTAGCACCATTAGCAATGGCACCGGTGGTAGAGATAGCGGTATAGGCAGCAACGCTTGTTTAACCAATTGATCTAGTTGTTTACAACAACCTCGACGATGAACCAGTTCATTCGATCACCACCTTGAATAGCATTGTTGCTAGCATCGTATAGTAATAGATGTGCATATTTGCCTGGGACTCACCCGCTGGACCTTGGCCTTCGACTCCACCCCCTATTATCTTAAGCCACATTAAACCTCCAAGTAATGGACAAGAATGCCACATTTGAACACGCCCATCCAAAGTAGCATCCTTAGGCACGTCCTTATCACGGGAAGGGAATAGATGAAAGATTCATAGTCTCGAAGACCCCTTCTCCCGACTCAGTCACATGTAATCAGGCTTTCAACCCGGCCAACTCTCCCATCTGTACCACCTGACAAAAAAAGGTATGGTCTTTCTGAGAATAAGAGCATATCTGTCTGGAAGACCTTCTGGAAAGTCGCCTATGAAAAGAGCATACCCAACTAATATGAGCCTGTCCGAGACTTGCCATTCCCATGGAAGAAAGTTTCCTTGCGTATTGATTCATTCCTGATTGATAAACGGAAAATGCTTGTTTCTATTCCCTCCTTCCGAGCGATGAACCGTGATTGTCTAGCTTTACAGAATCCCTGGGGAATGAAGGGATAGGTGAAACAAGAGGGGGTGGAAATTTCCCCCAATCAGAATACTTGCTTTTCCATGGATATTGCATGCCCATTTTAGGGATTAATCACTTCACGGGAGAGAACACGAGGGATGAATGACGATCAACCTACCTAAGTTTTTACTAGTAATCCTTGGTTTACCCACTCGCTGAAACCTCCCTCCATAGTCGATTGAGTGGTTATATAGCCACTCAATTGTTCACTGTACTTCCTGTATCCCATTCCCTCCTTATCTCTCTCGACCCATTCACCGGAGTATGTTGGGTTGGAATGCCTCCATTCCCATCCCATCCTTTATGATTTCTAGGCCTTCCCGCTATGAGATATTCCCAGTGTAGAAGCATATTCATGCAGAATACTCTCCTACTTCTTTCGCTTCTCTTATAGGGGTCAAAATTCCTAAAAGAGGATAGAAGGTCATTTTTTGACATCAGTGGAGAAGCATGCATGATACAGATACTCCTCCATGCGAATGTTCTGGCTTTCAAATGACGAGTAAGGGGCGGGGAGGGGGAGGGGAGTTTCCGGAACAAAGCCCCCAGATTTGAAAGTTCAGCCCTACCCTATAGTATAGTATCTTTTCCCTATCTAAGCTATATCAACATAGCCAACTAGAAAACTCATCTGCATGTCAATGAATTCTTAGTGTAATACTCACTTGTAAATGATTGGTGTCAGAATTTTTCACTAATCACGTGTGATCAGTCTCATCCGTGTAAGAATTAGGAATTCCTCTTCCAACTCATCCCAGAATGGGTGTTATGGCAAAAAACAAGAAGAAAACAAAAGGAGAAATTTGTCCAATAGTAACAAATGGTGCCTCCATAAGTTGACATCCGATCCAACCTAGTAGTAAGCAATCCGCCAAAAGCAACCAAAAAATTCTTTGGTGAATAGGGTGAAAACTTGAACTACGCATCTCCATACTTTTAAAAAAAGGCAAAGCTAACAGACATATAAAAACTGGTGCTATTGTAGCTACACCTCCCGATTTGTCAGGTATACTACAAAGAATTGCATGGATCGGTAGGAAATACCATTCTAGCACAATATGAGGCAGGGTGGACATCGGATTAGCAGGTATATAATTGTCAGGATGCCCCAAAACATTAGGAGCATAAAAAATCCAAATGGAAAAAAAGATAGCAAAAGATACCCAACCTACTAGATCCTTTACATAAAAATAAGGGTAAAAAGTAATTTTATCCATCCCTGAATGTACACCCAATGGATTATTTGATCCATATTGATGTAATGCGGCCAGATAAAGAAGATTGGCGCCTACGAAAATAAAGGGGAGTAAATGATGAAGACTAAAAAAATGATTTAAGGTGGCATTGTTCACGGAGAAACCACCCCAAACCCAAGTCACTATGGTATCTCCTACTACAGGTATGGCGCTAGCTAAGCTTGTAATTACTGTAGCTCCCCAAAAGCTCATTTGACCCAAGGTAGTATGTATCCTGTAAAAGTTGTCACAATCATTAATAGGAAGATTACAACTCCGAGACACCGAACAAATTCCCTAGGACTACTATAACTTGCATGATATAGACCACGAAAAATATGAAGATGAACCACAATGAGAAACATACTTGCCCCATTAGCATGCATATAACGGAGCAACCAGCCCCTTTCAACATCTCTCATAACGTGTTCTATGCTGTTGAAAGCTAGATCCACATGAGGTGTGTGATGCATAGCTAAAAAAACGCTAGTCACTATCTAAATGACTAAACAAATACCAGCTAACAGACCGAACCCCCTCCAATAACTAAGATTGCTCGGGGTTGGATAATCTATCAAATGCTGATTAAGTGTGGAGGATATAGGTTTTTTAAGAAGAGAGAATCGTTGGTTTCTTATAGTCATTTTTCTTTCCTATCATGACAACTCTTGTTCCCTCACCTTTTTAGCTTTATGGGGCCCTACTTACTTAATATATATTATTAGGTACCCTTTCTTCCACCTCCAAAGGAATTGGAGGTTCTCGCTCATCTCTTAGGGGTCCATATCATTTGAAAACTTTTCCTGTTCCATTAATATAGCTAAATTTGAATAGGATGACTCAGGGTCAGGAAAAGTAGGCCGCCCCTTACCTTGATTGAATTTGGCTTCGCTGTGCCCTGAATCAATCAAAAAGCTTATGGATTTCATTTGGACGAGAGGGAGGCTGTGAGTCACCTGGGCTACAGATTTATTGGTTGGTTGATTCTTGAAATCACCTCTTGAGAAAAAAAGGCCCTCAGGTTCCAACCCACAAATGAATAGGAAGTGAGGTGAGGGTCTTTCATTAAAGGGGGGAAAAGAGGGGTGGGGCTTTGTTCTGGGGGGGTCGCCTTGCGCAGCTTTAGAAAGGAGAGAATTGAAGAAAGTCACTCTCTCCAAACTTTTCTATCTATCTTTAGAAGTAGGGCGAGAGGAAGTCAATATGATATTTGTATTGGTTTTTCCAACGAAACTAAGCACTTTTTTGTCTTTATCATTCGGAAAGCTCAGTCCCACACTCTAACTTCAATGACTTCAATGTACAATTTTCTCTTGAATTTTCATGATTTTGTACTTTCAATGAAATCAAATTTCTCAACAAGTCCAGAATGTTTGTACATCAAATGTACACAACTTTCCATTGAATTTTCACAATTTGTTACGTTCAACAATTTCGATTTTCCATTAAGATTTCACGATTTTGTACGTTCAACAATTTTGAAATTTTCATCAAATCAGGATGATTAGTAAATTAGTACATAGTTTTAAATTTAAATTTTCACGATTTTGTACATTTGACGACTTCAAATTTGGAATCAAATTTGGATGATCTATACATCTAGTGTAATTAATTTTCCATCAAGTTTACTCAATTTGGTATGTTCTTCAATTTTCATTTGAAGTTTCACAATTTTACACACTCAACGAATTTGAATTTTTCAACAAATTCGTGCTATCTGTACATCTAATGTACACAATTTTTCCTTGAGTTTTCACGGTTTTGTACATTCAACGAATTCAAATTTTTAAACAAATTCATACAATCTGTACATCTAAAGTACATACTTTTCCACTGAATTTTCATTATTTTGTACTTTTAACGAAATCAAATTTCTCAACAAGTCTAGACTATCTATACATCTTATGTACACCTTCACGATTTGGTACGTTCATTAATTTTCCATCGATTTTTCTAGAATTTCTACATTCAACTAATATATACTTTTTTACAAATTCGAATTTTTCGAGACATTTACCATTAGGTGATTTATACGAATCATTCACTTTTCTTTCATGGAGTTTGTCCATTATTCATATGGTTACATATTTAAAAAAACACAAAAACCATTTAAGTGCAATAACTGGGCCAATGTTAAAAACAATTTATGCAGAAAACAATGAACAATTTTTTATGAGAAAACAATGAATAATTTTACTTAATGCAAAAAACAGATTTTAACTTATTGAACAGTTCTACATTCAACTAATTGGACTTTTTTACAAATTTGAATTTTTCAAGGCATTTACCATTAGGTGATTTATACGAATCATTCATTTTTCTTTCGTAGAGTTTTTCCATTATTCATATGGTTGCCTATTTAAAAAAAAAAACACACACACACACACACACACAAACCATTAAAGTGCAATAATTGCGTCAATGCTAAAAACAGGGAACAATTTTTATGAGAAAATAGTGAACAGTTTTAATTAATGCAAAAAACAGATTTTATGAATGCAGTAAGCAGTTTCGAATTTACAGAATTTATAGTAAACATGATGTGTAGAGAGCAAATTTTATTAACGTAGAAACAGATTTTATCAATGCAGAAAAACAAATTCGATTATTGTGAAATTTAAACATGAAAAAACATTCAGATTTGGCTTTTAAATTTAGAAAACATGATTTCACTAGGTGGTTTATGAGAAAACAACGAACAATTTTTTAAACAGTGAACAAAGAATAATTTACGCAGAAAAGAGAGTGAACAATTTTTTTAAATAATGCTGAACAGAAAATAATTTTATGCACAATACTAGAAATAGTTTATGCAGAAGACAGTGAACAATTTTTATGAGAAAATAGTGAACAGTTTTAATTAATGCAAAAAATAGATTTTATGAATGCAGTAAGCAGATTTGAATATACAGTAAACATGATGTGTAGAGAGAAAATTTTATTAATGTAGAAATAGATTTTATCAATGCAGAGAAATAGATTCGATTATTGTGAAATTCAAACATGAAAGCATTTAGATTTGACGTTTAAATTTAGAAAACACAATTTCACTAGGTGTTTTATGAGAAAACAGCGAACAATTTTTTAAACAGTGAACAGAGAATAATTTATGTAGAAAAGAGAGTGAACAATTTTTTTAAATAATGCTGAACAGAAAATAATTTTATGCACAATGCTAGAAATAGTCTATGCAGAAAATAGTGAACAATTTTTATGAGAAAATAGTGAACAGTTTTAATTAATGCAAAAAACAGATTTTATGAATGCAGTAAACAAATTTAAATATGCAGTAAACATGATATGCAAAGAGCAAATTTTATTAATGTAGAAACAGATTTATCAATGCAGAAAAATATATTCGATTATTGTGAAATTCAAACATGAAAAAGCATTCGGATTTGGCGTTTAAATTTAGAAAATACAATTTCACTAGGTGTTTTATGAGAAAACAATAAACAATTTTTTAAATAGTGAACAGAAAATCATTTATGTAGAAAAGAGAGTGAACAATTTTTAAATAATGCTGAACAGAAAATAATTTTATGCAAAATCGTAGAAATAGTTTATCTAGAAAATAGTGGACAATTTTTATGAGAAAATAATTAACAATTTAAATTAATGTAAAAATTAAATTCATATTTTGAAATTAAAATCTCTATATTTTACAATGCTTCTATTTAAATAAATAAAAACAAAAAAAGCTACTTATTTTTATGTTTATGTGTATTTGTAGATTATCCCCAAACCCAAAAAAAAAAAAAAAAAAAAATTACACCAAACTCGAGTACCGTAGAAATAAAATAATCTGCATTTTATTTATAAAAGTTACTCGAGCTTAGGATACTTAAATATTGTGTTGCATGGTACTCGAGTTTACCAAACTCGAGTACTGTATTATTATTTTTAATTGCCGATTTTCCAGCTCAGCAGTGCCACGGTGGCAAAACTGATGAGGAACTCGAGTTTCATAAACTCGAGTTCTAGAAAAGTGATACTTTCCTATATAATTCCGAAATAGTGTTTTTTTGCTACAAATTTCTAAAATTTGTGTTATTTGGGCATTTTCACCTAATTTAGAGTAATAAATGTTTTAAAAAAAAAGTATTGTTTAAAGGGTAAATGTGCATTTAAATAGTTTAAAAAGGTAAAGTACAAAAAGATAAATAATTTAAGGAGTAAAATATAATTGCCAAAAATTTAAAAAATAAATAACAAGGAAGAAATGTAATTGGCTGTCGTCCAAAGGATACAGTACAAGTCAAGACTTGGCATGTGTAATCTTACCGCAATATGCCATGCGTCTGTGCTTGACTGCCTTCATTATGATTGGCTCCACCGTTGAGGATTTAGACGTGACATGTTGACTGTTAGAAATTAGAATGTAATTATGATTCTAAACTGCATGTATTTTCTTCTGCTTATTGACTTTCTTCAACAATCATTGTCTGTCATCAACTTTTATCCGTTTATTTATGCAAAAATAACATCTTTCTTTTGTATTACTACTATTTTTAAATCTTTTTCCTTACTTTCATCTACCCCCATTAACTTGTCTTTTGACTCCTTTCATCTTTTTCTAGTGTACATTTTTTAATTTAGAATAAAGTCTGTTTTTCTGATAATCAATAGAAAAGAAGTCGGTTGTCAATCAATATGAAACCGAAATTATTTTGGCATCTTCAGTGGAGATTATAAAAGATAACAAAAAACAAATAATGCAAATAACAAAAGCACTGCACCTTTGAGTGCATGGGTGACTGCGACACTGAGGGTCCATGGCATTTTATAGGAGAAAGATTGAAAGAGATGTGTCGTCAATATCTGGTTTGAAAACAGACGAGTTAGTCATTGACCAACATATAGCCGACAATTGCGAATTTAGTTTATGAAAAGGCAAAGTATCAACACCAAGCTTACAGCATGAAGGGCCACCATAATGTAGGCGAACAAAACCTCGTCGGCCTTAGGGCTAAACATGATGGGTGGCTGGGATAGGTATTCCTTAAGTTGCTGGAAGGCCAAAGTGCAATCCTCAGACCACTCAAATCCTTTTCATTTGTTCATCAGGAGGTAAAAAGGTCGGCACCTATCCGTGGATCTAGAAATAAACCGATTCAAGGCTGCGATCATTCCAATGAGTTTTTGGACTTCTTTGGGGTTCCAAAGAGGTTGCAGATTGTGAATTGCTTTGATCTGATCTGGGCTCACCTCAATTCCCATATGAGTTACCATATAGCCCAAAAATTTGCTAAACCCGACAGCAAACGAGCACTTAGAGGCATTGAGACGCAGTTTGTGTTTCCTTAAGATGTCAAAAATGACTTCGAGATCTCCCACGTGCTTGGACACCACTTTACTCTTTACCACCATGTCGTCTATGTAGACTTCAATACTCTTGCCCAACTGTGGCTCAAACATTTTAGTCATCGTCCTTTGGTAGGTAGACCTTGCATTCTTCAAACCAAAAGACATCACTTTGTAGTGGTAATTTCCAATAGGAGTTACGAATGCTGTTTTTTCTTGATCACCCAGGGCTAGTGGTATTAAATGATAGCCTTGAAAGGCATCTAAGAAGCTCATCCGAGGATGGCCTACAGTTGCATCCACTAACTGGTCTATCTGAGGCATGGAGAACGGGTCTTTTGGACATGCCTTGCTTAAGTCTGTGAAGTCCACACAAACTCGCCACTTCCCACTCTTCTTCTTTACAACCACAGTGTTAGCCAATCACTCAGGGTAGAACACCTCCTTGATAGCCCCCGCTTACTTGAGCTTTCTTACCTCATCCCTGACAGCGTCGGTGTACTCCTTGGATGGGCACCGAGGTGGTTGTTTTTTGGGAGTGGCTGATAGATTTACATTTAAGTGGTGACATATAAAGTTCGGATCAATTTCTGGGGCATCATAAGCCTCCCAGGCGAACACATCAACGTTTTTTTTGAGGAACCTTATCAATCCCTCCTTTTTCGGAGGGGGCAGTTGAGATCCTACTTGGAAGAACCTCTCCGAGTTACCTTTTCTAAATCCTCACATTTTGCTTCCTCGGCTGGTGCATTAATAGGTGATGCCGAGGTCTTTGATTGCTATAAGCTTTCTTCAACAAGGGTCGAGGACTCTACCCTAGGCCGATGTGAGATGGTAGCCACTAGGCACTCTCTTGCCATAGCCTGGCAACCTCGAATTTCCAGGACCCAACCCTCGGAAGGGAACTTCACCTTCTGATGTAGGGTGGAGGCAACGGCTCCTAGGGTATGAAGCTAAGGTCTGGCCACGATGGCAGTGTAAGGGGAGTAAGTATCCACCACAATGAAGTCAGCCTCCACTATCTCCAGGTCGGTTTGCACAGGTAGTCTAATCTAGCCCTTTGGCATGACAATCTTCCCATCAAAACTCATCAAGGGGGAGCTGTAGCGTGTCAATTCTTCTGGTCTCAACTTCAACCCCTTATAGAGATTGGGGTACATGATCTCGGCTCCACTACCATCATCTACCATTACCCTTTTTACGTCATAGCCCCCAATCCGAAGAGTGATTACCAACGCATCGTCGTGGGGTTGGATGATTCCAATTTTGTCTTCCTCAGAGAAACTCAATACTGGATGAGGATACACTTTGGGTCTTTTCGGTTTTGGGCTAGAGTCATCGGCGGGTAGCCGAGCTACAGACATCACCCTAGAAGAGCATGAGCCCGTCCTCCCCAGAGCAGCAAAGATTACGTTTATTGTTCCTATGGGTGGTCTTAAGGAAATGTCTCTCTGAGGCTCCTGGTTTGCCTGGCCTTGATGACCAGTAGAAGGATGCAAAAGGTGCCCCAATTTCCCTTCTCGGGCCAGCTGATCCAGGTGGTTCCAAAGGTTCTTGCAGTCTTCTGTAGTATGTCTGTGGTCCCGGTGGTACTGACAATACAGACTCTGATTGTGCTTCATGGAGTCTCCAGCCATCTTATTCGGCCACTCGAAGAATGGCTCATTCTTGATTTTCTCCAAAACCTTATGTACCGGTTCTCTGAATACGGCGTTAACCGTTTGCGTGTTGGTTGATCCGGGTTGCCCTGCGAAATCTCTCCTTGGACGATCATTGTTGTATCGGTCTGACCTGAAATCCCTACTCTTTTAAGGGATAACCTTCTACTTTCCTTTCCCTTGCAACTGGTCCTCTTCCACTCTTTTGTATTTGTTAATCCAGTCCATAAGTTGATGTATGATAAGTGTAATTTTTACATGATTTTTATTATCCTCTTATTTATTAAAATTGTTAGTTTTCCTTTATTTCTTTTGATTTGATTTGATTTTTTATTTATATTTATCTATTCATTTGTGCTTTGAAGGAATGAGAAGATTTCAGATTAATCTACAAGGGCTTTACATGCAAAGTGGGGTTAAGCCAATTAAATTCAAGTCCAATTGGAACAAGGAATCAAAGGAAGTTTGCACCAAATCCAAGTTCAATTCGGATTAGGATTCCAGCCTGCACAACAGTTAGTATTTTTGGCATAACTTTTGGCTCAGATATCCAATCAAGATGATTCAAGTTGGGCTGAAAATTTAACTTATAGGGCTACAACTTTGTAGTTTACCAAGAGTCCGAATTCTAACGTTTAATGGGCCAAAATTTTCGGTTAAATGAAGCCTAAAAATCTGGGATTTTCTCCAAACGGGAATTCAACTTGTAATTGGATTCCTTAACCTATTTAAAGGCTTTTCAGGGTAAAAAAAAGAGAGGAGAAACCTGAGAGGAAAATGAGGCGTTGCATAGAAGAATTTGCTTTTGGGAGTCTTTCTAAAGAGGAGGATCTGAGGACAAAGGCGAGAGTTTCGTGTTGATCAACCAATTCAAATGAAAAACATAAGTTTTATTTTTTTTTCTTTTCAATTTTATTATGAACTAAATTTTATTTTCTAGAGCATTGATGTAGTCTAGCAATAAACACACAATTTATTTTCTGAGTTATTTTATTTTTAATATTTCCATGATTGGGTGTTTAATTCTTATTCTTAATGCTTACTATTTTTTACAAATTATAGTTTGATTAATTGAATTACAATGAGACCGAGAGGTGATTTGTTATTTTAGTTCTAGAATTAAACACCATTAGTTGAGCAAAAGTAGAGATGCTTTACCGCGACTAGTGTGATTTTTCAGAAAATTCAAAGTACGTAATGAGTCTCCAATTAATTAAATTCACATAGAGATATGGAATTGTTAGTTGAAGATATTTTTTATATTATTCAAGAGAAGATATTGAATACTTAAGGAATTTTTAATCATCAACAGGAGATTATTAGAATTTAATAATTAGGAAGGATAAATTGTGTGGGATTTGTTAGGTGAAATCAATCGCTCTAAATCCGTTCTTATCATATTTTTACACTTTTAGATTTTTATAATTTGTTAATTCTTTTTTATTCGTAGATTTATTTTTATTAAATAGTTTAATTTAATTCAGATAGTAGAACGTTCCATTTATTTTCGATTTTCCAAATAGTAATTAATTTAGTGAATTTCAGTATTCAATAACATAGTTAATCCCTGTGGGTTCGACATTCGTTTTCTAAAAACACTTTACTACTTGTTATGATTTTGTGCGCTTGCAGATTACATTACGCAAACAATGTACACTAGTGACAAGCTTGCCAATCAAGGATTTCCTCAAGCCGTGCTCGATTGGGAGACCGCTTTTAAAAGTGCTGATGGCGACGTCATCAAAGATGTCGTCCATCTCATTATACATTTCCCAATATCTGTTCGAGTATGCTTTTAGAGTTTCTCCCTCGCACATGGATAATGACAACAACGAACTCAGAGGTCGAGGAACCCTGCTGTTTGTAATGAAGCGAGAGCCAAAGGCTTGGGTGAGCTGCTTATAGGAATCTATGGAGTTCGTTTTCAAGCTAGTGAACCACCTCATCACTATAAGTCCTAGGCTGGACAGGAAAACTTTGCACATCAAAGCTTCGTTCATGGAGTGGACAACCATTCTTTGATTAAACTGGCTCACACGCTCTACAGGGTCTGTTTGACCATTATAAACGGTGAACGCAGGCTGACTTAACCGCCGAGGTAGCCTAACCTTTTCTATCTTGTGCGTGAAGAGTGACTTAGAGATCTGATCTAGAGCCTTGCTCAAGGCATCATTATCCAGGCCCCTACTAGATGGGCCTTGTGTTTTCGCCTATGATGGTGCTCGTCTTCATAAGAGAAGGTCTCTCTTGGAGGAGTCCTTGATCTCTGCCTATAATTGTTGTCCTCTTCATCAGTAAAGGATATGTCAGAACTGGAAGGAGACCGCCTCCGCTGTGCATGGTGCAGTTTCTTTTTCAAGTCATCTATCTCTTGCTGCATGGCTTGGTTATTGTTTTGTCTTTGGGATACGCGACTGCCCACTTAGGAGTGGCTTTTGCTCGTCTGGGTGGTATGCACACTCCCCTCTTGATTCCTTTCATTCTTCTAATTTTGTTCATGTTTAGGGCTAGGAAAATTACCCTGTCGCTGGGATCCTACGGGTTCTGTCTGTTGGGGAACTGCTTGGCGTGGGTTTTCTTGGTATGGACCTGATCCTACCATATCTAACTGTTGCACTCACGAACACACAAGTTCCTTTCCCACAGATGGCACCAATTGTGGGGACTAGATTTGAGCACTATTCCTAAGGGATAAGTGAATTCAAGCACAACAAGCCCAATACAATAAATTTGTAGAGAATGGGTAGAAGAACTGGGCTTTGATAAGTGAAACAAAAGTTGAAGATGGTTTGAAGGAAGAATGAGTAAAACAAATATGTACATGGGCAAGCAATTCAATCCTCGGCATTGATCCAAGGAGCTTCAACTTATTATTTTTTTAGTGACAGTGACAATGGTTACAAAGTTAGTTCAGATTGCCACAATGTTTTCTCTGGTAAAATCCCCCTCCCTTTTCTCAGAGCTCCTTTTTCCTTATATACTACTTTCCTCCTTCATCTCCACCATACACGTGCAGGTCTTTGTCACATCGACCTCCTCCCAAAGCTCTTTGGTAGTAGCTATGAGTCTGAAAAGCCACTGCTCAGGTATCATTTCCACATTAATGCGGCCAGAGTGTTAGTTGTGGAGCATTTATTGGAAATTAAAGAGCTAGTAGCTTAGGCATGCTTTTGAGTAAGTCCGGCAAGAACTGTTGTCCAACATGTTTGTTTCTCGTTATTTCCCCCTTTCCCTTGCTTGTCTGGCGTGCAACTTCTATTAGACCATGGCTAACACAATAATCTGCTCAAGTAATTTTGCTCTGTTGCTTATTTATTATTATCATTACCAAATGTGATATTCATACGTGGCATATAAAGTAAAAAATAAAAACTCCAAAGATGCACAAATCTTGACACCCAATTATAATTGTAAAATAGGATATGAGTTTAGGTGTGTCCGTTAAAATCTCCTAAAGTTAATGCAAAGAATCCTAATCTTGTACCCTTTTTAGCATCATGTCAAATCCCACATCTTTTTTAGTGTATCAAGGTGCATTCATGTGACTATGCATTTTTTTCGTCCTCCCTAAGCATGTATTATTTCACACAAACACATTGTCAGTGAAAGAGAAAGCATGAGGTAGTAAAGAAAATCCCAAGAAATAGTCGCATGGTAAAACCTCATACTTTCTTGCATGAGGTCTATATATATATATATATATATACATCACTCAATAACTTATTATTGAATTTATATTTTGAAAATATTATTGTTGGATTACATATTCTATATGTTTTTAACATACATGCCAATTTTCATGTTAATCAGATGTTATTTACCATTTAATCTATAAATTCATATCTTATGCATTATTTTAAATTACAAAAACTTAAATTTTAAAAAATTGACTGATGACATGGCTATTGATCTTTGATCATTTTAAAAGTTTAAAATTTTGCAAATAGTTGAGAATATATGAAGACCATGGAATCCAAAGGTGGAATTGTCAAAATTCGCATTCAATTAAAAAATATTTAGTAGTGTAATATTACTTAAAATTATATTGGGTGTAACTAGAACCTAATATATATATATATATATATATATATTACTTGAAGGTTTAATTATCATCATACAATTCATTTAAAGGCAATAACATTAAAACAAATGAGCAGCTACCCTAAAGATTACATTTCTATGTTCATAGCCTTCACATTTAGAAAGACTCACTTGAATTAAGCCTAACCAAAATGGACCAAAATGCTATGTTAATGTAGATCAAATAAACCAAATTGGACCAAAGTGGTCTGAATGACCAAAGTAGACACATATGGACATAGGACCAAAGTGGACCAAATAAGACCAAAGTGGACCAAATGAACCACATAGGGCCAATGTGGACTAAATATGACCAAAGTGGATCGAATGGACTGAATATGACAGAATTGACTGAATAGGACAAAGTAGACCGAATAATACCGAATGGATTGAAGTGGACCAAAGTGGACTGAATGGACCGAATGAGACCAATATGTACAAAATGGACTGAATAGGACCAAATTAAACCAAATAGGACTGAAACGGGCCAAATAATTCCGAATGAATTGAAGCGGACCAAACTGGACTGAATGGGCCGAATAGGACCAATGTAGACTGAATGGATCAAATAGGACCGAAGTAGACCGAATGGACCGAATAATACCGAATGGATTGAATTGGACTAAATGGGCCGAATAGGACCGAAGTGGACGGAATAAGACCAAAAGTAGACCGAATAAGACCGAAGCAGACCGAATAATAACCAATGGATTGTCGTGGACCAAAGTGGACTGCATAAGACCAATGTGGACCGAATGGATTAAATAAGATCGAATGGACCATATAATACCGAATGGATTGAAGTGGACTGAATAGATCAAATAGGACCGAATGGACCATAAAATAGAACAAATAAGACCAAAGTGGACCGAATAATACTGAATTGACTGAAGTGGACCAAAGTAGACTAAATGGACCGAATAGGACTAAATGAACCAAATAGGATCAAGTGAAAACAATGTGGACTGAATAAGAACAATGTGAGCTAAATATGACCAATGTGAACAAAATGGTCCAAATAGGATCAAAGTAAATCGAATAAAACCAAATGGACCAAAATACTAAACTGACGTGGCTTAATAAGAGCGTCATAATAAATTCTACACTAAAACTTTTAAATATACTAGTTATTGGCCCAGGCAACTTTTTATTTTAAAATTTATAAATATTCTTCAAACACCTATTTTTTTTTTTTTTTAATTTGTATTTCCTAAGACATAAAAAGTATTATCAAAGATTCAAAGGGTTTGAATTTTGTTGCATTTTTTTTTTCACCTAAGCTACTCTTTTTCTTTTAGGATTTTCAAAATATGAATTCAAGAACAAATTATTAGGTAATATAACATTGATTAGAGTTACTATATATATATATACACACACACTGAAAAAAGAAAATTGGATACGTAAAGGCTGCAAGTCAAGGTGCAGAGGCTGCAAAGGGCCAAACCACTTAGAACTTCTGATAAATATAACAGTAGCTAGAAGGAGAAATTACAAAAGTCAGCATCTTAAACCGCGTTGTCCAATGATGCTATCGGCCAATACTTTCAACAACATTCGTCCACGTTTTGATTTATATATAAGAAGGCTTACATCAAAATGACCAAAACTCAGATGCTTTCATCAACTTTCATACACCTTTTGGTGGCAAATATTGCACACGCTCATCTTCACATAAATTCTGAAAAAAAAAAAAAAAAAAAGAAGAAGAAGAAAAGGTCCAATAAAATGATCGATTGAGAAGATTCATAGTTTAACCAATCAGAAATCAGAATAACTCAAAAGTTGCAGATAAAAATATTGGTACAAGCAAGATGGTAATTCTGACACTAGCAGTTAGTTGTGCAAATCACAGATAACAGCTTAGTCAATCTGTATGCAATCTCTACTTTTCAAATGCATGTTAACTGAAATTAAAACTGAGATACTAGTGCTAACCATTCCAAACATACATGACCTGCATTTACTTTTTAAAAATTGTTCAAGTGTTTGGTATGGCATGGCTTGGCTTAAAGCACGAGTTAATGGAAAACGTTTTCTGTGGCCAATGGAAAACAAGCCCAATAGATTGGAAAATGTTTTCAGATTTTGAAGAGCGGAAACGTTACCGGAACAAAAAAATCTAGAAAGGATGAAGATATGAAGCTCAACAAGAAGATTTTCAGAGAAAACCCATAAAAAAATTATGTATAAACCATGGTTCAATAAATATATGTGCAACCATGCCTCCACTATCAACAGCACTAGGCTTCCCAATATCTAGATTGTACAATATTGGCTAGTCACCGGGCAATGTTTAGTTTCAACATTTGTACTTTAGCAACATTACTGATGATATCTGATTGAAATGTAAAAAACGGATCCATCTAGTTGATTTTGTAAGTCTCTGAAAACTTTTTACATGCTTATTCAATCACATTACCATTAACAACACACCAATGTTGCTAAACGCGAGTTAGAGGCCAAGAAAAACCTGTGGGCTCATTTTCACGACATAATTGGCAACGAACATATAATATTAAACATAAGAGATCACAGATCAAACAATGTGTGTAGATGAATAGACTGCATGATTAGCATGCAAAACTCAACAATAAAATTGACCACCTTTTGTGTTTATTAGAGAAGAAACAGATTTTTAAACAACTAACATAAATTCTGTCCTACAAGGTAATAAAACTTATCAATAGCACTTTTTTTGGCTAATAACGTAAAATAATAAATATATATATATATATATATATATATTAAGTAAGAAAGATGCATATTCAAAAGGCTACTTTATGCATGAAAAGCACAAAGGAAACCAAAATTTACAAAGAAAAGAAAGAAACAAAGAAGAAAATTAATTACAAAAAAGGAGGGAACAAAGGAACAAAATGAGAGAATCACAAACCTTCAAGTCCTCAGGAAGAGCCTCTGAGACTGCAAGAGTGTAACAGCCAGGGGCAAATTTTCCTGCAACAAGTTGAGGGGAACTCAAATCTCTAAATTACAAAAACCAAATCTTAAAAACCCAAATTTTTTAAGGCAAAATATGGACCAAAAAAGCATAAAAAAGGGTCCAAAAACAGGAATATGAAAATATTAAACAAGTACAACAACATTTCAATTATAGCAGAAACATCACTGATAGCAGAGCCTAAAAGCCCAAAGGAGCTCAGGAACCAACCTAAAGATAACCATACAAAATTTATCATCTAACTATTCAGGATATATATATATATATATATATATATGTATATATATATAGGTAAGTTTACTTCCCTTAGAATTGTCCCATAAGTTGTTTTTTATATCTTTGTTATCTTTTGTTGCTGCTTCTTGTTTTCACCATAATGAACACCTTGTATTTGCTGTTTTCGCTAATTCTTCATGACTAATACGATTCTTATTACTTATCAAAAAAAAAAAAAAAAAAAGTTTACACATGCAGCCATTGGGTTATGAACCCACAACCTTACCCTCCACCCTTACTTACATGAGGAGATGCTGCTTGAGCTAGAGCTCATTGACAAGAATGAAGTAAGAAAAGCATAGTAAACCCAACTTCTAGCTCAAGAGGAAGAGCATCAGCAACAGCAGACTACAACCTAACAAGCTCAAATATTACAACCATCTAACCACCAATTACAATATAGAATCAAACGTGGTATTGAACAATACTGGAAATAGTGTTGTCCATATTTTTAAGTTGCTACTATTTGTTTCTTCAAGTATATGCAGATGCCACAACAATCACATACAAATGTGTGTGCGCCAGTTATCTAGTCCTCCTAGATCTTGGAACAGCAGGACATGGGTTTGTGAGGAAGTCTTCAAAGCAAGAGGATTCTACTTTCAATGTTATCTTTCTTCTTTCTTTCTTATTTCTTCTTCTTCTTCTTTTCAAACATTGAGTAAGTATTTCTTTTTTTTTTTCTCCTTTTCTTAAGAATAAGCAGAATCTCTAACAAAAATTCACCAAAACCTCAAATCTATACCTATAAAGCTGATCAAAGAGGGGACCTTGCAAGTCACATTTCCAATCATTCAAGACACTGCAAATATTCTCAAAACTCAAGCATGCCCTCAAATAAATAAACCCATATTTTATTTTTTTGATAAGTCAAACAAACAAACAAACCCATATAGTTATCAAGGTTTCCCACATCAAGTTATGCTAGAAAAACATCTCACACTATCCCTGAATCCAACTTTGAGATCAAGATAATTAGAACAATAAGCCACTCAATTCCAATCCAATTTACAACCCCCCTTGAGCCAATCTCACAACCCGTTCCACATAATACTAAGATCACACCATCTACAAATATAGCCAATAACCCTAAAGGGCTAAGTTACAGACAACCGCTTCCATAGTCCCAAGATGGCTATACTAACCAATTCTTTAAAAAAAAAAAATTACATGGGGTGAATATGTGTAGAATGTGGATCATTACGACACACAGACAACTAATGAGAATGTGTGATATGACTTAACCTGTATAAGGCAATGGTTAATGGGTAGGTTTATATTCAACTAACATACTTAGAATGTGATGAGGTAGTCTTAGTTTTGGTTTTTGTTTTTATATGTAATAAAATTCATTGAAAGAAGAAAAAGGCTTGACCCTAGTATATAGCCTTAGTCAAAACTCAAAACTTCCAAAATTACAGCTTGGTTGTGAACAAACACATCACAATCTATGTAAGCACAGAAAATCTTATTGTCTAGTCTGCCTTCTAAATAAGAAGAAACGAACACTTCAGATCAATAAAATTCATGCATCAGAATGATAGTGTATCACAATTTGAATCATGATTTGCTAGGACAGTAGTGAACTATGGTAACCTTGACGTGCCCTGTATATTACACCCCTATATGTTCCTAAACTAAAATAAGGATACATATATCCCTCAACGATCTTACTTATATGGCACACTAGTAAATATTCCTACATCACACTTAATTACATACAGTCCTCAATATTCTTGCAAAGCCAATAACACTACAATCACCAATAAATCCAAAGACTCAAAAAAAAAATAAAAAAAATCTCCAACTTTTTTCACAATCACCAAGGCAAGATATTATGATCAACAATGCTACTGCATGCACAACAAATTTCACAACTTTCTTCACATTTAATATGAGATATAGTGATTGGCACAACAAATTTCACAACTTTCTTTTATTACACACACCTCAACTATCGTGAAACTCGCAGCATATCTAAAAACTTAATTGTATTTTAAATCAGTACATAATAAAAGTGGTGTCAGCGGTGAGCCCATATGCCGCCTTAACAAGTTGTGAAAGAAATTGTCATATCATTCTAGAATTTGAAGTTACACAAAAAAAAAAAAAAAAAAAAAAAAAAAAAAGGGGTTATGAAGATGAAGAGATACCAATTCGTAACCAGCGAGCAGCCCAACTCTTAGTAGGATCCATAACTGAAATTATCCTGATTTATAATATTGAATGCCAGTCAGTAATACAAATAATACTAATAAATTCTGATTTTTTTTTCCTGGAAAAAAAGGAAAGCTTAGCTAGAAAAGGGAAAAGGGCAAACCCACAAACCCGTTGAAATTAGGAGTAGTGCAATCGACGACACGCTCGTGATCCTCGTCCATTTTGAAGAAGGGACAGTTCTCGCATCCTGATTCTCTGAACTGTGTGTGTGTGTGTTTTTTTTTTTTTTTTAAGAAAACCCTAACATTAAATTAAGGAAAGGAAGGAAATTTTTAAGGTTTATAAGTATAGAGAAGGAGAATAGGAGAATGGGACCTGACCTGATCGTAGGTTTTGATGAGGCGACAACGAAGGCAAGCTCGAAGTTCATGTCCGAAGCTCGTCGGAATTTGTGCCGGTGGAACGTTCCCGCTTCCCATTCTTAACCAAAAAATAAAAAAACGCCCCTCTTGTTTTTACTATGCAGTAATATGGACTACCCCTCACACTCTAATATTTGATGAATCCGATTGATGGACGAAGATTATTATGAGAAGTGACTGAGGTCGTGGAGGAGGTCCCTCTTTTATATATCTGGTTTTTTTTTTTTTTTTTTTTTTTTTGGCGGGGGTGGGGGGGGGGTGTTAGAAAGGGCTGATAAAGGGTGTGCGCGGGTCAGACCGGGTTAGGTTTGTGCCCAACCTGGACTCAACCCAATATCATCGGGTGGGGAAATTTTTTACCCGTAACCGACCTGTCGGAAATTTAAGATCAACCAAGTTGGGTCATATCGGTTTCGGGTGTAAATCGATTGATTTCGGGTTTTCCGATTCGCTAGTTTTTGGCCGAAATCTGGCCGGATCTAAAGATTGTTGGGCGAGATTCCTTTGGATCTATGAAAATTTGACCAAGATTTAGCCGAGTTGGGGTTGGGCTCACCGGATTATTAGCCAAGTTTGAGTAGATCTGGGTTGGATTCGCCGGAATTAAGCATGTCTAAGTAAGGAAGAGTCTAGATCGGAGTGAAGGGAGCCCAAACTTGGCCAGATCAAAGCTGAAAAGGGCCAGATTGCCGCTGGATCTACGTGATTTTAGTCGTTCTTTGAGGTTTTGTCGGGCGGGTAGGGTGGCTCAGGTTTTTAAGGATGAAACTCACCACTCGACCCGCCATAGTCGGTTTTGATGGTTTGAGACCCGTCACCGACTAGTCGGAGGTGTCAGCCCGGCCATGATGGGTTAGTTTCGGTCGGGTTGGTCGGTTTTGGCAGGTCATCGGTTTGAATGGACACCCCCTGATATATTAACTAAACAGAAACTGAAATAAGGTTGGGTTTAAATACCGCTTATTTTGTTGAAAATTGAAAATACTGTATTAAAATAATTTTTAAATGTGTGAATAGTATAGTAGAACCCATTTTTAATAAAAGCTTTGTTGACAAAAGAGGTTTGTGGGTCTCATGAATAGTGCATGGGACCCACTGGAAAAGCCAACAACCTCAAAAAGTCAGAAACGCGCACGGCTAAAAAAAAAAAAAAAAAAAAAAAAAAGGAATCTCAGACGCAATAAGCTGGCTTTTCATCAGTACCCAAACGGGTACTAAGTCTATTACAAACATTAGTCAACCCCATCAAATTGCATGAGAATACGAGATGAATTAGAGCCTAACTTATGATTAGTTTGGTTCAGCTTTTTGAAATTAGGTTTTTTGAAAAAGTAAGGTTTTCAAAAAGTGCGGTATGAAATTGGATTTTTTGAAAAAACTGAGTATTTGATAAAATTGTTAAAAAGTGTTTTTTGAAAAAACTGGGTGTTTGGTTAGCACTTATAAAAGTGGTGGTTTTAGTGGTAAATTACCAAAAAGAACGATGTGTATATAAGGGAGTTTATTTCATTTTTAAATCAACTACTTCATTATACTTACTCCAAAAAAAAAAAAAAAGCTACTTAATAATAATAATAAATATATTATTGTCATAATTATTTTTTATTACTATTACTATTATTGGTACTATTTTAATAATGTTAGTTTTTTTAGCATCAATTATTTGTTATTCTAGTTTCTCAAAAAAAAAAAAAAAAAATTTATTTGTTATTCTAAAATTTTTTGAACCAAGTATGTTATCTGTCTTACTTTAATAATGTTATCTATTTTTAATAATATCAATATCACTATTTTAATAATGTTTTTGTCTTATAGAATATGGTGTTATCTGTTATGGCATGATGGTCTGAAGGAGTTTTAAAGGGTAAAGTTGGGTTTTTAATAAAACAAGTGGGCAATTTGGTAATTGAACCAACAATTCTTGAAAGTTGAAGTGGCTTTTTTGCAAAAGCTGACTGAAGGTTCTTTAACTTTTTGGGGGTCTTGCATTTTTTGAAAAAACAACTTTCTTTCTAAAGCAGCTTTTTAATACCCACCAAACACCTAGCATTTTGAACTTTGAAGTAAATAGTGCTTTTTGCCATCTGAAAGTGCAAACAAACGGGCACTTATAGCCAATGCATCAACGCATTAGTTAGCCATTTACATGGATGTGCTCAATTCAAGGCTTTGGGGGTCATGCACTTTTTGAAAAAACAATTTTCTTTCTAAAGCAGCTTTTTAATACCCACCAAACACCTAGCATTTTGAACTTTGAAGTAAATAGTGCTTTTTGCCATCTAAAAGTGCAAACAAACGGGCACTTATAGCCAATGCATCAACTAATTAGTCAGCCCTTTACGTGGATGTGCTCAATTTGAGGCTTAGGGATAGTGCTCAATAGGTTCCTACAAACAGAGAGCAATGGTTTTGAAGGTTGATTAGAAACATAGTTTTTCATAAGAGTTGAACTATAGATAAAATATCTAATTTGTTTATTTACAAAATTATTTATTTTAGGAAAGGATTAGAAAGTTTTTAGAATTTTCAACAAACAAAGCTTATAATAAAAAAGCTAACCAAACACAAGTTTGTGTCTTCGGGTTAGGTTTTTTATTTTTTATTTTTTAAAGCCATTTTCTAGCTTATTTTTAAGTAAATTAAATAAGCTCTCCAAAACTTAAGCCTAACTTACATTTGCTTCTTGTCAATTTGAAGATAATCACCGGATGAATAAATTATAAGAACCCTACTAGTATGTTTGGATTACATTATTTGGATATTTGAATTGAGATTTGGGTGATTAAAATCTAAATATCTTGTTTGAGAAGTTTAAAAAAGTCAAGGATTTGAATTTGATAAATCCATCAAAGATTTAAAACTTTTTTTTTTTTTTTAACAAGATAGAATTTATACTTAGCTTAATCTAAGTGTATTTGTGTGTAAAACTTTCTCCTGGAGACTTGAACCTCGGTCATTGCCCCCTACACCCACAAATATTTATACTTGTAGAGTGACCACTGCACCAAGAGTGTGCGGTGATAAGATTTAAAACCTTTAAAATGCTTGGATTTGAAATAACTCTTAAAATCAATGGATTTGAAATCAAAGCATTTCAAATATATTAATTTAAATTACAAATCCAAGTTTTCAATCACAACCTAAAAGAATTAGGGAAAAGGAAATAAATAATTAAAACACTAGCTACTTCTATGCTTTGAGGGAAAATCTATGCAGACCTAAAACCACATAGTCCCTCATCATGCGAGATTATTGAGAAAAGTGTTTAAGTTATACATTATAGCAAAAAAATTATCAATCAAGTTACAATTAAGATTTTAGTAATCATAAAAAATTTGTAGTCTAGTGACGTTTTTCAATTCTCTTTTATGTGGAAATTTTGGATTAAAATCCCATTCCCCACTTGTTGTAAGCAAAAAAGGTTTTTTTTTTTTTTTTTAGCTTATATTAGGCTAATTCCACATGGTACATTCAGTCCACGTACAATATTACAGATTCATTGGGTATTATGCCTTTAAACTAAAACAAAATAATTGACTATAATAAAAGTCGAATGCAAGATTTCAACCTAAACCTAATAAGGTTAAGGAATGTCCAAACCTTTTCTACAAAAATCATTATTAGGATAGGTTATTCAATTAATCCAACCTATTATTATGATCCAATCTTTACTTTCTAAACATACATAACAGTTCTAGAATGGAAGAAGTTTTCCTGGAATCTAGCTTGAAGGAATACCTTTCAACCATTAAATTAGATGACCATTCATGTATTAATCATGACTCATTAAGTAATTTAAATAAGTCATGTAATTATTCATAGATAATGTGATTAAAAATACATTTGAATCATCACAATGAGTTCAAGAAACTTTCTTCCCAATTGAAAATCATGTGTTTTAAACACATCTTCAAGCTTTACTGTTCTAGTGTTCTGTGGCTGGTTGAAAAATTTCAAATTCGAGGTGGAATTCAAAATGCCATGTAAATTTCAAGGCCCCTAAACCATATGAGACCACAAAAATGGCTTGGGAGTAATCTAAACAAAGTCAAATATCCTTTTGGATCTGTAAGATTTTCACTCAAACTTCCGGAACGTATCAGAATCAAGGGTATAAATAAAAGTAGCTGTGGCAAATCCTAATTGTGAGAATCAAATATTTTAGACCCCAAAAATTCGAACCAAACCAATAATAGTACATTTGTACAACAAGAAAAATGGTGCCAATCCATAGAAACCTGTAAAGAGCCTTATAGCTCAAAGGTATTGTCCACTCTCTGTTATGAGGAAAATCAAGAATCGAATTCCGCCTCTCCCTTTGTTGTAAGTTATAACTATAGAATTATAAATAATAAATAAAACATAAAATCCTCAAAGAAATGAAGATATTTTTTACTAGATCCAGAAAATTTATACTCTATAATAAATTAGGACCATCATTACAGTCCTTTGCCCCAATACATACTGCTCTCATTTACCAATTTGTGGTCAACTTGTCAGCCATGAGCCATCCACTGGAAAGTCCACAATAGCCAAAAATCAATAGGATGTGCCAGCAGTGCTGGTAGCCTTATCTCTAACCATTGTCTTGACAAAAAGCTCACCAGCTCTATATGAGGATCGGACCTGTAAAATGGTTAAAAGTAGGAAACTCTGGTAAAGATCTATTTTTTTAAATCCAAAGTCTGAAAAGCTTGGGCAAATTAGTAACTCTTGTCATTCCTAAGAAATTAGTTTGGACTCATTGGAGAGAATTTTCTTTTTATATTTTATTCTTTCCCTAACACATCTAGTCCATGCTCACATGTACTAGTCAGATAATTATTTAAACCAAGATACATTTGGAAAGGGAAAGTAATCCTGCTAGTCCATTTTGCTGGCTGATTTGTATTTAAAATAAATATTAAAAAAAAAAATATATATATATATATATATATATACACACATATATATTTATATGAGAATAAAAGAGAAGGACTGTATCATCATATAGTTCAAACTGCAATAGCTAACTTACCAGCGGTCCACTGGCTACATAACGAAATCCAATGGACTCCCCATATTCCTTCCAGAAAGCAAACTTTTCTGGGGTGACATATTCTTTGACAGTCAGGTGTAGTGGAGTTGGCTGCAAGAATTGTAACCACTTTCAAGTTAATAAGCCTATCAAGAATGAGAAAAATAGAGCTGCTAGCCACTAGGTTTAATATAACCTCAGGCAACCTGTAGACAAGTCCTACTTGAACAATTTCTGCAACATCAGAATTACCAAAAGCTAAGTAGTGCCAGATCACAGCCATCTTTTTTTTTTTTTTTTTTTTTGGTTAAGTAGATCACAGCCATCTTTAAGCATTAAATAAGATTACGCTCTGAAAATATTACAGGCCCAAACTTGGGCAGGAGTCAAGTTATTAAGATTCCATTTTTTATGGACCCTAAATTTCAAATTTCACTGTCATGACTCATGCATTAATCTCCCAAGCAAGAAAGAATGAACTATTGTATATCAACTAACCTGTAAATACTGTCCAAGAGTCAAAATATCAACATCAATAGCCCTTAAATCAGCCATAGCTTCTTTCAACTCATCATCAGATTCTCCAAGGCCCAACATTATAGAAGATTTTGTTATCATGCCCTCCTTGCTGATTTTTGCATGTCTTAAAACTGACAAGCTTTGTTCATACCTGCATTTAAAAAGGGGAAAGAAAAAAAATG
This sequence comes from Quercus variabilis, assembly GCA_030445155.1. Classification (NCBI taxonomy): domain Eukaryota; kingdom Viridiplantae; phylum Streptophyta; class Magnoliopsida; order Fagales; family Fagaceae; genus Quercus; species Quercus variabilis. The sequence continues at coordinate 72,616,570 of CP129447.1, forward strand.
CAAGAGTTATAAATAGAATCAGCAATCATATGCTCAGAATGGGGAAAGACAATCTATGAAAAAAAAACTGCTATATATGGGTTAACTATAAGTTCTGGAATCAACAGACTAGGTCTGCCTGACAATGCACATCCAAGTTATTATAATTATCTGTTCTAGCTCATCAATTATCAGTTTAGGGTGTAACTCATTGAAAGTGCATCTATAATTTCTTAATAAAACAGACACCGACATAGACCTATACAAATAAACAAGCACAAGGCAAAAACTGAGATATTAAGTTAAACAGAACAGGCTTGCCAGACTGTCTTACAGTTGTCAAAGTATTCCAAAGTTTCTTATCTCTATAAAACTTCTTGGGTCATCACCTTAGTTTCTTATAGTTATTAATTCAAAACTTCTTTTTGGAGAGAATACGGTGGCAACCGAAATATCTAATTTGGCAAAGGTCAGGAAAATAACCAAAAAAGGGAAATGTTGATGGAGCATAACAGAAGGGACACGTTGATAGACTCAATTAACCCTAATTGATATTATTTAAAGTCTCCCCAGCACAATTTCTGCTTCCCAATCCAAAAGGAAAGAGTTCAAGAAAGGAAGAAGCTCAATCCTACTTGAAAAGGCATTGGGAGGGGAGCTGGGCAGCACTATTGAACTTATAGTCAATATGCTCCCATTTTGATCAACCTTAAAGAGGTACTATTCAATTATCATACCTCAAGTGCTTAATTATGGTAATCAAATGTGAGAGTATTGGGATAATTTGACTGACAGCTACTTGAAATATGGTTCAGTCTACTTAATTGTTGACATGTAAGATTACATTAACAGCTCATGATAAGATTGAATGTGGCCACACGGCTTTTGGCCACACATTCTAAGTTCATAGGAATGTGGAAAATGGGTGAAAGTAGTTGGAGAAAAATAGCAGGTGAAAAATGTATTTTTAGCTTATTGTACTGGAGATAGTTCAATGGCTAGGCTAGCTTCATGCATGACTAAACACATGAAGAGTACTCACTAAAGTGGGAAGTTTTTGTGCTACCAAATAGTTAAAATAGAGAAGAAGGTAGTGCAACTCTTTGTTCTTGACATCCATGAAAGCCCCAGTTCCTATTGGAATCAGTGCGATCACCAGGTACAAAGTATAAACTTTCTATATGTGGCAGATTCTACTTTTTTAATAATCTGCTTCATTTACAAAATCATTTTCTTTATTTGAAAAGTAATTAAAATAAATCCTTCATCTGAAAAAACCCAAAAGAGAGAGAGAAATCATACTCTAGTATTCTACTTGTGCTTTTGTGGTTCACAATTCGCATAAGCTGCCCATGCAATTGCAATGTTGTAACTAACTGATTTTCATCCAAACTCTTATATATATGTATGAATTCTTGTGCAAAAGAGAGAAGGCCAAAAACTTACAATCAAAAGCTCCAGAGTCCCCTCCCCTGTACACAAACTCTGAACTTGTTTACTACCAAAACTGGAAACTGAGATATAAACTTATTGAACCTCTAATTAGGTATTGTCTTCTAAATGAACTACTGAATCTGAGCATCATGTGTTGGTTGATATTTGCATTTCTTTGCAGAATATCAAAAAGCATTCTTTTAAAATTTAATGTTTGCAGCTATAAACCTAAAAGATCAGGACAGAAAGAATCCAAACATAGCAAGAGGTGGATCACTTGAAGAACGCATTATCTAGAGTCAATACTTGGACAGCCACTTGAAAGTTGATACCAATTGAGGACAAAAGTTTGACAAATCTTGATCCCATGTTATATCTAACTCCTACTACATCTATTCATGGCTAATAATAATAGTGAAATATGCTTTTATAATTACTTCTACCAACAAATGAGTAACAGATAATGAATAACCATACAGCAAACTTAAGCAGAAAGATGACAAGTACTGCAACTCACCCAGCCCTAGGATCTCTGACAATTCTCTGGAGCCGTTTCACAGTCTCAATGTTGTGGGCAAACACATCCAATCCTGAGTGTACCAGAGCGTCTACAGCCTTCAAGTCCCCCCGAAAATCAGAAGTTAAACACTCAACCATGATCTCAGGCTTGAGTTGCTGCAAAAGAGTCATATAGTATCCAATCAAACCTCTATTCTCATTCCAACCCCTTTTGTGGTAATTTGTATAACAAAACCAATAATTGGAGAGCACATTGAGATCATCACCTTCATAGCTTTGACGGTTTGAGCAAAATGCCCACTTCCACCATCAGGTAGATCATCACGATCTACACTCGTTAGAACAATATAGTCCACACTGTCAATATTAAACACAAAATTTCAAATTATGAAAGTAGCATTTTTAAACTTCTATGATAGATAAGCATATATCGAAAAGATGCACATGATATGTATACAGCCTAAGTATGCATCATAATTAACCAGTGCACCTGCAAAGACATTAACTCAACAAAGTCTCATAAACGTTCAAGGTTATTGTAAGTTCCAAAATTTTGCAAATATTAAGCTACCAATTCCAAAGTCTTATATAACAAAATAAAAGTGGCAAGCATCATCATTATTAAATCCTTGTTCTGAATATGTATAATGGACTGCAAAAATTAAGATAAATAATCTCTCCAAACATATCAGATGTTGAATGCTGACAGAATTCTTAATTTTACACTTCCTCAAGATGAATAAGAGGACAATCATAGCCCTTGATTAAGGAGCTATAAATGTACAAGAACGAAGTTACAATAGTCTAGCAAATCCTCATTGTTCCAAGCTCTAAAATATCACATACAATATATTCAAGGACATCAAAACACACACACACACACACACAACCAAAAAAAAAAAAATGCACCCACTTATAAGATGTCATTTAGGAAAAACCATATTCAGGAACCTTAAAATACATTTTGAGGTTTGAAAAAAGAAAATATATAGTAAATCTTCCTAAATTGCAGCTTGCAACATTGTGTTTATAGTGTAGCTATTAATATCATAACAAATGATGAAATCGCCAAGTATTTTTAACTTTGAAGAAGACTTAGATAGCCCCATGTCACTTTGCAAGCAACTCCCTAAATGTGTCTTGCTCACTGTACCTCACTATAAATCATAGATAAGAATGTGCTCAACAAGTGTTACTCGCTCACTGTCATAGAAATGGTCATTAGTAATTAAGAAACATATTCCATTTCTTAATCAAACAACCAACAACAACTCAATGCTAGTAATAGTATAGATTTTATGGTCCATCTAAGTACAGCACATTAAATCAAATAAAGGGTCCGGCTAACAAGTGTTCTAAGCACACAGGCTAAGTAGTATTAAAAATCAATTATGAATGGTAATGCATGTCTTTCGAAAGGAAAAAGAAATACAATTGTCGATAATTCATGGGATCACATCCACAAATCCAAGGTGATTATGCATGCTTTTCTAATATTTGGTTTTTCTTTTCTATTTTCTACAAGTTACACATGCAGTTAATGGTTTTATGACTCCACTTAAAAAGTGATAAATTACCACTTATCCCAAAACCTTAAACCATTAGAAAATGGTAAATCCAATCATTTAATTAAAATTCTAGCACTCCCCAATCCCGTTGTGTACCCATACTTCCTGTTAATAAGTAAGGCCCAACACATAAAGATTTTTAACTTTTTAAATTGGAGGTAATGTGAAAACAGGGAGGTAGGGACCAGACTCCCTTGCTCTAATATTTGTACTAAACATTTAAGCTATTATAAACTGTAAATTCAGGGTGTGTAAAGTGCTTCAAGTACCTTAAAAATCTCTTGACAGAAATTGCCAAACTTTTGGAGCTATTCAGTGTTCATGCTTTATAAATTCAAAGCTGTAAAACACTATTCCATTGTAATTTGTCAAACACTTAAAACACTAAACAACTTTTCAGTTAAAACTCTATATTGCAATGCAAAATGGGCACTAAATCATTTAACCACTATTCTAACAGAAGACGAAGTTTTTACGACTTACCCCCAACTTGCAATAGCCTCAGCAGTATGCTGTGGCTCCAAAGGATCAGGAGGAGCAGGGTTTCTACTAGTTTTGACAGCACAAAATCTACATCCACGAGTACAAGTATCCCCAAGGACCATAATAGTTGCAGTTGCAACACCATCTCCACCGCCATTCCAACACTCTCCAATGTTAGGACATTGAGCTTCCTCACAAACCGTGTTGAGCTTCAAGCGTGAGAGTGAGTCCTTGACCTCATTGAACCTCTCACCCTGAGGGGCTCTCTGTCTCAACCACTCTGGCTTTTTCACATTTGGGTCTCTCCCTGTGTGGGGCCCCATTCCTCCTGGGTATGGCCCATTTGTTGGGTTCGATAAAGATTGTGTTTTTGCTGTTGTTGTTGCTGTTGATGATGGAGAATTCAGGGACTCACAGTGAATTCTGGTTCTGATGTATTTGGAATGTGGGGGTTTTGGAAATGGGGTTTTTGGGATTGGAGAAGTTTTATAAAATGATTGTTGAATCATTGTTTTGTGTGTGTGTGATTTGATTACGATGATGAATCTGGGATTTCACGAGAGAAAGAGTCAGTGTTTGTGTTTTGTGTGTGTACAAAAGAATTCTAAGTTTGGAGTTAAAATGAGAAAGGAGAGAAGTGGCAGTTGGGGGGGCTTTGGTTTCTCCGTATGCCTGTTTTTGTTGGTGGGTTCGGTTGTTTCAACCGTATTTCTACTCCAAACCAAAACACTTTCTTTGTTTTTTATTTAGGCAAAACCAAAACACTACACAAAAATGAAAACAGCCTTTTAAGGAAGTAGAAAAACCTTATGTCCAAAACGAGATTAAAGAATGTAGGCATCGGCCATCAAAGTCAGCCCCAAAAAGCGACAATCTTGCTCTTCTCATTCCTGGGCTCATTGTTACCCAGGATCGATATCTCCTTGCCAGATCCTTGAATTGTTTCTTTTCATTTTTTGCTATTTGTTCCTTTTTTGGCTTTGTTTTGGATCACTGTAAGTTCAATTTATGTGCAATTATCTTTCCTTTAACTCTAAGTACACAATTTTTTGAAGTATATAGGTAATTTGGTAAATTCAAATTACACATTTTTTTTTAATTATGTATGGACATTTTTCTTCACAAATTATATTTAATATACAAAATCAAAACCCTCAATATACACAAATTTTCAACAATTTTACACACATACTCATTTTTCTGAATAATGTACACTATTCTATGTAGAGAAATGCTAACAAATACCTTTAAAATGTTGGTTAATAATTTATTTAAAGAAAAAATTTATGGGAAAAGAAAAAAAAAAGCAATTAATGTTTTGATAGATGTTTTTTTATTTCTCATAAAAGTGGTGTCAAAACTTTCATAAAATGAATTGTTAATCAATGATTTAAGGGCACTCGTTAGCATGACTCTTCTATATATCTAATGCTCACAATTTTTTTTTTTTAAATGTACACAATCTATATATTTATCATACATGATTTTCAAACATTGTACATAATTCTAAATATCTAATGTACACAATTTTTTTTTTTTTTTTTAAGAATGTTTACAATTATGTACATTCAACTTACACAATTGATCAAATAATATACACAATTTTGTGTATTTAATGTACAAAACTTTTCAAAGAATGTACATTGTACACAATTCTATAGATTTAGCATACGCAAATTTTCAATTATTATAACAATTATGTACATTTAATATACACAAATTTTCAAATAATGTACACTATTTTATAGATTCAACATATAAAAGTTTTCAATAAATGTACACAGTTCTGTATACCGGTACATGCAAGTTAGACTAACAAACTTGTAAAGGAAAAATGAGCTATGGATCTAATAGTACATTTAAGTGAAAAAGCTCAAGGACAATAAAAATGAAAACTTTAACACTTTAACGTCTAGAGAAATGTAAAAGCGATACAAGGAAAGCATAGAAGGCACGGAAAGTATGTGGGAAATCTTTTGGAAGGGATGAAAAACCACAGGTGAGCGAAATGAAATATGTCCCACACTCTTAGAGATGTCTATTATGTGAAAATTAAGGTTTTCCTACAATGGTGATGTTCTTCCCAAAGAAAGCCTCTCTTTTTACCTCTCTTTTTACCTCACTTTCCTACCCAAACTTTTGCCTCTCTCTCTATCTTTCCAGGTTTTTGCCCTAATTATTTAGCAACTTGTTCCTCTTATAGTATGAGGAATGTTGCTAGGTATATAAGGACAAGTGTCAAGCCAAGATTCCTCCATTTCAAACCCTAATATAGCTATTGTACTATATTATGACTGGAGGAGAGAAATGACATGCCAATGTCAGGATAGTGGGATGGAGGGTGGCTTTATTACAATGTGGGGAGCAAGCTATACATAAGGAAATGGACATCATGAAGGCCATGAATGATGCAATTGTCCTCAACAGTAGTCTAGCACAAGCTCAGCCAATAAAGGGCATTCTATCGCATCTAACCATAAAAGGGTCACTATCTCCCTTTTACATTAGTGCTAAGTCTCTATGCTAGGTGCATTTTTCACCCTTCCCTAAGATGGTCACGATGTTGGCACAAGCCAAAGATGCTCTCCCTTAGCTAAAGTTCTCATTCCTTTCCTCACAGCTAGCCTACGTGTGGGCTGTGTCAGCACTCACACGAACTTTGGTTCATGTAATGTACAATATCTAAATTTTATATATTCAACGTATACAAATTTTCAAAAAATGTACAAAATTTTATATATCTAACGTAGAAAATTTTTCAAAAAATTTACACAATTCTATACATTCAATGTATACAATTTTTTCAATGAATGTACTCAATTTTGTAGGTTCAAAGAATACAAATCTTCAAAGAATACACAATTCTGTTACTGTAATGTAATTTAATTTAGGTTTTCTTTTTGTGTTTGTTATGTAATTGTTGGTGGTATTATTTCGTTGAGTGTAAATTTGTAATGTAATTTTCCTTTACCTCTCTTTAATAGTTGTGAAACTTTTTCCATTGCAATTTAATCCTACGGTTTATTGGTTAATATTGTTTTCAAGGCTGTACGGTTGAATTTAATTAAAAAAATCTAAAGTATAAGGGGGTGTCCATTGGTTGAATTCAGGTTCAAAAATGACTAACCCAGTGCTGACTGTTGATGCTCTGGTGTTTGATTGGCCGATACCCTTTGATGAGTGATCAGATCCAATTAGTTTAATTGGTATGACACGGTGACAACAAGGAGTAAATACGTAGAGTCATGATAACTGGGGGAGAATGGAGTTCTAAAAATACATCCCTTGATCTGGATAGAGATCTTCAAATGTGGGCGAAGACTTATGGGTCTTTGTAAAATGTGACATATTCTCATCTCATGTGGCAAATCAGACACTTGATCCAATATAATTGAGCTCCGTTATCAAAACTGGTAAAATCTATTATTCTAAAACAAAGGATTTAAAAAGTTCGAATTTTACTAGATTTGTTAACTAGTTCAGTTTCATGAAAAAGTCTAGAGAGTAGAGACACAAATAATTTGACATCTGCGGATACGGTAGATTGTTAATGATAGGTAAAAAAAAAAAACAATCATTACTAGATTGTTAGAATAAAAACCAGTAAAAAATTTATCAACTCAGCTAAAATGTTGTTAAATTTGTTATGTACGAAGCATTACTCCATCTTGTTTTAGAGCAAAGGCATCAGTTCATGCAAACTCTCAGTCTATTTTGCACAAAAAAAAAAAACTACTTTTTCTATTTTACACATTTATTTTTACAAAACATCCGCATCTATTTATTTATTCTATACATTTATTCAATAAAATATTCTTTCTTTTATAATTTTTTATTATTTCATCACTCACTACTCCTCCCTTTTTCAAACCCAACACTACCAAAAAATACCAAAATATTAAATGCACGAGTTACATGCATATATGCACGAATACCGTAACACTTGTATATTTATATATAATTTTACACCTACTAAAACGATGTGTTTTTTCTCAAAATATGTAAAATACACTATTTTTTTATTTTTTATTTTGCAAGATTCTAAATTATCTGATGCGGTTACTCTTACAGTGAGCGGGTTACATCTTTACATAAAATTCAATCGAGGGTGTGCTGAACCTTCTGGACTACCCGGCCGGGCCCCATCTGTTTCTTGGAGAGAAAGAAAGGAATGTCCCATCTTTCACGTAACACTCAGAGAGAGAAAAAGGCATTTTGGCTTTGGCGGGGATGGATTGAATTGAAAGTGAAAAGAAAAGAATAAGAGAGAGAAATGGAGGAGGAAGTGAAGAAATTGGTGGTGGTGGAGAAGAAGAAAGAGGAGGTTCCTCAATCTCCAGGGGTGTTCAAAATGAAAATGAAATCGCTTTCACTTTTGAATCGCAACAAATCCAAATCCAATGCCAATGCCAATGCCATTGCCCTTTCCCCTAAACCCATTCCTCAACTCTCTTCTCTCGCCAACTCCGTCGTTTCTCGCTGTTCCACGTAACCACCTCTCTCTCTCTCTCTCTCTCTCTCAATTCATATATATATGATCATCTTTGTGCAGTTTTTCAATTTGTTTCAACTTTTTTTTGGTAGTAATTTAGATCACTTTTCAGTTATACCTTCAATCTAGGATTAGGGTTCTTACGTTTCCATTTTGCCTAAACTATCTATACATAGCTAAGTTGAAGTTACAGTTTCTGTTTTGTTTTCTTAGCATTGCACTGCCACTTAATAACTTACCTAAAATATTAGTTTTCGTACCTAAACTTTAAAAAAGTATATTTTTTTCGTCCCTAAAGTAATGAAAATGTTAAGCTTATCAATTTTCAATTTAAAAAAAGTTCATTTTTTTTCCCTCTTTAAACTATTGTAAGAAGTTTTGACGAAAAATGAATTTTTTTTTAATAAAAAGTTTAGGGTCGAAAAGCTGTATTCATGCAAACTTTTGGGACAGAAATGATATTTTAGCCTGGTAATATTTTTGTTGGATTAACGTTTTTGAAAATGTTCCGCTGTTGACAGTTGAAAATTTTGAAAAAAGAGTAAAAATTTTATGCATGGAATAACTATTAATAGCTAATCACCTTGACGTTTTGTAAACATGGAGGGTAATCCAACCTTGGATTCGGTTATTAATATATAAAAAAGGGGAAAGAATCTGTTCAATATAAAGTAATTAAATGGTGCATATTTCACAAATATGGAGTGTGGTCTAACCTGAATTATGTAACCGCATTGGAGTTGCATACACACATTAGTCAAGAACCAGGGTTGAAATCTTTGTGTAATTTCAGAGGAACAACTGATTTTTTCTTTGACTTGTGCTTGATATACATTGTTAGCCTACTCTTTATTAGGCTTTGAATGTCGTTGAGATCATTGTTTTTTACTCCTCAGAATCCAATTTCTAGCATTTTAAGCTTTTGGGTTTGGTGGTTCTCTGATGTAGATGACTTACATATGGTGTTCTGTATAAGTATGCCCATTATGTACAAATTGCCAGGATATATGATTCATCTAGCAAATGCTGTTTTACTACCAAGTTCAGATTTATAAAAGCCACAGATTCAATTTGACTCGTTCTTGAATTCAGGCTATACATTTATAAAACCAACTAGATAAAGGGTGTTCTTGGCTACCAATTTATTCTCCCAGTTAGAGCTTTGTACATCCAACATATATTCACTGATTTTAGAGATGCTCTGTTCAGAATTCAGTTTTCTTCATATGTTTGATATGTTAACCATATCGTTCTGGTTAGCTTCAAGTGTTGATTGATATAAAATGAAACTACATAGGTACCCTCTTTCCTGCGAAGTTTCTTTCCAGCAAACATGGAAAGCATTTTGTTTTAATTTTTCTCTTTTCTATAGATGTCTTAACATGCCTTAAAGAAAGTTTTGGATGTGTTGAAAATATTATTATTGTTTTATAAGTAATGAAATTCTCAAGAATCACTATAACTATATCTTGTTAAAAAACACATTTAACTTTGTTGCAGGATCCTTCAAGTCCCCACTGAAGAACTACAGCATCGATTCGACACAGAGCTATCAGAGAGTGTCAAGGAACGTCTGACTTATGCAAGGAATTTTTTAGAATTCTGCTCATATCAAGCACTTCATCAGTTGAGTACAAGTGCAAATTTTTTGAGTGGCAAGGATTTTCGTCAATTGACGTATGACATGATGCTTGCATGGGAAGCTCCCAGTGTTGAGAGTGAAACACTAGATAAAGTGAGACAGCTTATAGTTGTTTTCCATTGATTTTTGTAAGAAGTGTTGAATTATTTATTAAAGGACCCCTTTTTCAAAATTTATCTTAGAAATTTGAAGATTAAAGTTAACTTTTTCCACTTTTAAGGGCTTGAAGACATTGCTTAAACTCATACTATTCAACTGTAGGAAAGTCCTTCAAGTAGTAACCAGGAAATAGAGGAAGAGGATGGGTGGTCGCTATTTTCTTCAAGTTCTACGACTTTGGCAGTTCAGGTTCTTTCATCATCAATCTCCTTATTGCTCTGTCTGCAAGTAGCGTATTGTAATAATATCAGGTGCATGGGTATCCACATTTATCTTTTGTACTCTCCATTAGGTTGATGACAAGAAAACTGTTGGGCGAGAGGCTTTTGCACGAATAGCTCCTGTTTGTTCTGCTGTTGCTGATATAATAACAGTCCACAATCTTTTTGATGCACTGACAAGTTCTTCAGGCTATCGACTTCATTTTCTTGTATATGAAAAGTACATTCGAAGCCTTGACAAGTATGATTCTTCTTCTTGAGTGCTATTAATCATGTGACTATAGGTTCTGTATGTTTGTGGAACTGTTCTCCAACTCACTTTGTATGGAGATATAGTGAATGATTTGGCTAATATATTTCCTCACACTCATCTCTGTGACAGTTTTCTATTTATCACTACTGGTTTATAATTTTTTTTTTTCTTTCAATCCACATTACTCTAGTATATTGTTGATTCTATCTATAATTCTACATGGTGAGTAATAGGAGAAGAATGCAGAAACTTTGATAGATGTGGAAACTCTATTTAATTTAAGTTAAAATTGTTTTCTGCCCAAAATAAGGGGAAAAAAGATGCGAAATTCATAAATGATACAAAAATTATAAACTGTCAGATGATTTGAAAGCATGTAAACAGATATATACCACGTTCAAATGATCAAAAAATAAATGGATTTGAAGGATCATCCACAGGATGATTTGTTTCATTTAAAGGAGACTCTTTCAAGAGAAATAAATATATAAATAATTCTGTCTTTTTGTTTCTCTTAATATTTTTGACTTAACAGTATGCTACTTGAATTTTTATACATGTATCATTATTCTCCCGCAGAATTATTAAGGCCGCAAAAAATGCATTGGCCCCTGCAATTGTAAATCTTCAGCTTTCTGAAGGAGAGATTGTCATTGATGTTGATGGTACAGTTCCTACTCAACCAGTTTTGCAACACATTGGAATCTCTGCGTGGCCTGGTGAGTCATTGTATTCCTGAAAGTGGAACAAATTCTTGAGTTTTAATCATCATAGCTTTCTACTGTTGATTTGAAAATATGTGTCTTAGAGCTAGATTGGATCCTGCACGCATGATTGAGGGCTCTTGTGTCTACCGTAAGGGACCAACAGATGATGTCAATGATTTAGGAGAGAGGAGAGATGCACTCCCTGCTTGTGAATGTGTATGTGTGGAGGAGAGCCCAATCCTTAGCTTATGTTAGTGGGTGGATTAATAGGCAACTGGACATGTATGATGGTCAAGACACATGACTCTGGTTGCTAATAGGATGTGAACACATTCAATGCATTGACCTCTCTTAGAGCGACATGTGCCTGACTCTCATCTCTCTTCACAGGGCTTAAGCTAGGGGCAGCACAAAGGTCTCACTAATAGGAGCCTCACCAAATGTGCTAAGCCATCATTGTCATGGAACATATCTTTTGGTTTTAGCCCCTCGCATTCTTCTCGGACAGCAATTAAAATCTTTTTTCTATGTTCTTTTTTCTTTCCGATATTTTATTTAGAAAGAAGAAAATTGGCCATAGCCTATGTATGCTGGTTTATACAAGAAAGCGTGTTTAGAAATCAGAAGAAATCACAGCATGATGCAGCAGAGATGTCTTCGCAGTGCCCATGTGGCACCTATATGGCAGGTGTATCAGCAGAAATGAGATCATGTGCCTAATATATCAATACATTCAGTACTAGGTGATGTTGTCATAACATTATATGGCCAGGTTGTCCACCAAATATTTATGGTTCTTTGTGTCTTCTTTAAGCCAGCTCTTAGCCATAAAAAAATAGGATGGCTTTGTCCAATTATCTCAAGTATTTATTTGTTTTGGTAAGTTTAAAGCTTGTATTATGTTTCTGTAACTTTGTAGTCGCTAACTAATCCAAGTCATGAACTTATTTGGAAGACTGGTCATGTCTTTCAATGATTTTTTCATTTTATATTCTTTTATCTGGACAGCATTATCAATTGAAATTCTATCTGTGTAGGGCGATTGACACTGACCAATTATGCTTTGTACTTTGAGTCGGGAGTTGGCTTATATGATAAAGCTGTTAGATATGATCTGGCAACAGACATGAAGCAGGTGATAAAACCTGAATTGACTGGACCACTGGGTGCTCGTCTTTTTGATAAAGCTGTGATGTACAAGTCGACATCTATGTATGTTACCTGAATGCACAACTTATTTATTTATATAAATCATGACCTTACTCTCAACATCAGTTTTTTTTTTTTTTTTTTGGTTCTTTTAATAATTCTGTTACAGAGAGGAGCCTGTATATTTGGAGTTTCCTGAATTTAGAGGCAGTTCTCGACGTGACTATTGGTTGGATATATGTCTTGAGATCCTGTATGCACAGAGGTTTATAAGAAAAAATAACCTTAAAGAAATTCAGAAATCAGAAATACTTGCAAAGGCTATTCTAGGCATATTCCGTTATCGTGCAGTTAGAGAAGCTTTCCGCTTCTCGTCATCCCATTACAAAACCTTACTTGCGTTTAACCTAGCTGAAAGTCTTCCTGGGGGAGATAAGATTTTGGAAACTTTGTCAAGTCGCTTGGCACTTCTGAACGATGGTGCTGGAATTGCAAATGCAAAAAGGCAGTCGACACTATCCCCAACAAAACAGCAGCCAACGTTGTCCCCAGTTTCACTTCTGGCACTTAGTCAACTTGGATTTGTATTAGAAAAAGAAGCAAATCTAGATGGACAAGCAGTAATTATTGGAGATATCTGTGTTGGGGAGACAAATCCCTTGGAATTGGCAGTGAAACAGTCATTATTTGACACGGGGATGGCTGAAGCTGCTCAGGCAACTGTGGACCAAGTGAAGGTGGAAGGAATTGATACAAATGTTGCAGTAATGAAGGTTAATTATGATTATACCAAATTTGCTTTCCCCATCAAAAATACTTTTATCTCTGTTTTGTTTTCAAAAATTATGAAGCATGGAAAAAATACCGGGAACAAAGAGCTTACAATTGTTAAATGTTTCTTAAGAAACAAAACCATTCTTTGTGCTTTTTTTATTCCTTCCTCATATTTCCAGCTAGGAGCCTAGGAAGCACGGACAATTTATTTAGGGTGCCGTACCTGTGTCATAGCAGTATCGTAACGGCTGTTTCATGTTATAATTTTTCAGAAATTGCTCATGTTGCTGTGTCGTATCCATACCTGTGTTTGTGTCCATGCTTCTTAGATTTCCAGTGCTTTAGAAGAGCTGGTGTATATTTTGTAATCTCAAAAATTGGGTTTACTTCGCTTTCCATAGTGGAGAAAATCAGGGGAACTTTTTCCTTGCCTTTGTTCTCGCTCAGATCCTTGTTGATCAATTAGACCTTGCATAGGCAATAAGCCCTTGATCAATTTTATTGAATCAAGCAATCCAAACCGTCTAATCCTGTGCAATAGGTTGAGAAAGTACTGTTTATGTGAATTAAGTTACTAAATGCACAGCATGGGCACTGAGCATTGCATGTTTGTTTGTTCGTTTCTATCTTTCTTTCTTTCTTTTGATCATATAAGTTCCAATGGATTGCAGTTTGCAGAAACTTTATGGTGTAGACACCCACACACGCTTGCAAAAATTGCATGCTAAATGGGGTTCTATTTTCATTGATAGCTGTGGTTCATTTTAGAGTCACAGTGTCTGTAGAGCTTATATGATGGAAGTTCCATTTTTTAGTTTTTGTTTTTTTGTTTTTTTTTTTTGTTTTTTGTTTTTATCATTCAGATGATTGTTTCTGTTTGCAGGAACTACTGTATCCCGTTATAGAACTAGTTAGCCGCTTTCAAATTTTGGCCTCATGGGAAGACCCTTATAAATCAATGGTTTTTCTGGTGATGATTGGCTACATTATTATAAGGTAACTTGACCTTGACTGGAGCTTTTCATACTTGGCTTTCCTTGTTGATATCTTTTCTTTTGTGGGCTGAGCACACTGTCATTGCACCAAAAGTGCTGTCAATTTTCTAATATGGTGTAAATTTATTATCTTGGCTTCCTGGTTTGGCATTTAAAAGCTTAAGCAATACCTTTGACAAACAAAGCAATGTGACAAAATGGTTAAATACAAATGCAGGGGGTGGATCAGGTATATATTGCCAGCCTTTTTTGTGTTCGTTGCAATTCTCATGCTCTGGTGCAGGCATTTTAACAAAGGGAGGCCGTTAGAAGCCTTTAGAGTAACGGCTCCCCCTGCACGAAATGCCGTAGAGCAGCTGCTGACATTGCAAGATGCCATCACTCAAGTTGAAGCATTAATTCAAGCAGGGAATATTATTCTCCTGAAGATAAGAGCTCTCTTATTTGCCATACTTCCACAGGTATATATTCCCTGGCCAAGCTTTGTTTCCTATCCGAAAAAAAAATGAAATTGAATACTGAGCATTCAGCAAATGCTTTTATTGGGCATGGAATTTACCTGTGGATAAAGAGGAAGGTTTTGCATCTGATTTAACCTAGTTTGTATTCATTCATTCTGCTTTTCTTCCTTCACTGAATCATACATACATACATACATACATACATCTTGGGCATGTGCATAAGTGATGATTATACAAGAGTTCTCTTGTTATAAGTGTTACTGGAATCACTTGCAGTTTCTAACATATGTTGTACAGCACGCATGCCTTTTGACACTAGAAGTTGCTCTAGAAACTTCTACTTTAAGAGTGCTCTGCAAGTCATAAGCTTGTCACACTACAGGCTTGTCATTAGGTAGAAAGTCAAATCTTGATTATCCATTGGAAAGAGATTGTAAGTTTAAACGGTATGAAACACGATCTTGATGTTGCACTTAAATATTTATCCAGTCAATTAATTCCAACTGCAAAATATGCTCTCTTTACTTGACGTAATGGGTGAAGGCTGAAAATCAAGCTAGTTGGAAAGCACTAAAATTTTGGTGTCCGCTTTCTAGATTTGCCTCCTAATCACACATTTTGCAGTTTAGATGAAAATTTCGTATTTTTACAGGTCATGTAAACAAATGAATACACTTAAGCTGTATTGATTGAATATAAATTTTAATAGAAAATTTATTTTTTAGCTGCTGCCAGTTTATGATGAAATATTGTTTTGTCTGTTTTCAGGCCACAGAAAAGGTTGCTCTACTGCTGATTTTCATTGCTGCAGCATTTGCATTTGTGCCAATGAGATACTTGGTTCTACTAGTATTTCTAGAGGCTTTCACGAGGAAAATGCCATACAGGAAAGAAAGCAGTGACAAGTGGATAAGGCGGGTTAAAGAATGGTGGATTAGAATACCAGCGGCCCCGGTTCAGCTCATTAAAGTTGATGAGAAGAAGAAAAGGAAGTGAAAATTGCTTGTGAATGGCAAAGTCGACGCCACTTTCAAATGACAGTCCTTGCCACTATGTACTCATGTAATGTAAATAACTAGGATACACGTTTGATGAATTCTTCCTGTACCAATTTCTATATGTGAATAGGAAACTCTCTCTCTCTCTCTCTCTCTCTCTCTCTCTCTCTCTCTCTCTCCCCTTATCTGCAATAACTGCTGCACTTTCCTTACCATTTTGGGGAATACCTTCAACTCCATCAAAGGCTGATGATCTGAATTAGCAATATGATGTAAAAAGTAAAATTTGAATTTGAGGATTAAAAATCAAGAGATTTGATAAGTATTGCTAGTATAAATTGGTTTGAGTTTTAGTGAGATGTGATTGATTACCTGAATAAAAGTAGTTCTGTTTAACATGCTACCCCTAATCATTTCAAATAAATGTGTACCAGTTCAGAAAATAAATGTGATTGATTACCTGAATAAAAGTAGTTCTGTTTATAATTTGGTATCACTTAGAAATTGTAAAGGCCATAACTCCAAACTGGCCAACGAGTTAGGCTAGAACCGAATAACCTACGTTATATTATCTAGCATTCGCTGCACTAATAAGAGAGCGAGAGAGCGAGAGAGAGAATTATATCCTCTTGTTTTGTTTTTGGTAATAGAAAGAAAAGTTATATAATTTTCATTTGTTAAATAATCAAAAAACATCTTCCTTATCTGAGCATAGTTTATGCTTTCCAGTAAAAACGCTCATCATAACATAAATAATCCCATGGCCATTGGATAGTCGTTTTGTTTTGTTTTGTTTTGTTTTTTTTTTTTTGTTTTTTTTTTTGTTTTCAATAATTCCATAATTACGATGAGTTGAGGAGATTTGAACTCTAAATAAGAAATATTAGGAGATGTTAGCTAAACTACATAGATAAACTAACTCCCGGCTATTGGATAATCTTATATTTTTAGACATCCACCATACTTAATTGTACCTATGTCAGCATGTCCAAATTCAGAGGAAAAAACAAATGTCAGCATGCAAGTTCTTTGCTGGAAGACCCAAATTTGCATTATGTTATTAATATTCACGTAAAGAATTGGATTACAGTGAAGGAGAGGATAAAGTGTTGGAGTTATCCAAAAAATATTCAGTTTGTTCTACCATATAAGGAAGTTTTGATGTTGCCCATGCTATACATTCAATTCTACCAATGCATGGTACAACTTTCCTTTTACCAATGTGGTTGGTGGCATGTGTTGCTTCTACTAAGGTCTAAAACTCCAAAGATGATAGAGGAAGAAGAACAATTCTATCAATGGTGTTAGCAAAATTTTCAATTTGTTTTGGTAACTATTATATATTATATATTTATGTATTTATAACTATTACTATTATATATTTATATTATAACTCCTCATTAGTAGAAATAATAAATAAGACTATGTCTATTAAAGAAGTAATAAAGAGTATGACTTTATATATAATATAATGGAATATATATATTTTTTAGAGATTATTACAATATGCTGCAAATTCCGTAACTTGAACCATTTCTCCCCAGTTCTTCAAGCACTTTGTGCATGGAGAGGTGCAAATTCATCTACAAGATCTTTGGCTAATAGAATATATGTGTGTGTGTGTGTGTGACCAATTCTAACTAATGACCCTAATTAATTTATTAAGAATTTATAGCCGGTCTCAAAATTTTGGTGCTAAATTTTGTTATTGTTGTAAAACTATAACTCCTCATTATAAATATATAAATATAATAGGCTTATATAATGTCCTTTCGAAATCAAATGTTAGAAAATTTAATAGCATTATTAATTTTGGAAAATGCTAATCATTATTTATACTGTAGGGGTTCCGTTTTCGGAAGGGCACCCCCGACAATGAATTTGTAGAGAGTGGGGCGAAAGGGTTTGGCTCCGGCCGGCCTCTCGCCGGTGCTCCTTGAGCTTTTTCTTTGTTGTTCTTTGCCTGGGGTTACTCCTCGGCTAGCGTCCGAGGAGGCCCCCCTTCACAAGGGGGGCTCTTTGCCTTATATACTCCTTTTAGTTCGATCCTGGCCTTACAGCTGTTGGCCATCCAGGCCACTGCTTCCAGAGCTTGTCCCATCAGACAGGTTCTTCACCATGCTGTGGGTTGCGGCCTCCAAGGTTGCACTGTGCAGGGGTCTTGTCACCATTAATGCAGCCTGGAGGGTCAGGCAAACACTTTAAGTGTAGATGTGACCACCTATTCTGGGTTTGCCCTCTACCCAGGATTTAGACTAAGTGTGCCGAGGAAGGGTGTGTCCTCGGCATGGGTCCGAGAAGGGCTAAAACCCTTTGGACGATTATCTGGGACGATTGTCCTCCTCGGCTTGGGCCTTGGGCCAGCCTACAGGTGGGCCGGGGGTTCCGGGCCCACGGGCCCCACAATAGCCCCTCAAAACCCTGCTGCACGTTTCTTCAGACGGAGAGGAGGGTTTTGCAAACCTCGGCCCTTATGTTCCAGAAGGCCTTCCGCTGGCTGGTTCTTCCTCGAGTGGCTGGATCGACACTCAGACCCTTCAGTAGGTACTCAGTTTCTCCGCAGGACTAGGTCTTTGGACCATGCAGCACCTTGGCTCCGTCGTAAATGGCTAGCTCCCCATAGGCTTGGGTTCGAGGACCGTGCAAGGCCTAGGTACGATTGCTGCCTTCAGAACGAGTGGCTAGCTCCCCGTAGGCTTGGGTCCGAGGACCATGCAAGACTTAGGTATGATTGCTGCCCTCGATGGTAAGTGGCTAGCTCCCCATAGGCTTGAGTTCGTAGACCATGCAAGACCTAGGTACGATTGCTGCCTTCAGAACGAGTGGCTAGCTCCCCGTAGGCTTGGGTCCGAGGACCATGCAAGACCTAAGTACAGTTGCTGCCCCCAATGGTAAGTGGCTAGCTCCCCATAGGCTTGAGTCCGTAGACCATGCAAGACCTAGGTACGATTGCTGCCTTCAGAACGAGTGGCTAGCTCCCCGTAGGCTTGGGTCCGAGGACCATGCAAGACCTAGGTACAGTTGCTGCCCCCGATGGTAAGTGGCTAGCTCTCCATAGGCTTGAGTCCGTAGACCATGCAAGACCTAAGTACGATTACTGCCTTCAGAACGAGTGGCTAGCTCCCCGTAGGCTTGGGTCCGAGGACCATGCAAGACCTAGGTACAGTTGCTGCCCCCGATGGTAAGTGGCTAGCTCCCCATAGACTTGAGTCCGTAGACCATGCAAGACCTAGGTATGATTGCTGCCTTCAGAATGAGTGACTAGCTCCCCGTAGGCTTGGGTCCGAGGACCATGCAAGACCTAGGTACAGTTGCTGCCCCCGATGGTAAGTAGCTAGCTCCCCATAGGCTTGAGTCCGTAGACCATGCAAGACCTAGGTACGATTGCTACCTTCAGAACGAATGGCTAGCTCTCCGTAGGCTTGGGTTCGAGGACCATGCAAGACCTAGGTACAGTTGCTGCCCTCGATGGTAAGTGGCTAGCTTCCCATAGGCTTGAGTCCGTAGACCATGTAAGACCTAGGTACAATTGCTGCCTTTAGAACGAGTGGCTAGCTCCCCGTAGGCTTGGGTCCAAGGACCATGCAAGACCTAGGTACAGTTGTTGCCCCCGATGGTAAGTGGCTAGCTCCCCATAGGCTTGAGTCCGTAGACCATGCAAGACCTAGGTACGATTACTGCCTTTAGAATGAGTGGCTAGCTCCCCGTAGGCTTGGGTCCGAGAACCATGCAAGACCTAGGTACAGTTGCTGCCCCCGATGGTAAGTGGCTAGCTCCCCATAGGCTTGAGTCCGTAGACCATGCAAGACCTAGGTACGATTGCTGCCTTCAGAACGAGTGGCTAGCTCCCCGTAGGCTTGGGTCCGAGGACCATGCAAGACCTAGGTACAGTTGCTGCTCTGGCGGCTTCGCCTTCGTCCCCGAGTGTGAGGACATAGTATTCACCTCTTTGGGCAACTCAGTCTCACATCGGATGGAAGTTCCTTCCACTAGCCCCCTTATAAGCTTCTGGAGCAAGAGTTAGTGTACCACCGCTACATAGTTGCCTTCAATAGGAGTTCATTCTCGGATCCGAGAACTTTTCTTTTAGTGTAAAGACGTCCACGGGTCGTTTTTCGAGGACTGTTTTTCCTCAGGTCGGATTGTGACTCCATTCGTGAAGCTGGTCTCGCCTTTAGTTCCTGTTCCTCGTCTTTCTGGTTTACGAGGCGTCGCTTGGCCTTCCGCGCTCCGCATTTTGACGCTTCGGTGCCTGTAACGCGCCTTCATTAATGCCCTCGTGAATCAACACGAATCTAGCGGTTGGCAATCCCCTTGGAATTGGGTGGGAATTAATTCCCTTTGACAATCCCCCCTTTGAATTCTGCGTGGCTCAACTCCCATCGGTTTTCGCCTTCCATAAAAGGCGTTTTGGGGGGAGTGTTTCTCCTCATTCTATGAATCTTCCACCACAAACAGAAATATACACTTTCCCCTCCCTGAGCCCCTTTGACATCGCCGCCAGGATTGTCACCAAAGTTAGGAGATCTAGAGTTAAGGGCCGCCATGGCCGCAGCCCCCACTGGGCCGCCGGCGCGGCAGAGTTTAGGCGTAACACTGGCAGGGCCTTGTACGGTGGCCAGGAGGGACGTCGTTAAAGTACCTAACGTCTTTCCCCAGAGCGCACCTCCGACGAAGGAGGTACGCGAACTCTCGTCATGGCTGGTGCCCGAGTATTGCCGTCTCCGACGGTCAATGCTCATGCAGTTCGGAGAGGGTCGAGGAAACATCACGAGGGAGGGTGTTCCGGGGTCCCTGGGTCGGCTCCTCACTTTGTTCAAGCTTTGGTTTCAAGGTGAGCCAGCCCCCAGCCCCCCTTCTCGTGCTTTTACCGTCCAGTTCTCCCATTCTCTAGACGCCGGTAAAAGCACGGGTTGACACTTCCCTCATTCCTGATATTAATTCTTTGCGAGCCTCTTGCCTTGCTAGTTCTAAGATCGGTCCGCCTGGGCCTCTGATTGTAGGATTAGTTGGTAGGATTTTTTGTAAAACATGCCTGTCTGAGCCTCTGATTGTATTTGTAACTTTCTTTTATGAAATAATAAAGATTGTTGTATTTGTAATCTTTTTCTGAAGTAATAAAGAACTCTTCTTTTATTTGCTGTTGAATTTTCTTTTCGTACTGCAATTCTTCTCTTCTTCTCTTCTTCCATTTTCTTTTTTTTTTTCTTTGCACCGCCAACTTTTAAGTAGTAACTACTTTAGAGCGACCGCCGGTTACGCCGGCCAGCGCACTAACCCTCCCCACAGACGGCGCCAATTGTAGGGGCTCCGTTTTCGGAAGGGCACCCCCGACAATGAATTTGTAGAGAGTGGGGCGAAAGGGTTTGGCTCCGGCCGGCCTCTTGCCGGTGCTCCTTGAGCTTTTTCTTTGTTGTTCTTCGTCTGGGGTTACTTCTTGACTGGCGTTCGAGGAGGCCCCCCTTCACAAGGGGGGCTCTTTGCCTTATATACTCCTTTTAGTTCGATCCTAGCCTTACAGCTGTTGGCCATCCAGGCCACTGCTTCCAGAGCTTGTCCCATCAGACAGGTTCTTCACCATGCTGTGGGTTACGGCCTCCAAGGTTGCACTGTGCAGGGGCCTTGTCACCATTAATGCAGCCTGGAGGGTCAGGCAAACATTTTAAGTGTGGATGTGACCACCTATTCTGGGTTTGTCCTCTACCCAGGATTTAGACTAGGTGTGCCGAGGAAGGGTGTGTCCTCGGCATGGGTCCAAGAAGGGTTAAAACCCTTTGGACGATTATCTGGGACGATTGTCCTCCTCGGCTTGGGCCTTGGGCCAGCCTACAGGTGGGCCGGGGGTTCCGGGCCCACGGGCCCCACATATACCACTTGGAATTTTAACCAATAAAATACGTAGGGTTCCTACGTATTGGTTTTGACAATGGTACCAAAAATACTGGTCATACTAGTCACGAAGAAGCAATATTTAAAGACTTGATTCGAAATATTATCTCTTTCTACTACCAAATATTAGTGTACCGCCCATGCATATACACAATACAATTAAAAATTTTTACAATTACACACATATATGGATTCAAATTATACTTTTCCTCCAAAAAAAAAAAATTATACTCTCTCTCTTCTATTTTTATTTTATTTTAATTTCTTTTAGATATACACATGAGTTTACTTTTTTTTTTTTAATTGAGTTTTTTATGATTTATTTTATTAGACTGTTTGTTTTTTGCACATCATTAACTCACCTAGAACAAAAATTAAAAAAAAAAAAAACTTAAATAGAACATGTGGTGCAAAATTAGACAGCAATTGGAGTCTAATTTAAAACCTAATTGGATTTTCTCTCAATTGTATATATATATATATATATATATATATATATATATAAAAGGGGGAAAAATATGCAATTATTGTATATAACATTCTTGAGGAAGATAAGGCTTAGAGGTTAATTTGGGTACATAATTAGTTTTAATTTTTTTTTATTTAGAAAAGTTTTCTTAGAGTTGGATGCATGAATGTCGAGTACTATAGCTCATACAAGAAAAAAAGGTGCATGCATGGCTTGGCCTATTTAACCTTCTATATTTTCTTTTTCTCTCTCAGATTGTATTGGATGTTTAGAGACCAAAATATACACACCATTGAAGAAGTAAATCCTGATTATTGTTGATACCATACCATCAAATGACAGTCTTGGTGTTTTGGGGGCTAATTTTGGCCTTCTGTATCAGCTTTGCTCTGTTGAAATGGAGTGACATAAAAAATATAGAAGGAAACACTTGCCACCAGGAACAATGGGGTGGCCACTTTTTGGTGAGACTGTAGATTTTCTCAAATATGGACCGGATTTCATGAAGAAACAAAGTGCAAAGTGAGCTTTTTATTATGGATTTCCTTTTATTGTTATTATTATTATTAATTACGAGTGGAATATTACACCATGAACGGTTTTAGACCCCTTAAACCAACCAGATTAACCTAGTTAATTAGCCAAGTTATTACTTAGTCAAATTATGCAATTCTAGGTTATCACAAACATACAATCATATCAAAAGTATAAAGCAGCGGAATAAAAAATAACACAAGATATGATCACCCAAGAAAACCAAACCGGTAAAAAACCTGGAGAGGATTTGACCTAACTATCCTCGAGATAAACTTGAATTCACTATGAAAGAATCGAAGTTCAGACAAAAGGACTTACAAACTCCCCACTTGACTTTCTAATGCTACCTACCAGTAGAACTTACTGACATGACCACGTGCAAGCTCCGAATCCACAGACTCCTTCTTTCTTGGATTCTCCAATTAGTTACAAGCACCCACGCTTGTTATTCTTTAAGCTCCAATGGCAATAACCGAATTGATCATAAAGGTTTTGAAGTAATCTCTACCTAGAAAACCCTAAACTTTGTGTAAAGGAAAACTCCTCTAGATCTCACAAGAGATTTACACAAAACAGAAAAGTATGAGTAACAATATAATAGGAGCAACTCTAAAAACATGGCTAGGGTTTTTCTTTATATACCTAGGGTAAAAACAAAAAACCCAAAACGTTTAATGAGTTAGGGCTGAGTTGGAATATTCTACAAAAAAACATTCTGCTCGAGATTCGATCGATCGAGTCTTTCTTTCGATTGATTGAGCTAGGCCGAAATGCACCAATGCATTTGCAGCCTTTCGATTCCAACTTTACATGAAAGACCCAACTTTGAGCAAGCCTAAACAAGACTTAAACATATTGTTTTGATCATGGTTTGCCAACATTACATAATAGAGTTCTAAATACATAAATTCCTAAATCTTTAGAACCTAACAAACTCCTCCTTTAGTAATCCGTGACAAAACACAAACTAAAGCTCAAAGTTTACAAGAGAAAGCCCTTTACATAAATAAGGCTCATAAAAACTAAAATTCAATTCTAACTACTATCCATCAGTTGCAAGTGTAGACAGCAGCTCAATTGAATCAACCTATATATTCCTGAAACACTCAACAAATGCATGAACGCATGTGTGGCAGAAAATAGTAAATAAACATGTATAACATTCTTGTATGATTCACATAGAAACATATATCAATGAATAATCTCATAAATATAAAACAATAAGCAGTGAATCCAAAGACACAAGAATCATGTATATATCATGTATATCAAAAAACAATGTAACTCCCCCTAACATGAATATCCCCAAAAAATGATATACAAAGTGAAGCACCTAGATACAATCTAATATCTCCACTAGCTCCACTAGCTCCTTAAAGCAAAAAAAAAAAAAAAAAAAAAAAAATCTCCCCCTAACTACAAAACTCCTCTACAAAGTCTACTCCCCCTTTTTGTGACGGAATGCCAAAGGGCAATCACAATTCATCATCAAAAGGAGGTGGTGAGGGTGAACGAAGATGAGACAGATCAGCTCGTAACGCACGGAACTCGTCAAGCAAGTCCACCAAAATCTAACCATAAACCGCCTGAATGTCATGACAGTCTCCAAAGTATGATGGATATCAAAGTCATTCGATGGAGAAGGAGGAACATCAGCAGCAGCAGCAGCATCAAGATCAGGAACAGCCTCACTAGCAAGACCTGTAGAAGAAAATGGAGGAGGTGCGGAACTAGAAAGCTCAGACCTAGGGTGTTTAGAGCTAGCTCGAAGGTGAGCAGCCCTCTGTCTAAGAAAAAGACGCACCTATAGGAGCAATCACATGAGAAGGCTTACAGGAAGGGAAACCACTAAGATCAAGATAAAGTAAAATCCTATAAATGAAAATAGGATGAACAAGAGCATGTAAAAAAGATGAACTCCTATAAACTTCATTCAAAGAATGAAGAAACAAA
Source organism: Quercus variabilis (assembly GCA_030445155.1). Classification (NCBI taxonomy): domain Eukaryota; kingdom Viridiplantae; phylum Streptophyta; class Magnoliopsida; order Fagales; family Fagaceae; genus Quercus; species Quercus variabilis. The sequence continues at coordinate 72,641,252 of CP129447.1, forward strand.
TGAGGAAAACTGATAAAAGTATCAGTGACAAGAGCTACAAAAATACACACCGCTCGAGAGGAATGGTGTGAAGATGAAAAATGGGCTAGATAGAGTGACACGCTATCCTAAAGAAGATATAGTCCAATTCAGAAAGTTCAGTAGAGGTGATCCTAGGATCAGAACCCTACTAGATAGAGGACCCAGTGATGTAAGACATGACATCACTCAAAACAGGAGACTCATCATAAGGATAGACTGGGTGCTGGACCAAGTGTACCCCAAGATCATTAGCCATTACCGAAGGAGTAATGGAGTACTATACGCTTCGTATCCATCTCTTTACCAAAGTGTTCAAATTATAGACGCAGATAGAGATGTTCGAGAAGAACTCTCTAGCCATGGTAGCTGGAGGAGGAGGATCAGAAACATCCAATAGTGGTAACTAGCCCCGACACTCAAAGTTTTCCCTAATGGCATGATCAAGCTCATCTAAGATGACAGAATGCTTAGACCAAATATTTCTCTTAAAGTTCAGCTTCTTATAAGTTTCTTGGTTTTTCTCACTTGGAAACCTCTCATGGTCAAAGGAAGGAAGGGAAGGAGTAGGTGAGGGGGCAAACCTACAAGCCCTAGTCTTCCTAGGCATAGTGCTAAGGAAAGGACAGAGATAAAAAGAGAAAACCAAAAAAAAAAAAAAAAAACACAAAAACCAAGGGCAGACTGCAAGTTAGCACAAAAAGAGATAGAACAAAAATCTATATGATGCATAAACAACCACAATGTCGTGATGCATGTACTAATGCAGTAAGCAAAGTTCAAATTAAGTTCAATTTGCACAAAATTGGCTTGATCATAGAGTTTCTAACAAAAACCCTAAAAATTTGAAAAACCACTTGAAAATTTTGAAACGGATTGATGAATTGAGCATTACATAACACAACACACAGATTATAATGCTTAATTACATTAAAAAAACAAGCCAATTTCATTAATTTCAACCTAATTGAACAAAATCCCCAAATTGGAATCAATACAAACCCTAGAAATTTTAATTTTTCACAAACCCCAAAATTGATCAAATTAAACTAGCAAGATCATGTTTATATCATATCCCTATAAAAACCCATTGATCAATTGCACAAATTTGGGCTTGAATCAACAAAAATCCCAAAAAGAAAAAGGTCCGAAAATTTGAGTGTAAATGCATGAAAAATGTAAATAAACTCAAAAAGGAAGGGCAAAAGAGACTTACCGGCTTGAGGAAAGAGAATCTTTGAAAAAAATTTGGAGGAAAACGACAAAAAATTGACTGTAGAGCCTTGCCTAGTCAGAGAGAGAAGAAAAGTTTGAAAAAAACTTTTTGAAAAAGTGTTTGAATTAGTCAAGAACAGTGTTTTAAAAAAAAAAATTCGCGACTTTTGATTGATTGAAAATTACATTCGATCGATCGAATCAATCCGAGATTTTTAAAACACTTTTGAAACTATGTGAATATATGATATAACTTGGTACACCCCAAATGTATAGAGTTTAAAATATATATATATATATATATATTTTTTTTTTTTCCAACAAATTAAAATGATGGCACAATTCATACTTGTCATGTTTTTCTATGCAGATGGCCTTTTATGTAGCCTTCAGACAGATTATAATCGCTGAATGTGATTTAATTTATGAGGCTTTTGATAAGGTAGCAACAGCAGCACTTTCATTACCTATCAACATTCCAGGCACAAGTTACTATCAGGGTTTACAGGTATGTAATTGAAGAATTAATTGCATCATGTCACATAATATTTATATTTCATGTACATATTGGAACATTTTGACCAATGTAAAATTGAGATTATTCCTTTACAGGCAAGGAAGAATATCCATAAAATTTTGAGACAAATTGTGGAAGAGAGAAAAACTTCAAGGAAAACTCACAATGACATGTTTGCCGAGCTTATAGGAAATGAGAAGTCAAGATATCGTCTAACCGAGGAGCAGGTGTTTGATCAAATATTTACAATATTGTATTCAGGTTATGAAACTGTCTCCGTTACTACCATGATGGCCATCAAGTGTCTACATGATCACCCCAAAGCCCTTCAAGAACTTAAAGTGAGAGTTTTACTAAGCTTCTATGTTTTATAACTTTTTTTCATCATGATAATGTTCATAATTCTTTTTTGGCTTAACTCAATCAGGAATAACAGTTAGCAATACGAGAAAGAAAAAAACCGGACGAACCAATTGACTGAAATGACTACAAGTCTATGAGTTTCACCCATGCGGTAAGTAGAATTGGAATTTAATCAAAGTTTTCCTCCAAATAAGTTTGGAAGAAAATTTCTTCAACTCACTATGTGACGATTAAAATGAGTATCCATATTTAATTTTAGTCACATACCTTTTTTAATGAGAGTCATTTAATTTAACACACATTAATAGTATTATCAATCATCACATAATAGGTTGGAAATTCCTCCAAATTGGTTTTCAAATAGTGTTGCATGCTTCTCTTCTTATTCAAATAGGAAAAAAAAAATCTCCCTTTAAAAGCCTTTTATATTTAAATGTTTAACCAAAAAGATATTTCTTATTCTCTTGATAGAGGTGATCCTTGAAACCTCAAGTTTGGCCACTATTGTTAATGGATTACTGGGGAAGATAACACAAGATGTGGAACTGAATGGTATGTTCAACAACCTTATGGTTGTTTTTATAATGGTTGACATAATCTGTAATGATTAGTGCATCATAAAAATATAGTGTTATTGTTTGATCCATGTAAAAGTAATGTTGCTATAAAAATAATCACAACATACCACTCAAATCATAATGGGAAGTGTTGTTTAGTCAATTTGTTACATTTCTATTGGGTTTTCCCTTTTTAGGATTCCTCATTCCAAAAGGATGGAGAATATATGTTTTCACAAGGGAGCTCAACTATGATCCAGTCCTCTATCCAGAGCCTTCTAGCTACATTCAATCCTTGGAGATGGCTGGTTAGTTACTTAAGCCAAACATTTTATAAAACTAGAAGCCTTTTCCATTTTTCATTTCTATATACTTAAAAAGTAATTATTAATGAAATGGAATACAGGATAAGTGCTTGGAGTCTCACAGCTATTGCTTCTTATTTGGAGCTGGAGGCGGGCTGTGTCCTGGAAAGGAACTGGGCATGGTTAAAGTTTCTACATTCCTTCACTATTATGTTACTAAATACAGGTTTGTTGCATAATTAGGACACTAATTTATATACCTTAAACCTAATGGCATTATTTTTTCTTTGGAAAAATGTGAAACTTTTGCTAAAGTAATTATCCTGGTTACAGATGGGAGGAAGTTGAGGAAGTAGAAATCATAAAATTTCCCAGAGTTGAAGTACCAAAATGGGCTGCATCGTTAGGGTATCAAAGCACTAATGTTTATAGAGTAAGGACACGTGAAATATTAGAAGGAACATAAATATGAGCAGTTTATCCAAAAAATGTATGGAAAAAGTTTTTTCTTCATTATGCATGGTACTAATGAGAATCAAATTTTTTTTCTATGTTTTGCTATTTTTGACCTCAAAGCTTCAAATTTTAGGCCATTTTTCTATTTTCTTAATGCAAATTAGAGAGGATCAAAATTACTAGACCAACTGGACTCCATGCACGTACCATCACTACAATAAAAGTGGGCTATGGTGACGAAACCTTTCATCATAATATGTCCTTATTTCGTCACCGAATACATATGGTGATGAAATGGTGACGAAACAGCATTCGTCACCTAAGTTTCGTCACCACTAAAAAATGATAGGTGACAAAAGTTTTTTGTCACCTAATATTTTCGTTACTAAGGCTATGTTTGTTTCGTGTAAAACATTTTCCGGAAAATATGTATTTTCCGGAAATGTTATTTTTCGGAAAAGGAAAATATTTTTAAGTGTTTGGTTGATTTATGAAAATTGTTGTGGAAAATATTTTCATGTGTTTGGATGTATTCGGAAAATGCTATTTTCCGAAAATTTTTTCACATTTTCTCAGCATCCAAACAAATTTTATTACAAAAAATTTCAACACCACAACCAATTGAACAACAAATTCCGGCAATAAAAACATAACAACACAACAACAATAAATTCCGGCGACAAATTCCGGCAACAACACAACAACAACAACACTAAATTCCGGCATTAACAACACAACAACCACAACAATAAACATTCAGTTCATCAAAAAAAAAAACAAAAACAACAATCAAACTTAAAAAAAAAAAAAACGGAGAGATCGAGGAAGACGCCGACGACGGCGCGGCGCGGCGCGGTGCGACTCGCCGGTGCGAAGAGCGCCGAAGCATGAGGAGATCGAGGGCGATGGTTCGAAGTCGAGGTCGAAGGCGATGGTCGTCGATCTCGGTCTGGGTCTCGGTCTCGGTCTCGGTCTGGGTCTGGGTTGAAGATCGGTGGGTCGTGGGTCGACGGCGAGTGGCGTTGGGTCGTCGGTCTTCGTGGGTCGACGCCGAGTGGCGGTGGGTCGCCGGGTCTGGGTCTTCGTACGCCGAGTGGTTCGTGGCTCTCTGTTCTTCGTTCTTCCTTCCTCTGTTTCTTCCTTCCTCTCTCTCTCTCTCTCTCTCTCTCAATTTTTTCCGGAAATAGTTTGAAGGGAAAATAGGTACTGAAATTGATTTCCGTTGGGTAACGGAAAATTTGTAAGTGATTTTCCGGAAAATAGAATTTTCCGGAACACCCAAACACGCGGAAATGGCGAAAATCATTTCCGGAAATGATTTTCGCCCGATTCAAACGCAGCCTAAACCTTATTTTCAGTGATGAAATATTTCGTCACCAAATGTAGTTTTTTTTTTCCCAATTTCAAATAGATTAGGTGACGAAGTTTTGCATCACTAATTGTTTTTTTTTTTTTTTTAATATATATTTCAATAGATCAGGTGACGAATTATTTCGTCACCAATTTCTGCTTATAGTCAGGTATGGCAATGAAAACTATCGTCACCAATTTTATTTTATTTTTATTAATACTCTTTACATTTACTTGCCATTACATTAACCTGTTCATTTTTAACCAATTCCATAAAAACAAACATCCATTCATTTCTAACCAAAACCATAAAAACAAACATCCATACAATCTAAAAATGCAATAAAGATGTTCACAAAGTAATTACAACCATTTATATACAAATGATGTCTTAGCTTCCAAACTTTACAGAAAATTATTTGAGTTGAAGTAGTCCCACAAAAGCTATCTTTTTGCCACCAATCCCATATCTGCACAAGTTTAAAGTAAAATACATCAATAACAAACTAGACTACAAACCTATATTCCTAATAAGATGTACTACAACAACAAAAAAATTGTTATTAGTAAGACAATGCAAAAAAAGTCCACAGAATACCCAATAACAAATTAGACAAAATAATCATAATGCAACATCATATGAAGCCAAACTATCAAAGAAATAAGACCCACAACATTCTCATCAAATAAAAACCAAACCCACATTACAAACCATGGAAGAATCATAAAGAATGCAGAAAAATCCCAATTTAAAACAAAACAAATAAAGTGAAATCCAAAACAAAAACCGAGCCACCACCATTAACACAAAAACCCAGCCACTACCATAAACAAAAAACTCAGTTACCACCATAAACAAAAAAACCACCACCACTATCAAACAAAAAAACACAGCCACCACCATTAACACAAAAACCCAGCCACTACCATAAATAAAAAACCCAACCACCACCATTAAAAAAAAAGCACAACCACCACCATTAACACAAAAACCCAGCCACTATCATAAACAAAAAACCCACCACCACTATTAAACAAAAAACTCAGCCGCCACCATTAACACAAAAACTCAGCCACTACCCCCCAGCCACTACCATACAAGACCTAATAACTTATTATTGAATTCTTATTTTGAAAATACAATCGTTGGATTATATGTTCTATATGTTCTTAACATATATGCCAATTTTCATACCAATCAGGTGTAATTTACCATTTGATCTTTAAACTCATCTTTTATGCGTTATTTTAAACTACAAAAACTTAAATTTAGACTATTGATTGATGACGTGCCTATTAATCTTTGATTACCTTGAAATTTGATAAGCATGAAAAATATATGAAGATAATGTAATCTAACAGTAGATTTTTCAAAATTCACATAAAATTAAGAAATATAGGGCTTGGTTCAAGTTACACTTGATGTAACTTTAAAAAATGTTACACCACTTAATAACTTATTATTGAATTTATATTTTGAAAATCTAACCGTTGGATTACATTGTCTATATGTTCTTAACATGCACGACAATTTTCATGCCAATCGGGTGTAATTTACCTATTATTATCCATTCAACTAATTAAATCTAACCCAAACCTAACTCAACCAAATTATTATGGGTAAACCTCAATCCACCAAATTATACAATAATCAAAATTACCAAATTGACTCTAAAACTTGAAAATAACCAAAGTACTCCTAAAATCCTCTAAAATTGTCGAAATGCACCCTAAACCTAAAAAATGACCGAAATACCTTTAAAATCATAAAATTACCAAAATACCCCTAAAACTTAAAACATTACCAAAATATCCCCAGAAACAAAAAAAAAAAAAAAAAAAAAAACCAAAATACCCCCTAAACCTAAAAAATAACCGAAATACTCCCGGAACCTTCAAAATGACCAAAATACCCCCCGAAACTTAAAAATGACAAAAATACGTCCATTTTTAGGTAATTTTCAAGCATCAAGGCTATTTTAGTCAGTTTTTAGGTTTCAGAGGTATTTCAGTCATTTTTTAGGTTTAGGGGTTATTTTGGTAATTTTTTTTGTTCCAAGGGTATTTTGGCCAAATTTTAATTTTTAGGGGTATTTTGGTAATTATCTAGGTTCGTGTGTACTTTGGTCATTTTTTAGGATTTTGGGGTTTGGTCATTTATTAGGTTTAGGAGATATTTTGGTAATTTTTAGTGGTTTTTTTTTTTTATGCATATTTGGTGATTTCGGGGGTATTTTGGTCATTTTTAGGTTATTTCATGGGTATTTTGCTCATTTTAGAGATTTTTGGATATTTTGATAATTTTAGTGGGCTTTTAACATAATTGGTGATTTTAGAGATTGTAGGAGTATTTTGGTCATTTTAAAGGTTTCATAGGAATTTTGCTTATTTTAGAGATTTTGAGGATATATTAATCATTTTAGTGGTTTTTGAGCATATTTGGTGATTTTATAAAAATCGGCTTTAGGTAGGGTATGGATATCTATGGATAAACAGACCGGGTAACAATTGGGTATGGATACTAATTGGGTAAAGTAATTGGATATCCATGGATAAATTAATTGGGTCGGGTATATATGGGTATACCCTACTATTAGGACATATATGTTTTAACTTGTTTAAGAACATATGTCACTTATTTATGTAAATTGGCTAATCCTTCGACAAAACGCACTCTACTTGTAATTTGGTAGTTTTAGGTGTTTTTAATACTTCAAGAAACAATATTTCAAGGTCAAGTGTTGAAGTCATCAAGTCTATCCAAGAAAAAGTAAGCTGAAGTGCAAAGTTTTTAAAGCTTGACACCTCTCGACACCTCTCGACAGCTACCTTGACACCTGCTATTTGTCGAGATTTAAAAAGTCAGATTTTCAATCTGATTTTCTTGGGATCCGTGAATATGTTTTTGGGCCTTCTTTTCTTCTAACCCTAAACATATAAAAGGATTATTTTAAGAGCCGTCTAGGGTGACACAAGTTGCATTATCATTGAGCAATCTCTGTTCAAGCAAATTGTGATCAACAGACGAAGTTCTTGACCTAGTTCATCTTCCATCAAGAAGTTGCTGTGTATTTGTACCATAGGGTTTTGTAACCAAGTATCTTCTTGCTATTCATCATAAAGGATGACCTGAAGAACTTTGCAGCCTACCATTCTTCCTCAGTTGGTGTTCTGAAGTCGCGTACTTGGATCCGCGCATTGGTTAGTCACGTACTTGGGAGCCGTGCATCAAAGGTGGAGACTGTCACTATAGATCAAGTCCAATTGGGTATTGGGGTAAGGGTTCAACTGTAGGTTGGTAAGGTTCTTGAGATTCCTTTACTTGTAACCGCTTAATTTGATAATAGTGGAGTTTCGGGAGTGGTGACCTAAAAATCACCCGGTGGGGTTTTTGCCGTTAGGGTTTTCCCCATTCGTAAACAAATTACCGTATTATTTAATTTCCGCTACATATTTAGTTTTTTGGTGATTTGTTTGTGCTTCCATAAAATTGCATGATTAATTGATTAATTAATTATTTGGCTAAATTAATTAATTAGGGTTAATTACAAGGGGTCATTCACATTGTGACCAAACACCTGCCCATGGCCATCCTTAATTATTTGTAAATAATAGGTGACGCACACTTATTTTGTCACCAAAAACACTTCCATCTTAATATTGGATGATGAATTTGGAATATCATCACTTTCGGTTAGTCTTTGGTTAAACAATAGGTGATGAAAATGTATTTCATCACCAAAAACACCTACATCCTAATATTGGGTGACGAATTTAGAATTTCGTCACCTTTGGTAAGTCTTTGGTGATGCGAATATTTCGTCACCCTAGGTTTGCCTTTTTTTCCATGACCTATAGTGACGAAATAAATATTTCATCACCAATTGGTACATCTTTGGTGACGAAATATTGATTTCGTCACCAATTTTAAATTTTTTATAATATTTGGTTCAATATTTTGTCACAAATTTTAAAATTTTTATAATATTTGGTGATGAATTCTTCTTTTCCTCACTAAATGTTATCATTTGGTAACAAAATTGTTTATTCTCACTAAATATCCTCTCATTCAAGGTGACCTTCCAAGATGTTCTGCTGACATGGATATGTATTGTGAACGCATAAGAGGGATGGAAGCTCAGAAATATCTAAGGAAAAACTGCTACCATCGCATTAAATGTTCCGCAACTATCTTTCTGGCCGCATTTATGTGGAAAAGACCCCTGAATAATGTTGCCTTGACTATCCCAACTCATAAAGAGTTAGAGGGGGTGTTTAATGGGACAAGCACTCAAGTAATGGCTTGGATGATCAACAAATGAAGGGCCAAGATTATTGAGAGGGAGATATAAAATGTAAGAAACCACTGGAAGAAAGGGGATTGAAAAGTCAAGAAAGAAATACTGTGGTAATCTAGAACCAAACTTGTAACCATACTTAAAAGTATTATATAAGAATCAGTCTCTTCAGACTTTGCCAAGGACCTTTCTTCTTCAGTTTTAACTTGTTTATTTTTACTCTTTTGTCATAACTTATTGTTTGATTAACTAAAACCCAGTTTTCTAACACATTCTCTATAAATTTATTGTTTTGGGCTTTTTGCGCCTAAGTCCATTCATACCTTGGGCTAAGAATTCAAATCGGATTCTTACAAATTACTATCTAAAATATTTATAATCCACTTAATAATATGAAATTTACAAAAGAAAAAAAAAATTACTCAGTACTTAATTTCTTGAAAGTAAAGTATCATACAAACAAAAAAAGAAAGAAAAAAAAGTGATAAAAATAAATCACTACATAGTTCACTCTCTAAATACTAATTACTATCTCAAATATTAATAATCCACATAATAATATAAAATTTACAAAAGAAAAAAAAAGTGAGAAAAATAATTTACCCAATACTTGATTGTTTGAAAATAAAGTACTATATAAAAAGAAAAAAAAAATGATAAAGATAAATCACTCTACATTCCACGCTCTAAATATTAATTACTATCTTAAATATTTATAATCCATTTAATAATGTAAAATTTACAAAAGAAAAAAAAAATGATAGGTCACAATTCAAATGACCCCTTGTGATAAACCCTAATTAATTAATTAATTAGCCAAGTTGTTAATTAATCAATTTAGCATGCAATTGCGTGGAAGCACAAACAAATCACTAAATACTAAATATGCAGCGGAAAATAAATAACACGGTGATTTGTTTACGAATGGGGAAAACCCTAACGGCAAAAACCCCACCGGGTGATTTTCAGGTCACCACTCCCGAAACTCCACTATTATCAAATCAAGCAGTTACAAGAAAGGAATCCCAGTACCTTACCAATCTACAGTTGAACCCTTATCCCAATACCTAATTGGACTTGATCTGTAGTGACAATTTCCACCTTTGTTGCACGGCTCCCAAGTACGTGACTAACCAATGCGCGAATCCCAATACGCGACTTCAGAACACCAACTTGAGGAAGAATGGTTGGTTGCAAAGTTCTTCAGTTCATCCACGTGATGAATAGCAGGAAGATGCTTGGTTACAAAACCCTATGGTGCAAAGACACAGCAACTTCTTGATGAAGGATGAACTAGGTCAAGAACTTCGTCTATTGAGCACAATTTGCATAAACAGAGATTGCTCAATGATAATGCAACTTGTATCACTAGAAACGGCTCTTAAAATAATCCTTTTATATGTTTAGAGTTAGAAGAAAAGAAGCCCCAAAAACACATTCACGGATTCCTAGAAAATCAGATTGGAATTCTGAATTTTTAATTCTCGACAGATAGCAGGTGTCGAGGTAGGTGTCGAGAGGTGTTGAGATTTAAAAATTCTGCACTTCAACTTGCTTTTTCTTGGATAGACTTGATGACTTCAACACTTGACCTTGAAACATGATTTCTTGAAGTATTAAAAACACCTAGATCTACCCAATTACAAGCAGAGTGCGTTTTGTCAAAGGATAAGCCAATTTACATAATTAAGTGACATATGTTCTTAAACAAGGTAAAACATATATGTCCTAACAAAAAAAAAAAAAAAAACAAAATTTATCCAGTACTTGATTTCTTGAACATAAAGCACCATACAAAAAAAAAGAAAAAAAGAAAAAGAAAAAGAAAAATCACTCAACAGTTTACAATCTAAATACTAATTACTATCTTGAAAAACATTGCATTAATTGTTTGTTTAGAAAAATGTTGTTTCCCTAAAAATAATATCTAATGATGTTTCCTTAAAAAAAAAAAAAGATTTTCTACACAAGAGTACAAGACTAACATAATGGAATATATCATATGTGAAATATGAAGAATTCTATGGTACAAATTCTTTTTATATGTACCCTGTGAAATCTATTTTTATTGGATTAAGATCCTCTATAGCCCTTAGATAACTTTATTATGAAGTATAGTCCTTAGATTACTTTATTATGAAGTTTTTAAAACTATATCTATCCATTTTGAAATGATGTTGCAAATCGAAATTAATCTTCTCACTTTAAAATAGATGGATACTCATAAAAAAAAAATATTGATAGATAGGATTTTAGAAACTTCATAATAAATTTGCATTCCAATCCATTTTTCCTATCAATGTCCAAATACCATCAAATTCCAAACCATTACCCTTCATGGTTTTGAAGAGTCGAATGAACTAAGTTTAAGGCGTTAAGGATAACAGGTTAAATGTCCTGGACTTGACAAGAAAATAGTACGAGCCCATAAGCCCTTTTTTTTTTTTTTTTTTTTTAAATTGGCCTAAGATATGTTTTCCTTTCTAACCCAAACCAATGTAAAAAAATTGATAGCCCAAATAAAGGTTTTGCAAGTATAGTTATAAACGAGTTGAGTCAAATCAATTATTAAAAGTTTAAAATTGTTTAGCAGGCAATTCGATAGTTCCAGGACTCCATGCATGTACCATTGCAGCTATATGGTTTTTTTTTTTCCTCCTTTCAATCAAACTTGCATAGTTCCACCTTCAGGGTCTTCTCAAGTAAATTTTTTAATTACTTTTTGCATAACTCAAGTAAAAAAAAAAAAAATATATATATATATATATATATATATTTTTTATATATATATATATATTTTTTTTTTGAACACAAAGTACCATACAAAAAGAAAAAATAAAGAGAAATCACTTCATAGTCTACACTCTAAATAATAATTACTATCTTAAATATTTGTAATCCACTTAATAATATACAATTTACAAAAGAAAAAAATAAGTCAAAATTTTTTATCTAGTACTTGATTTCTTAAAAGTAAAGTACAGTACAAAAAGAAAAGAAAAGAAGATATATCACACCACAGTCTACAATCTGAAATATTTATAATCCAATTAATAATATAAAATTTACAAAAGAAAAAAAAATTTAACCAGTACTTAATTTCTTTAAAATAAAGTATCATACCAAAAAAAAAGAAAAAGATAAATCGCTCCACAGTCTGCAATCTAAATACTAATTACTATCTTAAATATTTATGATCCATTTAATAATATAAAATTTACAAAAGAAAAAAAAATTATGCAATACTTCATTTTTTGAAAATAAAGTACTATACAAAAAGAAAAAGAAAAAGAAAGGACAAATCACTTCGCAGTCCCCACTCTAAATACTAATTACTATCTTAAATATTTATAATTCAGTTAATAATATAAAATTCTCAAAAGAAAAAAAAAAGGGAAAAAAAATTCACTCAGTACTTGATTTTTTAGAGTACCATACAAAAAAGGAAAAAGATAAATCACCTCACTGTCCACAATTTAAATACTAATTAATTTCTTAAATATTTGTTAGGTTCTAAAGAGTTAGGAACTTATGTATTTAGAACTCTAATTTATATTGTTGGCAAACCATGATCAAAACAGGTTGTTTAGTCTTGTTTGGACTTGCTCAAAGTATATTTATTTGTAAAACTGGAATCGAGTGATTGCAGATTTATTGGACTAAATCTGTAAGGCTTGATCGATTGAAAATTAGACTCGATCAATTGAACCACGTACAGATTTATTTTTCTGCAGAGTTTCAGTTCAGCCCAAACTTTATTTAAACGTCTTGGGGATCAAGTAAAACACTCCTATATATAAGGAAAACCTTAGAATGTTTTTGAGACTTTTGGAGAGGAAGATTAGAGTGCCTCTTGTGCCTCCTTGTATTTTTTAGAGTTTTGTACCCAAACCTCTCTAAGTCTTTGTTGCTCATATTTGCGGTTTGTGTTAATCTCTTGTGAGATCCTTGAGGAGCTTTCCTTCACATAAACTTAGGGTTTTCAAGGTAAAAATATTATCTACATCTTGATGATCAGCAAGGTTGCTGCTATTGGAGCTTAAAGAAAAACAAGCGAGGGTGCTTGTACTTGATTGGAGAATCTAAGAAAGAAGCAGTCCGTGGATTCGGAGTTTGCACGTGGTCGTGTTAGTAGGTTCTACTGGTGGGTAGTATTAGGAAGTCAAGCGGGAAGCTTGTAGTTTTTCTGTATGAACTTCGATTCTTTCGCATAGTGGACTTAAGTTTACCTTGAGGATAGCTAGGTCAAATCCTCCTCAGGTTTTTATCGTGTGGTTTCTTGAGTGATCATATCTTGTTTTAACCTAGAATTGCATAATTTGACTAAGTAACAATTTGGTTAACTAACTAGGCTACTCAATCTGGTTGTATTTTAAGGAGTCTAAATTTCCATCAATATTTATAATAGACTTAATAGTATAAAATTTGCAGAATTAAAAAAAAAAAAAGTGAAAAAAAATTACCTAGTATTGAATTCTTGAAAATAAAGTACTATACAAAAAAGAAAAAAAAAAGAAAAAAAAAGGGGAAAAGATAAATCACTACACAGTTTACAATCTAAATGCTAATTAGTATCTCAAATATTTGTAATCCACTTAAAAATATAAAATTTACAAAAAAAAAAAAGAGAAAAAATTACCCAGTATTTGATTTCTTGAAAATAAAGTACCATACAAAAAGACAAAAAAAGATAAATCATTTCACAGTCTACACTCTAAATAATAATTACTATCTTAAATATTTATAATCCACTTAATAATATAAAATTTACAAAAGAAAAAAATAATTGAATTTTTTTATTTATTTAGTACTTGATTTTTTAAAAGTAAAGTACTATACAAAAAGAAAAAAAAAAGAAGATAAATCACTCCATAGTACATAATCTAAATACTAATTAATTATTTAAAATATTTATAATCCACTTAATAATATAAAATACTCAAAAGAAAAAAAAAAGGAAAAAAAATTCACCCAGTACTTGATTTCTTGAAAATAAAGTACCATACAAAAAGAAAAGAAAAAAAAAAAAAGAAAAATCAGTTTGCCGTCCACATTCTAAATATTAATTACTATATTAAATATTTATAATCCAATTAATAATATAAAATTTTCAAAAGATAAAGAAAAGTGAAAAAAAGAATTTACCTTGTACTTGATTTCTTGAAAATAAAGTACAAAAAAATAAAGAAAAAGATAAATCACTTCGTAGTCTACACTCTAAATACTAATTAGTATCTTAAATATTTATAATTCACTTAATAATATAAAATTTGCAGAAGAAAAAAAATGAAAAATATTTTATCTAGTATTTTATTTCTTGAAAGTAAAGTACCATACAAAAGAAAAAAGAAAAAAGATAAATCACTTCACAGTTCACAATCTAAATACTAATTACAATTTTCAATATTTATAATCCACTTAATAAAATAAAATTTACGAAAGAAAATAAAATTTACCCGGTACTTAACTTCTTGAAAATAAAGTATGATACAAAAAAAAGAAAAAGATAAATCACTCCGTAGTTTGCAATCTAAACACTAGATACTATCTTAAATATTTATGATCAACTTAATAATATAAAATGTACAAAAGAAAAAAAATGTGAAAAAAAAAATTCTTAGTACTTGAATTTTTGAAAATAAAGTACCATACAAAAAGAAAAAGAAAAAGAAAAGATAAATCACTTCGCAGTCCACACTCTAAATTCTAATTACTACCTTAATTATTTATAATCCACTTAATATTATAAAATTTACAAAAGAAAAAAATTGTATAAATTTTTACCTAGTACTTGATTTTTGAAAGTAAAGTACTATACAAAAAAGAAAAAGAAAAAGATAAATTACTCCACAGTTTATAATTTAAATATTAATTACTATTTTAAATATTTGTAATTCACTTAATAATATAAAATTTAGAAAAGAAAAAAAAATATAAAAAAATTTACCTAGTACTTAATTTATTGGAAATAAAGTATCATACAAAAAAGGAAAAAGATAAATCACTTTAAAGTCCACAATTTGAATACTAATTATTATCTTAAATATTTATAATACACTTTGATGGGACTAACGAGCTCAACTTCTATGGACGATATCATTGTTACCAACGAGGTTATCCTCTAAGACGAGTTGATCAGATGTCCACGTCATTGCCGAAAGTAGCAAAGCCATTCAATACGGGTGATAATACCTCGGGTGGTGACAAAGACAGCGGTATGGACCGTTGGAAGCCCATTGAAGTTCGTATTATTGAGCAAGAGGCGTTTCTAAGAGAAGCATTAAAGCCACAATAACTGCCACAATAGATAGGGCTGTAGAAACATATATAAGGCCCTCACAAGCACCAGCACAAGATACATAGACACACCCAGAAATACTTATTGTTGTTCTACTACATTGCTTTAGTTTTCCAAAGATCTTCATTATATTAACTTTGGCATCGAAGACGTCATGACAGGCACCACACCAGTGACCACTCCAAGGCAGCTACCTTACTATTTCCATAGTCACAGAGATGAGGGCTTGGCCCCATTTGTACACACTTACTTCAACTAATGAATTCGCACTTCATCACAATTCATGGTATAAAATTTACAAAAGAAAACAGAAAGTGAAAAAAAAAAAAAAGATAAATCTTTCAACAGTTCACAATCTAAATACTAATTACAATCTTAAATAATTATGATTCACTTAATATTATAAAATTTACAAAAGAAAAAAATAAGTGAAAAACTATCCCCCAGTACTTGATTTTTTGAAAATAAAGTACCATACAAATAGAAAAAGAAAAAGTAAAGATAAATTACTTCGCAGTCCACACTCTAAATACTAATTACGATTTTAAATATTTATAATCCACTTAATAATATTAGATTTACAAAAGAAATAAAGTTAAATTTTTTTTACCCAGTCCATGATTTTTGAAAGAAAAATACCATACAAAAAGAAAAAAGAAAAAGAAAAAGATAAATCACTTCACAATCTACAATCTAAATACTAATTACTATCTTAAATATTTATAATTCACTTAAAAATATAAAATTTAGAAAAGAAAAAAAAAGTATAAAAAAAATTTACCTAGTACTTGATTTTTTTTTAAAGTACAATATAGAAAAAGAAAAATAAAAATCACTTCATTGTCCACAGTTTAAATACTAATTATTTTCTTAAATGTTTATAATACGCTTAATAGTATAAAATTTACAAAAGGAAAAAAAAAGTGAAAAAAAAAAAATAACCCAGTACTTGACTTCTTGAAAATAAAGTACTATACAAAGAAAAAAAAGGGAAAAGATAAATCACTACATAGTTTACAATCTAAATGCTAATTAGTATCTCAAATATTTGTAATTCATTTAAAAATATAAAATTTACAATAAAAAAAAAAAAGGTGAAAAAATTACCCTGTACTTGATTTCTTGAAAATAAAGTACCATACAAAAAGAAAAAAAAAAAAAGATAAATCACTTCACAGTCTACACTCTAAATAATAATTACTATCTTAAATATTTATAATCCACTTAATAATATAAAATTTTCAAAAGAAAAAAATAAGTGAAATTTTTTTATCTGGTACTTGATTTCTTGAAAATAAAGTACCATACAAAAAGAAAAAAAAAAAAAGATAAATCACTTCACAGTCTACACTCTAAATAATAATTACTATCTTAAATATTTATAATCCACTTAATAATATAAAATTTTCAAAAGAAAAAAATAAGTGAATTTTTTTTATCTGGTACTTGATTTCTTAAAAGTAAAGCACCATACAAAAAGAAAAAAAAACAAAGAAGATAAATCACTCCATAGTCCATAATCTAAATACTAATTATTTATTTGAAATATTTATAATCCAATTAATAATATAAAATTCACAAAAGAAAAAAAAAAGGTGAAAAAAAATTCACCCAGTACTTGATTTCTTGAAATTAAAGTACCATACAAAAAAAAGAAAAAGATAAATCACTTCGCCATCCACATTCTAAATACTAATTACTATCTTAAATATTTATAATTCATTTAATAATATAAAATTTTCAAAAGAAAAAGAAAAGTGAAAAAAAGATTTTACCTTGTACTTGATTTCTTGAAAGTAAAGTACCAAAAAAAAAAAAAAAATCACTTCGTAGTCTACACTCTAAATACTAATTAGTATCTTAAATATTTATAATTCACTTAATAATATAAAATTTATAGAAGAAAAAAAATGAAAAATTTTTTATCTAGAACTTTATTTCTTGAAAGTAAAGTACCATACAAAAGGAAAAAAAAAAAAAAAAAAGATAAATCACTCCACAGTTCATAATCTAAATACTAATTATAATTTCAATATTTATAATCCACTTAATAAAATAAAATTTACGAAAGAAAATAAAATTTACCTAGAACTTAATTTCTTGAAAATAAAGTATGATACAAAAAAAAAAAAAAAGATAAATCACTGCACAGTCTACAATCTAAATACTAGATACTAACTTAAATATGTATGATCCACTTAATAATATAAAATGTACAAATGAAATGAAAATGTGAAAAAAAAAATTTCTTAGTACTTGATTTTTTGAAAATAAAGTACCATACAAAAAGAAAAAGAAAAAGAAAAAGAAATGATAAATCACTTCACATTCACACTCTAAATACTAATTACTACCTTTTATTTATAATCCACTTAATAATATAAAATTTATAAAAGAAAAAAAGTGTAAAAATTTTTACCTAGTGCTTGATTTTTGAAACTAAAGTACCATACAAAAAGAAAAAGAAAAATAAAAAGAAAAATCACTCCACAGTTCATAATCTAAATATCAATTACTATCTTAAATATTTGTAATTCACTTAATAATATAAAATTTAGAAAAGGAAAAGAAAAAGGATAAGAAAAATTTACTTAGTACTTGATTTCTTGAAACTAAAGTATCATACAAAAAAAGAAAAAGATAAATCACTTTACAGTCCACAATTTAGATAATAATTACTATCTTAAATGTTTATAATACACTTTGATGGGACTGACGAACTCAACTTCTATGTACGATATCATCGTTACCAACGAGGTTATCCCCTAAGACGAGCTGATCAAATGTCCACGTCATTGCCGAAGGTAGCAAAGCCATTCAATACGGGTGATAATATCTCGGGCGATGACAAAGACAGCTGTACGGACTGTTGGAAGCCCATTGAAGTTCGCATTATTGAGCACGAGGCGTTTCCAAGAGAAGTATTAAAGCCACAATAACTGCCACAACAGCTAGGGGTTGTAGAAACATATATAAGGCCCTCACAAGCACTAGCACAAGATACATAGACACACCTAGAAATACTTATTGTTGTTCTACTACATTGCTTTAGTTTTCCAAAGATCTTCCTTATGTTAATTTTGGCATCGGAGATGTCATGGCAGGCACCACACCAGTGACCACTCCGAGGCAACTACCTTACTATTTCCACAGTCACAGAGACGAGGGCTTGGCTCCATCTATACACACTTACTTCGACTAACGAATTCGCACTTCATCACAATTAATAGTATAAAATTTACAAAAGAAAAAATAACGTGAAAAAAAAAAGAAGATAAATAATTCAACAGTTCACAATTTAAATACTAATTACAATCTTAAATAATTATGGTTCACTTAATAATATAAAATTTACAAAAGAAAAAAATAAGTGAAAAACAATTTCCCAGCACTTGATTTTTTGAAAATAAAGTACCATATAAATAGAAAAAGAAAAAGTAAAGATAAATCACTTCGCAGTCCACACTCTAAATATTAATTACTATCTTAAATATTTATAATCCACTTAATAATATTAGATTTACAAAAGAAAAAAAGTTAAATTTTTTTTACCTAGTCCATGATTTTTGAAAGAAAAATACCACACAAAAAGAAAAAGAAAAAGAAAAGATAAATCACTTCACAGTCTACAATCTAAATACTAATTACTATCTTAAATATTTATAATTCACTTAATAATATAAAATTTAGAAAAGAAAAAAAAAGTATAAAAAAAAATTTACCTAGTACTTGATTTTTTTAAAGTACCATATAGAAAAAGAAAAATCACTTCACTGTCCACAGTTTAAATACTAATTATTTTCTTTAATATTTATAATATACTTAATAGTATAAAATTTACAAAAGGGAAAAAAAAGTGAAAAAAAAAAAATTGACCCAGTACTTGATTTCTTGAAAATAAAGTACTATACAAAAAAATAAAAAAGGAAAAAGATAAATCATTTCACAGTTTACAATCTAAATACTAATTAGTATTTCAAATATTTATAATCCACTTAATAATATAAAATTTACAAAAAAGAAGGTGAAAAAAATTACTGAGTACTTGATTTCTTGAAAATAATGTACCATACAAAAAGAAAAAAAAAATCACTTTGTAGTCTACAATCTAAATAATAATTAATATCTTACATATTTATAATCCACTTAATAATATAAAATTCACAAAAAAAAATGTGAAAAAAAAAATCACCCAGTACTTGATTTCTTGAAAATAAAGTACTATACAAAAAAAGAGAAAAAAAAAGGAAAAAGATAAATCACTTCGTTGTCCACATTCTAAATACTAATTACTATCTTAAATATTTATAATCCACTTAATAATATAAAATATTCAAAAGAAAAAAAATGAAAAAAAAAATTTACCTAGTACTTGATTTTTTTAAAGTACCATATAGAAAAAGAAAAATCACTTCACTGTCCACAGTTTAAATACTAATTATTTTCTTTAATATTTATAATATACTTAATAGTATAAAATTTACAAAAGGGAAAAAAAGTCAAAAAAAAAAATTGACCAAGTACTTGATTTCTTGAAAATAAAGTACTACACAAAAAAAAAAAAAAGAAGGAAAAAGATAAATCACTCCACAGTTTACAATCTAAATACTAATTAGTATCTCAAATATTTATAATTCACTTAATAATATAAAAATTACAAAAAAGAAGGTGAAAAAAATTACTGAGTACTTGATTTCTTGAAAATAAAGTAACATCAAAAAAAAAAAAGAAAGATAAATCACTTTGCAGTCTACCTTCTAAATAATAATTACTATCTTAAATATTTATAATCCACTTAATAATATAAAATTCATAAAAGAAAAAAAAAGGTGAAAAAAAAAATTACCAAGTACTTGATTTCTTGAAAATAAAGTACCATACAAAAAAAGAGAAAAAAAAAAAAGGAAAAAGATAAATCACTTCGTTGTCCACATTCTAAATACTAATTACTATATTAAATATTTATAATCTACTTAATAATATAAAATATTCAAAAGAAAAAAATGAAAAAAAAAATTTACCTAGTACTTGATTTCTTGAAAATAAAGTATAAAAAAAAGAAAAGAAAAAGATAAATTACTTCGCAGTCTACACTTTAAATACTAACTACTATCTTAAATATTTATAATCCACTTAATAATATAAAATTTACTAAAGAAAAAAAAATGAAATTTTTTTTTTTTATCTAGTACTTGATTTCTTGAAAGTAAAGTACCGTACAAAAAGAAAAAGAAAAAGAAAAGATAAATCACTCTACAATTCACAGTCCACATTTTAAACACTAATTACAATCTTAAATATTTATAATCTACTTAATAATATAAGATTTACAAAAAAAAAATGAAAAAAAAATTTACCTGTACTTGATTTCTTGAAAATAAAGTATCATACAAAAAACAAAAAAAAGATAAATCACTCCACAGTTCACAATTTAAATACTAATTACTATCTTAAATATTTATAATTCACTTAATAATATAAAATTTGCGAAGAAGAAAATGAAAAAAAAAAAAAGGAAATTTATCTTGTACTTGATTTCTGGAAAGTAAAGTACTATATAAAAAGAAAAAAAAAGTTTAAAATATAAATCAGTCCACATTCTACACTTTAAATACTAATTACTTTCTTTAATATTTATAATCCACTTTTTTTTTTTTTTGAGGGGGGTATAATCCACTTAATAATATAAAATCTACAAAAGAAAAAAAATGAAAAAAAAAAATTTATCTAGTATTTGATTTCTTAAAAGTAAAGTACCATACTAAAAAAAAGAAAAAAAAAAAGATAAATCACTCCATAGTCCACAATCTAAATAATAATTACTATCTTAAATATTTATAATCCAATTAATAATGTAAAATTTACAAAAAAAAAAAAAAAAGTAGGGAAAAACTATTTACCCAGTATTTGATTTCTTGAAAGTAAAGTCCTAAACAAAATGAAAAAGGAAAGAAAAGATAAATCACTCCACACTCTATAATCTAAATACTAATTACTATCTTAAATATTTATAATCCACTTATAAATATAAAACTTACAAAAGAGGAAAAAAAAAAAAAGTATAAAAGGTGACCTAGTATTTGATTTCTTGAAAATAAAGTGCCCTACAAAAAGAAAAAGATAAAGAAAAAGAAAAGATAAATCACTCTGCAGTCCACACTCTAAATATTAATTACTATCTTAAATATTTATAATACACTTAATAGTATAAAATTTACAAAAGAAAAAAAAAAGTAAAATTTTTTTTACCCAGTACTTGATTTCTTGAAAGTAAAGTACCATAGAAAATGAAAAAGAAAGAAAAAAAAAAGATAATGATAAATAACTTTATAGTTCACACTCTAAATATTAATTACTATCTCAAGTATTTATAATCCATATAATAATATAAAATTTAAAAAAGAAAAACAAAAGTGAAAAAAAATTACCCGGTACTTGATTGTTTAAAAGTAAGTATTTTACAAAAAGAAAAAAAAAGGATAAAGATAAATCACTGCACATTTCACATTTTAAATACTAATTACTATCTTAAATATTTATAATCCACTTAATAATATAAAATTTACAAAAGAAAGAAAAAAAAAAGAAAAAAAATTTATCTAGTAGTTGATTTTTTGAACATAAAGTACCATACCAAAAAAAAAAAAAAAAAAAAAAAATGAAGATAAATCACTCAACAGTTCACAATCTAAATACTAATTACTATCTTCAAAAACATTGCATTAACTGTTTGTTTAAAAAAATGTTGTTTCCCTAAAAATAATATCTAATGATGTTTCCTTTAAAAAAAAAAAAAAAAATTCTACACAAGAATACAAGACTAACATAATGGAATATATCATATATGAAATATGAAGAATTCTATGGTACAAATTCTTTTTATATGTACCCTATGAAATCTATTTTTATTGGATTAAGATCCTCTATAGCCCTTAGATAACTTTATTATGAAGTTTTTAAAACTATATCTATCCATTTTGAAATGATGTTGCAAATCGAAATCTTCTCACTTTAAAATAGATGGATACTCATAAAAAAATATTGATAAATAGGATTTTAGAAACTTATTCATAATAAATTTGCATTCTAATCCATTTTTCCTATCAATGTCCAAATATCATCAAATTCCAAACCAATACCATTCATGGTTTTGAAGAATCGAATGAACCGATTTTAAGGCGTTAAGGATAACAGGTTAAATGTCCTGGACTTGACAAGAATATTTTACGAGCCCATAGCCTTTTTATTTTTATTTTTATTGCCCCAAGATGTGTTTTCCTTTCTCACCCAAACCAACGTAAAAAAATTGATAGCCCAAATAAAGGTTTTGCAAGTAGAGTTATAAACGAGTTGAGCCAAATCAACTATTGAAAGTTTAAAATTGTTTATTTAATTTTATTTTGTACATGAATCAAGCACGACTTAAATCATCGACTAGATTGCAGCCAAAATTAGAATTACAGATTTGGAGTCCCATCAAGTCCCCATGCACCACTTGGGATCTTCTTTTGACGCCAGCAGGCAATTAGATAGTTCCAGGACTCCATGCATGTACCATTGCAGCTATATACATACATATATATATATATATATATATATATTTTTTTTTTTTTTCAATTAAACTTGGGGTGAGTTTGGTTCAACTTTAAAAAAAAGTGGAGTTTTCAAAAAGTGCAGTATGAAAAAGTGCTTTATGAAAAAGCTGAGTGTTTGGCTGATGCTTATAAAAGTAGTAGTTTGAGTTGTAAATTACTAAAAATGACAAGATATATATTAAAAGAATTCTTAGTTTTAATGACCTCTTTTAATGTAAGTTATGGAGACAATATTTTTACAAAAATTTCACAATAAAGTTTATATGACAAGTTATTAATGATAAGAAAATAATAATAATAATAATGTCACTAGTATGTTTAGATGAGAACCAATAACAACTTACCATGTAAACTTTATTATGAAATTGTTATAAAAATATTATGTTAATATCACTATTTGTTTTCTAAAAAAAAAAATAGTATTGATTTAAAAAGTTTAGAGATATAATAAAATGTCACAATATTTTTACAATACTCTTTGTTCTTAGTTGTGGTCAATCCTAGTCTAATATTTTATTAATTTATTTAATTTTAGAGTAACTGCATTAGTCTGGACAAATTTTTCCGTTTATTTTACACTAAGAATCTACTTTTTCTATTTTATACTACCACTTTTCTAAAACACCCACATCAATTCATCTATTTTATAATCTATTCTATTTAAATAAAAATGTTTCTATAATATTTTATCATTTTCTATGTTCCTTATCTCTTTTTCTTTTGTACTTATCCCATTTCATTTGATCTCATTTTTTTCACTCTCATCTCCACTCCTCTGTCGTGTATTGTCAAGACTCTCCATTTCATTTGATCTCATATTTTACTCTCACAGTCAGATTACATTTCCACCACAAACATCTTCTTCTTTTTCTTCCTTTTCTTTTTTCTTCTTTATCTCATGGTCATATCAACTCTCCACCATAAGAGCCAATCTCCACCACAAGCACTGATCTCATAGATTTGAAGAAATCCCTCTCTGTTGAAGCTTGCATGGTTGAATCTCTCTCATCTGATTTCAAGTGTTCTGCTACCATTGAGTTTGTATTTTGATTTTGGGTTTAGGTTATGAGTTTTTAGTTGATGGTTTAATTTTAAGTTATTTTTTGTGGAATTTGGGTAGATCATGTTTAATTTTTGTTGTATTTTGGGTTTCCATTGTTTTAACGGGTTTTGGTGGGGGTGGTTTTAACGAGTGATGGTGGTGGTAGTTGGGTGGTGATGGTTGGACGGTGTTGGGTGGATGGTGGGATCTGTATTTTGGTGGTGGTGCTCTTGCAGGTTCTATGCGTCTGTGTGGGTGCTTATGTGTATCAAAGGAAGAAAATGAGGCCATCTTCTGATTTTTTTGAAGGGTAATTTGGTAATTGCTCACAGAGTCCAACAAATAGTTGATTCAATGCGCATGGGCTTTTTCCAAAATGGACCTTTGAGCTCCTTTCCCATCTTGTGCGTTCTCTTCACAAACCCCAAACGTAATTTTTTCCAAAAAGTTGCGTTTTGGTCTTAGCCAAACGGGCTTTGGACATTGGCTTTTTTCAAAACGGGCTTTTTAGGCTGAAAAAGTGGAAACAAATGGGCACTTGCATAGTTCCACTTTCAAGGTCTTCTCAAGTAAAATTTTTAATTACTTTTTGCATAACTCAAGAAAATATATATTGTAGGGATAAGGGACCAAATTCACAAATTGGGCCTTGGGCTTGGCCAAGAACCTTGTCTATCCGAGGAGGGTAAACAGTAGCAAGGGTGTCAAACTTGAAATCTCATAAGTAAAATACAAATTGAAGGGCTAAGAAAGTTGGTTCAAGGAGGAACTTCCCCTCGGATAAGCAAGGTATGGATCAAACGTATACCTTGTCATTCAAGGTAGCTTCCTGGGACGATCTATTGATAGAGATAGGCGATATGATCGTGCAAAAGGGATGGGAGCTCAGAGGAAACTAAGGAAAAGCTACTACCATCGCATTGAATGTACAAAAACTACTTTTCTGTTCACATTTATGTGGAGAAGACCCCTGAACAATGCTACCTTGGCTACCACAACTAACAGAGAGCCAAAGGGGGCATCTGATGTGACAGGCACTCAAATGAGGGCTCAGATGATCAACAAGTGTAGGGTCAAAATGGTCTGAAGGGAGTTATATAATGTAAGGGACCTTCCATGAGGAAGGAGGTTGGAGAATAAAAAAGAAGCACTATAGCAACCTAGAACTAGACTTGTAATATAGCTTTAAGGGAAATACCTAAAAATCAATCTCTTCGGACTTGGTCGAGGACGTTTTTCTTTAAAGAAAAGTCTAATATCTTTCCTTCCTTATCACTAGAATCTATTAGCTCGTCATTTGATTCACTAAAACCTAGTTTTCTGACTCATCATCTACAAATTTATTGTTTTGGGCTAAAGTCTACTCCCTTGTTGGGCTTGAAGCTCAAACCGGGTCCTTACATATATATATATATATATATATATATATGACAGTCCTTGCCACGATGTACTTGTTGGGGATATTACACAAAGTAATAATGAAAGAACAAGGTTAACACAAAAGATAAACAGAAAATAGATAACTTGGAGGCACAATATCGTTTTTCTTATATAATATTTGCCCCCACACTATTGTTGCTAAAGGGTTATTGCAAATTTATCCTCAGGATACAACCAAATGCAATGGCGGCGCCACCTTATGGCCAAGGTGGTCCCAGGACCACCCTGACCTTAAAAAAAAAAAAAAAAAAAAAAAATTATATAATTGTAAGTTTAATATGGGTATGAAACACCCTTGAACGTTTAAACCCCCAGAAACAAAAATATCAATTCAAGCTTTCTATCAAACAATTAATGTACGGAATATGATAACAAGCTTAATGGAATTGATAAAGCAATCTATGCCAAATATAAACACATCCACAATAGTAAATATAAGGCAAAGATAAAGGAAAGAGAGATGCAAACACACAGACAACACACGATGTATTATCGAAGAGGAAATCGAAATTCTCGGCGTAAAACCTCTCCGCCACCCTCCAAGCGGTCAAATAATCCATTAAAGAATATAGTTGGGATACATGAATAGTAGAAGACCCTCCAAGCCTAATCTACCTAAGTACCTAAGCCCTCCAAGCTTCTTGCTCCAACGAGGTTACGCCGAACCTATTTCTTCTTTAACTTCCCGGATTCTGCTACTTGACCATAGCATCAACCAATGTATATTAGTTCCTTTCCAAACTGCTTCCCAAAGCACCAAATGGACCTTCTCACAGACGTGGGTGTGGTGATATAAGGGTTTGGTAAATGATCTCTTAAGGGTATGACAATGGAGAGGAAGAGAGTAGAGGAATTTGTAGAGTCTATTTAGATGAAGATTAGGGATGAATTAATCTTGTATTTCTCTAGAGTTTTTTCTCACAAAATTCTCTCTGGAAGCTCTCTCAATATGATGGGTATAAGGGTGTATATATAGTAGGGTGAGAAGGGAATGCAAAACGTCAGTTTTTGCCAAACAGGGCAAGTTGGCGATTTGATCTCGCGGCTTGGCCAAGTCGCGAAATCAAGTTGCGACGTAACGGCCTGGCTAGACTGGAACTTTTGTCCTGTAGCGTGACAGCTGGCGCGACCCTTCAGCTTCCCAGTGTGTCTCTCACGTGCTTGCCTTTCGCGGTTTGCCAATCGCGAAACCACCCGCGAGTCTTAGCCGCGAGACTCTGTTTTTCTTGCACACTCTTGAGCTTTTCTTCACATCTTCTCACACACTACCCTTACAATTTTCTCACCTAAATACAGGGTTGCTAAGTGCTAAATTACAAGCAAATTGGTTACGGAATAAAGCCAATTAAATGGTTGATTAAATTCAACCTTACAATAATAATAATAATAATAATTTAAAATTTTATATTTATTTACCTTTAAAAAAATTTTTGGGATCACCCTGAATTTTTTTTATGCCAATAAAATTAAATTTTGATCCTTAATTTGAGCAACTTAACAATATATTGGGTCTTTCATGGATGATGGCAACACATGTCTGATAGGTTCGTAGTGGACAGGGGTGTAATGCCTATGAGCTACTCTTTGTTTTGGTCCTTTCCTTGGGGACATGTTTTAATGGTTTATTGTTCCCCCTAGCTAAGCTTAATGCCTCAGTCTTTTACTTGTATTCTATTTCGTTTTAATAAAGTTTTCTATCGTTTTGATTTAAATATATATATATATATATATATATATATATTGGGGGTCTTTCAAGCAAAAAGAAAATATTCAAAAAAAAAAAGAATCTGAACTAAAATCTGAAGGAAAAAAAAAATATAATAAAACTACTACAGGCTGGGCAGTGGCTTGATTCCTTTGACTCAGCACACTGCTCAATACGACACAATTTTCAACATTTTATTATTTTTTATTACAATATTATTTTTTCTTACTAGACATATATTATTTACTTCTCATTTTTAATTATTTTTTCTTGTTTATTCTTAACCACATACGTCTTTTGTCTTCTCGATTTTTACACTTCATACTTTAAATTTTATCACATATTCATCTACACTTTTACATCTATGTTTTGCCTTCTTCCTTATTCGTAACTTCTGTGTCTTCTACTAGTACCAGTGCAGCAGTGCCTCTTCTTAAGTTTTGAGTCTCAAATTTCTCAATACAAATTTTTTTTAGCTGTACAGGTACCTTTGTTCGTCTCTTTTCTCTTCATTTTTTTTTTTTTTTTTTTTTCCTTTTGAGGTTTTTTGGTTTACAAAATGCAAATTTGTTTTTAGTTTTAAGAGCAATTTTTTTTTTTTTTTAGGACAAATTTCATGCAAGCTGAATCTTGAATTTTGGCCGGTATTTACCAAAACACCAGAAATAGATTGGAATGACCCAAATTTTTTTTCGAAGTGGAATAGGGTGGGTTACTATTCCGGTTTGTTTATTGGCACAGTATTTTTCGGCTGGAACAGAATGAAATTAATAACATTAAATCAAACCTAATTAACTAAAGGCTAAAAAGAAATAAGATTATGTAATTTATGCTTCCTAAGGAACACCCTGAACAAAATTTATGGAGCTGCCATTGCCAATATGTTCGGTTCTACATATAGCAATTTTGGAGAATAACCACAGGATTTTTTGTCTTATTTTTCAAGTGAACATAAGCCACTATTTATACCCATAGGGTTATATTTCATTAAAAGGCACATATAAAGAGTTAAAATGTTTTATAAAACCGTTTACAAGACTTGAAACCTCTTCAAATTCTTTGAACAGTTACCATAAAATATTGCAGAAAATCATGTTTTACGACTTTCAATCGATTGAACAGGAATCAAGTAGCGATCGATTCATCCAGAAACTCAAGGATTATTTTCCTTATCATTTCAATTGATTGAGCCAAAGCTTTGACCGATAGAAAATGCTGAATTTCAAATTTTTCACTAAAAAAATTCCAGAACTTGAATTTTCACTTTAACAACTTTATGAAATAATATTTTCCAAACTCATACAACATTATTACAACATATCCATGTATATACCTATATATACAATAGTACTTTTGTAAATAACTTGGGTATTGCATTTCATGAATTCTTCCTGTATCATGATACAGGAAGAATTCATGAAATGCAATACCCAAGTTATTTACAAAAGTACTATTGTATATATAGGCATATACATGGATATGTTGTAATAATGTTGTATGAGTTTGGAAAATATGATACAGGAAGAATTCATCAAATTCATCAAAGAGAGAGTTTCCTATTGACATATATAAATTGATCAATTTATATATGTCAATAGGAAACTCTCTCTTTTCTCTCTCTCCCCTTATTTGCAAATATTGTTGCACCTTCCTTACCCTTTTTAAGAGTATCTTCAACTCCTTCAAAGGCTGACAATTTGAATAAATGCATGAGAAGTGTTTAAGGGCGTGTTTGGAAATCATTTAAAACCTACCTTTCTATTGCCATCTATGAGAACAGGATTGCACCGACAGACAAAAAGCTTATTCTTCGTGGTAAATGTCAAATGAGTGATCAGCCTTGACACAATATCCTTATAATCAGTTGGCAAGAACATCTCCCAAACAACATTGGACTCCGCTGCAAGATGAAATATGGATGACACCATTGAAGATCTGAATGCGTCTGTTGGAGAGGTGAAAGACAAAATTTTGGATACAGAATCTCCTGGCAACATGTCAATTAATCCTCCCATTGAGTTTGACATAACAATCTTGAAAACTACTAGCAAAGATATATATAAAATATATATGCAAAACCAGCAAAAGCTTGAGAATCAGAAGCAATGTCCTTGTCTCAGGTTTCTTGCTCTTAATTGTTAACTTATGTGTGCGTTTTTTGATGATGCATTTATTGCTAATATAGATATAATGAATTATTAAGCATGTGGAATGGCTAAGACTTTGACCCAGCAAAGTCTGGCGTGTTTAATATGTATGGTCAACTACAAAATAAACATCAACATGTTTTACTTCTCGATGGGATATGGTAAATCATCCAATCTTCCTTTCTTCCCTGTGAAATTAATATTGGTAGAAAGAGCCTCAAGCCTCAAGAAAATTACAAAAGTGAGTCCAAACAATTAGCGTGTGACCTAGACTATTCATAAATTCTAATTATTAGATGTGAAAATTAAGGAAGAACAAAAGAGAGAGGATTTAGAAGCAATATTGATGTCACAAATATTGGAGGATATAGATTATGGAACGGACAAAGTTTAGCTACAAAATTAGTTGTAACTTTAGGTTACAAACTTACTTAATATTTTTTTTATTAGAGGTGAATTTTGACAATTCCACCATTAGATTACTTCTTCTTCTTATATCCTTCATGCTTGCAAAATTTCAAGAAAATTAAAGATTAATAGCTATGTCATCAATAAATTTTTTAAATTGCAAGTTTTTGTAATTTAAAATTATGCACAAAATATAAGTTTATAGATCATATAGTAAATGATATCTGATTGACACAAAATTTAACATATGTATTAAGGGTATAAATAACATATAATTCAACGGTTAGATTTTCAAAATATGTTGTAATATTTATTTTATTGAGTGAGTTTGTAGCCTTAAACTACAACTAATTTTGTAGCTAAACTTTGTCCTTATGGAACAGTGAGGAGAAATTGCAAAGTACAAGAACCACTTCTAAAGATAAAGATCGCCATAATATATAGTCAACACTAATTTAGGCATGTGTAATCTTTCTCAAATTATTTTGACATAGCAACGAAGTTAACCTTATTGGGCCTCACAGTAGTGTTAAAATTGATTTTGAGCCGACCAGCTAGACGGGACTATTGTTGGGCCTCAAACGATAAGTGGATAACCCATATCAAATTCATTATGCTTTATGGGTTTGGGTTTGCTATGTTAATACCATTACCATCACTTCAATCCTAGCTTGTTAATAATTTTGCCAAAACCCTTTAATTCTAACATAATATGTTTATTAATTATTAAAAAAAAAACATAATATGTTTATTAAATAAGTTTACTTGACATGATTCATGTAACATGCTTAACATTCATGTTTGGTGGACATATAAATAACTCATTTCAATCTGTTTAATAAATGAGTTATATTTGGTTGACATGAATACTACACATTTCAACCTATTTAAAGAATATAACACAAAATAATTAGCATATTTTAATATATTTTTTAAGTGCTTAAATTATAATAATTATAAAGAAATACATTTTATACAAATTATAGTTCATAATAACATCAATTAAAGTAAGTACTAATATCATGTAACCTAAAAATTCTTTTTCCAAGGCAATGACATTCCATCCAAATCTAAAAAAGGATACCCCCCCCCCCCCCTCAAAAAAAAATTCAGGTAACTAGATTTAGGAGTTTTAGACTTAGAATTTGTCAATATTAATTCTATATTTAAAATTCAAATTTATATCGGACAAGAATGATATTTACCTTTTTTTGAGAAAAAATTAGGAAAAGAAAAATGATATTTATTAATGCAGATTAAATAGACTCATGTTAAAACACATCAACCTACCTTAAGACGATTGCTAAACGGGATCACTTTGGGTTAATTACAGGTAATGCAAGTCAACATAAAATTGATCGATTTATTAATTGTGTCAAAATATGTAGATCTACATTGACACAAACACATTTATACTAAATTGATCTCGAACAAATATAATAATCAAGGTTTTCAGACCCGGACTGTTCATTGAACCGTAAAAGGGAGAGGTTCAAGATTTTTGAGGTCGAATCGGGGTTGAACCGTGATGACGTCATAATTAATTTAATAATTAATTAAAGCCTAAATATAGATATTAAATTTATAAAACTAGCAAAATTGACTAATATATCTATATATGTAAGGGAAATTTAATGATTTTCAGGCATATATTTAATAATTAAATAAGAAAGTTAACAAAATAAAATAATAACTATGAAAACATTAAAATTTATGATTAAATTTTGAAGTAAAGTTGAATATCTTTGAAGGATTTTAATTATAATTTTTTTTATTCCTTGTAAGAGATGAATAATTTAATTAAGTAGAACAAAATTGTGTTAAGTTGTTTAAAAAAAAAAATTGCTAAGGGGTTGGACCGCACGATTCTCACCGGTTCGTGTAGTCCAACCCCGGTATTAGGGGTTCACAGAATTAACAAAAATTCCGGTTCTTCAGGCTTAAAAAATCGGTTTTTATCCTGGTTCCTGGTTCTTACGGTCTGACCTCCCGGTTCGGTCCAGTTTTGAGAACCATGATAATAATAGCATATCATGTATTGGGTAATGTCAAATTCTTCCACCCTTAGGCCTCATTTTGGAGGAGAGAATTAATGGAATGGAATGAAAATAAATGAAAAAATAATAATTTTAGAATATTATTCCCTTCCTTTATTTGGGAGTTTTAATAGAGGGAACAGAAATCTTATTCCCTTGTTTGGGAGTTTAAGTAGGAGTGAATGGAATGGGTATGAAGAAACACTCATTCCTCTCTATTTCCTTAAAATCTCAAATTTTCATTCCCCCCAAAATTGGGAGGAATGGAAGGAAATGTAATTATATTTAATAATTTTTTACTAAAACTTCCAAAATACTCCTATATATTCAACCATTTATTTTGAATAGGGGTCTAATAGTAATATTGTCATAAAATTATTCTATTCCATTTCATTCCCTCTATATTGCTCCCAAACAAGATTACTTACATTTCATTCATTTTCATTCATTTCCATTCCTTTACTTTAAAAAATCCGATCAAGGTTAATTCTATTCCATTTCATTCTTTTTCATTTATTTCCGTTACTTAAATACATTTCATTTCATTCAATTCTTTTATGATCATTTCATTCCATTTCTTATAAACTCCCAAACGGAGCCTTTAAAGGAAAAATTATCTTCTGACATTCGGGTTGTGAGAGAGATTTCTCCACGAGCTGGTGATTTCTATTCCATAAATTTGTTTCTCATTGGTGCCTTATCCCTTAATTGTCTGTCCCTAACGGCTGGTCTATATAATTTTCATTTGTTAAATAATCAAAAAACATCTTCATTATATTTGCAAAGTTTATGCTTTCTAGTAAAAACCCTCATCATAACATAAATAATCCCATGGCCATTGGATAGTCTTGTTTTTTTTTTTTTTTTTTTTAGATGTTAGATAAACTACAAGACTCTCAGCTATTGGATAGTCTTATATTTTTAGATATCCACCATTCTTAATTGTACCTATGTTAGCATGTCCAAATTCAGAGGAGAAAAAATGTCAGCATGTTCTATGTTGGAAGACCCAAAATTGCATTATGTTACCAATTAATATTATTCACGTAAAGAAATGGATTACAGTGAAGGAGAGGACAAAGTGTTGGAGTTATCCACATATATAAATATTCAGTTTGTTCTACCATATAAGGAAGTTTTGATGTTGCCCATGCTATACATTCAATTCTACCAACGGTACCAACTTTCCTTTTACCAATGTGGTTGGTGGCGTGTTGCTTCTACTAAGGTCTAAAACTCCAAAGGTGATAGAGGAAGAAGAACAATTCTATCAATGGTGTTAGCAAAATCTCTCTCTCTCTCTGCAAAATCTCTCTCTCTCTCTCTCTCTCTCTCTCTCTCTCTCTCTCTCTCTCTCTCTCTCTCTCTCTCTCTCTATATATATATATATATATGTATATATAAAAGGTATTAGCAAATTTTTCTACTTGTTTTGGTAACTATTCCCATTTGCATATCGGAACAAAATATTTGGTACAAATATTATAAGATTCTATTATATATTTATATTATAACTCCTCATTAGTAAAAATAATAAAAAAGACTATATTAATTAAAGAAGTAATAGAGAGTATGACTTTATATACAATATAATATAATATATATTGTGAGTGTGTGTAAAACTAACCCTAACTAATGAACCTAATTAATTTATTAAGAATTTATAGCCGGCCTCAAAATTTTGAGGCTAAATTTTGTTATTGTTGTAAAACTATAACTCCTCATTATAAATATATAAATATAACAGGCTTATATAATATCCTTTCAAAACAAAATATTAGAAATTAAAATTTAATAGCATTATTAATTTTGAAAAAACACTAATCATTATTTATACCATTTGGTATTTTAACCAATACAATACGTAGGGTTCCTACATATTGGTTTTGACAATGGTACGAAAATTACTGGTCGTACTATTCTCGAAGAAGCAACATTAAAAGACTTGGTTCGAAATATAATCTCTTTCTATTACCAAATATGGGGGGGAAAAATATGTAATTAGTGTATATAACATTCTTGAAAAAGATAAGGCTTAGAGGTTAATTTGGTTACATAATTAGTTTTAATTTTTTCTTATTTAGAAAAGTTTTCCTAGAGTTGGATGCATGAATGTCGAGTACTATAGCTCATACACGAAAAAAAAGTGCATGGCTTGGCCTATTTAACCTACTATATTTTCTTTTTCTCTCACATTGTATTGGTTGTTCAGAGACCAAAATATATACACCATTGAAGAAGTAAATCCTGATTATTGTTGATACCATACCATCAAATGACAGTCTTGGTGTTTTGGGGGCTCGTTTTGGCCTTCGGTATTAGCTTTGCTCTGTTGAAATGGAGTGACTTAAAATATAGAAGGAAACGCTTGCCACGAGGAACAATGGGGTGGCCACTTTTTGGCGAGACAGTAGATTTTCTCAAATATGGACCGGATTTCATGAAGAAACAAAGTGCAAAGTAAGCTTTTTATGATGGATTTTTTTTTTTTTTTGGTTATCTTTATTCTAAATTTATTATTAATAATTACCCCATCTTATGTACATAGATTAATTTATTACTGCTCATCAAAAAAAAAAAAAATATTAGTGCATGAAAAATCCCACGACAATGCACGTACATGGTATATTAAGATCCAGACTGTTTCAAAAGATATGGACCTTAATTCATGGTCAAGGACATAATTAAATTGAAACTAAGGGGGGCATGGTCCCCTTTTATTTATTTTTAAATAAAAAAAGTATATATATAAACATATAAGATTTTCAAGTTTGAATCTAAAAAAAATGAATACATAAACCCCAAAATTGAAAGTTGATCTACAGCTCTCTCTCTCTCTCTCTCTCTCTCTCTCTCTCTCTCTCAATTAATTGCTTATTTATTTAATTGTCTCAAATCTCAATGAATATATATCACACAAATAACTTACGATGATTTGTTTGGAGATGATCAGACATCTTATGGAGTAACTATTATTTTCTCATAAATGTATGAGTCTCACATGTTATGAAAGAGTGGCTTCATGAAGTCATTTCATATGATATTTTTGTGTTAAGCATGTCAGTTTAACTAATTAATGTTTGAGATCCAAAATTAAAATTTTGAAAATTTTGAGTTTGGGTGTTTGGCTTTAGTATATTTTAAGTATTTTGTTTGCTATTTATTTATTTATTATTAATTTGTTCATGAGTTTGGATGTATTATTTTTAATTATAGATTATAGGAAAACCAACACAAAACTTGATTTTTTTTTTGTCCAATTTTTTTTTAAAATGTAGATAATTCAAAAGCTTTGTAGTCAAACTAGCAGTTTTTTTTTTTTTTTTTTTTTGGTTCCCAATAAAGACATCTAAGATTCCAATCTACTCCCCAACTGCAACTATTGTATTATAAAAATAAATAAATTGACTTTGAACTTTAGGTTTTTAATAAATTAAACATTCTTTTAGCATTTTTCGCTAAAATCCTACAGATTTAATTTCCTTAATTATGAGCACATAATAATAATTCCCAATTATTAATGATGTGGTAGAAATCATGTGCACATCACATATTTCACCTGATTAATCCATTAATCTTTAACGAAAAATAAAAATAAAAGGTAATTAGATTTATGTTGATAAAGATTTAAGAAAAATGAAAAAAAAAAAAAAAACATTTAGTCACATCCTTTTTTTTTTTTTTTTGACAGGTATGGAAGTGTATTCAAGTCCCACATATTGGGTTGTCCTACAGTTATCTCAACGGATCAAGAGCTCAACAGATACATCCTTATGAATGAAGGAAAAGGACTTGTTCCTGGATACCCACAGTCCATGCTAGATGTAATGGGGAAGACCAATATTGCTGCTGTGCATGGTTCTGCTCACAAATTCATTAGGGGGTCATTGCTATCTCTTATTGGTACTGCAGCAATTAAAGATCAACTTTTTCCAGATATTGATAAGTTCATAAGAATTTTAACCAACAACTGGGATGGCAAAACCATTGACATTCAGGAAAAAGCCATTGAGGTATATAATCACAATCTCTACAAACAAAAGTTTTTCACTATAATGGTCCAAACCTCTTCCATTGTTGTTGTTGGCCTATTTCAACCAAGTATGAAGTATCAAACCTCCTTTGAAAAGTTTAAGTGAATGACATTCAACACTAAAAAGTGAGGGAGGATTATCTATAAAATCTTATAGTTTAGGAGTGCAATAAATAAAATCCTATAATTTAAAAGGTAACAAATTAAATTCTGAAATTTAAAAAAATAACAATTTAAATTTCAAGTCATTTAACCGGAATGACCATATGTTTGGAGTTTAATATGGGTAGAGGTTTAATTTGTTATCTTTCCACACATCGGATCTAATTTGTTACTTTTGAAACTATGTAAATATATTATATAATTTGATATACCTCAGACGAATAGGCTTGAAAAAATGTTTTTTTTTTTTTTTTTCCAAAATATTAAAATGATGGCAACAATTCATATATACTTGTCATGTTTTTCTATACAGATGGCTTTTTACGTAGCCTTCAGACAGATTATAGAAGCTGAATGTGATTTAATTTATAAGGCTTTTAAAGAGGAGTTTGATAAGGTAGCAACGGCAGCACTTTCATTGCCTATCAACATTCCAGGCACAAATTACTATCAGGGTTTACAGGTTGAAGAATGTAAAATATTTATATTTCATGTACATATGTTGGAACATTTTGAGTCTTTGACCAATGTAAAATTGGGATTATTCCTTTACAGGCAAGGAAGAATATCCATAAAATTTTGAGACAAATTATGGAAGAGAGAAGAGCTTCAAGGAAAACTCATAATGACATGTTTGCCGAGCTTATAGGAAATGAGAAGTCAAGATATCGTCTAACCGAGGAGCAGATGTTTGATCAAATATTTACAATATTGTATTCAGGTTATGAAACTGTCTCCGTTACTACCATGATGGCCATCAAGTATCTACATGATCACCCCAAAGCTCTTCAAGAACTTAGG
The DNA here is from genome assembly GCA_030445155.1 of Quercus variabilis. Classification (NCBI taxonomy): domain Eukaryota; kingdom Viridiplantae; phylum Streptophyta; class Magnoliopsida; order Fagales; family Fagaceae; genus Quercus; species Quercus variabilis. The sequence goes on from CP129447.1 coordinate 72,677,998, forward strand.
GTGAGAGTTTTACTAATCATCTATGTTTTATAACTTTTTTTTCATTATGATAATGTTCATAATTCTTTTTTGGCTTAACTCAATCAGGAAGAACATTTAGCCATACGAGAAAGAAAAAAACCAGATGAACCAATTGACTGGAATGACTACAAGTCCATGAGTTTCACCCGTGCTGTAAGTAGAATTGGAAATTAATCAAAATTTTCCTCCTAATAGGTTTGGAAGAAAATTTCTTCAACTCATTATGAGACAATTAAAATGAATATCCACATTTACTTTTAGTCACATACCTTATTTAATGGGTCATTTTATTTAATACACATAAATAGTATTATCAATTGTCACATGATAGGTTGGAAATTCCTCCAAATTAGTTTTCAAACTGTGTTACATGCTTCTTTTTTTATTCAAATAGGAATATATATATATATATATATATATATATATAAAGCCTTGTTTATTTAAATGTTTAACAAAAAAAGTATTTCTTATTCTCTTGATATAGGTGATCCTTGAAACCTCAAGGTTGGCCACTATTGTTAATGGATTACTGAGGAAGACAACACAAGATGTGGAATTGAATGGTATGTTCAACAAACTTATAACTTCATTTACTGGCTTTTGCAGTGAAGGTTTGGCCACATAGCAAAATGATATGCACGTGTAGCTGTAAAACCAAAAGAATGAGTTTAGGGACAATATATATTATTCATGATTATTTTTATAATGGTTGACATAATTTGTTATGATTCATTTAAATAGTATTATTGTTTGATTCATGTGAAAGTAATGTTGCTCAAATCACAACATTTCATATCGATAATTCTGAAGAATGTTATGTCCCTAGTACCACTCAAATCATAATGGGAAGTGTTTAGTCAATTTGTTATATTTCTACGGGTTTTCACTTTCCAGGATTTTTCATTCCAAAAGGATGGAGAATATATGTTTTCACAAGGGAGCTCAACTATGATCCAGTCCTCTATCCAGAGCCTTACACATTCAATCCTTGGAGATGGCTGGTTAGTTACTTAAGCCAAACATTTTATAAAACTAAAAGCCTCTTCTATTTTTCATTTCTATATCCTTAGAAAGTAATTATTAATGAAATGGAATACAGGATAAGAGCTTGGAGTCTCACAGCTATTGCTTCTTATTTGGAGCTGGAGGCAGACTGTGTCCCGGAAAGGAATTGGGCATGGTTAAAGTTGCAACATTCCTTCACTATTTTGTTACTAAATACAGGTTTGTTGCATAATTAGCCCACTAATTTATATATCTTAAACCTAATGGCATTATTTTTTTTTTCTTTAAAAAATGTGAAACTTTTGCTAAAGTAATTTTCCTGCTTACAGATGGGAGGAAGTTGAGGAAGTAGAAATCTTAAAATTTCCCAGAGTTGAAATACCAAATGGGCTGCACGTAAGGATATCAAAGCACTAATGTTTATAGAGTAAGGATATATGAAATATTAGAAGGAACATAAAGATGCACTATTTATCCAAAAAATGTATGGAATAAGTTTTTTCTTCCTTATTCATGGTACTAATGAGAATAAATTTTTTTCTATATTTTGCTATTTTTGACCTCAAAGCTTCAAAATTTAGGCCATTTTTCTATTTTCTTAATGCAAATTAGAGAGGATCAAAATTACCGGACCGACTAGACTCTCTAAGGGAAGCCGTTGTCCCTTCCAACGTTTATGAGATTTAGTGACATGATTGATTTGAGCTTTGAGGATCTTACCTCAATAAAAGTCAGCTGTTTTAACATTTTACTAGTAATCATTTCGAACAAACGTGTATCAGTTGAGAAGAGTGAAGAACACAGATGATACAATCAGAATAAACGTGTATCAAGGTCAAGACTTTAGAAGCTGAAATTCACTACCTGCTCAGTCCAATGAGGCACGTTACGAACATTCAAAACTAATCTCTAATTATAAGTTGGTATCACTGTGAAATTGTAAAGGCAGAACAGAATAACCTACATATTATATATCATCTAGCACTCGTTGCACTATCCCAAAAAAAAATGTCAGCATGTCTTACTTGGAAGACCCAAAATTGCATTATGTTACCAATATTCCCGTAAAGAAATGAATTACAGTGAAGGAGAGGTTATTATATTGGAATTATCCACATAAAATTTTCAGTTTGTTCTACCATGCATATAAGGAAGATTTGATGTTGCCCATGCTAGATTCTACCAATGGAACCAACCTTTCTTTTACCATTGTGGTTGGTGGCATGTGTTGCTTCGACTAAGGTCTGTAAGGTTGAATTTAATCAACCATCTTGTTGGCTTTATTTCGTGTCAAATTTGCTTGTATTTTAGTATTTAGTAACCCTGTATTTAGATGAGAATCTTGTAAGGGTAGTGAGTGAAACAGTGTGAAGAAATGCTCAAGATTGTACAAAGAAATAGGAACTCACGACTGGATCTCGCAGGTGGCTTGCGGCTTGCAAGTCGCCAGAAGTTGCACACGTGCCAAGCATGCTAGAAGCTTAAGAGTCGCACTAGTTATTGCACTACAAGACAAAAGTCCCAGGCTGGCCAGGCCTAACACTCACGGTTTAAACTTGTGACTCAACCCAATCGCGAGGTCAAGTCGCTAGAATGCCCTATTTGGGAAAAACTAACGTTTCACATTCCATTCTCACCATAGTATAAATACCCCTCATCCCCACGAAATGTAAAGAGTTTCTAGAGAGAATTTTGAGAGAGAAATCCTAGAGAAAACAAGATTGTCTCATCCACAATCTTCATCTAAGAGACTCTTCGAATTCCTCTACTCTCTTCCTCTCTATTGATACATCTTTGAGAGTTCTTGACCAAATCATTTTCTCACCATATTCACGTCTGTGAGAAGGTTCTTTTTGTGCTAAGAAAAGCAGTATAGAAGGGACCAATGACTATTGGTTGATGCTATGGTTTATAGTAGAATCCAGTAAGTTAGAAAAGAAAAAGATTTGGTGCAACCTCGTTGGAGCAAGAAACTTGAAGGGCTTCAGTACCTGGGTAGATTAGGCTTGGAGGGTCTATTACTGTTCATTTATCCCAATTACATTTTCTAGAGAATTATTGATCGCTTGGAGGGTATCGGAGAGGTTTTACGCCGAGGGCTTCAGTTTCCTCTTCGATAACACATTGCGTGTTGTCCTTGTGTTTTCATCTCTCTTCCCTTTATCTTTGTCTTATATTTTCTATTGTGGATATGATTATATTTGGCTTAGATTGTTTAATCAATTCTGTGTTTAGCTTATTATCATTTTCCGCACATATATTGTTTGATATAAAGGTTGAATTGATATTTTATTATTTGGGGAACTAATTATGCTTTTTGGAAAGTCTGAATGAAGGCATTTTTGTGTTCTATTAATAATGCTGTGTGGGATGCTGTTGAAATTGGTTGGACCAAGCCGGAGGCTGCCAAATCCACCTGGGATAAGGCAACACTTGTGACGGCTAATGCTAATAGTAAAGCCTTAAATGCTATTTTCTGTGGTGTCTCTTCAGAAGAATTTCACAGGATTTCACACATCACTGTTGCTAAAGAAGCATGGGAGATTCTAGAGACTACTTATGAAGGAACAAAGAAGGTGAAAGACACCAAACTACAGATGTTGACCACTCGCTTTGAGGAGCTCAAGATGAGCGAGGATGAGTCCTTCGACTCTTTTTATAGCAAGTTGAACAAGGTGGTTGTTGGCAAATTTAATTTAGGAGAAAAGACGGAGGATTCTAAAATTGTATGGAAGATCCTTTGGTCACTGCATGAAAGTTTTCGTGCCAAAGTAACAGCTATTAAAGAGAGCAAAGATCTTGACAAAATTAAAGTTCAAGAGCTGGTTGGCTCTCTACAGACATATGAATTGCCACTGCCTATGTAGAAGAAGAGCAAATATCTCGCTCTTAAGATAATTGATGAGAGGGTGGTGTCTCATGAATCTTTAGAAGAGGATGTAGTAGATAAAGATGTGGCGTACCTTGTAAAGAATTTTCGAAAATTCTTGAAACTCAAGAATGGTGGGAAATTTGGTGACAAAGGAAAATTTCAGAGTTCCAGGAAGGAGAAAAGGAAATTCAGAAGGAAGGATGGTAGAAAACTACAATCTTCTCTAGGAATTACATGCTTCGAGTGTAATGGACATGGACATTTAAAAAAGGAATGTCCTAACTATTTGAAGTCAAAAGAAAAGGTTTATGCTACCGCTTTAAGTGACATTGATTCATCAAACTCTGACTTTGAAGATAGCTGTGAAGGAGAAGGAAATTACTCCGCATTCATGACCATTGCACATGTGGAATCCTCAGATGATTTGGGTTCACTTGTGAAGGAGCTTGGTGAGCATTGTGATTTGGAGTTTATTGGGGTTGTTGAAGAATCGGAGGCTAAAGAGGATGAAGATACATCTGGTCTTCAAGAGAATTATGCTTTACTCCTTGAGAAATCGGGTGAGTATGTAAAAGTGGCAAAGGCGGCTGTAAAGAAGATAAAGAAGAAGATTACAAAAGTCTTCTGGCACAATACAAGGAGGCGAAGTGTGAGATTGAAACACTAAATGATGAGCTATCAAAAGCTTACACAAAAGTAAGGTTTCTTAAGCAAGAGGTAGTGCAAGCTCATGCAAAGATAAAGATGGTCTCATCTAAGAAGTTAGAAGATTTAATTTCATCCCAAAAACCAAAGAAGTGAAGTTTGTGAAGACTAAAGAGACGACTGTGGATAAGTCTATTCCTGAGAAAATTAAGGCTGAGAAGAAGAAGAATATGGCTGATCAACGGGTGCTAAGTAAGTCCCGTAATCAGTTAGAATCTAAATTCAAAGCTAGAGGAAGATCACTTTCAAGATCACAACGGGGTCCTAGAACGAGTCATTTCTGTCACTTTTGTGGATTGCAAGGGCATGCCAAATCCAACTGTCATAAGCTAAGAGCGTTAAACAATGCAAGCGTTCCTTGATCACGAGGAAGAAGAAATGACAAGAGGTCTTGGGGAGGTGAGCAACCAAGAAGTCAAAATCGTGATCCGGAATGATGGACATGATGAAGATGATTGGTGCCTTCACAAATTGCTTAGAAAGCTTCACAAAGAGGTTTGACAGTCCTAACTTTTGTACCCAATCCGTCAAGGATATCACCCTAAATGCATGTGATGTGTGGGTGATGAAAGGTACTCATGCGTAAGCATCATAACATGTCCATGCATCAATTCTTCATATGCTTTGTGAATATGCTTGGCTGTATGCTTTTTGCTTCTGATTGTTTGATTTGTTGTTTGTTTATTTGTTTCGTTTTCAAAATGTTTTTACATTGTTTTTTATCAATCTTTTATTACTTTTATGTCAAAAATCCAAAAACACATAAAAAGTAGAAAATTCAAAAAGTTTGATCAACTTTGTTGAGCTTTGTCTCAAAGCATGTTTTGCCTTGAACCTTTGTACTAATGGCTTTGTGCATCTACAAGCTTAACTTGTCTCATATGCACGTATATCTTTGTGGGAAAAATTTTGAAATCTTTGTGATTGTTGTAAATAGATTTTCAACCTTGTCATGAATAATTAGTGAATGGTTTTGTTGATCTTGCATAGACTTGTGCTTATATATCTTCCCACTTTTAGTTTATTACTTTTCATTAAAGAGCTCATCAAATGTAAATCTCCAAATGAAAAGAGATTTTGAGTTGCAAAAGCTTGTTGCACAAACTAGTATTTGACTAGGAAAAAGGGAAAGTGACCAAAATAAAATGTATGATGCCCAAAAAGCCAAAGGCCAACTCATCAATTTGAAATATTAAAAATTTCAAGCATCTATCTCACAATGAGATGTATTGATTCAAAATGATCAAATGTTATGATGTATATGGAGCCAAATGAAAAGTTTCAAAGAAATGTATTCAAGTTTCTGTGGGAAGTCATTTATGCACATTTCTATAATTGAGATGGATCACATTATCTAGTGCTAGTTGTGTATGCCTTGATTGAATTGATCATTGAAACTTCACATTAGACTAAGAACTATCTCACCTTTGATATTCACACACAACACACAAGTCTATGTTCAATGAATGCCATATTCATTTGTGTGATTGTACTTGTTTAAATGTGTTTTCATAAACTCAATCTTTGTTGATCAAACACAAAAAGATTTTTGAGTGTTTTAGTTTGTTTTTGGGAAGTATTTTGTTTTACAATAATGTCAAAAATTTCAAAAATAGTGTTGCCCTATTTTGGTGACTCAGTCGCGGGTTGGTCCAGTCGCATGCCCTAGTTGCGAGCTCACTTCGAGATTTCTCGCGGCTCATTGGCGAGTCAAGGTCTTAGTCGCGAAAAATATTTAGAAAATTTTTTAAAATTTGAGTTTTTATGATTTTCGCGGCTTAGTGTGGCGACTTGTTCATGGGTGATAGGTCCAGTCGTGAGGGGTACATAGAGATTTTCGCAGCTCCTCTGGCAACTGTCTCACGAGTAAACCTTCCAGTCGCCAAAAATACTTAGAAATTTTTTTCAAGTTTCTTATCTTTTAAGTGTTTTGCGACTTACCTGGCGACTTGCCCTAGTCGCGAAAAACACATGTTTTGTGTTTTAAGGACAGTTATTCAAAAACTTTTTAATTTTCCCTTGAATTTCAGTGACTGTTCATTGTCTTCCCCATTTTTCTCTTTCAAACACTTTGTGTCACTCTTGCAAAAGCTTCCATTTTTGCATTATGTCTACTTCAAACATCAAGAAAAAGATATGGGTTTTCTCTATCTCACTTCATACTTACTGATTTGATCTTCATTTTCTTGATTTATGTGATGCAACTGTGTTCTGCGAAATAATGTGTTCGAACATGGGTTTGCCTAAAATGTTGGGTATGATTGTTTGGGGTTGATTTCTTTTGTTCCTGAGTTTATTTAGTGTCATGTTTTTGCATTAGTATGCTAGTCTTTATTCTGAGCATTGATATTTGACAGAGTTTTTACTCATTGGGCATATGGGTTTGGGGTTTTCTGTGTTTCACTCTGATTGTGGTTTTGGGTCTATCAAAATGTATGAGTTTTTGGAGTGTGTGGCAGGCATTGATTTGATTTTATATCACCATATCATGTGTGTGTTGTAGCCTTGGGGTTTTTCTTGCGCATTTCATACTCATGATGCCATATCTCATTGCCATATGTCTTGCCTTAGGTTATCTGGTTTTCTCTGCCTCTATTCATCTGATTATTTCTTGTTGAAATATGTGATTGGGTTTGTGCTCTGAAGAGCTCTTGGTTGTTTAGACTGTGTTCTTTGTTTTATAAGATACGCATTTTATTGTTGATAAAATGTTATATCCTTTTCAGATCTGTGAAACCTCTTTTCCTGCCTGTATCTCAACTATATTTAGACTAAATGGTGATTTCAAAGAACCTCTTTCTTAACTGTTGCTAATGTTTTGTATTTCATCCATTGTGCTATGTCTTGTTGTGGCCTTTTCTGCTTGTTTACAGATGACCTTATCTCCTACAAAGAAGAAGACTGCTGCCAAGAAATTTGACAAAAGGCTGAAAATGGACCCTAACCTATTTAAGTCGGTTTAACACTTTGAGAGATATAGAGACTCTTTCTGGAAGGGAACCATCATTCAGGAAAGATTTTTTGATTTAAGGGATTTGAAGGACACCTTCATTCCAAGTTGTTTTGAGGGTAGAGGTTGGGAAAAATTGCTAAGTGACCTACCTCTTGTCCGTGAGCATCTAATCAGAGAATTCTATGCAAATGTTGTGATAAGGGAGGAGGAGTTGAGTTGTTGGGTGAGAAGAAAGGAATTCACCATCGATGCACATGACATTGATGAGGTGCTAGGTCTTGAAGGACTAGAGGACTCTGACTTCATTAACTACAAATACAGAATGCTATCTATAGACACTGTCTAGGCTCGGATTGGTGGTGTTAAAGAAAACAGATGTCTCAACACTATTGCTTTTCCTACTGACATGAGGTGTCTGACTGCCATAATGATGTACAACATGTATCCAATAAGGAAGATGACTACATTGACAAATGCCAGAGCTATCTTCCTCATGGAACTTAAGGAGAAAACTTCCATTAACATCAGCTCTCACATCTTTGACACTATAGTGGATGAGACTAGAACCACCTCAAGACCCAAGCTGATATTTCCTAGTCTTCTCATGAATATTTTCAAAGCAAAAGGTGTTGCAATCCCTCAAGATATCAATTCCATGGCTCCTTTATCAGCCATAAACAAGTTTACCTTCACAAAGATACAAGTCCATATTCCAGGTGACGAAGAGGAGGGTGACCAAGGAGAAGGGGATCCAATGAAGACTGAAGTAGAAGCTACAGGACAATCAGTCACACCCAGGAGTAGAAGCAAGAGGAGTAGAGCCTCAACTTCATCAACTATACCTCTTGATGCATTTCAAATCATCCTAGAGAGGCTAGATGGACTCAGAGAGGTTCAAAATCAGCATACTGAAAGGATAACAATAATGCAAGATCAGCTTGATGTACTTTCAGCTAAGTTTGACAGCATTTACACTAACCAGAAGCAGTGGCCCTTTGGCCATTCCAGTCAAAAAAGGGGAGAATTTTTGGGTTACACTTGAGGGGGAGTACTTGGTTGAGGGGAAGCTTTCATTATCATATGTTGTTATGTTTATAGCTTTGATACTGTGTTTTGGTTAAATGTTGTTATTTTTGGTTTGATACACTGTGGTTTTAGTTAATGTTTGGCTAAAACTCATAATTCTTGGATAGTTTTGAAACTTTGGTGGTAGTTATTCAATACATAATATGATGTTATTCAGCATATTTTACTTTATGAGTTTATGGTTTGAGTTTATGGTTTGTACTTGGTACCTTTGTAGGTTTTTAAGGTTCTTGTTTATGATTTGTACCCATGTTGCTTTTGTAAGCTTTTAGGGTTTGTTTCTACGCATGTTTTGTAGGCTTTTATGGTTTGTACCATGCTTATGCAGCCTGTATGCTTTGTTGCATTGTACTTCAAGTTAAATGTTATGCATTTTCCTTAAGTACTCTCACTCTTATGCCCTTGTAGGATTTTATTCCTAGATGCATATACTTCATGTATTGTGCATTGGTTGAGTGTTGGTCTTTCAAGTGATTTGCTTTGTGCTTATCAACTTGAATGTCCTGATATTCATTCCAAGTGATAATGAACATTGTGATCACTTTCTTACAGTGATTTCTTGTTTGGTCAAGCCATGGTTTATTACTTTATTCAATTTTTGCTTAATTGCATTGTACTTGTTCCATATGCATTACAAGTTTTCTGCATACAATGATATTATTGTGTTATTGTGTTTCAAGAGATGTTTTGGTTTTATGGTTTAAGAACTACACAGATTCTAGAGTTAGGAGTGAGTAAGTTTTCCAACTATTTCTAACTCACACGTTAAGTCTAGAGTTTTTTTTAGGATTTTGTCACGAAATAGCCAAAGGGAGAGATTGTAAGGTTAAATTTAATCAATCATCCTGTTGGCTTTATTTCATGCCAAATTTGCTTGTATTTTAGTATTTAGTAACCATGTATTTAGGTGAAAATCTTGTAAGGGTAGTGAGTGAGAGAGTGTAAAGAAATGCTCAAGATTGTGCAAAAAAAAAAGGGACTCGTGACTGGATCTTGCGGGTGGCTCGCGGCTTGCAAGTCGCCAGAAGTAGCATACGTGCCAAGCATGCTAGAAGCTGAAGAGTCGCGCTAGCTGTTACACTACAGGACAAAAGTCCCAGGTTGGCCTAGCCATTAGCTCACAGCTTGAACTCGCAACTCAACCTAGTCGCGAGGTCAAGTCACCAAAATGCCCTATTTGGGAAAAACTGACGTTTCACATTCCATTCTCACCCTAGTATAAATACCCCTCATTCTCACGAAATGTAGAGAGTTTCTAGAGAGAATTTTGAGAGAGAAACCCTAAAGAAAACAAGATTGCCTCATCCACAATCTTCACCTAAAAGACTCTTCAAATTCCTCTACTCTCTTCCTCTCCATTGATACATTCTTAAGAGGTTCTTGACCAAATCCTTTTCTCACCATATCCATGTTTGTGAGAAGGTTCTTTTGGTGCTAAGGAAAACAGTTTGGAAGGGACCAATGACTATTGGTTGATGCTATGGTTTATAGCGGAATCTGGTAAGCTAGAAAAGAAAAAAATTCGGCACAACCTTGTTGGAGCAAGAAGCTTGGAGGGTTTAGGTACCTAGACAGATTAGGCTTGGAGGGTCTATTGCTGTTCATGTATACCAACTACATTTTCTAGTGGATTATTGACCACTTGAAGGGCGGCAGAGAGGTTTTACACCGAGGGTTTTGGTTTCCTCTTCGATAACACATTGCGTGTTATCTTTGTATTTACATCTGATGGAAATTTAGACCCCTTAAACACACAGATTGCGTAGCCTAGATTAATTAGCCAAGTTGTTACTTAGTCAAATTATGCAATTCTAGGTTAAAGCAATCAAATAATCATATCAAGATATAAAGCAACGAAAAATAAATAAATACAAGATATGATCACCCAGGAAACCACTCAGTAAAAACCTAGGGAGGATTTGACCCACCGATCCTCAAGGCATAACAGAATTCACTATGAAAGAATTGAAGTTCTTACAGAAGGACTACAAGCTCCCCGCTCGACTTCCTAATACTACCCACTAGTAAAACTTCCTGAAACGACCACGCGCAGGCTCCGAATCCACGGATTACTTCTTTCTTGAATTCTTCAATCAGCTACAAGCTCCCCGCTTGCTTTTGTTTTAAGTTCCAATGGTTGCAACAGTAATGATCTTCAAGATGTTGAAATCATCTCTACCTTGAAAACCCTAAGTTTTGTGTAAAGGAAGTTTCCTCAAAGATTTCACACGAGATTCACACAAAATAGCAATGTATGAGCAAAAAAGCAATATGGACCACCTCAAAAACGTGACTAGGGTTTAGTTTATATACCTAGGGTAAAAACACAAAACCCTAAACGTTTAATGAAGTAGGGCTGAGTTGGAAAATCTGCAGAAAATTTAACCTGTGCGATTTTCGATCGATTGAGTCTATTCTTCGATTGATCGAGCCAGGCCGAAAGTCCCAAGTACTTTTGCAGCCACTCGATTCCAACTTTACAATATTAAACCAACTTTGAGCAAGTCTAAATAAGACTAAATACAATATTTTGATCATGGTTTGCCAACATTACAAATTAGAGTTCTAAATACATAAAATCCTAAGACCTTAGAACCTAACAAACTCCCCCTTTGGCAATTCGTGACAAAACCCTAATTAGCAGCTCAAAGTTTTACAAATAAAAAGCCCTTTACAAAGATAATGCTCATATAATCAAATTCAGCCTAACTACTATCCATCAGTTGCAAGTATAGACAGCAGCTTAGTTGAATCAACCTGTATATTCCTGAAATACTCAACAAACGCATAAACGCATGTGTGATAGAAAAGAGTAAAACAACAGGTATAATATTCTTGTAAGATTCACACAATCACAAAATAAAGACATATAAGAATGATCAAGTCATAAATATAAATCAATACGCAGTGAATCATAAAACAACAAGAATCAATAAAAAATAAATGTATATCAATCAATGTTACTCCCCCTAACATGAATATCCCCAAAAATGATATACATAGTGAAGCACCTAGATACAATCTAAAAAGAATATCTCCCCCTAACAACAAAATCTCCCCTACAAGTCAAAACTCCACTCCCCCTTTTTGTGACGGAATGCCAAAGAGCAATCACAAGTCGCCATCAAAAGGAGGTGGTGAGGGAGAAAGAAGACACGCTAAATCAACTCAGAGAGCACGAATCTCATCCAGCAAGTCCACCAAAATCTGACCATGAGCCTGCTGTACGGTCATGACAGTCTCCAAAATACGACGAACATCGAAGTCGGCCGAAGGAGGTGGAGGAACATCAGCAGCAGCAGTATCAGCACCAGCTGGATCAGGAATATCCTCACCAGCAAGACCTACAAAAGAAGAAGGAGGAGGAGGTACGCTACTAGAGGGCTCACACCTAGGGTGTTTAGAACCAGCTCGAAGATGAGCGGTCCTCTGTCTAAGAAAAGACGCACCAATAGGAGCTATCACATGAACAGGCTCAGAGGAAGGAAAGCCACTAAGATCCAGATAAAGAAGAATCTTATGAATGAAAATAGGATGTACAAGAGCATGTGAAGTGGATGAACTCCTATAAACTTCATTCAAAGAACGAAGAAAAAGATAGAGAAAACTGATAGGAGCATCAGTAACTAAGGCATACAAAAAGACACACCTCTCAAGAGGAATGGTGTGCACATGAGAAATGGGCCAGATAGAATGGCAAGCTATCCTAAAGAAAAGATAATGTAACCCGGAGAGCTCAGCAGAAGTGATCCGAGGATCAGAACCCCACTGGACAGTAGTGCCAGTGATGTAAGACAAAACATCGCTCAACTCGGGAGACTCAACATATGGATAGACAGGATGCCGGACCAAAGGTACCCCTAGAGCATCAACCACTACCTGAGGAGTAATGGAGTACTCTACGCCTCGTATCCAACTCTTTACTAAAGTGTTGGAATCATAGATGCGAATAGAGATGTTCGAATAGAACTCTCTAATCAAGGCAGAAGGTGGAGGAGGATCAGAAACATCCACCAGAGGTAACCAGCCTTGACACTCAAAATTTGCCCTAATGGCAGGATCGAGTTCATCTAACAACACAGAACGCTCAGCCCATATCCGTCTCCTAAGGTTAAGCTTATCAAAAATCTCTTGGTTTTTCTCACTCGGAAACTTCTCACGGTCAAAGGAAGGAGGGGATGGAGAAGAAGAAGGAATAGACTTAGGGCTCTAGTTTTCCTAGGCATGATGCTAAGGAAAGGACAAAGACACAAAGAGAAAACCAAAAGAAAATACAAGAAAAAACAAAACCAAAGATAGACTGCAAGTTAGCACAAAAAAAAAAAAAATTAAAATCTATATGATGCATGAGCAGATACAATGCCATGATGCATGTACTAATGCAGTGAGCAATTAAGTTCAATTGAGATTAAACTGACAAAATTGGCTTAAGCAGGGAATTTTCTTAACAAAAACCCCAAAAATTTAACATCAACTGAAATTTTTTTAAAACGAACTGATGAATTGAGCAACACAAACCACAACATATAGATTATAATGCTTAATTTCATCAATACAACAAGCCAATTTCATCAAATTCTACTCAATTTAACAAAATCCCCAAATCGTATTAATTAGTAAACCCTAGATTTTTCAATTTCACACCAAACTCAAAATTGATCAAATTAAACTATTTAGATCATGTCTACAACATGTCCCCACAAAAACCCAATGATCAATTGCATAAATTATGGCATGAATCAAAAGAAAAAACCAAATATGCAAAGTGCGAAAATCGCCCCTTAAAAGCATGATTTTATGCATGAAATGATGAAAAATAAATCAAAAGGAAGGGTAAAAGTGTCTTACCGTCTTGAGGAGAGAGAGGTTTTGCAAAAACTTTGGAAGAAAATGACAAAAACCACAAATAGAGCTTGCCAACACGGAGAGAGGAAAAAGGTTTGAAAAGTGTTTGAAATAGGAACTTTGAAAAAGTCAGAAAAGAACCTTTTAAAAACCTTTTTCACGATATTCGATCGATCGAAAATTACATTCGATCGATTGAATGTGACAAACTTTTTAGAACAAACTAAGGCACTTTTTCGATTGATCGAAAAACAGGCTGGATCGATCGAAATGGGCAGAGGCTCACTAAATTTTGGGAAAAATCCAGTTTTGAAAGACACAAACTTAAATTTTTAAAACAACTTCTCAAAGCATTAAATTGTAAAAACAACATGCATGAGTATGAGATGGAATGATTTTTTCTTCAAAAACCCAAAATTTGAAACCCAATTTTCTCAAAAACAAATTTCAATCATTCTTCCATTGAATTTTCTCAAGCAAAAAAAATGTTGTGCACAAATCTCAAGATATTTTCAAACTTGGTTGGTCAGACCATAAACACACACACTAGTATGTACAATGTTTAACAAAGAGTAACTTGTGTAGTATGTGATACTAGCAAAAACTTGAGATACATGTGAGGTGATATGTGAATGACAATCAAACACAAAGTCTACACAATTCATCACATAGAATTTAAAAGAGACTATCACCTAAAGAGTTACATCCTATAACTCCTACATCTCCTAGAACAAAAGCTTGCAATCATGTAAGTTTCTTGCATTTTTGCCTCTTATTTGTATGAGATGGCATTCAGCCTAATAGTACACACCGGTTTGAATTAAGTGAATTGGCATCAAGCCTAATAGTACACACCAGTTTTAAATTAATTTGAGGCTACACCTTATGTTCTTTTTGTGCATGTGCTACACTTTCTCGAGCACAGAATCTTATGATATGCACTAAGGTGTTCATGATTGGCTAGTGAACAGTGGTGAGATAGTTATTTATGCATTTCTCAAAAGAATCAAGTCCGACAGTTAAATAACATATGACTTCATGATTAAGACAAGGAGATTAAAAACCATACACATCTTTCCCACACAACATGCACTACAAAGTTTCAACTAGTCAAGTGCAATGAAAAAGTTCATCAAAGTTAAACAAGGTACACAGACCATGATATGTGTCACACGATAGACCAACCTTGTTTTTCAAAAATCAAGACAAATAGTGTCTAACATAATATTTGCTTTCTCCTTTTTCCTTTTTTTTTTTAATTTTATTTTATTTTTATTTTATTTATTTTATTATTTTTTTATTAAAAGAGAAAACAGATACATCCTAGAATGAAATGCATGAATGTAATGCAATGCAAGTCCTAGAATAAAAACAACAAAAAGACAAAAAACAAAGAACAATGGTCACCAAAGAAAAAAGCAATTAAGCACAAGAACCATGTCAGAAAGACTCAGTTAGTTCGAGTCTTTTGCATTCAAGACCTTTTAGATGCACCACGAGCATTGGAGTTCTTATTCACATTCGAGTGATTCCCAACTCTAGGATTGGAATAAAGGTTTAACACCTTTACCAATTCACCAATTAGTGCCATAGGATCTTGTGCTTGAGGCACATGCACTTTTGGTTTAGTTTCTCTCTTATCAGCTTGACGTTTGTAACAATTAGAATGAATATGTCCAGACTTACCACAATAATGACAAACCCAAACAGGTTTACCATGCATCTTGTCCTTAGATTTGGTAGGCTCCTTAGGTTTAGATTCTCTTAAGTCTACCCTAATCTTCTTAGGTGGTGAAACTTCTACAGGATTAACAACCTCACTCACAGGTGGTTTGACAGTTTCACTCACAACCTCACTCACAGAAGGTTCAGAAGAAGAAGCAGGAACAAAATTTGTGGAATGTGGAGTAGAGCCAAAGATGCTTTCAACATATCCCAAACTAGATTTATCCGCAGGATACTTTTGAACATTCAACATGTGATCAAGTTTAGAACTAGCAGATTTAGCAATAGATAAATCATGTTTTAAAGTTCTAACTTTATCAAGCAAAAGCATGTTCTCAGATTTAACATTATTCAAAAGCTCATTAGCATCAAACAGTTTAACAAGCAAATTTTTCTTTTCAAGCTCCAGAGAGTCAATTTTCTTTAGGCCAAGATCAACTTTCATAGCATCCTTTGCAGCAATTTTGTAAAGTTTGTTATAGGCCTCTTGAAGATCTGCATCTTCAGAGAGTTCCCCATCAGAAGGGTTCTCTTCAGCAGATATGCTTTCACTGACCATAGCAGTAGCTGTGAAAGCAATGAAGTTTCCATCCTCGTAACACCCGGACTCATCATCAGAAACCTCATTATCACTAAGGGTTACAGCCATAGCTTTACCCTTAGACTTCAAGAATGTAGGACATTCAGATTTCATATGACCATACCCTTGACAGCCAAAACACTAAGGACCCAAAAAATTATTAAAAGATTGACCAGCTCTATCATTTGGTTTTTCAAAATTATTTACCTTAGTGGGATCATTCTTCCTAAAATTTCTAGGTTCAGCAATGTTGGTACCTCTTGCCTTTCTATTTGTATTCCTAAGAAAGTTCTTAAAGTTTTTGGCAAGATAGGCAATCTCTGTAGCAGAGAGCTCATCATCAAATCCACTACCATCAACATCATCAACTGACTTAAGAGCCATTGATTTGAATTTGTTTACTTTAGGTAGGTCAGACTCATAGGATTGGAGAGATCCTACAAGTTCATCTACAGGGATGGAGTCCACATCCTTACTTTCAGTAATGGCAGTCACTTTAGGTCTAAAATCTTTAGTTAAAGATCTAAGAATCTTCCTAACAATTTTAGGTTGATCATAGATTTCACCCAAATTAAAAGCAGAATTGACAATATCATTCAGTTTGGCATAAAATTCATCAAAGGATTCATCATCAGACATTCTAATACTCTCAAACCTAGAAGTCAATTGTTGCAATTTATTAATCTTAACTGCCTTTGTGCCTTCATGCACAGTTTGGAGGATTTTCTAAGCAATATGAGCAACCTTAACATTAGAGATCCTCTTAAATTCTTCCATAGAAACAGCATTGAAGATGGCATTCATAACTTTGCTATTGAAGCCTGCTGCTTCTTTTTCAGAAGTTTGCCACTCACTCATAGGAGTAGTGGGCTCTCCCATCCGTATTCAACAGAATTCCAAACCCTTTCATCAATGGATTTCAGGAATGCTTTCATCCTTACTTTCCAATAAGCATAGTTGTTCCCATCAAAGTGAGGAGGAACAAACAAAGAGTGTCCATGCTCCATGATAATTGGGGTCAAGGATCAGCTCAGAGATAGAAATCTCAATCAAAAAGAGCAACCTGGCTCTGATACCACTCGATGGAAATTTAAACCCCTTAAACACACAGATTGCGTAGCCTAGATTAATTAGCCAAGTTGTTACTTAGTCAAATTATGCAATTCTAGGTTAAAGTAATCAAATAATCATATCAAGATATAAAGCAGCGGAAAATAAATAAACACAAGATATGATCACCTAGGAAACCACTCGGTAAAAACCTGGGGAGGATTTGACCCACCGATCCTCAAGGCATAACAGAATTCACTATGAAAGAATTGAAGTTCTTACAGAAGGACTACAAGCTCCCCGCTCGACTTCCTAATGCTACCCACCAGTAAAACTTCCTGACACGACCACGCGCAGGCTCCGAATCCACGGACTACTTCTTTCTTGAATTCTTCAATCAGCTACAAGCTTCCCGCTTGCTTTTGTTTTAAGTTCCAATGGTTGCAACAGTAATGATCTTCAAGATGTTGAAATCATCTCTACCTTGAAAACCCTAAGTTTTGTGTAAAGGAAGTTTCCTTAAAGATCTCACATGAGATTCACACAAAACAGTAATGTATGAGCAACAAAGCAATATGGACCACCTTAAAAACATGACTAGGGTTTAGTTTATATACCTAGGGTAAAAACACAAAACCCTAAACGTTTAATGAAGTAGGGCTGAGTTGGAAAATCTGCAGAAAATTCAACCTGTGCGATTTTCGATCGATCGAGTTTATTCTTCGATCGATCGAGCCAGGCCGAAAGTCCCAAGTACTTCTGCAGTCACTCGATTCCAACTTTACAATATTAAACCAACTTTGAGCAAGTCTAAACAAGACTAAATACAATATTTTGATCATGGTTTGCCAACATTACAAATTAGAGTTCTAAATACATAAAATCCTAAAACCTTAGAACCTAACAACATCTCTCTTCCCTTTATCTTTGCCTTATATTTTCTGTTGTAGATGTGATTATATTTGGCTTAGATTGTTTATCAGTTCTGTGTTTAGCTTATTATCATTTTCCGCACATACATTGTTTGATATATGTTAGGTTCTAAAGATTTAGAATTTAATGTATTTAGAACTCTAATGTGTAATGTTGGCAAACTATGATCAAAACAATATGTTTAGTCTTGTTTAGACTTGCTCAAAATTGTTTAATTTATGTAAAGTTAGAATCGAGAGGCTACAGATGCATTGGTGCATTTCGGCCTGGCTCAATCGATCGAAAGTTAGACCGATCGATCGAAAGTCGGCTAGAATGTTTTCTACAGAATTTCCAACTCACCCCTATCTCATTAAATGTTTTGGGTTTTTTGTTTTTGGCCTAGGTATAAAAACAAAACCCTAGCCACATTTTAGAGGGTTGCTCTAGATGTATTGTTGCTCATACTTTGCGGTTTATGTGAATTTCTTGTGAGATCATTGAGGAGTTTTCCTTCATATAAACTTAGGGTTTTCAAGGTAGGGATTACTTCAACATCTTGATGATCAACTTAGTTGCTGCCATTAGAGTTTAAAGAATAACAAGCGTGGGTGCTTGTATCTTGTGGAAAATCTAAGAAAGAAGGAGTCTGTGGATTCGGAGTTTGCACGTGGTTACGTCAGTAAGTTCTACTGGTGGGTAGTATTAGGAAGTCAAGCAGGGAGCTTGTAAGTCCTTTTGTATGAATTTCGATTATTTCATATAGTGGATTCAGGTTTACCTTGAGGATAGCTAGATCAAATCCTCCCCAGGTTTTTACCGTGTGGTTTCCTGAGTCATCATATCTTGTGTTATTTACTTTTTTGCTGCTTTATATTCTTGATATGATTGTTTGATTGTGATAACCTAGATTTGCATAATTTGACTAAGTTAATCACTTGGCTAATTAATTAGGTTAATCTGGTTGGTTTAAGGGGTCAAAAACCATTTAAGTGGTATCAGAGCAGGTAGCTCTCTTGTTTGAGATTTTTTGATCTCTGAGCTGATCCTTGACTCTTATTGTTATGGAACATGGACACTTTCTTGTTGTTCCTCCTCACTTTGTGGGAATAACTATGCTTATTGGAAAGTAAAGATGAAAGCATTCCTGAAATCTATTGATAAGAGGGTTTGGAATTCCGTTGAGTACGGATGGGAGAAGCCCACTACTCCTATGAGTGAGTGGCAAACTTCTCAAAAAGAAGCAGCTGGGTTCAATAGCAAAGTTATGAATGCCATTTTTAATGCTGTTTCTATGGAGGAATTTAAAAAAAAATCTCAAATGTTGAGGTTGCTCACACTACTTTAAAAATCCTCTAGACTATGCATAAAGGCACAAAGGCAGTTAAGATTAATAAATTGTAGGAATTAACTTCTAGATTTGAAAGCATTAGAATGTCTGATGATAAATCCTTTGATGAATTCTATGCTAAGTTTAATGATATTGTTAATTCTGCATTTAATTTGGGTGAAATCTATGATCAACCTAAAATTGTTAGGAAGATTTTTAGATTTTTAACTGAGGATTTTAGGCCCAAAGCGACTACCATTACTAAGAGTAAGGATGTGGACCCATCCTTATTGATGAGCTTATAGGATCTATTCAGTCCTATGAGTTAGACCTACCCAAAGCTAACAAATCAAATCAGTGGCTCTTAAGTCAGTTGATGATGTTAAGGTTAGTGAATTTGACGATGAGCTCTCTGTTACAGAGATTGCGTACTTTGCCAAGAACTTTAGAAACTTTCTTAGGAATAACAATAGAAGGGCAAGAGGTACAAACAATGCTGAATCTAGAAATTTTAGGAAGAATGATCCCACTAAGGTTAATAACTTTGAAAAACCTAGAGAAAAAGTTGGTCAATCTTCAAACAATTCTTTTGGTGCTCAGTGTTTTAGGTGTCAAGGGTATGGTCATGTTAAGTCTGAATGTCCTACCTACTTGAGGTCTAAGGGTAAAGCTATGGTTGTAACTCTTAGTAATAATGAGGTTTTTAATGATGAGTTTAGATGTGACGAGGATGGAAATTTCATTGCTTTCACTGCTACTGCTGTAGTCAATGAAAGCGTGTCTGTTGAGGAGAACCTTTCTGATGAGGAACTCTTTGAGGATGCAGATCTTAAAGAGGCCAATAATAAACTTTGCAAAATTGTTGCAAAGGATACTATGAATATTGAACTTGGCTTGAAGAAAATTGAATCTCTTGAGCTTGATAAGAAGAATTTGCTTGTTAAATTATTTGATACTAATGATCTTTCGAACCATGTGAAATCTGAGAATATGCTCTTGCTTGATAAAGTTAAAACTTTGGAACAAGATTTATCTGTTGTTAGATCTGCTAGTTCTAAACTTCATCAAATGCTGAATGTTTAAAAGTATCCTTCTGACAAATCTGGTTTAGGTTATGTTGAAAGCATCTTTGTGTCTGCTCCTAATTCCACGAACTTTGTTCCTTCATCTTCTTCTAAACCTTCTGTGAGTGATGTTGTGAGTGAAACTGTCAAATTCCCTGTGAGTGAGGTTGTAAAACCTATAGAAGTTTCACCTCTTAGGAGATTAGGGTTGATCTGGGAGAGTCTAAACCTAAAGAGTCTACCCTTTCTAAGGACAAGATGCAAGGTAAACCTGCTTAGGTTTGTCATTTTTGTGGAAAGTTTAAACATATTCGTCCTAACTGTTACAAGCTTCAAGCTGCTAAGAGAGCAAACAAACCAAAAGTACCTGTGCCTTAAGCACAAAATCCTATGGCACTCATTGGTGAATTGGTAAAGACTTTAAACCTTTATTCTAATCCTGGAGTTAGAAATCACTCGTACGTGAATAGGAACTCCAGATGCAAAAGACTCAATTTAATTGAGTCTTTCTGACATGGTCCTTATGCTTTTTTGCTCTATTTTTTTTGTGACCATTTTTTTTTCTAGGATTTGCATTGCATAACATTCATGTATTTCATTCTAGGATTTATTTGTTTTCTCTTTTAAAGTAAAAATAATAATAATAATAATAATAATAAAAAGAAGGAAAGCAAATTATGTTTGGCATTATTTTCTTGTTTTTTGAAAACAAGGTTGGTCAATCTATTAACTCATAACATGTCTTGTGTACCTTGTTTAATTTTGATGAGCTTACCTATCGTACTTTACTAGTTGAAACTTTGTAATGCATGTTGTGTGGGAAAGATGTTTATAGTGTTTATCACTTTGTCTTAATTTTGAAGTTACATTTTATTTGATTGTTGGACTTGATCCTTTTAAGAAAGGTATAAATAATCATCTTACCATTGTTCACTAGCCAATCATGAACACCTTAGTGCATATCATATGATTTTGTGCTCAAGAAAGTGTAGCACATGCACAAAAAGAACATAAGGTGTAGCCTAGGTTTAATTACTTAATGCTTAAAATTGGTGTGTGCTATTAGGCTTGATGTCAATTCACATAATTAAAACTGGTGTGTACTATTACGCTTGATGCCAAATAACATAACTAAAATCTGTGTGTACATTACGAGGCAAAATTCAAGAAACTTACATGATTGCAAACTTATGTTCTAGGAGATGTGAGAGTTATATAATGTAACTCTTTAGGTGATAGTCTCTTTTGAATTTTATATGACGAATTTTGTAGACTTTGTGATTGATTGCTATTCATATATCACATCGCATATATCTTAAGCTTTTGCTAGTTGCACACACTACATAAGTTACTCTTTACTAAACACTGTACATGTTATTGTGTGTGTTTTTGGTCTGACCAACCAAGTTTAAAAAATACCTTGAGATTTATGCTTAACTGCTTTGTTGCATTAGAATTTAAAGGGAGAATGGTTGAATTTTTTCTTTGAAAATCTGGGCTTAAAAAGTGGGTTTTTGAAAAAGCATTTCATCTCATACTCATACATTTTGTTCATCAATTTTAATGCTTTGAGGAGTTTGTGTCAAAAATGTGTTTATTCTTTTTCAAAACTGTATTTAAAAAAAAAAAAAATTGTGAGCCTTTGCCTGTTTCGATCGATCAAAAATCTGTTTAAAATCCTTTTAAAAGTCTCGGGTTGATTCGATCGATCGAATATAATTTTCGATCAATCAAATATCATGAATTAGGTTTTTGAAATATCAAACTTTGATTTGTTCAAATCACTTTTCAAAAAGTTTCAAACCTTTTTCTTTCTCTCTTCGACTTGGCAAGGATAAAGCTTCTATTTTTTGTCGTTTTTCTCCGAATCTTTTGCAAGGTTTTTGTCTTCTAAGGCCGATATGTCCATTTTACCCCTCCTTTGTCTTTTATTT
The DNA here is from genome assembly GCA_030445155.1 of Quercus variabilis. Taxonomy (NCBI): domain Eukaryota; kingdom Viridiplantae; phylum Streptophyta; class Magnoliopsida; order Fagales; family Fagaceae; genus Quercus; species Quercus variabilis. The sequence goes on from CP129447.1 coordinate 72,700,080, forward strand.
TCAAGTTTTATGCATTTTTCATGCATTATTCATTGAGATTTTCGGACCTATACTTTTTTGGGGATTTTCATGATTAAACCCTTTTTAAGTGAAATTGATCATTAGGTTTTTGTTGGGATATGATATAAACTTGCTGTTGATGGTTTAATTTGATCAATTTTGTGATTTGTGAAAGATTGAAAATCCAGGGTTTGAAATTGATCCGAATTAGGGATTTTGTTCAATCGGGTTAAATTTGATGAAATTAGTTTGTTGTTTTGATGAAATTGATCATTCTAATCTGTTTTCTAGCATGTGTGATGATCAATTAGTAAAAAGTTTTTGAAAAACCTTAACAAGTGGTTTTCAATTTTGAGGTTTTTAATTAGAAACTCTATGCTCAAGTAAATTTTGTGAAATTAAACTTAAATTGAACTTAGTTAACTACATTAGAACATACATCATGACAGTGAAAGTGTTTATGCATCATATAGATTTTTGTTCTATATTTTTTTGTGCTAACTTGCAGTCTGCCCTTGGTTTGTGTTCTTTTGCTTGTACGTTTGTGTCTTTGTCCTTTCCTTAGCACTATGCCTAGGAAGACTAGGGCTCATAGGTTTGTTCCCCCACCTTCTCCTCCCCTACCTTCTTTTGACCATGAGAGGTTTCTGAGTGAGAAAAACTAAGAGATTTTTGAGAAACTGAACCTTAAGAGAAAGATATGGGCTGGGCATTTTGTTCTTTTAGATGAGCTTGATCCTGCTATTAGGGCAAATTTTGAGTGTCGAGGCTAGTTACCTCTGTTGGATATTTCTGATCCTCCTCCTCCAGCTGTCCTGATTAAAGAGTTCTTTTTGAACATCTCTATCTGTATCTACGATTCCAACACTCTAGTAAAGAGTTGGATAAAAGGTGTAGAGTACACTATTACTCCTGTTGTAGTGGCTGATGCTCTAAGGGTACTTTTGGTCTAGCACCCTATCTACCTTTATGATGAGTCTCCTTTTTTGAGTGATGTCATGTCTTACATCACTAGGTCTTCTATCGAGTGGGGTTTTGATCCTTGGATCACTACTGCTGAGCTATTTGAGTTGCACCATCTCTTCTTTAGGATAGCTTGTCACTCTATTTGGCCTATTTCATCTTCACACCATTCCTTTCAAGTGGTCTATCTTTTTGTATGCTCTTGTTACTAATGCTCCTATCAGTTTTCCACATTTGTTCCTTCGTTCTTTGAATGAAGTTTATAGGAGTTTATCTTTCTCTCATGCTCTTGTCCATCCTATTTTTATTCATAGGATTTTGTTATATTTTGATCTTGGTGGTTTCCCTTCTTCTGAGCTCGTACATGTTATTGCTCCTATAGGTACGTCTTTTCTTAGACAGAGGGCTGCTCATCTTCGAGTTAGCTCTATACACCCTAGGTCTGAGCCTTCTGGTAGCGCACCTCCTCCTTCTTCTTCTACAGCTCTATACACCTACTGTTTTCTTTCACACATGCGTTTGTGCATTTGTTGAGTGTTTCAAGAATATATAGATTGATTCAATTGAGTTGCTGTCTACACTTGCAACTGATGGATAATAGTTAGGATTGAATTTGTATTTATGAGTATTATTTTTGTGAAGGGCTTTTGTTTGTAAACTTTGAGCTTTTAAGTTGTGTTTTGTCACGAATTGTCAAATGGGGAGTTTGTTAGGTTCTAAAGACTTAGGATTTGATGTATTTAGAATTCTAATGTACAATGTTAGCAAACTATGATCAAAATAATATGTTTAGTCTTGTTTAGGCTTGCTCAAAGTTGTTTAATTTATGTAAAGTTGGAATTGAGAGACTGCAAATGCATTGGTGCATTTCAGCCTGGCTCGATCGATCGAAAGTTAGACTTGATCAATTGAAAGTCGGCTAGAATGTTTTTCTGCAGAATTTCTAACTCAGCCCTATCTCATTAAATGTTTTGGGTTTTCTGTTTTTGCCCTAGGTATAAAAGCAAAACCCTAGCAACGTTTTAGAGGGTTGTTCTGGGTGTATTGTTGCTCATACTTTGCAGTTTATGTGAATCTCTTGTGAGATTATTGAGGAACTTTTCTTCACATAAACTTAGGGTTTTCAAGGTAGAGATTACTTCAACATCTTGATGATTAACTGAGTTGCTGCCATTGGAACTTAAAGAATAACAAGCGTGGGTGCTTGTATCCTATGGAGAATCCAAGAAAGAAGGAGTCCGTGGATTCGGAGATTGCACGTGGTCGTGTCAGTAAATTCTACTGGTGGGTAGCATTAGGAAGTCAAGTGGAGAGCTTGTAAGTCCTTTTGTATGAACTTCGATTCTTTCATATAGTGGATTCAGGTTTACCTTGAGGATAGCTAGGTCAAATCCTCCCCAAGTTTTTACCGTGTGATTACCTGGGTTATTATATCTTGTGTTATTTACTTTTCCGCTATTTTATATTATTGATATGATTGTTTGATTGTGATAACCTAGATTTGTATAATTTGACTAAGTTAATCATTTGGCTAATTAACTAGATTAATCTGGTTAGTTTAAGGGGTAAAAAATTGTTCAATATAAAGCTTGAATTGGTATTTTATTGTTTGGAGGTCTAAACGTTCATAGTGTTTTTAGTGCTATTTGAACATTTAAGGTCTAATACTCCAAAGAATGGTAGAGGAGGAATAAGAATTCTATCAATGGTGCTAGCAAATTTCTCTCCCAAAAAAAATGAACTTTTTGCAAAATTTTAAACTTGTTTTGGTAACCATTCCCGATTACACATTGGAACAAAATATTTGTTATATATGTATTATAAGGTTCTGTTATATAAATATTCTTCTAAAAAAAATGTTGTGTTATATATTTATTTTTGTTAGTAGAAATAATAATAAAGAATGTATATTAAAAAAAGTAATAGAAAATATAACTTTAAATAGAATAGAATTGAGGAAAAGAAAATATATGATCTACACTAGCTAATATCTATTAAGAATTTATAGTCGGCCTCATAATTTTGGGACTAAAGTTTTATTATTATAGTTGTTGTAAAATAACTCCTCATTATAAATATAATAGGCTTATATAACGTCCTTTCAAACAAAATATTAAAAAATTTAATGGTATTATTAATTTGGAGTTTAATTTTGTTACAAAATTAGTTTTGACTCGTCTAAGTTTAGGCTTTAGAGAAGTTTCTCTAAGTTGAATACATGAATGCCAAGTATAGCTCATACACGGAAAAAAAAAAAAGGCGCATGACTTGGCCTATTACGAGTTCAAATCTTCCGTTCCACTTTTCCTGCTTCACTCTATACTTCACCAATAAATATTTGCCACGTGTTTACTTGGAACAGAAGATTTGAACTCTATTTAAACTGCAATGCTTTCCTTTTATTTTCACGTAGTATGAGTTTTTCAGAGACCACAAAATACACACCATTGAAGAAGTAAATCCTGATTGTTTGGTACCATAACATCAAATATTCAAATGACTGTCTTGGTGTTTTGGGGGCTAATTTTGGCCTTCTGTATTAGCTTTGCTCTGCTGAAATGGAGTGACTTAAAATATAGAAGGAAACGCTTGCCACCAGGAACAATGGGGTGGCCAATTTTTGGTGAGACTGTAGATTTTCTCAAGTATGGACCAGATTTCATGAAGAAAAAAAAAGCAAAGTGAGCTTTTTATGATGGATTTCTTTTTGTTGTTATTATTCTAGATTTTATTATAAATATTATTAATTACGAGTGGAATGTCACCCCATCTTTCATAGATTTATTAGTGAATGAAAAATCCCACGACAATGCATATAGTAAATTAAGATCTTCTCCATATCAAAAGGAATGGACCTTAATTCATGGTCAAGGAAAAACTAAATTTTAATACATATTTATATTTTTAAATGGTATATATAAATATATATTTTTTTTCAAGTTTGAATCTAAAAAAATTAATACTTAGTCCCCAAAACTAAAAGTTGACATAAATCTCTCTCTCTCTCTCTCTCTCACAAAATCTAATTGTCTCAAATTTCATTAAATACACACACAAATGACTTATGACCGTGTGTTTGGAGAGGAGGCATCTTAATTATGAAGCAACTCTCATCTTCTCATAGATGTGTACATGCTATGAAAGAGTGGCTTCACGGAGCCATTTCATAAGATAATTTTTGTGTTAGATATGTTACTCTTTGACTATTTTTTTGTCACTTTTATGAATGCGTGCTGTACTTGTATATTACATGTAAATGATGTAATAACTAACTTTATGGAGGCTTTACTTAAAAGGTTGTAATAATAATAACAATAATAATAATTACAAATTACAAATTATTAATGATGTTGTAGAAATCATGTGCACATCACAATGATTAATCCATTTATCTTTAAAGGAAAATATTTATAAAAAAAATGTCTGATTTGTCACAAATTAATACAATGTTCTCGGGTATAATTGCTTGAATCAAAAGTCCAAACTCCAAACACTAAAATGACTTTCATGTCAAATTCTAAGGTAATAAAATACAAACATCAAAAAGGGAAATTAATTAGATTTATGTTGATAACGATTTGACAAAGTGAAAATACATTTTGTGATTTTTGTGTTGACAGGTTTGGAAGTGTATTCAAGACCCACATATTGGGTTGTCCAACCGTTATCTCTCTGAATCAAGAGCTGAACAGATATGTCCTAATGAATGAAGGAAAAGGACTTGTTCCTGGATACCCAAAGTCCATGCTGGATGTAATGGGGAAGACCAATATTGCTGCTGTGCATGGTTCTGCTCACAAATTCATTAGGGGTTCATTGCTAACTCTTATTGGTCCTGAAGCAATTCGAGATCAACTTCTTCCGGAAATTGATAAGTTCATGAGAAATTTTATCAACAACTGGGATGGCAAAACCATTGACATTCAGGAAAAAGCCATTGAGGTATATAATCACAATATATATCTTGAAAGTAGAAACACAAATTTTCACCATAGTGGTCCCAACCCCTTCCATTGTTGTTGGCGTATTTTAACCAAGTATCAAACCTCCTTTTGGCTACAAGAAAATTAGGCAGAAGTATATATATATATATATATATATATATATTAAACCTCATAGTTTAGGAATGTAATAAGTTAAACCCTATTGTTTAAAGGGTAACAAATTAAACTGTGAAATTTAAAAAAATAACAATTTTAATTTTAATCCCTAACCCATTTTAACTGTAATGACGACGTGTTTGAAGTTTAATATGGCTGAGGTTTAATATGTTTATTTCCGAACCTTGTATTTAATTTGTTACATTTGAATTGAAACTATATGATAAAAATTGATATATGCCAAACGTATAGGATTTAAAATGTATTTTTTTTTCCCAAAAAAAAAAAAAAAAATTGATGGCAACAATTCATACTTTTCAAATTTTTTTTTTTATGCAGATGGCTTTTTACGCAGCCTTCAGACAGATTATAAAAGCTGAATGTGATTTAATTTGTAAGGCTTTTAAAGCGGAGTTTGATAAGGTAGCAACAGCGTCACTTTCTTTGCCTATCAACATTCCAGGCACAAATTACTACGAGGGTTTACAGGTATGTAATTGAACAAGTTTAAAGCTTTAGATTCCGGTCACCAATAGGCAAATAATACTAGTAAGTCATGTGAATTACATATGATGGGATACATGTCATACTCTTATTGGTGGATATTTTTGGAACATTTTGACCATTGTGAAATTAAGATTATTCCTTTACAGGCAAGGAAGAAGATCCATAAACTTTTAAAACAAATTATGGAAAAGAGAAGTGCTTCTGGGAAAACTCATGATGACATGTTTGCCGAGCTTATAGGAAATGAGAAGTCAAGATATCATCTATCCGAAGAGCAGATATTTGATCAAATATTTGCAATATTGTATTCCGGTTATGAAACTGTCTCCGTTACTAGCATGATGGCCATCAAGTTTCTACATGATCACCCTAAAGCTCTTCAAGAACTTAGAGTGAGAGTTTTACTAATCAGCTATGGTTTAAAACACTTTTTTTTAATCACGAAAATGTTCATAACTCTTTTTTGGCTAAATCTCAATCAGGAAGAACATTTAGCAATACGAGAAAGAAAAAAACCGGAGGAGCCAATTGACTGGAATGACTACAAGTCTATGAGTTTCACTCGTGCCGTAAGTAAAATTAAAATTTAATTAGAGTTTTCTTCCAAACTGGTTTGGAAGAAAATTCTTTCAACTCACTATATGACAATTTAAATGAGTATCCACGTGTATTTTTGGTCATAAAATTTATTTAATGAGTCATTTGATTTAATACATACATACAAAATTTCATCAATTGGTACATAATGGGTTGAAAATTCCTTCAAATTGATTTCAAACAATGTTACATATATGCTTCTTTCTCATTCAAAAAAAAAAAAAAAAAAAAAAAAAAAAGGACCCCCATTTAAATAAAAAAAAAATTCTTTTTAATGTTTTTAATGTTTAATAAAAAAGATATTTCGTATTTTCTTCATATAGGTGATCCTTGAAACCTCAAGGTTGGCCACTGTTGTTAATGGAGTACTAAGGAAGACAACACAAGATTTGGAATTGAATGGTATGTTCAACAAACTTATAACTTCATTTATAAGCCTTTGCAATGAGTAGCGGTAAAACTGAAAGAAGAAGTTTAGGGACAATACTTTTCACGTTTATCTATATATATATATATATATATGTATATATAAACTTAAATGTAACATTTATGGTTGTTATGCTTTTGTTAAGCTACATTGTCTACTTATTTGATCTATTTAAACTTTTCTTCCCCCTATTCTCAACCAAAAAAAAAAAAAAAAACCTCTTCTTCTCACACCTACAATTACACTTCTTCTAACATTTTCCGTTCTTTTTTGTCTCTTTATCTTTTCACTACTCTCTATTTTATTGTTACACTTCCTTCTTCTTTCTTTTGTTTTGACTCTTCTTCTCCTAATTTTATTTTCCATAAATTTGATATCATTTTCCCAATTCAATCCATATTTTTCCCACGGAAAATTGTGATCTCTCTCTCTCTCTCTCTCTCTCTCTCGATTTTTGTTATTTCTTATAACTATAGTTAAAATTTTGGTTTGGGTTAATACATAGTTTTTTTTTTTTTTTTGAAATAGGAATTTGATTATGCCAACCAATTGTTAAAGTCTATTTTTTATTCCTTTAGTTTCATTTTAATTCTCTCTCTCTCTGTGGATTTTTGTTATTTCTTATAACTATAGTTAAAATTTTGGTTTGGGTTAATACATAGTTTTTTTTTTTTTGAAATAGGAATTTGATTATGCCAACCAATTGTTAAAGTCTATTTTTTATTCCTTTAGTTTCATTTTAATTTTGGCTAAGATAACATTGTAATTTTGTGATGATTTTTTTTATTATTATGATAATTTCCTTATTACTTAAGAGATGAAAATTTTGAATAATAAATTTGAAACTTATAAAGTTTAGTTATATATAGTTCTTTTTTCTTTTCTTTTTTAATATGTGTTTTGGTATTGTGTGTGTGTTTTTTTGTTTTTTAATTTCCCATCATAAATTTTTATCATTCCTTTTTATAGCTTTGATTAAACTTTGGTTTAGGTTAATATTTAGCTTTTTAAAATAATAAAAAAAATAGGAATTTGAATATACTTACCAATTGTTTGAGTAATAAATTATTATAAAGTCTATTTTTTATTCCTTTAATTTCATTTTAATTTTGGCAAAGATAAAATTGTAATTTTGTGATAATTTTTTATTATTATGATAATTTCCTTATTTCTTAAGAGATGAAAATTTTGAATAATAAATTTGAAATTTATAAAGTTTAGTTATATATTAGGCAAATATAATAATACACTACAACAGAATTTATAATTATAAAATGATATATTTGTAAAGACAAAAAGATTAAAAAATATTTTTGTAGAATTCTTTAAAAAAAAAAAATACAATACTCAAGTAATTTTTTACTTTTTATATATTATTCCTCATAACATGATATTTATATTTCCATGCATTGCATGGGTCTGCGGCTAGTTTGCATAATTGTTGGCATGGTTTGTTATAATGTGTGCATATATATATATATATATATATATATAATAAAAGTAGTGTTATTGATTGATCCATATAAAAGTAATTTTGCTCTAATCACAACATATCATATTGATAATTGTGAAAAAATTGTGAAGAATGTTATGTCCCTAGTATCATTCAAATCATAATGGGAAATGTTGTTTAACCAATTTATAACATTTCTATTGGATTTTCAGGATTCTTCATTCCAAAAGGATGGAGAATATATGTTTTCACAAGGGATATCAACTATGATCCGCTCCTCTATCCAAAGCCTTTTACATTCAATCCTTGGAGATGGATGGTTAGTTACTTAAGCCAAACATTTCATTTCTATATTCTTAAAAGGTATTTATTCATGAAATGGAATTCAGGATAAGAGCTTGGAGTCTCACAGCTATTGCTTCTTATTTGGAGCTGGAGGCAGGCTGTGTCCAGGAAAAGAATTGGGCATGGTTAAAGTTTCTACATTCCTTCACTATTTTGTTACTAAATACAGGTTTGTTGCATTAGCACACTAATTTTAATTCTGATACCTTAAATCTATTGCATTTTTAGTTTTCTTTGGAAAAAGTGAAACTTTTGCTAAAGAAATTGTCCTGGTTACAGATGGGAGGAAGTTGGAGAAGTAGATATCATTAAATTTCCCAGAGTTGAAGTACCAAGTGGGCTGCACGTAAGGGTATCAAAGCACTAATGTTTATACAGCAAGGATATATGAAATATTAGAAGGAACATAAAGATGAACAGTTTATCCAAAAAATGTATGGAATAAGTTTTTTCTTCCTAATGCATTGTACTAAATACTAATGGGAATCAAGATTTCCTTTTCTTTTTCTTTTTCTTTTTTTTTTTTTTTTTTTTTTTCCATTTTTGAGTTCAAAGCTTTAAAATTTAGGCCATTTTTTACATATCTACTTTCGTTATGTAAATTAGAGAGGATCAAAATTAAAGTCCCACCTGTTACTAGACCTACTGGACTCTCTCATTGAAGCCATTGTCCCTTCCAATGTTATATACTTGCTCCATCTTTCTTTCCTTTTCCCCCCTCATTCTAGGTTCCCCCCCCCCCCCCCCCCCCAAAAAAAAAAGCAGTCTTTGTTTTAGAAGTCAAATTGATTAACTTTTCTAAACTTATTCTTTACTTTCTTTGAAAGATTGATAAATATTTTAGTAGTTTTATTTGAATTTAATTTAATTAAAAAGTGGCAAAAATCTTGTAACTTAACTGATACTTTCTAATCTTTTTAATGGAGATGTCCATTTCATGTAACATAAAGAAAATTCAAGATTATCTACCTGCATTTACAATAGGAATCACCCGTAAGCATTCAATTTTTAGCCGAAAGTGCAATTAATCATACCACAACTCAAATGGTAGAAAATCCACAATTTATAGTGATCAATACTTCAACCAAATACTTTGGGATAAGGGTACATCAATATGGATAATCATGAACATACATTAAAAGATGATTTTCTATTAAAATTAGAGTAAAAGGAAAAAAAAAAAAAAAAAAGAATGGAGCAGCAAGCCTTTTGATACAAGGCTAAATATGGAGGCACGTGCTAAGGCAGTTGGTGTCTGAAGGGTTGTGTGTTGTACAGCTGTGTGGCCTAGAGGTGTGCACTGGGGGTGCATGGGTTGCTGCTGTGAGGTGCGTGGCTGCTGATGTTCAGGCTTCAGGGGTAGTTAGTCAGAGTTAGTCAGTTAGGCCGTTAAGAGCAGGGGTTGTGGGTAGTTAGATAGTTACTCATTTACTGTTTAAGCATTGATTAGTGAGTTGTAATCAGGGATTAGAGAATTAGTTAGTTACATTGGATTATGTACATAAGGAGGTTGGATTGTATTGATTTGGCATAAGAAATAACACATTGTTCCATAGTTCCCTTAATGCTCTGTTTTCTCTCTTTCACTCTCTCCATCTACTCTCCATCATTCTTGGAGACTTGCTGTCCTTGAATTCAGCTAATTCTTGTCGGATTCTTAAGGATCTTATCACCTTTGATGCTGAAGGGATAAAATCCGAAAGCAATGAGCTATCATGGACAAAAAAGAACAACAAACAATTAATTTTTCATTTAATTGGAGAGATGAAGAGTCAACCTAGAGAATTAGGAGGCTGCCAAGGAAAAAAAATAGAGTTACTATGTTGGTTCATACTTCAAAACGATGTATTTGTTATCTATTTGAATTCAAATACTTCAATTATCTTTATAAAAAAAATACAAACTGATCACTAAAAAAAAAAAAAAAAAAAACCTACTTCATGTAAACAGTAAAAACTACACATTTTTATCCCGAAATTTCTATAGTTTTTTTTTTTTTTTTACTCTTTAAAACATTTAAAAATTTTTGTTATCCAAATTATATATAGTTATCATAGATCTCCATCTATTCACACTAACGTATATCATTTTTCATTTGTTCAAATCTCAAATTTTTTTTACTTATAACAATTCTTATCTTAATCAAAAAATTCAAATATCTCATTGGGTTTTAACAAAAAAATACACACGAATATATATCATATTATATATAATAAAACTTGGGCTTAGATGCCATAGTTGTACCACGTGACTTCACAAAATTGCAGAAATTTTAAGAAATTTTAAGATTTTAAGAATACATATATACATATTTTTTGAATAAACATGACAAATTAAGTAATGAAAGAAAGTAGTATTTCATTTACAACTAAAACAGTCGTGTCTATCTAAAATGTTATCAACAAAGCCTAAAATCAATAGAATAGAATTACCTAAGGATAGAATTTAAATAAAAAAGAGAGATAAAAAAGCGTAAAAGGAAAAAAAAAAAGAACAAATTTGCATTTTTTTTCCCTACTCACCAAATTGCAGAAATTTTAATAGATTTTTGAAAAATAAGTATAATTTTTTTATGCTCTTATCTTTTTCTCATATAATTTCTAAGTTGATAAAAATTTTAATTTGAAATTACTTATTTAGATAAAGTTTGATAGACACAAAAACTCAATAATTTGATATCAACTTAACTTCTTCTCATCCATTAAGAAAAAAAATATATTCTTAAGCTTCACACTTTCATAAATTTTTATAGATATATATTTTTTGTTCTTATGTTCTTACATTGTACGATTTTTTTTAAAGATTTTTAAAAAATAGATATATATTCTTTGTTCTTATCTTCTTCTCCTATAATTTTCTTTTTAAAAAAAAAAAAAAAATTAACCTTCACACTTTCATAAATTCTTACTACATGTAAAAAAAAATTGAAGAGTTTTGTTTAGATTTTAAAAATTGCAATATTTTTGATAAAATAGAATTTTAGTTATTATTATCAACTTATTCTCTAATACTTAATCAATTTTTAGGATGTACACAAAATCTTAATCAACATTGAATGTTTATCAATTTTATTTAAATCATAATTTTGTACTTTAATGCATTAGAAAAAACGTCTGTCCTTATTAGTACTTTGCTTCTTTATACAAATTTGAAATTCAATCCATATTTATCCAATAAAAAATCATCTTATATATAATAAAAGTTGGGCTTAGACGCCGCAGTTGCGCCACGTAGCTTCACCAAATTGCAAAAATTTTAATAAATTTTTAGATTTTAAGAATAGATATATACATATTTTTTGGATAAATATGACAAATCAAGTAATGAAATAAAGTAGTATTTCATTTACAACTATAACAGTTGTTTCTATCTAAAATGTTATCAACAAAGCCTAAAATCAACAAAATAGAATTACCTAAGGATAGAATTTAGATAAAAAAGAGAGATAAAAAGGGCGTAAAAGAAAAACAAAAGAACAAATTTGCATTTCTGTTTCCTACTCACCAAATTGCAGAAATTTAAATAGATTTTTGAAAAATAAATACAATTTTTTTATGTTCTTAATTTTTTCTCATACAATTTATAAGTTGATAAAAATTATAATTTGAAATTACTTTTTTAGATAAAGTTTGATAGACACAAAAACTCAATAATTTAATATCAACTTAACTTCTTCTCATCCATTAACAAAAAAAAAATATTCTTAAGCTTCACACTTTCATAAATTTTTATAGATATATATATTTTTTGTTCTTATCTTCTCAAATTTTTGGATTTTTTTAAAAGATTTTTTAAAAATAGATATATATTTTTTGTTCTTATCTTCCTCTCCTACAATTTTCTTTAAAAAAAAATTCAGCTTCAAACTTTCATAAATTCTTACTACACGTAAAAAAATTGAAGAGTTTTCTTTAGATCTTAAAAATTGCAATATTTTGATAAAATAGAATTTTAGGTATTATTATCAACTTAAACTCTAACACTTAATCAATTTTTAGGATGTACACAAAATCCTAATCAATCATTGAATGTTTATCAATTTTATTTAAATCATAATTTTGTACTTTAATGCATTAGAAAAAACGTCTATCCTTATTAGTACTTTGCTTATTTATACTAATATGAAATTCTATCCATATTTATCCAATAAAAAATCATATTATATATAATAAAAGTTGGGCTTGGATGCCGTAGTTGCGCCACGTGACTTCACAAAATTGCAAAAATTTTAATAAATTTTTAGATTTGAAGAATAGATATATACATGTTTTTTGGATAAAGATGACAAATCAAGTAATGAAAGAAAGTAGTATTTCATTTACAACTATAACAGTTGTTTCTATCTAAAATGTTATCAACAAAGCCTAAAATCAATAGAATAGAATTACCTAAGGATAGAATTTAAATAAAAAAGAGATATAAAAAGAGCGTAAAAGAAAAAAAAATTGCATTTTTTTTTCCTACTCACCAAATTGCAAAAATTTAAATAGATTTTTGAAAAATAAATATAATTTTTTTTATGTTCTTATCTTTTTCTCATATAATTTCTATGTTGATAAAAATTTTAATTTGAAATTACTTCTTTAGATGAAGTTTAATAGACACAAAAACTCAATAATTTAATATCAACTTAACTTCTTCTCATCCATTAAGGGGGAAAAAAAATTCTTAAGCTTCACACATTCATAAATTTTTATAGATATATATATTTTTTGTTCTTATCTTCCTCTCCTATAATTTACTTTAAAAAAAAAAATCAGCTTCAAACTTTCATAAATTCTTACTACATTTAAAAAAATTGAAGAGTTTTGTTTAGATCTTAAAAATTGCAATATTTTTGATAAAATAGAATTTTAGGTATTATTATCAACTTAAACTCTAATACTTAATCAATTTTTAGGATGTACACAAAATCCTAATCAATCATTGAATGTTTATCAATTTTATTTAAATCATAATTTTGTATTTTAATGCATTAGAAAAAACGCCTGACCTTATTAGTACTTTGCTTTTTTATACTAATATGAAATTCTGTCCACATTCATCAAATAAAAGATCATATTATATATAATAAAAGTTGGACTTGGATGCCGTAGTTGCGCCACATGACTTCACTAAATTGCAAAAATTTTAATAAATTTTTAGATATTAAGAATAGATATATACATATTTTTTGGATAAAGATAACAAATCAAGTAATGAAAGAAAGTAGTATTTCATTTACAACTATAACAGTTGTTTCTATCTAAAATGTTATCAACAAAGCCTAAAATCAATAGAATAGAATTACCTAAGGATAGAATTTAAATAAAAAAAGAGATATAAAAAGAGCGTAAAAGGAAAAAAAAAAAACCAAATTTACATTTTTTTTTTCCGACTCACCAAATTGTAGAAATTTTTATAGATTTCTAAAAGATAAATATAATTTTTTTTTTTTTTTATGTTCTTATCGTTTTCTCATATAATTTCTAAGCTGATAAAAATTTTAATTTGAAATTACTTCTTTAGATAAAGTTTGATAGACTCAAAAACTCAATAATTTGATACCAACTTAACTTCTTCTCATCCACTAAGAAAAAAAAAATTCTTAAGCTTCACACTTTCATAAATTTTTATAGATATATATACTTTTTGTTCTAATGTTCTTAAATTGTAGGATTTTTTTTAAAGATTTTCAAAAAATAGATATATATATTTTTTGTTCTTATCTTCTTCTCCTATAATTTTCTTTTTAAAAAAAAAAAAAAATTAAGCTTCACACTTTCATAAATTCTTACTACACGTAAAAAAAAATTGAAGAGTTTTGTTTAGATTTTAAAAATTGCAATATTTATGATAAAATTGAATTTTTAGTTATTATTATCAACTTAAACTCTAATACTTAATCAATTTTTAGGATGTACACAAAATCTTAATCAACATTGAATGTTTATCAATTTTATTTAAATCATAATTTTGTACTTTGACGCATTGGAAAAAACGTCTGTCCTTGTTAGTGCTTTTATTTCTTTATATTAATATGAAATTCTATCCATATTTATCCAATAAAAAAATCATATTATACATAATAAAAGTTGGGCTTAGACACCGTAGTTGTGCCATGTAGCTTCACCAATTGTAGAAATTTTAATAAATTTTTAGATTTTAAAAATAGATATATACATATTTTTTGGATAAAGATGACAAATCAAGTAATGAAAGAAAGTAGTATTTCATTTACAATTATAACAGTTGTTTCTATCTAAAATGTTATCAACAAAGCCTAAAATCAATAGAATAGAATTACCTAAGGATAGAATTTAAATAAAAAAGAGAAATAAAAAGGGTTTAAAAGAGAAAAAAAAAAAAAAAAAAGGAACAAATTTGCATTTTTTTTTCCTACTCACCAAATTGCAGAAATTTAAATAGATTTTTGAAAAATAAATATAATTTTTCTATGCTCTTATCTTTTTCTCATATAATTTCTAAGTTGATAAAAATTTTAATTTGAAATTACTTTTTTAGATAAAGTTTGATAGACACAAAAACTCAATAATTTCATACCAGCTTAACTTCTTCTCATCCATTATTAAAAAAAATATATATATATATATATATATATATTCTTAAGCTTCACACTTTCATAAATTTTTATAGATATATATATTTTTTGTTCTTATGTTCTTAAATTGTAGGATTTTTTTTAATGATTTTTAAAAAATAGATATATATTTTTTGTTCTTATCTTCTTCTCCTACAATTTTCTTTTTTTAAAAAAAAAAAAAAAATCAGCTTCACACTTTATAAATTCTTACTACATGTAAAAAAATTGAAGAGTTTTGTTTAGATTTTATAAATTGCAACATTTTTTATAAAATGGAATTTTAGTTATTATTACCAAATTAAACTCTAATACTTAATCAATTTTTAGGATGTACACAAATTGTTAATCAATCATTGAATGTTTATCAATTTTATTTAAATCATAAATTTGTACTTTAATGCATTAGAAAAAACGTCGGTCCTTATTAGTACTTTGTTTCCTCATACTAATATGAAATTCTATCCATATTTATCCAATAAAAAATCATATTATATATAACAAAAGTTGGGCTTAGACGCCGTAGTTGTGTCACGTGGCTTCACCAAATTGCAAAAATTTTAATAATTTTTTCAATTTTAAGAATAGAAATATACATACTTTTTGGATAAAGATGACAAATCAAGTAATGAAAGAAAGTAGTGTTTCATTTATAACTATAACAGTTGTGCTTATCTAAAATATTATCAACAAAGCCTAAAATCAATAGAATAGAATTACCTAAGAATAGAATTTAAATAAAAAAGAGAGGTAAAAAGAGTGTAAAAGAAAAAAAAAAAAAAACAAATTTGCATTTTTTTTTTCCTACTCACCAAATTGCAGAAATTTTAATAGATTTTTGAAAAATAAATCCAATATTTTTTATGTTATTATCTTTTTCTCATATAATTTCTAACTTGATAAAAATTTTAATTTGAAATTACCTCTTTAGATAAAGTTTGATAGACACAAAAACTCAATAATTTAATATCAACTTAACTTCTTCTCATCCATTAAGAAAAAAAAAATTCTTAATCTTCACACTTTCATAAACTTTTATAGATATATATATATATATAATTTTCGTTCTTATCTTCGTAAACTGTAGGAATTTTTTTAAAAGATTTTTAAAAAATAGATATATATTTTTTTGTTCTTATCTTCTTCTCCTACAATTTTCTTTTTTTTAAAAAAAAAAAAAATCAGCTTCACACTTTCATAAATTCTTACTACATGTAAAAAAATTGAAGAGTTTTGTTTAGATTTTAAAAATTGCAATATTTTTGATAAAATAAAATTTTAGTTATTATTATCAACTTAAAATCTTAATCAACCATTGAATGTTTATCAATTTTATTTAAATCATAATTTTTGTACTTTAATGTATTAGAAAAAACGTATGTCCTTATTAGTACTTTGTTTCTTTATACTAATATGAAATTCTATCCATATTTATCCAATAAAAAATCATATTATAATAATAAAAGTTGGGTTTAGACACCGTAGTTGCGCCATATGGCTTTATCAAATTGCAGAAATTTTAATAAATTTTTAAATTTTAAGAATGGATATATACATTTTTTTTATAGACATGACAAATCAAGTAATTAAAGAAATTAGTATTTCATTTACAATTGTAACAGTTGTGTCTATCTAAAATGTTATCAACAAAGCCTAAAATCAATAGAATAGAATTACCTAAAGATAGAATTTAAATTAAAAAAAAAAAAAAAGAGAGATAAAAAGAGTGTGAAAGAAAAAAAAAAATTCCATTTTTTTTCCTACACACCCAATTGTAGAAATTTTAATAGAATTTGAAAAATAAATATAATCTTTTTTAAGTTCTTATGTTTTTCTCATATAATTTGAAATTACTTATTTAGATAAGGTTTGATAGACACAAAAACTCAATAATTTAATATCCACTTAACTTCTTCTCATCCATTGAGAAAAAAAAATTCTTAAGCTTCACACTGTCATAAATTTTTATAGATATATATATTTTTTATTCTTATCTTCTTAAATTGTAGGATTTTTTTAAAATATTTTTAAAAAATAGATATATATTTTTTGTTCTTATCTTCTTCTCCTAAAATTTTCTTTTTAAAAAAAAAAAAAAATTCAGCTTCACACTTCCATAAATTCTTGCTACATGTAAAAAAAATTGAAGAGTTTTGTTTAGATTTTAAAAATTGCTATATTTTTTATAAAATAGAATTTTTGTTATTATTATCAACTTAAACTCTAATACTTAATCAATTTTTAGGATGTACACAAAATCTTAATCAATCATTTAATGTTTATCAATTTTATTTAAATCATAATTTTTTACTTTGTTGCATTAGGAAAAACGTCTGTCCTTATTAGTACTTTGTTTCCTTATACTAATATGAAATTATATCCATATTTATCCAATAAAAAATCATATTATATATAACAAAAGTTGGACTTAGACGTTGTAGTTGCGCCACGTGGCTTCACCAAATTGCAAATATTTTAATAATTTTTTCGATTTTAAGAATAGATATATACATATTTTTTGGATAAAGATGACAAATCAAGTAATGAAAGAAAGTAGTATTTCATTTACAACTATAACAGTTGTGTCTATCTAAAATGTTATCAACAAAGCCTAAAATCAATAGAATAGAATTATCTAAGGATAGAATTTAAATAAAAAAGAGAGATAAAAAGAGCGTAAAAGAAAAAAAAAAAAAAAAAAAAGAACAAATTTGCATTTTTTCCCTGCTCACCAAATTGCAGAAATTTTAATAGATTTTTGAAAAATAAATATAACTTTTTTATCTTCTTATCTTTTTCTCATATAATTTCTAAGTTGATAAAAATTTTAATTTGAAATTACTTCTTTAGATAAATTTTGATAGACTCAAAAACTCAATAATTTAATATCAACTTAACTTCTTCTCATCCATTAAGAAAAGAAAAGATTCTTAAGCTTCACACTTTCATAAATTTTTATAGATATATATATATAAATATATTTTGTTCTTATCTTCTTAAATTTTAGGAATTTTTTTTAAAGATTTTTAAAAAATAGATATATATTTTTTGTTCTTATCTTCTTCTCCTGCAATTTTCCTTTTTTTTTTTTTAAACAAAAAATCAGCTTCACACTTTCATAAATTCTTACTACACAAAAAAAAAAAAAAAAAAAAAAAAAAAAAATTTGAAGAGTTTTGTTTAGATTTTAAAAATTGCTATATTTTGTATAAAATAGAAATTTAGTTATTATTATCAACTTAAACTCTAATAATAATCAACTTTTATGATGTACCCAAAATCTTAATCAATCATTGAATATTTATCGATTTTATTTAAATCATAATTTTGTACTTTAATGCATTAGAAAATATGTATGTCCTTATTAGTACTTTGTTTCTTTATACTAATATGAAATTCTATCTATATTTATTCAATAAAAAATCATATTATATATAATAAAAGTTGAGTTTAGACGCCGTAGTTGCGCCACATGGCTTTACTAAATTGTAGAAATTTTAATAAAGTTTTAGATTTTAAGAATATATATATACATATTTTTTTTGATAAACATGACAAATCAAGTAATTAAAGGAAGTAGTATTTCATCTACAATTATAATAGTTGCGTTTATCTAAAATGTTATCAATAAAACCTAAAATCAATAGAATAGAATTACCTAAGGATAGAATTTAAATAAATAAAAAAAGAGATAAAAAGAGTGTAAAAGAAAAAAAAAAAACAAATTTGCATTTTTTTCCTACTCACCAAATTGCAAAAATTTTAATAGATTTTTGAAAAATAAATATAATTTTTTATGTTCTTATCTTTTTCTCATATAATTTCTAAGTTGATAAAAATTTTAAGTAGACACAAAAACTCAATAGTTTAATATCAACTTAACGACTTCTCATCCATTAAGAAAAAAAATATATTCTTAAGCTTCACACTTTCATAAATTTTTATAGATATATATATTTTTTGTTCTTATCTTCTTAAATTGTAGGATTTTTTTTTAAAGATTTTTAAAAAATAGAGATATATTTTTTGTTCTTATCTTCTTCTCCTATTATTTTCTTTTTTTTTTAAAAAAAAAAAAATTCTTCTTCACACTTTCATAATTTCTTACTACATGTAAAAAAATTGAAGAGTTTTGTTTAGATTTTAAAAATTGCAATATTTTTGATAAAATAGAATTTTAGTTATTATTAACAACTTAAACTCTAATACATAATCAATTTTTAGGATGTACACAAAATCTTAATCAATCTTTGAATGTTTATCAATTTTATTTAAATCATAATTTTGTACTTTAATGCATTAGAAAAAACGTTTGTCCTTATTAGTACTTTGCTTCTTTATGCTAATATGAAATTCTGTTTATATTTATCCAATAAAAAATCATATTATATATAATAAAAGTTGGACTTAGACGCCGTAGTTGTGCCACATGACTTCACCAAATTGTAGAAATTTTAATAAATTTTTAGATTTTAAGAATAGATATATACATATTTTTTGGATAAACATGACAAATCAAGTAATGAAAGAAAGTAGTATTTCATTTACAACTATAACAGTTGTGTTTATCTAAAATGTTATCAACAAAGCTTAAAATCAATAGAATAGAATTACCTAAGGATAGAATTTAAATAAAAAAGAGAGATAAAAAGAGCGTAAAAGGAAAAAAAAAATAAATAAATAAAAAGAAGAACAAATTTTCATTTTTTTTCCTACTCACCAAATTGCAGAAATTTTAATAGATTTTTGAAAAATAAATATAATTTTTTTATTTTCTTATCTTTTTCTCATGTAATTTCTAAGTTGATAAAAATTTTAATTTGAAATTACTTTTTTAGATAAATTTTGATAGACACAAAAATTCAATAATTTAATATCAACTTAACTTCTTCTCATCCATTAACAAAAAAAAAAATATTCTTAAGCTTCACGCTTTCATAAATTTTTATAGATATATATTTTTTTTGTTCTTATCTTCTTAAATTGTAGGATTTTTTTAAAAGATTTTTAAAATATAGATATATATTTTTTGTTCTTATCGGCTTCTCCTATAATTTTTTTTTTTTAAATTCAGCTTCACACTTTCATAAGTTCTTACTTCACGTAAAAAAATTGATGAGTTTTGTTTAGATTTTAAAAATTGCAATATTTTTGATAAAATAGAATTTTAGTTATTATTATCACCTTAAACTCTAATACTTAATCAATTTTTAGGATCTACACAAAATCTTAATCAATCATTGTATGTTTATCAATTTTATTTAAATCGTAATTTTGTACTTTAATGCATTAGAAAAAACATTTGTCCTTATTAGTACTTTGCTTCTTTATACTAATATGATATTTTATACATATTTATCCAATAAAAAATCATATTATATATAATAAAAGTTCGGCTTAGATGTCGTAGTTGCACTGAGTGACTTTACCAAATTGCAGAAATTTTAATAAAGTTTTGGATTTTAAGAATAGATATATACATTTTTTTTTGGATAAATATGACAAATCAAGTAATGAAAGAAAGTAGTATTTCATTTACAACTATAACAGTTGTTTCTATCTAAAATGTTATCAACAAAGCCTAAAATCAATAGAATAGAATTACCTAAGGATAGAATTTAAATAAAAAAGAGAGATAAAAAGGGCGTAAAAGAAAAAAAAAATTGCATTTTTTTTCCTACTCACCAAATTGCAAAAATTTAAATAGATTTTTGAAAAATAAATATAATTTTTTTTATGTTCTTATCTTTTTCTCATATAATTTCTATGTTGATAAAAATTTTAATTTGAAATTACTTCTTTAGATGAAGTTTGATAGACACAAAAACTCAATAATTTAATATCAACTTAACTTCTTCTCATCCATTAAGGGGGAAAAAAAATTCTTAAGCTTCACACATTCATAAATTTTTATAGATATATATATTTTTTGTTCTTATCTTCTTCTCCTATAATTTTCTTTTAAAAAAAAAAAAAAAATCAGCTTCACACTTTCATAAATTCTTACTACACGTAAAAAAATTGAAGAGTTTTGTTTAGATTTTAAAAATTGCAATATTTTTGATAAAATAGAATTTTAGTTATTATTATCAACTTAAACTCTAATACTTAATCAATTTTTAGGATGTACACAAAATCTTAATCAATCATTGAATGTTTTTCAATTTTATTTTAATCATAATTTTGTACTTTAATGCGTTAAAAAAAACGTCTGTCCTTATTAATACCTCGTTTCTTTATACTAATATGAAATTCTATCCATATTTATCCAATAATAAATGATAGAAGGAGAATTAGTTTAAGTATAAATCATCTAAATTCAAACTTTATCGGATTAAAAAGTTACCTCCTTATCAAAAGCAAAGATTTAAAATCTTATCTCACTCTAAAATACAATACAGGTATTATTTTGCTTAGCCGTGTTTGTCTCTTTACTTCTTCTTCTTTTTTTTCTTTTTTTTTTGGGCCTGGCTGCATGTAAATAGTGTTACCTCTAACAATGTTGGTGCAGAAATGCTTTTCATGAGTACTTATTTTTGATGTTGGAGCTTTCATAATAGAAAAGTGCTACATTTCTCCTCTCTGCGCTACCCTACAACCTTATAGGTAAGTTTTTTTTCTTTCATCAAATTGAATAGATTTTGTGTATTTGTTGCCTTTTTATTATATATAATATGATTTTTATCAACAAGTTTTATAAATAGACTGAACTTCTATGTTGGATCACACTTTTTAGTGTTTTTTTTAGAAGTCAATATAGCAAGCAATATATTTGTATTTTTCAAATTTCTTCTTACATGATTATTTGTTATTGACATCAATATTTTATAATGGATTTAATTTGTTATGGCTTTTGTTTGGTGTTTTGTTCCATGTAATCTATATTCTTTAATTAAAAGCAAAATTTGCTATCAAACATGAAATTGGATATGAGAGAATCCATCCTCCAAATTTCTTTGTAAGTCTATCTTTACTTAACTCCATTTTTTTAAAAGCTTTTTTTCATTAATGAATTGAGGTTTTGGCTTAATTTTGTTTTCAACCGTTTCAATTATTGAATTCATTATTTTTTATGATAAAAGAAAATAATATATGTGCTCTTAAAGGCTAAAACACAATACAATTACAAATATTACTTTAAGTTAGGGTGTTATATTTATTTATTAGTACGTTAGAATGTTACATTAAGTTAGAGTATTATATTTTTATTTATTATTAATTTAGAATGTTACATATGGATACATATGCTGGTTTAGGGTTGATATAACTTATAAGCATCTGAACGAAATCAACACTAAAACAAATTATTTAAATATCAATAAATTTAATTATATTATCAAAATATTTTTTATTAAGCCGTGCATCGCACGGGCATAATACTAGTATATATATATATATATTTATCACTTTTAAGCATTATAACGCTAAACCAAAAAAAAAAAAAAAAAAAAAAGAAGAAACAAAAGAGCATCTAGTATATGTATTTACACAGACAAAGTCCTGTGTAAATATTAAATTCGATAATTATGATAATTATTAATAATTAGGGTAAAACTAAGCTGTTAAGCATAATACCTTAGGTGCAGTACATGAGGTTTTTCAATTAGCTCAATTAGTAAAATTTCTGATGGCTGAATAAGAGATCTAGAATTCAATCCTCGCTTATATCAAATTTGATAATTATTAATAATTAGGGTAAAACTAAGATGTTAAGCATAGTACCTTAGGTGCAATACATGGGGTTTTTCGGTTAGCTCAATTAGTAAAGTCTCTAATTAATGGTTGAATAAGAAATCTAGAGTTCAATCCTCGCTTATATCAAAAATCAATTAGTGTCTTGGTTTGATAATAAAGATTTATTATCAGGAGTGAACGCTATAGGTCAAAACTCTCTAAGAAAAAATCCAATTTAATTCAAACACTTTGTTGCATTAACCAATAAGACACAAATAATATTATCTTCTAAAAAAAAAAAAGAAACCTAATGCATTGCACGCCTAAGGTGTTATACCTAACTTTTACCGTAATAATTAATAAATATATATAATAATATATAATTAGTATAACAAGATAATTAATACATGATAACATATGTATTTATCTCATTAAAACATAACAATTAATTAATTAGTAATACTTGTCCCACCCTTCCAACTACCATGGTTTTTTAGTAGATTTTGTGGTGTATTTTTGTGTTAAAACTTTGTTCACTCTCCCTTGTGTGAAAAAAAAAAAAAAAAAGTAATTCTATAATCACAAACTATTTTACAATATTTTTACAAAATATTAAAGTGACCAACCTCTTATTGGTTTTCATCTAGGTTTGCCATTAATATCACTTTTTCATTTACCAATAATTACTCACCACATCAGTAGTTTGTAAAAAATTTTGTAAAATAGTTTGTATCCTTAGCGTTATTGAAAAAAGTAGTAATTAATGCATAGTTATATATATTTATTGGGAATAATAATTCATATTGATTAGAGAGGATCATATTCCAACCGATTACACCTTGAAAGTTTTCCACAATTATTTCATAGGTGAGATCAAAGTATTATAAGTGCATATCCTACACTCATAAGTATCTCCATTATAATGGTAAAGTCAAAGTAAGGAAGTAATAACTCAAGCCATCCTCTCCTACCATTTTTGTTTATGGCACATAATTACTCCAAACATGTTAGGTATTGCACCTGATGCAATAATATTGGGTGGTTGAAATTTAGAGTTGAAAAAAACAATTTTCAATCCCACCATCAAATAAAATAAAGTAAAAAATAGTTAAAAAGTGGTTGTGGTAAAAAAATTTGTGAGGGAAGAGAGGGATAATTGCATGGTGCTATTGCAATTATCATGTGACTTATTTAAATATTACAATATATAGTCTTGTTTTAAAATATATAGCTCCAAAGATATATAATGCCAAATTTTTTCCATTTAAACCTAAATTGTGAAGGGATTATCTTATTTCTAGTACTTTTTTTAACTAAAATCTTCTTTTGTTTTAATGAAAAATTGCCACATCATCAACTAACTAAATAAAATGTGAAAATTAAAAACTACTACTATTTGTCATTGTATATTTAAAACAACAAGAGATGTACAATTAAAAAAGTATTGGAGATAAACAAAACCTAATACTAAAACACTCTTCATATATATACACATAGACAAAGTCCTGCTTTCCTCGTACAACCCAACTGTCTATCTCTCAAAACCTTTGCAATTCTCTTTCTATTTGTTTGTTACCAATGGCAGAGCCTTCAACCAAAGTCACACCCCCCTTGAAAGACGAGCTACACATAGTGATCCCCACTATCAGGACTCTAGATTTCTTAGAGAATTGGAGGCCTTTCTTCGAGCAGTACCATCTAATCATAGTGCAAGATGGTGACCCATCAAAGACCATAGAGGTCCCAGAAGGCTTCAACTATGAGCTATACAATCGTAACGATATTAATCAGATTCTGGGTCCAAGGGCTTCTTGCATTTCTTACAAGGACTCAGCTTGTCGTTCATTTGCCTTCCTTATCTCCAAGAAAGAAGTATATTTTCACTATTGATGATCACTACAAAAATCTGGGTCTATAGCCGCATTTAGAAAACGCGGCTATAGACCCTAAAAACGCGGCTATAGGATATAGCCGCGTTTCTTATAGCCGCACTTACAAATGCAGCTTAAGGATCGCAGCAACAGACCTATGGCCGCGTTTTTGAAAAACGCGGCTATAGGTCACACCTATAGCCGCATTTTTGAAAAACACGGCTACAGGTTAGACCTGAAGCTGCATTTACAAGTTGATAGGATAAATTAGGGCCTATAGCTGCGTTTTTAAAAACGCGGCTATAGCCCGCTTTGAGCTGCGTTTAAAACGCAGCTATAGGTTTTCCTAAAAACAAAAAAAAAAAAAAAAATTTCTGGGTTTTTTTTTCCCAGAAACTTCAAAATTCAAATTAAAAAAAAATCAAAATTAATCACAAATCAAAAAAATTCAAAATAAAACACAAAAAATTCAAAATCCAACACAACACATTCACAATACAAACACACTCAAAAAATTTAAAATCAAACGCAACATATTCACAATACAAACAAACCCAAAAAATTCAAAATCAAACACAAACCCAGAAATTCAAAATCAAACACGCCCCTACATATAAGAACACAAACCCATTTTCTTACTAGCACAAATCAGAGCACAGATCAACAACACAATATCAGCAATCAAGTACAGATCCACAACATAATCACAATTTCAGCAACACAATAGCACAAATTCAAGCATAGATCCACAATAACATCTCCTCTATTTTCTTACTAACTAAACATTAAATAACCAAAAAAAAAAAACTAGAAGTATTGACAAATCAGTGTGCCTGAGATGAAGAAAAAAAAGAAAGAAAAAAAAAAAAAGCAGCAGCTCAAAAGAAACGAAGGAAAAAAAAAAAAAAAAACATTACCCAGTGAAGAAGGAAGGAAAAAAAGAAAAAGAAAAAAGAGAGTTATCTTGATGTGAAGTGGGAAGAAAGAAAAAGGATAAAAAAAAAAAAAAAAAAAAAAAAAAAGAGTTGCCCAGATGTGAGGGAGGAAGAAACAAAAAAAAAAAAAAAAAAAAAGAGGGAAAGAAAGAACTTACGGAGGAATGAAGAGAGAAAGAAAATAAGTGAAGAATGAAAAGAGAAGTAAAGAAAGAAGGAGAAATAAGAAGAGGAGGGAGTGGGGTAGGTGGGGATGCAGGTGGGAAAGGGGGGGCACGTGGGAAGTTTTTTTTTTTTTTTTTTTTTTTTTTTTTCTGTTGTTACCCTATAGCCGCGTTTTCCAAAAACGCGGCTATAGGTAACGACACAACAGGTTTCCTAACTACATTTGAACCTATGAAATATTTATTTCTCTAGAACTATAGCCGCATTTTCTGAAAACGCGGCTATAGGTAACGTCACTAAAGGGTCAGTAAGCCGCGTTTTTTTATAAAACGCAGCTTTAAGTAATTCGACTGGACTTGTAGCTGCGTTTTTCAAAAAGCTATAGCCGCGTTTTTTAGAAAACGCAGCTATAGGCTCAAAGTCTAGCTTAGAGCCACGTTTTTCACTCTTTCTCTCCTTGTTTCTCTTATGGTGGCTGAGAAAAGTGTTTAAATGTATGCTTTGATATAAGTAAGAGAAAGTGGTTTGTTAAACTGGCTTTTGTGTGATGGTGTTTTTGGTAGCAAAATTGAGATATATGAGCATATAATATTCACTAGAAATCATGAACTTGGGCAAACGTATAGATTCTGAAAAATTAGAATATGGCGAGGCGGTGATAGATTATTAGATTATCAATATGTATTATTAGATATTTTTATTTTTTATATATTATTTTTCTTTGTCTAATTTTTTTTTATATATTGTTAAGCATTTATTTTTCATATATTGTTAACATATATCAATTTAAGAGTACTAATGGATAATAAAGTGAATTTATGACTATTAAATGATGTTTAGAATACAATTAATTTTATAAAAAAAGTTTCTAACCCGTCAAATACTAACAAGACCATCATCATTTATTAATAACTAAATCTTAACATTTTTTAACAATTAAAAAAAATATTAAACAAAGAATTGAAGTTAAAGTTAGTAAAATAATTTTTGAAAAAAACAAATTATTATTTTTTGGCCAAAAATGTTGGGGACATGCACGCAACCACTTTCAAGGTGAATTTGTGCCAGACAAGGACACACAAGGCATATTCGTGTCTGACATAGACACACAATCGAGGTTGGTTTTAAGTTGGGTATAAAGTTATTTTTAGATAATTACATTATGGAGCTAACCTACAGCTTGAACTCTTTTCCTTCAGACCTCTAAAAACTTTGTACATGAGGAAGTGTCAATTAGGGGCTGTTTGGTTTTTTTTTTTTTTTTTAATAACTCATCACTCCTTGCTCAATTTTCGTCACTCATCACTCATCACCTAAAATACTCCAATTCCCTAAACCCCACACGTTTGGCACCCATCACTTAATTATGTTTTCAACCAAAAAACTAAAAAAACTGGGACCCACACACTGACCCAATGTCATAAAACTTTTCTCTTTTTTTTTTTTTTTTTTTTTTTTTTCCCCCTTGACTCTCATCTTTCTTTGCTTCTCCCCTTCGTTTTTCTCTGCTTTCCTCTTCATTTTTCCCCTGTTTTTCTCTACTTTTCTCTTCATCCATGTTAACACATATTTTAATCAAGCACACCATGATCCTTATTTTTATGCTTTTTCTAGATCAAAGACCTAAAATCCCAACTGTCATAACAACCACCGCCGCTACAACCCATGTCAAAAGTTGTGGCTGGTGGGTCCCTCAATATGCGTGTATTTACAAGATTGTCATCATAACTCTTTTTCCATAACTTGAAAACACCTAAAATATGTTTTCAGTTTCTATAACTCATCACTCAAAAATCAGATAATTGAGTGATAGAAACAAAACTTGAAAACAAATCCAAACAAGCTTTCTCTCTGTGGGTCCCACAATTTTTGAGTTATGAGTGATGGAAACTGTTGTGAAATTTTAAAATACTCGCAAGTGTACGAACCGTACCAAAGTATAGTTTGACAAGAACGAGGTCAAACCCACAGGGACCTGAATGAACGTAGGAAAATTAATAAAATCTTAACCAAATTAATCCTAATCTAGTTTAATAAAAATTGGTTGTTTGCAATTAAATAAGCTAAACAAATAATTAAACTAAGCAAAGAGTTAAACTAAGCAAAATGTATAAAGCAATAAGAAGATGTAAACAATCAAGAGAAATGAATTAAGGTTTTGGAATCCGCCTTATAAGTCATATCAACATATATTTATGATCATTAATTTTTTCCAACCACAACATGATAATCTAGAAATCAATCTTGCTATCATGGAAAATATTCTCATTAAAATCCTTATTTTAAAAATCAAAAGCATGTTCTTCTTTGCATCTTAAGTATAAAACCAAATCATCAATTGTATCCGTAGCCAAACAAATCGCAAGATATATCAAATTCTAAAAATCAAATCATAAATTGTATCAATTGACAGACAAATCACAAACGATATCCAATTTTATAATCAAGAATTAATAAACCAAGCATTCAATTAATTAAGACAAATCCTAAATCATGAGAAAAACATGATTGAACTCATATCTAGAATCTCATCTTCGTCAATTGATATGAAGCAAGAACAATTTAAATCATTAAATAAAAACTATTGTGGGAAAAATCAAATCACATAAATATTACTAATAATCCTTAATAAGGTTTCATCCTCAAACCTAATTATAAATTTAGCTACTCATGGTAATTGAAAGAAAACATAAGAATAAAATACTAAACATTAAACTAGAAAAATAATTAAAACTAACTATTATGGGAGAAAACCAAAGAAGTAGCTGCACTCTTTATACATTCAGCCCTCAGCCCTAGCACTAGCCTTTGCCCCCTCTAAATTTTGCCCTAAAGAGCCTTTAAATAGGTCAAGAAATCCTATTACAAGTTGAATTCCCGTTTGAAGAAAATCCCAGATTTTTAGGCTTTACTTAACCGACTATTTTGGCCCATTTAGCGTTAGAATTCAGACTTTGGTAAACTAAAAAGTTGTAGCCTTTTAAGATATCTTTGCAGCCCAACTTGAATCATCTCAATTGGACATCTAAGCCGAAAGTTAGTCTAAAAATACTAACTGATGTGTAGGATGGAATCCTAATCCGAATTGGACTTAGATTTGGTGCAAATTTCCTTTGATTCCTTGCTCCAATTGGGCTTAAAATTGGGTTGGTCTTCTCTTGAATTAATTCTTGGCTGGATGTAATTTGGCTTGATTCAATTCGCTTAGCCCCACTTTGCATGTAAATCCCTTTGTTACTTGCAACACAAAGATATTATATAATCAGTCACAAAGTAATATAAAAGTAAAGCTAAATATATATATATATATATATATATGTGAGTACTTTATTGTATATATTTCATGCATATTAGAAACACAAAAACCAAATGTCCCTTAAGCACTTTGTACTTGGTACTTTTTTTTATTAAAAAAAACAAATTGCTTGTTCATGGTATTTTGTTTGGTATGTGATATAAAAATTATGCTTTTTCTTTGCGGTTTATTTTATGGTTAATTTAGTATTTAGCTCTAAATATCCTCACATTGGATTTATTCTAACACAAAATTGAGGATACTATAAAGATGTAGCCCTAAAAGTTTTTATCTCATAGATGTAATCCGCCAGGCCGAATAAACCTTTGTGATCGATCTCTCTCTTCTCTCTTGCTTCCACTTCTCTACATCAATCTCCACAATTTAACCTTTAGATTTTAACATGAATAAAGGAATTTTAAGTGAAGATTTCGATTTCAATCTTTAGTTTAAATGACTTGAATAGTTATAAGATGACAATAGAATTTTTCATAGTATTGAAATTTATAAAGGGATTTGTTCCTTGTTAATGTGGATTTGAAATGACTAGGTGTAAGATGTCACTTAAAATCCATAATATCACAAGATTCACAACTGCTTTTCTTCTAGCAAAATTTTGAAAGCTTTTAATTATAAATTGCAGTTTATAGTAGCAATATTCTTCATATATATATATATATATATATATTAAATCTTCAAATCCAAACACAATATTAACTTGCATTGCTGTAGTTTTTGGCATTGTCATGTCTGCAATTTGCCTTAAATAATGGCTTCTTGTTCTTAGTCCTCTACTCATATGCAATTGAGTAGAATTCCAGTATTTGAATTTTTTTTTTTTTGGGAAATAATGGTTCTACTTAATGGCACTAGTGCATATTGAAAATGCTTTCATGAGATTTTCAGCATTCTTTATGCTTCTGAAAAATCTCTCAAATGGTATATCAAACTTAGATCTCCATTATTCTAGTTCCTTTTTTTTATGTGCTTAAAAAATGTACCTAGAATTTCAACATTCTTCCTTTTTTTTCCCCTTAATTTGAATCGGTGTAGTTTGCTAATAAGGTGTAGAGTGGATTGGCAATCCTCCAAGTTACATGATCCGTCATTGATTTACAAATTTATGAGAACCTTAAATCTACTTTTGATATGCTTCTAGGATGGAGATGGTCCTATAGCCATTAATCAGGTCTCAACTACTTGATAATGAGCAAGATCTTTACAACATGCCCCTTTCATGCTTAAGAAACCTTGTATTATTTTCATCAAGAATTACATCTGGTTCTTTGCTTTATCCAAAGTTGTTGTTAGATTTCACAATTTATATGCAGGTTGCCAAAGACCCATCTGGGAAAGACATCAACGCGCTTCAATAGCACATAGAGAACCTCCTAACTCCATCCACTCCACTTTTCTTCAACACTCTTTACGATCCATACATATAGGGTGCTGACTTCGTCCGTGGATACCCTTTTAGTCTTCGCGAGGGTGTCCCTACTGCTGTTTCTCATGGCCTCTGGCTCAACATCCCTGCCTAAGGTGCTCCTACCCAGCTTGTTAAGCCAAGGGAGAGAAATACCAGGCATATGTATACATCTGTCTAAACGCTTCATTTGTTTTGTTGTAAAATGTTTTCAATGAACATATGCTCGTTTAGCACAGGCCAAATGTATGTATGCCTTGACCAGTTTTCTCCCTACGTATGTTGACGCTATGTTGACAATACCCAAGGGAACCCTGTACCCCATGTGTGGTATGAATCTGGCGTTCAATCGTGAATTGATTGGACCTGCAATGTACTTTGGACTCTGGTGGTGGTCAGCCAATTCAAAGATATGATGATATGTGGGCTGGCTGGTGCTCCAAGGTACTCTTTTTAGTCGTTATTCATATTATTCTCCCACCTTTTTTCTGTTCATTATTTGCCATGGTTTTGTTTGAAAATCTAGTAATTTTAGGGTGATTATTTCATCAAAATTCTTGCAATTGAAGAGTTTTAAACTTTAAAAAACAAAATTATCTAGAAATAAGGATTTGATAGTAGGTTTTGATCATGACAAAGTCTTCCATTGAAGTTATTTCTTCAATCTAGTATGAAATCTGTGTTCATCATAATTTTGTTAGCATTGAAACTACACTAGTCTCTTTCTGGGTAACATACATAACCTTGTTTAGATATCAAGTAGTACTGTGATATACACTTTATTATTTTTTAGTGATAATTCCTACATTTCATCTTAACAAGAAAAATTCTCATAATTAAGTCTGTCTTCATTACGGTGTAAATTATTGTCCTAGGCTTGTAAATTATTACTAGGTTTATAGGATGAATATATCGCCTAGCTCAATCTAATTGTCTTTTCAATATATTGTTCAAAATCAAATGTGTCTACCTTAGGCTTACTTCTTCACTAATATACTCATCATATTGATGCACTTATAGCTTGTATGTGACCATTTGGGGTTGGGAGTCAAGACTGGTCTCCCTTACTTATGGCACAGCAAAGCCAGCAATCCATTTTCTAACCTCAAAAAGGAGTACCATGGTCTCTTCTGGCAAGAAGAGCTGATCCCATTCTTCCAATCTGTCGTTCTTTCTAAGGAATCCACAACTCCTCAAAAATGCTACATTGAACTCTCCAAGCTGGTCAAGGATAAGCTTAGCAAGCTCAATCCGTTCTTTAACATGCTAGCAAATGCCATGGTGACTTGGATTGAAGTTTGGGAGGAGTTTAACCCCTCTGGAGAAAACTCAACAGCTAACCCATAATCTTGCAAAGTGGAGAACTATTTATTAAAATTGCAAGTTGCTTAATTGCTATAGTACAGGTTGTGGTAAAGTTGATTGAAAATAAGACCTAATAATAGCTTGGTTTTTTTTGTTTCTTTTTCTATTGAATATGTCTTTCTTTTTTTCGTTGTAGTTTGAGATGCTTTTGTAAGTAGATTTGTTTCAATCGTTAACTATTAACAATCAAACTACAGCAACCAATTTCAAGAAGACAAAAATTTTCAAGAGTAAAAGTTCCTTAAGTTATTCAAATGAGTAAAGAATGGTTCCATGGAGGATATTTGCCCCAGCTCATGGTGGGAATTCAGTTTCGTCGATGCTCAAACCACTGAGTCCAAAGTGTTCTGCACCATTCTATAACAACAAAAGGCAAATCATCATCACAAAATGACATATGTGCCCAACTTAAGCAACAAACCTTAAAATTTAGTCTTATAGAAATCTTGATTTCTTAATTATATATATTGATAAGCGGATTATGGAGGAGGAAATGTGGGTTCAAACATCGGCATTATTATGAAATATATTTATAGTTATTTTACACAAATATGTCAATGTGAGTTGATAAGAACAGAGGAATGGAATGGGATTATCTAGCTGGTTTCGAGGTCAGCTGGTCCTCCAGAAGAAGAGAGATGGGACAGAGAAGAATTAGGTAGAAACTAAAAAGAAACTGAATTAAAGGAATGCTTATTTCATGCCTCAGTACAGTCCAGCTATCTTGGTCTTATACCCTTCCCGCCCACTAACTAACTTTGAAATGATGTAACTAACTAATGCCAGCTATACTATTAACCAATACAATCAGTTATTACAATCAATCAACACTACAATCAATTGCACTTGATATAATCCTAACAATACCCTCCCCTTCAAAACACCTTGCTCACAAGGTGTGGAAACTGTTGTTGCAGCAAGTATAGGCTCTCCCAGGTAGCATCTTCCACTCGCTCACCTTGCCACTGAACTAAAACCTGAGTAACAGACCTGTTCCGTAGATGATGAGACCTCTCTTGCAACACAGCAATAGGCTCTAGCTTGAGAATGCCCTCAGAATCCACAGGTGGTAAAGAAGGCAAAGGCACCACATGTTGACCCAACCTTTGCTTTAAACAAGAAACATGAAATATGGGATGAAGTCTGGATTCAGGTGGCAAGTCCAATTTATAAGAGACAGTACCAACCCTCTGCAATATCTGGAAAGGACCATAGAATCTAGGTGATAGTTTTCCCAAACGTTTCTGTCTCAAGGACATTTGTTTGTAAGGGTGCAGCTTAAGATAGACCCAATCTCCAACTTCAAATTCTCTCACAGTCCCGTGCTTATCAGTAGTAACCTTCATTCGCACCTGAGCAGCCACTAAATTTTGCTTCAACAATACAATCAGTTGCTGTCTACTTCTTAAATGCTCCTCTACACTCCCCACTTTTATAGTGCCAGGAATGTAATCCAAGAGTCTTGGTGGAGGAAAACCATACAATGCCTCAAAAGGTGTCATCTTAAGGGAGACATGAAAATTGGTATTGAACCAAAATTCAGCCAAGGGTAACCACTCCACCCAAGAATGAGGTTTGTCTGCAGCAAAGGCTCTTAAGTAATGCTCCAAACTCTTGTTGACTACCTCTGTTTGGCCATCTGTTTGAGGGTGATAAGCAGTAGACATAGCAAGTTTAACCCCTTGAAGCCTCATCAACTCTTGCCAAAAGTGTGAAGTAAAAATTGGATCTCTGTCACTGACAATAGTGGCAGGTAAACCATGCAATTTAAAAACATATTGCATATAAAGTTGGGCTACTTTGGCTGCAGTGTAAGGGTGTGACAAGGGTACAAAGTGAACAAACTTAGTGAACCTATCTACCACTACTAACACCACATCCTTGAACTAAGATTTAGGGAGCCCTTCAACAAAATCCATACTAACATCCATCCAAGGTTTCTCAGGTATTGGCAAGGGTTGCAGAAGACCAGCTGGATTACAAGTCTCATATTTCAACCTCTGACAAATATCACACTCTCTCACCAACTTCTTAACATCATTCCTCAAACCAGGCCAATGGAAGTCCCTTTTCACTCTATGCAAGGTCTTAAGAAAACCTGAGTGACCCCCCAATGGACTGTCATGGACCTGATGCAAGATAGCAGTCTTCAAAGCATCACAAGTGCCTAAGTAAACCTTCCCTTTGTACAACAACAACCCATTCTGCAGAGAGTAGCCTTTAGGAACAACTTGTCCTGAACCCAAGGCCTGTATAATGCCCTGCACTTGCTGATCCATGGCATAGCTTGCCTTAAGATCACTAAGCCAAGTTGGAGAAGGAAATGAGATCATACACACCATACCTTCTTGAGAGTCTAATTCAGTGCCAAGAGTAAGATGATCAGAACCAACCTCAACGAAAGGTCCAGCAGTAATCAATTCATCACCAGGATCAACCTTTCTGGACAATGCATCAGCCACAAGGTTATCTTTACCCTTTTTATATTGTACCACAAAAGCATATCCTAATAACTTGGCAAACCACTTCTGTTGAATAGGAGTACCAATTTTCTGCTCTAAAATGTACTTAAGGCTTTGTTAATCAGTTCTCACAATAAAAGGTCTACTAATCAAGTAAGATCTCCACCTCTTGACAGCAACCACTAGAGCTAATAACTCTTTTTCATAGGTAGACAAGTCCAAATTTCGACCCTTGAGGGCTTGGCTATGGAAGGCAATAGGCCTACCTTGTTGCATCAACACTGCTCCCAATCCCTTACCTGAAGCATCACATTCAATGAAAAATGGCATATCAAAATTTGGAAGGGCTAGCACAGGTGGTTGAACCATGGCAGCCTTTAACTTCTGGAAAGCTTCATTAGCTTCTTCAGTCCAAGAAAATGCATCCTTCTTTAACAGGGCAGTTAGAGGAGCAGCAATCTGACCATAGCCTTTAACAAATTTTCTATAGTATCCTGTGAGCCCCAAAAACCCTCTTAAAGACTTGAGATCAGTAGGAGTAGACCACTGTTGCATGGCTGCTGTCTTCTTAGGATCAGTATGAACCCCTGCACTAGTGATGACATGCCCTAGGTATTCCACTTCCTTATAAGCAAATTTGCACTTGGACTTCTTAGCATAGAGTTTATGTAAAGCTAACACTTCTAAGACAGATCTCAAATGGTCCACATGCTTAGATAAGGAAGTGCTATATACCAAAATATCATCAAAAAAAACTAAAACAAATTTTCTGAGGTAAGTCTTAAAAACCTGGTTCATCAAGGATTGAAAGGTTGAGGGAGCATTGGTTAAACCAAATGGCATCACTAAAAACTCATAATGCCCTTCATGTGTTCTGAATGCTGTTTTAGGCACATCCTTCTCCTTCATTCTGATTTGATGGTATCCGGATCTCAGATCAAGCTTGGAAAAAACAGTTGCTCCATTCAACTCATCTAACAGCTCATCAATGACTGGAATTAGGAACTTATCCTTGATAGTAATGTTGTTCAATGCCCTATAGTCAATGCACATCCTCCAAGACCCATCTGCTTTTCTCATTAGCAAAACAGGAGAAGCAAAAGGACTAGTGCTATTTCTGATTGACCCAGCAGTCAACAACTCCCTCACAATGCTTTCAATTTCATTTTTTTGATAGAAGGGATATCTATAAGGTCTCTGGCATACTGGTTGAGAGCCTTCCATGAGGGTAATCTAGTGCTCATGACCTCTCATAGGTGGTAAACCTGTAGGAGTCTCAAACACCTGTCCAAACTCCTGCAACAACAACTCCACTTCTGCAGGTATACTTTCCTCCAACAAACCCTCAGCTGCAGAGTAAATATGAAGCAGCAATCCCTTCCTTACTGATCCCTTAAGTAACTGATAACAATCTATGAAAGAAGTGCCTGAAGAGGGACTTAATCCTTGTAGCAAGACTTGTTGATCCTTGTAAGGGAACTTCATAGTTAACAACTGGAAGTTTCATTGTATTATACCCAAGGTACTCAGCCATTAAGTGCCCAACACAGCATCACACCCTCCTAAGGCTAGCACATGAAATGGAACACAAAATTCCACTCCTTGTATATACACTGGTACACTACTACAAAAGCCTTGAGTTCTTACCATAGTGCCATTAGCCACTTTAACTTCTAAGATTCTTGAGGTATCAATCCTTAATTGCAAATTAGAGACCATTAATGCATCCACAAAGTTATGAGTGCTACCTGTGTCCACCAATAACACCAGCCCACTGCCCTTAATCCTACCTCTAACCCTCATAGTACCCGGTGTGGGAGTCCCAGTTAAAGCATATATGGTGATCCCCACATCCTCTTCTTGTTCCATTAGTTTATTCCTACAGAACTCTTCATCTAATTCTGTAAATTGAACTTTAGATTGCACCTTCGATGTTATATCAATTCCTTCTAAAAGAAACAATTTAACACTTTTGCACTTATGCCCAGGCCCCCATTTTTCATCACAATTATAACACAACCCTTTCTTTCTCCTTTCATCCATTTGAGCAGGAGTAAGTCTCTTAACTGGTACTTTTGATTTATTGTCTAACAATGCATTAGTTTTAGGCAAACCAAGAATTGAAGTGTTAGCTGGTTCTTGATGATTCCTTGTGCTCTTCCTACTACTCCACACATATTCTTCTTGAATTTTGGCCAATCCAAAAGCTTCATTCAAGGACTGAGGGTTGAGCATTCTTACAGGTAACCTTATTTCATCCCTTAAACCACTCAAGAAGCAGCTAAGCTTGTGTAAGGGAGAAAGACCTTTGACTCAGTTAGAGACAGCTTCAAATTCTGCCTTATACACAGCCACTGTTGAAGTTTGCCTCATCCTGGTCAATACCTCCATAGGATCATCGTAGGCACTAGTTCCAAATCTCACATGCAATGCTGGTACCAAGGATTCCCAATCTGTGAACACTCTGGCCTCCTCTGCTTCCTGGAACCAAATCAATGCCTCCAAATCCATGTGAAATGAAGCTATCAGTAGCTTCTCTGTAATAGGAGTTTGATAGTACACAAAATACTGATTCGCCTTGTAAACCCAATTAGCTGGATCACTACCTGAAAATCGTGGAAAATCCAACCTCACAGACTTGGCAAACGACGAAGTTGAAGAACTTGGAATGGAATTTGGTTGCGCATTTCTCTGTGAAGGATCTTGATTCACATCTATTGAATTCAATTTTTGTAAAATTACATTGATATTCTGATTCATCTCATTCATTGTCCTGGTGTGAATGCTTTGAATCGTTTGCATTTCTTGGATGTCTCTGTTATGATGATCAAAAGAAGTACGAAGAGAAGCAATAGCTTCATTCACTGCACTCATGGCCGCAGGTCTGGTTTCAGTCATGGTAGCACAGGAACGAGGCTCTGATACCAATTGATAAGAACAGAGGAATGGAATGG
The DNA here is from genome assembly GCA_030445155.1 of Quercus variabilis. Lineage (NCBI taxonomy): Eukaryota > Viridiplantae > Streptophyta > Magnoliopsida > Fagales > Fagaceae > Quercus > Quercus variabilis. Next base: position 72,737,196 of record CP129447.1, read on the forward strand.
GATTATCTAGCTAGTTTCGAGGTCAGCTGGTCCTCCAGAAGAAGAGAGATGGGACAGAGAAGAATTAGGAAGAAACTGAAAAGAAACTGAATTAAAGGAATGCTTATTTCATGCCTTAGTACAGTCCAGCTATCTTGGTCTTATACCCTTCCCGCCCACTAACTAACTTTGAAATGATGTAACTAACTAATGCCAGCTGTACTATTAACCAATACAATTAGTTATTACAATCAATCAACACTACAATCAGTTGCACTTGATATAATCCTAGCAGAGTCCTAAGTAGTCATTTCAATTAACAAATACTCAAATAAGTGTTCTTCTCAAACACAACTTTTATCACAATTTTAATTTGATCAATTGTGAGTAGTTGTCTATCACTTTTACATAAATCAACCACTTCTTGAACCAAAACTTCTATAACAACTCTAATTTGACCAATTATGAGTGGTTGTTTATCACGTTTACATGAATCAACCACTGTTTATCTCCCACTCATAGGTTGCCATATCAAAATTGTAATAACTGTTGTAACATAAAAAGTAGGAATAAGACACACTAATCGCACACCCAATTCCACTAATTGCTAGCTTGTGCGACTATTGGTGGTAGACACTTTTTGTTATATGGACCCACCACATTTTTTCAATCACTTATAATTGCACAAATTAGCAAATTGTAAATTTGGGTGTGGAAATAATTGTATCCTTAGTATTGCTGGAAAAGTTAAGGCATAAAAGTTGGGTGAACGTCTTAGATATATACCAAACTTTCCATACGTTGCTTAATACCCTTCGAATATAATAATAGTTAACCTTAAGATTCATATTTTGATACAAGTCTACAAATATTCTTACGGTTCATGCAAATCTGTAATGGGCATGGGTTTCAACGGTTCAACCACCTAGGATTTTCATAACTCACTAGCCCCAAAAAAAATATAATCGTGGAGATATAATTTTGCTGCCCCGGGTACTGCTTTATTTTCACTTTAATGAATATGACAATTTTATTGAGATTAACAGAGTGATAGAAAAAATTATACATCTATATTTATAGAGAAATGCTAACGAATGCCCTTAGCCCTTAGGGTATTGGTTAATAATTTATTTAAAGAAAGTTTTTATGGGAAAAGAAAAATAAGCAATTAATGTTTTGACAGTTTTTTTTAATTTCCCATAAAAGTAGTGTCAAAACTTTCCTAAAATGGATTGTTAACCAATGCCCTAAGGGCACTCGTTAGCATGACCCATATTTTTATAGGGCATTGATTTAGGAGCTCTATTTAGAAACATTTTTGTTCAGAGAATAATAAAACAATAAATGTTGTTGACAGCTTTTTATGATCCATGAAAGTGCTCTTAAAACTTTCCTATTATAATTTATTAAAAATTATTCTAAGGACATCCGTTAACATGACCTATCTATCTATATATTACTAAAAGCTGAAGCATAGCATTTATTGTTGCTACGCGCCAGTTGAGCCACACAAGCGTCCACCTTATTATCATTTTCTTTCCAATTTTCTTATAATTTTTTTTAACATTTACTTTTTATTTTATTTTAATATTTACACTTTTTCCAACCTTTCTCCATCCTTATATTTTCATCTCCCCACTACCTTCTACATAACTATTATTCTTCTTCTTTCTCTTCATCTTCCTTTATTTTGTTTCTTCTTATTCACATTGTCTTACTATAAATTGGTAACTATCTATTCCATTCTATGCATGGTTTTCTCTCATAAAAAAGGTTCTCTCTCTCTCTCTCTCTCTCTCAATTTTTTTATGAATTTTTTATATTCTTCTATTTATGCCAAATTACTAATCTTTGGGAATCCTTTCTTATCTTTTTTTCTTCTTCTTTGTTTTCCTACACTAGAATCATTATGCTCATTTCTCACTTAATTTAATCGGGTAGTTTACAAGAATTCAAAAAAAGGTTCTCTCTCTCTTTCTATCTCAATTTTCGATGAATTTTTTATACATTCTTCTATTTATGCCAAATTACTAATCTTTGGGAATTATTATTATTTTTTCTCTACACTAGAATCATTATGCTCATTTTCTTACTTAATTTAATCGGGTAGTTTGTAGGAATTCAAGTAAAGCTAGACAATAAGGAATTTTACGGCATTGGAGAACGCCTAAATATATACCAGCCAAAAGTTGAAAGTCAGCAAATTAGTGGAGCTATGATTAAGCTTCAAACAGGATTGATGGTATTACCAATGTTCTTTAATTAGCATCCTTATTTCTATTTCTCTATATATGTTTCCTAGAATTAGTATTAGTCTCATTTTTATTTTCTCTATTATATTCTAGGTAAACCAAGAGTTCTTTAAGACTCCACATTGGTTAATGCCATTTAGATTTGTTTTTTAAATTGTTTTTTTTTTGCTCTTTAATTGTTAAATGTTACCCTTTTTTTGCTCTTTCTTATAACTCTAATTAATTTTGATGGTTCTTTTTTTTTTTTTTTGGTTAGTTAAGGTTGATGGTTCTTTCTTACAGAGAAAAGAAAAAATTGTAAACAATTGAATTCTATATAAACTTGTACCTAAAGGGGACAGGAGCCTTTGTTTATTTGATTAGAGACAATATATTAAAGGGGCATATCCTTTGGCCATTACATTGCGTTTCTTAGAGGTTAAAAGATAAAGCTTGTCATTATAGGAAAACATTTTGGGTGGGGATAATGGCGTCATTTTGTTTGCTCTAAGAGTAACAAAAGATCCTATTATAAAGGAAGCCCATAATCATATCACATGCTTATTACACAAACCATGAGCACAACCCATTATTCTCTCTCACCATGTTTCTACTACACTTGCATTTAGCAACCTAAGATTAGAATTTATTCCCAATAGAAGACTTGTAGAGTCATTCAGTTTTTATAAGAAACTAGCCGCAGGCTCACACGATGCATAGGAATATAAATATTATATAGTGAAGTGTAACATACAAAAAGTAACAATTACTTCAAGCATTGTCTTTTTTTTAAAAAAAAAAAAGAAAAAAAAAAAAGAAAGAAGATTTTTACAATTTTTTTTAAATCTTTTTATCTCTACAAATATATCATTTTAATATTTTTTGTGTATTTCATTAATAATTTTTAAGGTGAACCATATTCTTCTAACTTTGTTGTAATGTGTTACATTTGCTTAATATACAACTCATCTCTTAAGGAATAAGGAAATTATAATAATAATAAAAAATCATCACAAAATTATAGTGTTAACTTAACCAAAATTAAAATAAAACTAAAGAAATAAAAAAAATAGATTTTATAATAATTTATAAGTCAAAAAATTGGCAGGCATATTCAAATTTCTATTTCCAAAAACAATTAAGTATTAATCCAAACCAAAATTCAATCAAAATTATAAAAGGGAAAGAACAAAATCCTAAAACACATAATTTAAAAAAAAAAAAAAAAAAACCATCAATCTTAATTTGAGTTATAAGAAAGAACAAAAATCTTTTATGTGCAATTGTTCTCTTTATTGGTATTTATTGTTATATATTTTATTTTTACTTTTTTTTTCTTCTCATCTTATGTTGTTCAACATTTAAATTCAATCAAATCTTCTACACCATTAAATTATTTATATTTTCTCTCTTTTTTTCTTTTTTTTTTAATAATTAAATATGGAATATTTTATTTAAATAATAAAATTATCCTTAAAAAATTGTTTTTTATTTTTATTTTTACATTTACACTTTGTCCAAGCTTTTTCCTTACCTTTATCTTTTCATCTCCCCACTACCTTCTACCTTAATATCACTATTCATCTCCCCACATCTGCCATATCATTAAATTATTTATATTTTTCTCTCCTTTTTATTTAAAAAATTAAAAAATTATACTTAATTTCAATAAATAAAAGTGTCATCATAAAGGTAATACTAGGGACACACTCATTCTCAGACCCAATACATCAAAGAAAAAATATAATACAAAACAAATGCCAATTGGGAAACACTAAATTAAAAAAAGAATAATGAGGATATCAAACCAAATTTAATATAAATAAACTAATAGTTATGGATATACTAACTTAAGGGTAGCAAAATTAAATGAAAAAAAAAAAAAAAAAAAACTACAATGCATATTTGATGCAATAAAATCATCATCAAATTTTGGAAAATAGTAGGTTGCCTTTGGAGAGAGAGAGAGAGAGAGAGTGAGAGATGGTAAAGAAAAAAAAATCAAATGTCAATTAGTAACTATTAATTGGAAAACAAAGAGGTTGTAAGGAGAAGTCAAAATAAAAAATAAATATGACTAATATGAATAACATTAAAAACTTTACAGTGCAATAAAATCAACTGTTATATTCACTTAAAAGATTGAATCAATAATCAATAATTATACACAATCATAGCAATTAAACTCTAATTCATAACTAAAAGGAGATGTTCTCATGTAATAATAGAAATTACATAAGAAATAAAGTTAGAAAATTTTAAAATCCCTTTTTGGACATATCATTTAACTTTATATATATATATATATATATATATATATATATATATGTATGTATGTATGTGTATATATATATGTGTGTGTGTGTGTGTGTGTGATTTTCATACACAATTACATTTAAAAATCTAATAAACAATGTTACATCTCATTTAACACCTTTGTTATGAAAATCATTAGCCAGTAAATATATGATAATAGTAAAAAAAAACGTTATAAATGAAATTATGAAAAAAAAAAAAAAGTGATAAAACTAATTAACTACTATCATTATGAAGTAGTAGTTTATGATTTTACACATCTAAAAAAGTGGAATATATAGAGTTTACTTAAGGTATATGTAAAGATTCACATTAAAAAAAAGATATGTAAAGGTTAAAAAAAAGTATATTCTATAAATAAATAAAAAGGTATATGTAAGGCTTTTATTAACTTAAAAGAAAATGAAAAATCAATTATTAACAACAACAACAACAAGAATAATAATAATAATAATAATATAGGGGTAATTACATTCCTCTTCCTTGAGCTTTGAAGAAATGACACTCTACTCCAAACTTGAAAGGAAAAAATATTTTAACCCTTTACATTTGCTTAACCAAATTTTGTTAAATTAATATTAAAATATTGTGTACTAAATTGCCTGTGCTTAAGGTAGGTTCCAAAATTATCCTTAATTTTAAAATTAAATTCTCTTATTTTAAAATTTTAAATTAAGGTGTATTTCAAAATATTAAGTAATGTCTTTTGCTTCTTCTTCTTTTTCCCTTTTCTTTTCCCAATGAGTTATGGAGAGATTTGTCATTTCCAATCTTTTGGTATTTTATAAATTTGTATTTTAATTCTAAAGTTATGAGTAATGTCTTTACTAACCATGGTTAAACATTTATAAACATATTCTTAAATAAATTTAAAATACTTTGTTATTAATATAAACAAAATGGGAGAGTGTTATTACTTATTACCCCAAATATATTTAATAAGATCACCCTAAAAAAAAATTATCTCGCGCAATGCGCGAGTTTACGACTAGTTTATATAATATCTAAAAACTAAAGTGTAGCATTTATTGTTGTCACGCTCCAATTGAGTCACATCAGCATAGCATTTTAGTCCACTTGGATCCATTTCTGCCCATTTTTGTCCACTTTGCTCTGTTTCCACCACTCCACTTCGGTCTACTTCTGCCCACTTTGGTCCATACAGTCCACTTCGATGCATTTTAGTCAACTTTGGTCTATTTGTTCCATTTCAGTCCACTTAGGTCTATTTTGGTCCATGCGGTCCACTTTAGTGCATATCGATCCACTTCAGTCTATTAAGTCCATTTGCTCAAATTCGGTCCACTTTAGTTCATTTGGTCCACATTGGTGCATTTTGGTCCACTTTAGTCTTTTTAGTCCCTTTGGTTAACTTGGGTCCATACGATACACTTTGGTGCATTTTGGTCCACTTTGGTCTATTCGGTTCACTTGCTTCATTTGCTCCATTTCGGTCCATATGGTCCATTTTCAGTGCATTTCGGTCCTCTTCAATCTATTTGGTGCATTTGGTCAAATTCGGTCTACCTCGGTCCATTCGATCCACTTTGGTGCATTTCATTTCGTATCAGTCCATATGGTAAACTACAGTGCATTTCGGTCTACTTTGGTCTATTCATTCCATACAATCCACTATGGTGCATTCCAGTCTAATTGGTCCATTTGGTCAATTTTGGTCCACTTCAATCCATTAGGTCTATTTCAATCTATTTAGATGACGCTTTAGGAGAAAAGGTTTATGTAAAAAGAGGAGTTGCTTCATTGATAATTATGTCACATTCTCAGCGTAATGTTAGTAGATTCTTCATAAAATTACAAGTGTGTAGCTCAATCATAAATTGAATAAACTATAAATTAGCATTGTAGCTCAAAGTCTTAGCTATGTCAACGTGAGTCCAAAATAGTCATTTGAATTAACAAAGACTCAAAAAAGAGCTATTCTAGAACCATAACTTTTGCTACAACTCTGAGACACTGTTTATCACTTTTACATAGATCCGCCTCTTTTTATCCACCACTAACATTTCTATCAAATTTTCAAGATCCTTCATTCCAAAAGGATGGAGAATATATGTTTTCACTAGGGATATCAACTATGATCCGATTCCAGTCCTCAATCCAAAGCCTTTTACATTCAATCCTTGGAGATGGCTGGTTGGTTACTTAAGCCAAACATTTTTTAAAACTAAAAGCGTTTTCTATTTTTCATATCTATATTCGTAAAAAGTATTTATTCATGAAATCGAATACAGGATAAGAGCTTGGAGTCTCACAGCTATTGCTTCTAGCTTATTAATTTAGAGCTGGAGGCAGGCTGTGTCCTGGAAAGTATTTGGGCATGGTTAAAGTTTCTACATTCCTTCACTATTTTGTTACTAAATACAGGTTTGTTGCATTAGCACACTAATTTAATTCTGATACCTTAAACCTAATGCATTATTATTTTTCTTTGGAAAAAGTGAAACTTTTGCTAAAGAAATTGTCCTGGTTACAGATGGGAGGAAGTTGGAGAAGTAGAGATCATAAAATTTCCCAGAGTTGAAGTGCCAGATGGGCTGCACGTAAGGGTTTCAAAGCACTAACGTTTATACAGTAAGGATATATGACATATTAGAAGGAACATAAAGATGAACAGTTTATCCAAAAAATGTATGGAATAAGTTTTTCTTCCTTATGCATGGTACTAAATTCTAATGAGAATCAAAGATTTCCTTTGTTTTTCCTTTTTTGGGTTCAAAGCTATAAAATTTAGGCCATTTTGTATTATGTCTATTTTCTTTATGTAAATTAGAGAGGATCAAAATTAAAGTCCTACCTGTTACTAGACCGACTGGACTCTCTAATTGAAGCCATTGTCCCTTCCAATGTTATACACTTGCTCCATCTTTCTTTCTTTTTTCTCCCCCATTCTAGGTTCTCTCCCCTCTCCCCACACCCCCCCCCCCCACCCCCCCGCGCCAAAAAAAAAAAAAAGCAGTATTTGTTTTAGATGTCAAATTGATTAACTTTTCTAAACTTATTCTTTACTTTCTTTGAAAGATTGATAAATATTTTTAGTAGTTTTATTTGAATTTGATTTAATTAAAAAGTGGCTAAAGTCTTGTAACTTAATTGATACTTTCTAATCTTTTTAATGGAGATGTCCATTTCATGTAATCTATATATATCTAAAAGCTGAAGCGTAGCATTTATTGTTGTTGTGCTCAATTAAGTCACATCAGCGCCATGTCATAATTTATTTTCTTTCTTTCTTTTTTATTTTTTGTTTTACTGATTGCCATTTATTGAGTCTCTTTTTAAAATTCAAGTGTTACTTTATCTCCATATCTACCATGTGTCTCTCCATTAACCTAGATTCTTGAGATGTTGCTATTATATGGAATTCATATAGTCACCAATACTTCATCTCCAAATCTATCGTATGTCTCTCCATTAACCCAGATGCCGCTATTATATGGAATTCTTATAGTCACTGATAGATTGCAACCTCCTCACCGATCTCATTTTATTTTTCTATAAATTTTCAATTGTTCTCTGTTTACAAATTGATTGGTACGGCCTTCAATGCGATAGTTTCTTGAGTGTTTTTTTCGTTCTTTTGGTCATCTACCAAAACCCAATCAAATGAGTGCAAGAGATAGATAATGACTCTAGAGCTTGCAAACGAAACTAAAGCAAATGAGAGGTGAACATTGGTAGCCCAGGTCCAAAGGGTATAAACTGAAAATGAGTTCTGCTATTTGTATTATTCTTTCTTCTTCTTTTTTTTTTATTCCCATCTCATTATTGGGAAAAAAAAAAAACTTAGTTCAATTTTGAGATTTCATTATGAACAAGATTGAGTTTTCATGGTCTTAAAACTATTAAAATATATATTTTCTTTTTTTTTTTTTAAATTTATTTGAGTTGGGCATTTGATCAAGTTTGTTATAATTTTTTTTATGGTTGCCCTTCTCTAGACTGTAGGAATGTTACTCTCAATATGTTTGCTACAATGTATGATAATTAACTTCAATGTGATGTTTTTATTTTGGTCTTTATTTTATAGTAAGACTGTTATTCATTTTCATCAAAGAGAAATTGCTATTGTTCTCTTTTTCCTGTCGTCTTATATGTTGAACTAAATATCATTTTTATCTCTGTTTCGTTTGTCAATTGTCAATGATCAAGACTCGCAATCCCTAGAGGCTTTTTAATCTATTGACGGTCATACTAATCAATTGGTAACCATTTTTTTTTTTCTTAGAACCTTTTGAAGGAAAGAGGAATAAATTTGTTGCTTTTCTTGGGTGGTGCTTGATAATTTGCTTTTTATGGTTTAATACACATTAGCTATATTAGATTTTAATTTCCTTACACTAATAATTTGTTGTTTATTGTTTAATTTGACTATTTGGTGTCCTCGAAATTGTGGGAAAATGGAAGAGAAAAGAGAGTAGAGTTTGGGATGTAACAGTTTAATTTTTTTTTTTTTTTTTATCTTAATCTTTTAAAGGAAACTCTAATTCTTCAAAGTACATCAACTTAGGTAGATTGTTGTGTTGTGGCTAGAATTTTTGTGTTTGGGACCTTAGTTGGCATGTTTGGTTGACGAATAACTTTGGGGATTGTTTAGCTTATGAGAAATTTTTTGGTATTTTAGGAGTGAGGAAATTCAAAGAATTGAGTTATTTTTAAATTCCATTAGTACCTAGCTTTATGCTAATTGTTGTATGGATAGAAAAATTAATTGATTCTTCATTTTTGAATACCTATCTATAATACTGTGTACATGAACAATAATTGAGTTTTTAGTTTTAGATTTTGAATTATGCTATTTTTCAACAACTTGATTTTCTTTTTAGAATTTTTTCTTCTTGAATATCTAGAATACTATGTATATGAGTTTTAGACAAATCTTAACAATACTATTTCTTTTGGATTTTACTATTTCTTTCCTTATTAAACACAATATGATATAGCTGATGTGTTCCAATGAAGGCAGAAACAATTGCTATTTTTAGAGCATAGCAACTAATACAATCTAATAACTTCCTATAGCCATTTGAAATTCATAACCTAGAATGTTAATAGACATCTTCTCCAAGGTAAGAACAATTGGCCGAGTTAGCAAGTTTGCCACCAACTTTGGCCATGTTATGGCAATAGAAGTGACTCACTTACTTACAATTCGTATAAGTTCTATTTTGATTTTCTATGGGAATTCAAAACAATGACAATTGAGTGATTTTTATATGGACACATTGATAAATGTCTGTAGTGGACATGGGTGGAATCAATGGCACATTACTATTTGACAATTTGGTCTTTGATGGAAATTGATATAAGTGAGGGTCTATTAAATTTGACCATTTTGCTAAAGTAAGGTTTGTTTAATATGTATTTTATTTATTTACCTTATTGTAAATAAGTTTTTGTACGTGATGATTCTAACCTATAAAACTTCACTTTACTTTTTTTTTTTTTGTGGCCTTATTCTTTTTTGGTGGCAACTAACTAGACATCACTTTTAGGAATTAAGGATTTAGCAATTGGTACGAAGGTCACACCTCAAAATTTAGAAGAATTAAAATATAATACAATCTCATCATGGGAAGAAAAATAGAAATCTAATGTTGTGTTGGCATGTCCCTCCATTATTGGGTTACAAATATCATATCTAAAAAAAAAAAAAAACCAAAATTATATAATGATATATTTGTAGAGATAGAGAGTTGGAAAATAACTTTAGAAATAGTTCAATTTTTTAGGAGAAAACTATCTTCAATAAATTTTAGAAAATAAATTATGAATTGTATCATATTACAAATTATATATTCTCACGCATCGTATGGGTCTGCGACTAGTATAAAGAAAATTCAAAATTATCTACCAGCAATTACAATAGGAATCACCTGTAAGCATTCAATTTTTAGCCAAAAGTACAATTAATCATACCACAACTCAAATAGTAGAAAATCCACAATTTATAGTGATCAATACTCTTTTTTTTAGAGAGAATTTCAGTTTATGGCGTCCACTTTAGATGATAACTTTTTATTATTAAACCAAGACATCAATTAATTTTTGGTGTAGGCAAGAATTGAACCCCAAATCTCTTATTTAAGCATTAGAGACTTTATCAAGTTAAACTAACTAGAACCCACTAGTAATCAATACCTCAACCAAATACTTTGGGATAAGGGTACATCAATATGGATAATCTAAACATACATTAAAAAATGGTTTTCTATTAAAATTAGAGTAAAAGGGGAAAAAATAATAAATAAATAAGAAAAAAAAGAATGGAGCAGCAAGCCTTTGATGCTGAAGCGATAAATTCGAAAGCAACAAGGTATCATGAACAAAAAGGAACGACATACAATTAATTTGTCATTTAGTTGAATAGATGAAGAGTCAAGCAAGAGAATTAGGAGGCTGCCAAGGATAAAAAATAGAGTTACTATGTTGGTTCACACTTCAAAACGATGTCATTTTGAAGTACAAACAAACTAACATCACATAGGTATTTTTTTAACATCACTGATTTTTTTTTTATATATATTTAATTTAACTTTTTAAAGCTAATGTCAAATTGTCAATTGGAACCAATTGTCTCAAAAAATACTAAATATATGGATTTTTTTTATTTAAAAAAAATAAATAAATAAATAAATAAAGCTCAACATCTAAGGGTTTAAAAAAAAAAATTTACAACTAATTAACGTCAATTAGACCAAATAGTTTCATATATTTATATTAGAATTTACTAAATAGTCATACTAAATAGTAAATGCCTTCCATTGTTACAAACCCTTCGATTAGGTTACTATCAAAAAAAAGCTTTTCATGTTCGATCATTTATGTGGTGTGCGTTTTTTTTATTAATCTTTTAAGCCGTGGATGTGTAGTTTTTTTTTTTTTTTTTTTTTTTTTTTTTTTTTTTTTTTGAGAAGTACTATATTCATAATATTTTCACAACAAATTCTACGTAATAATTTGTAACGTTTATAATTTGAATCTACGACTTAAATTATTTTTTTGCCAATGAGCCAAACTGAGCTAGTAACAACCTACCATTTAATGTTTGTAGTAAAATTGTTATGAAAATGTTTTGAACAAAACATTTTCTAAGGAACAGATTTGAATTCCTAACCCAAAAAGTGCATGGACTTAGGCCCAAAAAACCCAAAATAATAAATTTGTAGAAAATGGGTTGGAAAACTGAGTTTTAATGAATTGAGCAACAAATAAACAGATCTTGATGACAAAGAAAGGAAAATAACGAACTTTCACTAAGGAAAAACGTTCGAGGAAACATCCGAGGAGACTGATTCTTATGTGTTTGCTTTTGAAACTTGATTACAAATCTAGTTCTAGATTGCTACAGTGTTTCTTTCTCGATTTTTTTATCCCACTTCCTTCGGGGGTCTCTTATATTATATCTCTCTCCTAGTGATCTTGACTTTCCACTTGTTGATCATCCAAGCCACGACTTGAGTGCTTGTCCCACCAAACACCCTCTTTGGCTATCTGTGAGTTGTGGTAGCTAAGGCAGCACTGTTCAGGGGTCTTCTCCACATAAATGCGGCCAAAAAGTTAGCTACAGGTCTTTCAATGCGGTGGCAATAGCTTTTCCTTAGGAATCTCCTAGCTTCTACTTTCCAGTACACTTGAGAAGTACGCCCCTGCCACTGGAGCTTTCTAGAAGGTCGTTCTGATCATTAGGATCTACATCAGATTCGTATTTGGCTCATCCGAGGAGGTGTTCCTCCTCGGACCGTCTTCCCATTAATGTCATGCTCATGAAGCTATGAGCTTAAACCACTTACTACTATTCAACCGTCCTCGAATCACTTGTGTTCTCAGCCAAGGCCCAAGGTCTAATATCAAATTTGGGCCTTTACCCCTATAATAGCCCCTCAAAATTCCAAATTTTCCCTCTCATCCGAGGAGAAAGTTGGGGTTTTAATTTTTTAAGAGGTAACACCAACTGATTTCTCAATTCGCACGCGCGAGAGTGCCATTTTATGCGCCCCATAATTGCCACTGATGCTTCAAAACCCACGGGGCACCATTAATTGCTCCAAGCGGCGTTTTGTTCCCTGGATCTAATGGTGAGACACAAATCCAATGATTGACCTTTCTCTTAGAATTTCAAGTGGGATAACTCCCACTCACTTTCACCCTCTATATAAAGCCTCGAGGGAAATCATTTTCCCCTCATTTTACGAACTCTTGAGCCCTCCAAAGATCCTAAGCATTCGAACTCACAAAGCTCTCTAAGTTACTAAGCTTCCCACACCTTTTTTGTAAGAAATCCTTGAAAGTCTTTCTAAAGGTTTCAGGGACTATCACACATCTTAGTTCTTGTAAGTTTCAATTCCTTTAAACCTTTCTTTTTCTCCTTGGCCAGTCTCCTCGACCTTCCAGTTCTTACTTCTCCATTTATCAATTTCGGTTGTTTCCTTTTAACTTGTCCAGATGGGTAGATTTCAGCACGTAGTGGACTCCCCAGCCAAAATAGAGGCCTTTAAGGATAAATACCACATACCACAGGGAGTAGCCCTGTGATACTGTTCCCTGGAACAAATAGTGTCACATAGAGAGAAGGGAGAAGTCATCATCCCCATGATAGCTTTCATAGAAGGGGGAATGACTCTCCCCATGGGTAGGATAACACGAGACTATCTCATCAACCATAGGATATGCCTCCACCAGTGTGCGCCTAACCTATTTAGGGTCTTGGGTAGCGTTGATGCTCTTAACAAGCATCTGGGTCTGCGGCTCACCTGGCATGATGTGGTCCACATATACGAATGCCACTCCCTCAAAAGTGCGAGATATTACCTTAAGTCCCGATCTGACATTGTTAGACTAGTATCGTGTCTACCAAAATCTAACAAGGGTATGAAAGACGACTATCTGATAGTTTCAGGAGCATGGCATGATGGCCTTCATTGCCCCGTCCGAGAGGGGGTGCCAAATGGGATACCTTAGAGTTAGGCCCCTTAGTAAGAGATTTAGGCTCTTTAACACTGACCATGTTTTGCTCTTTTTCGTTTTGATTTCTTTCAATGATGGATTTCAATTTTCTAACCATGTTTTCTCCTCCATTTTTGCAAACAAGAGGCAAGTAGCTCCTAGGCTCAGTCTAACCAACGTCGAAGCTCTTAATTACTTGCTGAGGTTTGAGATCTTCGTAAGTGAGGATAGGCAATTGAAGGCAGTCCATTTAATTTTGGACTTTAAGCCTATTTCGGAGATATATTAAGAAGTAGGCCATGCCATAAGAGCAAATGACTAGCGGTTGGCTTAGATTGACGTGTCACGCCCGAATTTCCTTGCCCGAAAAGACCTTCCTCCAGTCAGATTCCCCCTTCAACGGGTGTTGGGAAACCTTCCCGAAAAGCAATCCACTATAGTAAAGAGAAGTTTCAGATCTAGTACAAAACCTTTGTCCCTAAACTCTACAATCCCCGTAGATGAACTCACAGCAAAAACCTTCTACCGCTTCAGAACTTCTAAACTCTTCAATATATGAATGCCACCCTTTTTGTGTTGCACGGATCCCAGTTCGTGACTTACTCCTTTGCACGAATCCCAATACGTGACTCACTCACCAACTTGAAGAAGAAGAATATTGGTTACAAAGTTCTTCACTTCATCAACAATGAAGATCAAGAAGCACTTGGTTACAAAACCCTAAGGCGCAAAGACGCAATAGCTTCTTTTAAAGAGAATAAGGTATCGGTCACCTTTTGCATATGTTCTCCTTGTATTCTCTCATGTGACAGCCTCTAAAACAAGCCTTATATAGGTCTAGAGTTGTGAAAAAAGAAACCCTACTCAAATACATAAGCCTGGCCCAAAAATAGAAATCTGAATTTCCGTAACCTCGACAGATAGCAGCTATCGAGGAGGTGTCGAGCAGGTGTCAAGAAGTTATCGAGCTTTAAAATTCAGCACTTTCTCACTTGATTCTTGTACAGACTTGCATGACTTTAACACTTGAACTTGAAACAAGGTTTCTGGAAGTATTAAACACATCCTAGATCTACCCAAATACAAGTAAGGTGCGTTTTGTCAAAGGATTAGCCAACTACATAAAATAATGACATATGTTCCTAACATGTGAATAACATATTTCCTAACAACGGGCTCTACCTGAAGCTGTTGCAGTGCCAAGGGAGGAGACTACCTCTTCACGTTTATCACTTGAAGAGGAGATAGACAAATTTCATTTTGAGGAAGATGAGACTCCAAGGGCTCAAATAGTTCATATCTCAGACGCTGAGGAGGAGACTGATAAGCACTCAGGTCTTCACGCTCTAGTTCACCTGACTTAGACAACTCTTCTGAGGAAGAGAAAGACGAGATGGCACTGAACTGGGGGAATAAAAGCCTATGAGACCTCATGGCGGCAAGGGGCAAGGTGTCAACTTCAAAAGAAACCACTAAGGGTACGTTTGGTAGACTGTAATAGCAACTATAATGTAATAACTATTCCTATGGTTTAGCTTTACAGTTGTTTGGTTATGTTTTTATTACTTGTAATAATCATTCCATGTGAATCTCTATTCCTTAAAATGAGGAATTGACATTCCTTATTAAAAGTGCTGAATCTTTATTCCCATGCTAAACGTAATACGCTCTGCTTAAGCAAAATTTCCAAAATTCCCAAAATGCCTCCGCTACCTATGTCTTCTCCAAAAATTTCTTTCCCCTTGCTCTGTTAACAAAAATCCCAAAATCCCCCACTACCCATATTTGCTCCAAAATTCCTTCTCCTTGCTCTGTTAACAAATTTCCAAAATCCCTCACTACCTGCATCTTCTCCAAAATTTCATCTCCTTCCTAAATTTTCCATCTCCCTCCTCTCTAAAATTTTATTTTCCCGCTACTAGAGATCTATTTATACGGGTATTGTCTTTCTTTCACCCTCAGTTATTGCTCCCTCTTCTCAAGGAAATTTTTTTTTCCTTCTTCCCTTAGGTCTGCAATTTCCACAGGTATTGCACCCTCTCTCTCTCTTCTTTTCTCATCTATTTGTATGGGTATTTCCTTTAACTCACCCTCAGTTGCTGCTCTCTCTACTCAGGACTTTTTTTTTGCCCATAGATCTGCAATTTCTACAGGTACTGCATGCTTAATGATGCAAAACATGAGATTGATGTTCTTATAAATACAATTCAACAATCCAAGAACGAAATCAAAAACTCCAAGGCTGAGTGGGAGCAAAAAGAACTTCATTTGGTGAATTGTGCAAAGGAATCAAAAGAAGAGAGCTCTTCTCTGGAAAAAGAAATAAAAAGGCTAGTGAATTTGCTCAAGCATACTTCTAGTTATGCTTTTGTCTCAAGATACTTCTAGTTCCTGTTAACAAAATATATATATATATATTAGGGAAAAAAATGATACCTTTAATACTAGGGTAGGGTCTAAGATGTAGTCTTTTTTTCCTAAGCTCCTAATAGAGACAAAGAATGTACATCAATAAAAATGAAGGAATGGGATTTCAAACTGAGATATTTAGTTGTTGGGATATTTATTTGTTAGTAGTATTTATAGTTGAACAAATAATGAAATAGTGATACTGTTTGTTGGGCAAATTTTACAAGTGTGAGACAACGTTGAGAAGGAAAAAAAAAAAAAAAAAAGACAAGTTAATTTTAATGCAATGAAATGAAAATAATCAAAAAAAAAAAAAAAAAAGAAAAAGATTGGGTTTATTAAACCAAAAAAAAAAAGATTTTCAATAGAGGTCTCCATTTAAGATTGGGTTTATTAAAGTAATCCTTATAAAAAAATATGTATTTATTATAATAAAGGCATTTTAGGCAATTTGATTTAAAAAGCTTTCATTACATCGTTTTAAGATGTTGTACCAAACATGTGGAATACAGATTCATGGTTCTATTACTATAGGGTTACCAAACAATTAAATAGGAATAATTATTACATTACAACATCTTGCATTCATTGTAATACCTATTCCTATTCCAATGTAATCATCATTACAGTCTACCACAAACGTGCCCTAAGTCCCAAGTTCCTGCCAATCTTCCACCTCCCCCTCCTCTCCCAGTGACTTCAGTTGGGCTGCTCCCTAACCCTGATCTAAAGAAGAAGAGGAAAGTGCCAGAGGTGCACAACATGGAGGAGGGCAAGATGGTTCCTCCAAAGGGGGTGAAACAGCCCAAGCATGCCAAAGATAAATGGGCTTCCTCCGTGGATAGCAGGGAGGACTCTCAAGGGGCCGATGTAAGCTGAAGGTGGATAGTGCCTCCATCCCTTAGGATGCCTCAGTCCAAAACTTTCAGGGAGGGCATTCGGGTTATGTTGTTGAAGCCCTTGAACAACCACTTCTTTTACTAAGAGATATGGATGGTTACAAGCGCTTCAAGCAACCCGGCCTCTTCCTATCCTTGAAAAGGGACCTTGCTATGGTAAGTGGTTTGACACTTCTTTTGAATTACATACTTAGCTGCTTTTTTCATTTTTCCTTTTTCTTACTTGGAATCCTTCTAGTATTTTTATGCAAGTTACCCAACAGGTCTTTGTGGTCGAGGAGTGGGTCAAGGACGCCCGCAATCAAGTCAAGGCAGAGGCCCACTCTCGTGCCAAGACCAAGAAGATTTTAGGGGCTCTTAGAGAAGAGCATACCGAGCTGACCAACAAGCTAATTGCTTCAAAGAAGGAACATCTGAGTGCTCTGGCTGGCCAAAAAAGTATTGAGGCCCAAGCCGAGGACCAGCGTAAGCTGCTTTACACGACGGAACTTAAGCTGGTCACCCAAAAATAGCAAGTTCTAGATCTCAAGGCTGAGTTGCAAAAGGCCAAGGAGGTAGCCCAACTGGCCAAGGAGGTACTCGAAGCTGAGAAGCAAGTGTCTTATCTGCTTGGCGTGGAAGAAACAGAAGTGAGGCTTGCTGAGGAGCTTTCCGAGGTTTGCAGTGATTACTGCAATGTATCATGGGATAGGGCCCTTAATGTTGCAAGAGTCCCTGCAGATTCAGTCTAGAGGCAATCTGGGAGCATATACTACCACCTAGACATCCGTGAAGTCCCAAATGCCGTCCCTTCTTCTCCTGCCCATGCTCTAGAGACCTCGAAGTATCCCCTAACCATCCAAGCTACTCTCCCTCCTCTTGAGGCTTCAAAGGGATCCAGCCGAGCTGGTGATCAGAGCTAGGGGGTTGAGGAGGCCAAAGACAGGGGTAAAGGTGAGGAGAACAAGCCCTTAGCAGGAGCCAAGGACACTGCCAAGGTAGGGAAAGCTGAAGTCAAGACAAAGGAAGTAGAGACCAAGACTAGGGAAGTTGATCCTACGGCCAAGGACGCTGCCACCTCCTAGCCGAGCCAAAAAGAAGACCCTCTTGTCTCTAAGGCCAAGCCTTAGGATTTTCTGGTAGTTTTCCCTTCTCCTTTTTTTTTTTTTTTTTTTTTTTTTTTTTTTTTTTTTTTTTTTTTTTTTTGTTAGTGGCACTTTGTCATGAAATATAATATACCCCCTCTTTTTGATTAATGAATGGACTTTTCTTTCTATCTCTTGTGTCTCTGCTTTATATGCTTTCAAGCTTACTATTATCGCAAATAAACTTGAACTGCTGCCACTTTAGTTTTAATAAAGACTAACAACACTACCCATCCACCAGTATAAGTAATTTGACTAAATACCAACAATGAAGAGATTTACCCCATATTCGTATTGTGAATTGCTCTTTCTATAATGAAAGCAGAATCTAATCAAGATAAGTAATAAACTTTGTAAAGAATCAAAAAGGGGAGATATTCTTCACTTTACTCAACATTTAGATAAAAAATTAAGGACTTTAACTTACTCAGAGCTACCAATCTAAGGAGTTGGTCATAGTCTTAGATCTATCTTGACACTTAGTGAGAAATAAATAGATATCATAGAATGTTAATTTTCCCACAGCATATGGTCGAAGGACTCAAGCATGATTAAGGTTCTGTTTAAACACTTAGAAAGATGTCATAGAGTGTTAATTTCCCCAAAGCATCTGGTCCAAGGACTTAGGCATGACTAAGGTTTTGTTTAAACACTTAGAAAGATGTCATAGAGTGTTAATTTCCTCAAAGCATCTGGTCCGAGGACTCATGCATGACTAAGGTTCTATTTAAACACTTAAAAGATGTCATAGAGTGTTAATTTCCCTAAAGCATCTGGTCAGAGGACTCATGCATGACTAAGGTTCTGTTTAAACACTTAGAGAGATGTCATAAAGTGTTAATTTTCCCAAAGCATCTGGTCCAAGGACTTAGGCATGACTAAGGTTCTGTTTAAACACTTAGAAAGATGTCATAGAGTGTTAATTTTCCCAAAGCACGTGGTCCGAGGACTCAGGCATGACTAAGGTTTTATTTAAACACTTAGAGAGATAATAATGGGAGGTACTATGTATTCACACAGTAATTGAGCATATGATAGAGGAAACTTTCATTAATAATAATAATACCTTTTCAGGTTGCTTACATTCCAAGGTCGTGGTATTACACGTTCATTTAGGTCTTTGAGGAAATAAGATCCTATATTAGCCACCAAGATGATGCGATACAGCCCCTCTTAGTTTGGCCTTTGCTTTCCCCATGCTGGGTTCTTCACGGTACCTAGAACCTTTCTTAACACCAAGTCACTTAGGGCTAACGGTCTCAACTTCACATTGACATCATAACCTTACTTAAGCTTGTGTTGGTAATATGCCAATTGGATCATCACATTTTCTCTTTTCTCCTTCATCATGTTTAAGCCTTTCTTTAGCAGTACGTTATTACCACTTGGGTCAAAAGAACTCGTTCTCAGCATCCAGAAGCCAGCCTCTAGAGGGATAACAGTTTCGGCTCCATAAGTCATTGAGAAGGAGGTCTCTCCTGTTAACCTACGAGGTGTGGTTTGGTACGTCCACAAGACATATGGCAGTTTATCCACCCACTTTCCCTTTGCATCGTCCAACCTCCTCTTGAGTCCGCTTACTATGACCTTGTTAACAGCCTCAACTTGCCCATTCCCTTGGGGATAGGTTAGGGTAGAATATCTATTCTTGATTCCTAAGTCACAATAGTATTTCCTGAAAGACTTGCTATCAAATTAGAGGCTATTGTCCGATATGATGGTACGAGGGACCTCGAACCGTGTGACAATGTTTTTCCAAAAAAATTTCTTGGCATCCACTTCCCTGATGTTCGCCAAGGGCTAGGCTTTAACCCACTTAGTGAAGTAGTCCATGCTGACTAGTAGATACCTCTTGTTCCCTGCTGCCTTAGAGAAAGGGCCTACAATGTCTAAGCCCCATTGAGCGAATGGCCAAGGGCTGGACAAAGGATTAAGGACTCCTCCCAGTTGGTGTATATTTGGTGTGAGCCTTTGACATCGGTCGCACTTCCTTACATATTCATGTGCCTCCTTTTACATGTTCGGTCACTAGTAGCCTTGAGTGATGGCTCTGTGCACTAAAGATCTACCTCCAGTGTGGCTTCTACAAATCTCCTCATGTAACTCCTCAAGGAGTAATTCTGTTACCTCGAGGTGTATGTAAAGCAGGTATGGTCCAAAAAAAAGCGTTTATACAATTTTTGGTCCTCAAACAGTCAGAACCGGGGAGTCTTTCTTCGTACCTTGTCTGCTTTCGATTTCTCCTTGAGCAGGATATCCTTCCTCAAGAATAATACCACGGGGTCCATCCAACTAGGCTCTACTCTGACTTGGTGGACAGGGACCAAGTCTCTCCTCAGCTCTATGAGTTTGTACAAATCTTCTACAAGGATGACCCAAGGTAAGCTCTATGCCGAAGAGGTTGCAAGTGTGGTTAGGGAGTCAGCATGTGTGTTTCTACTTCTAGGAATATGCAACAGGTTGAAAGATTCGAACCTTGATTGCAGGTGTCTAACCTGACTTAAGTACCCTCGCATTCTTTCATCTCTCGCTTTAAATTCTCCTTTCACTTGGCCAACAACTAATCTTGAGTTCAAGAACATCTCTACTGCCTTTTCACCCATTCTTTGAACCATGACTATTCCCGTCAACAGGGCCTCATATTCAACTTCGTTATTTGTGACCGAGAAGTCCAACCTTAATGACTTCCCAATAGTGATCTTTTTAGGGGATACTAGAACTAGCCCCACTCTGAAATCCTTCTGATTTGCTGCACCATCAACGTATACTTTCCAGGACAAAGGACCTTATTGAGAGATCATGCCAATTGATTTTTCATTCATGTTTTGATTCTTTGTTTTTACTTCCAACAGGGATTCAGCAACTCAGCTACCAGATCTGCGAGGACTTAACCCTTGACAGAGGTGCGAGACATGTATTTGATGTTAAAAGCCCCTAGGATCGCGCCCCATTTAGCGATCCTTCCCGTGTAATTAGCACTTCGGAGCAGAGCTCGGAGTAGGAGCTGAGTTAAGACAATTACTATGTGTGCCTAGAAGTAATGGGGGAGTTACGTGTAGCATGTACTACTGCCAAAATGGATTTCTCTAGTGGCAGATAGCAGATCTTAGCCTCATGTAGTAACTTGCTTACATAATAAACTAGTCTTTGTATGCTGCTATCAACTCGTATCAAGACCAAGCTTGCAGCATGAAAGACCACAGCAATATAGGTAAACAAGACCTCATCCATCTTAGGACTGGACATGATAGGTGGCCAAGAGAGATAATCCTTAACTTGCTGAAAGGCTAAGGCACACTCCTCAGTCCACTCAAACCCCTTCCACTTATTCATCAGTAGGAAGAAGGGTCTACACCTATCCGCTGACCGAGAGATGAACCAGTTCAAGGCAGCAATCATTCCGGTCAGTTTCTAGACTTCCTTGGGATTCCAAGATGGTTGTAAACTGTTAATTGCCTTAATCTAATCAGGGTTAACTTCAATTCCACAATGAGTAACTATGTAACCTAAAAATTTGCCTGGCCCCACACCAAAAGAGCATTTGGAAGCGTTAAGGAGCAACTTGTGCTTCCTCAGAATTTCAAAAATGTTCCTGAGATCTTCCACATGCTTGAACACTACCTTACTTTTCACCACTATGTCGTCTATATAGACCTCAATGCCCTTGCCTAACTGTGGTTCAAACATTCTAGTCATCATCCTTTGATAGGTAAATCCTGCATTTTTCAAATCAAATGACATCACCTCGTAGCGATAGTTCCCAATGGGGATGACAAAAGTTGTTTTTTCCTAATCATCTAGAGCTAGCGGTATCTGGTGGTACCCTTAAAAGGCATCTAAGAAACTTATCCGAGGATGGCCTACAGTTGCATCGACCAGCTGGTCTACCCTAGGTATAAAGAAGAGATCTTTTGGGCAAGCCTTATTTAGATATGTGAAGTCTACACACACTCGTCATTTTCCACTCTTTTTTTTCACCACCATAGTATTGGTCAGCCATTCGGGGTAGAACACCTTCTTGATAGCCCCTGCTTGCTTAAGTTTCATTACCTCATCTTTGATAGCATCAGAGTGATCCTTGGATAAGTGCTGAGGTGGTTGCCTTTTGGGGGTGACTGAGGGATCAATATTTAAATGATGACAAATAAAGCTTGGATCCACCCATGGGGTCTCGTAAGCATTCCATGCGAACATTTCAACATTTGTTTTAAGAAACTCTATCAGCTCTTCCTTTTCTGAAGGAGGTAGCTGAGCTCCGATCTGAAAGAGCTTCTCCGAATCATTACCAATAACGACTGTTTCCAAATCCTCACATTTCACCTCTATGGCCGATCCATTGACAAGCAACACTGGAGCTCTTAATTGTTATAAGCCCCCTTCAACAGAGGCCGAGGACTCAACTTCGGGCTGATGTAAGATAGCAGCCACCCTGCATTGCCTAACAGTGGATTGACTTTCTAAGATCTCCTTAACCTGGCCCTTTAACAAATATTTCACCTTGTGATGCAGAGTAAAAGAAACAGCTCCTAGGGTATGAAGCCAAGGTTTGGCCACAATGGCTGTATAGGGTGAATAAGCTTCCATCACGATGAAATCCACATCCACCACTTCTAAATCAATCTGTATAAGTAGTCTAATCTAACCCTTCAGAATGACGACATTCCTATCAAAACTTACCAGGGGCGAATCATAGGCTATTAGGTCCTCGGGTCTAAAATTTAGCCCCTTGTACAGGTCAGGGTACATAATCTCAGCACCACTACCCTGGTCTACCAACACCTTATTCACATCATACCCCCCAATCCTAAGTGTGACCATCAGAGCATCATCATGGGATTGGATGGTTCCAATCTTATCCTTGTCTGATAAGCCTAGAACCGATTGGATTTCTATGCTAGCCTTCTTTGGCTCCGGATTAGCGCCCTCGGTAGATAGTCGAGCCATAAACATCACTTTAGAAGGGCAGAAACCGGTCCTTCCTAGAGCAGCAAAGATAATATTTATCGTTCCCAAGGGTGGTCTTAAAGAATCAACTCTCTGGGATTTTGAGTTTTTCTAGCCCCCCTGGCCACTAGAGTGATGCAAGAGTTGCTTTAACTTTCCTTCACAGACGAGCTAGTCTAGATGGTCCCATAGATTTCTACAATCTTCCATGGTGTGACCTTGGTCTTGGTGGCATTGACAATAAAGGTTTTGATTACACCTTGCAGGGTTTTTTGCCATCTTATTTGGCCATTTGAAGAATGGCTCATTCTTAATTCCTAATGCACTGGTTCTCCGAACACAGCAATGACCGCCTGAGTATTAGCAGATCCTGACTGCCCAGCAAAATATCTCCGTGGTCGGTTGTTATTGTATCAGTCGGACCTGAAATCCCTTATCTCTTGAAGGATAACCTTATCCTTTCCTTTCCCCTGCTGCTAGTCTTCCTCAATCCTTTTATACTTGTCAATCCGGTCTATGAGTTGGCGCATGCTGGTGATAGGTTTGCTAGTTAGATATTTTCTCAAATCATACTCGGCGGGGAGGCCAGCCTTAAAAGTACTAATGGCCACATCGTCAAAGTCACCATTTATCTCGTTGTACATTTTCCAGTATCTATCTCAGTATGTTTTCAGGGTCTCCCCTCCTCACATGGACAAGGATAGTAGAGAGTCTAAGGGCCGAGGAACTCTACTACAAGTGATAAAACGAGAGCCGAATGTCTGGGTGAGCTCCTTGAAGGAGCCTATGGAACCTGCCCTTAAGCCATCAAACCATCTCATGGTCACAGGTCCTAGACTAGAGGGGAACACCATGCACATCAAAGCTTCGTCCTTGGAATGGACAGCCATTCTTTGGTTGAAATGGCTCACTTACTCCATCGGGTCTATTCGACCATTGTAGATGGTGAACATTGGCCGGTTGAACCGCTGAGGGAGTCTTGCCCCTTCAATCCTGTGCGTGAAAGGTGATCGAGAAATTTGATTCAACGCCTTGCTCATAGCGTCACCTCCAGGCCCTTACGAGGCAGGCTTTTATACCTACGTTTGTGATAGTGCTCCTCGTAGGAGAAATATTCACTGGGTGGGGTCTTTGACCTTCATTTATAACTGGTATCCTCTCTATCATTAAAGGAGACGTCAGAGCTAGAGGGGTTTCAGTTTCGCTGTGCACGGCGTGACTTTCTCTTTAGTTGGTTAACCTCTAGTTACAAGGCTCTGGTATCTTCCTTATGAAAGAGATGGCTCTTACCTCGGGGCTAACTCTTACCAGACTAAACAATATGCACACTCTCCTCCCGATCCCTTCTACGTTTGAGGTTGACAAAAGGATTTTCACGTTGGGATCATATAGATTCTTCCTAGTGTGGACCTAAATCTACCATGGCTAAATGTTGCACTCATTGTCACCAAAGTATTCTCCCCACAGACGGCGCCAATTGTAAGGACCAAATTTGAACTCCTAGCCCAAAAAGTGCATGGATTTAAGCCCAAAAAGCCCAAAACAATAAATTTATAGAGAATGAGGTGGGAAATTGAGTTTTAATGAATTGAGCAACAAATAAACAGATCTTGATGACAAAAAAAGGAAAATAACGAACTTTCACAAAGGAAAAACGTCCTCGGCAAAGTCCGAGGAGACTGATTCTTATGTATTTGCTTTTGAAGCTTGATTACAAATTTGGTTCTAGATTACTACAGTGTTTCTTTCTTGATTTTCCGATCCCCTTTCTTGATTTTCTGATCCCCCTTCCTTCAAGGGTCTCTTACATTATATATCTCTCTCCTAGTAATCTTGGTCTTCCACTTGTTGATCATCCAAGCCATTACTTAAGTGTTTGTCCCATCAAATACCCTCTTTGGCTTTCTATGAGTTGTGGTAGCTAAGGCAGTACTGTTCATGAGCCTTCTCCATATAAATACGGCCAGAAAGTTAGCTGTAAGGCATTCAATGCGGTGGCAGCAACTTTTTATTAGGCATCTCCTAGCTTCTACTTTCTGGTACACTTTAGAAGTATGCCCCTACCACTGGAGCTTCCTAGAAGGCCGCCTTAATCATTAGGATCTACATTAGATTCGTGTTTAGCTTATCCGAGAAGGCGTTCCTCCTCGGACCATCTTCCCATTAGTATCATGCTCATGAAGTTATAAGCTTAAACCACTTACTACTATTCAACGGTCCTCGGATCACCCATGTTCTCGGCCAAGGCCCAAGGCCCAACACCAGATTTAAGCCTTTACCCCTACACATTTCTTTTTTATTTTTATTTTTTTTTTATATCTTTGGTAGTTTTGTTTTTGGTTGTTGTCATTAGTTTTAATGAGCAGTTTAAGAAATAAGAATCATACTTAAATGTCCAAATTAATTTAGACAAAATCTACCAATTTTTGGGAAAAATTAGTGGAAACTGAAAATTGGTAAGAAATTACAAAAGGCCTTGTAATGGAGGACCTTATGAGCCCCTTTTTTTAGGCGTTTAGAGAGCTTAAAATGGCAGTTTAGCAAAACACAATTCTAATGATACATTTGGCTAGGCAATATCTGTGGGATTATGTTTTTAATTTCACAGATTTTTGCGATGTAAAAAATGCAATTTTTCTTTGCTTTTTTAGCATCATATTATTTGCAAGATTGCATTACCACTCAAATTTATGGCTTTAACCTAAATTAGCCTCAACTCCACACTTAATGCACATTTATATATATTTATTGGGAATAGTAATACATATTGATTACAGAGGATCATATTCCAACCAAATTACACCTTGAAAGTTTTCCATAATTATTTCATAGGTGATATCAAAGTATTATAAGGGCATATCCTGCACTCATAATTAATCTCCATTATTATGGTAAAGTCTAATTAAGGAAGTAATAACTCAAGTCATCCTCTCCTACCAATTTTATTTATGGCCAATAATTACTCCAGACATGTTAGGACAAAGTCTAATTAAGGAAGTAATAACTCAAGTCATCCTCTCCTACCAATTTTATTTATGGCCAATAATTACTCTAGACATGTTAGGACAAAGTCTAATTAAGGAAGTAATAACTCAAGTCATCCTCTTCTACCATTTTTGTTTATGGCAAGTAATTACTCCAGACATGTTTTGTCTTCAATTTTTGGCAGACCAAAATATCCTCATACAAATTCTGAAATAACATACCATTTAGTTTAATTTTTTTTCCTACAAAAAGTAACAATGGTTAAAATAGTAATACTATCTCAAGTACAAAAGAAAAAAAAAATTGTTATTCTCACCATCAATTTGTATTTAAATTTCAGATTCCTATCTATATTTTTTATTTATTTGAATTCAAATAATTCAATTATCTTTATAAAAATATACAAAATTACTACTTCAACAAAAAAAAAAAAAAAAAAAAAAAAAAAAAAACCTCACGTAAAAAGTAAAACAGCTCATTCTTATCCTGAAATTTCTTTTTTTTTTTTTTTTTTTAATCTTTAAAACATTTCAAAATTTTTGTTATTAAAATTCTATACAATTATTACAAGTCTTCATCTATCCACACTAACATATATCATCTTTCTTCTTTTTAAATCTCAAATTTTTTTACTTATCATAATTCTTATCCCAATCAATTAATTCAAATATCCCATTGAATTTTAACAAAAAAATATACACAGTTATATATATATATATATATATATATATTACTTTTAAGCATTATAACACTAACCAACCCAACTGTCTCTCTCAAAACCTCTACAACTCTCTCTCTTTTTATCTGTTAGTTACCAATGGCAGAGCCTTCAACCAACGTCACACCCCCCTTGAAAGATGAGCTAGACATAGTGATCCCCACTATCAGGACTCTAGATTTCTTAGAGAGTTGGAGGCCTTTCTTCGAGCAGTACCATCTGATCATAGTGCAAGATGGTGACCCATCAAAGACCATAGAGGTCCCAGAAGGCTTCGACTATGAGCTATACAATCGTAACGATATTAATCGGATTCTGGGTCCAAGGGCTTCTTGCATTTCTTACAAGGACTCAGCTTGTCGTTCCTTTGCCTTCCTTATCTCCAAGAAGAAGTATATTTTCACTATTGATGATGATTGCTTTGTAAGTTTTTTTTTTTTTTTTTTCCACTCTTTGTCTCCTTGTTTCTCTTTTGGTGGCTGAGAAAAGTTTTTAAATGTATGCTTTGATATAATTAAGAGAAACTGGTTGTTGAACTGACTTTTGTGTGATCGTGTTTTTGGTAGCAAAATTGAGATATATGAGCATATAATATTCGCTAAATATCATGAACATGGGCACACGTATAGATTCTGAAAAATTAGAATATGACAAGGCGGTGATATATATATATAAAATTATTAGATATTTTTTTATGTTTTTTTTTTTGTCTAATATTTTGAATATATTGTTAAGCATTTATTTTTCATATATTGTTAAACATATATCAATTTAAGAGTACTATTGGATAATAAAGTAAATTTATGACTATTAAATGTAGTTTAGAATATAATTAATTATATAAAAAAAAAAGAGTCTATCTCATCAAATACAAACAAGACCATCATTTATTAATAACCAAATCTTAACATTTTTAACAATTAAAAAAATATTAAACAAAGAATTGAAGTTAAAGTTAGTAAAATAATTTTTTTTTTAATTTATTATTTTTTGGCCAAATACATTGGGGACATGCATGCAACCATGTTCAAGGTGTATTCGTGTCAGACAACGACACAAAAGGCGTATTCGTGTTTGAGACAGACACACAATTGAGGTTGGTTTTAAGTTTGGTATGAAGTTTTTTTTTTTTTTTTTTTAGATAGTTACAATGTGATACTAACTCTGTAATTTGAACTCTTTTCCTCCAAAACCCTAAATATTTTGTGCATGAAGAAGTGCCAATTAAGCACTTTGTACTTGGTATTTTTTTATTAAAAGAAAAAAATTGCTTGTCCATGGCATTTTATTTAGCATGTAATATAAAAATTATGTTTTTCTTTGTGGTTCATTTGGATTATTAAAAGTATTAAGACCAAATATAGACAAGACCTAAGCCCAACCCTTGATGTTTAAACCAAGGATATTACGTATACTACTGGTCCATTAACTATACTTTATTTTATGGTTAATTTAGTATTTAGCTCTAAATATCCTCACATTGGATTTATTGTAACACAGAATTGAGGATACTATAAAGACGTAGCCCTAAAAGGTTTTATCTCATGGATGTAGGTCACTAGGCCGAATGACATAACCTTCACGATCTCTCTCTTCTCTCTTGTTTCCACTTCTCTACATCAATCTCTACAATTTAATATTTAGATTTTATCATGAAGAAAGGAATTTTAAGATAAGATTTCGATTTCAATCTTTAGTTTAAATGACTTGAATAGATCTAAGATGACAATAGATTTTTTTATAGTAATGAAATTTATAAAAGGCTTTGTTATATCACTAGGTGTAAGATGTCACTTGAATTTCATAAATATCACAACTGTTTTTTAATCTAGCAAAATTTTGAAAGCTTTTAATTATAAATTGCAGTGTATAGTAGCAATATTCTTCAAAAAAGAGAATATATATATATATATATATTTATTAAATCTGTAAATCCAAGCACAGCGTTGATTTGCATTGCTGCAGCTTATGGCATTGTCATGTCCTGAATTTGTCTTAGATAATGGCTTCTTGTTTTTGGTCCTCTATTCATATGCAATTGAGTAGAATTCCAGTATTTGATTTTTTTTTTTTTTTTTGGAAAATAATGGCTGGTTCTACTTAATGGAACTGGTGCATATTGAAAATGCTTTCATGACATTTTCAGCATTCTTTATGTTTCGGAAAAATTGCTCAAATGGTATATCAGACTTAGATCTCCATTATTCTCATTCCTTTTTATATTTTTTATATGCTTGAAAAATGTACCTTGAATTTAAATATTCCTTCTTCCTTTTCTTCCCCTTAATTTGAATCGGTGCAGTTTGCTAATAAGGTGTAGAGTGGACAGGCAATCCTCCAAGTTCCATGATCCATCATTGGTTTACAAATTTATGATAACCTTTAATCTACTTTTCATTTGCTTCTTGGATGGAGATAGTCCTATAGCCATTAACCAGGTCTCAACTACTTGATAATGAGCTAGATCTT
Organism: Quercus variabilis; assembly: GCA_030445155.1. Taxonomy (NCBI): domain Eukaryota; kingdom Viridiplantae; phylum Streptophyta; class Magnoliopsida; order Fagales; family Fagaceae; genus Quercus; species Quercus variabilis. The sequence goes on from CP129447.1 coordinate 72,766,234, forward strand.
TACAACATGCCCCTTTCATGCTCAAGACACCTTTTATTATTTTCATCATGAATCACATCTGGTTCTTTGCATTATCCAAAGTTGTTGTAAGATTTCACATTTTATATGCAGGTTGCTAAAGATCCATTTGGGAAAGACATCAATGCGCTTCAACAGCACATAGAGAATCTTATAACTCCATCCACACCATTTTTCTTCAACACTCTTTACGATCCATACAGAGAGGGTGCTGACTTCGTCCGTGGATACCCTTTCAGTCTCCGCGAGGGTGTCCCTACTGCTGTTTCTCATGGCCTCTGGCTCAACATCCCTGACTATGATGCTCCTACCCAGCTTGTTAAGCCAAGGGAAAGAAATACCAGGTATATTTATACATATGTCTAAACGCTCCATTTGTTTCGCTGTAAAATGTTTTCAATGAACATTTGTTTAGCTATGTATGCCTTGACCAGTTTTCTCCCTAGGTATGTTGATGCTGTGTTGACAATACCCAAGGGAACCCTGTACCCCATGTGTGGTATGAATCTGGCGTTCAATCGTGAATTGATTGGACCTGCAATGTACTTTGGACTCTTTGGGGAAGGTCAGCCAATTCAAAGATATGATGATATGTGGGCTGGCTGGTGCTCCAAGGTACTTTTCTTTTTAGTCATTATTCATATTATTCTCTCACTTTTTTCCTGTTCATTATTTACCATGGTTCTGTTTGAAAATCTAGTAAGTTTAGGATGATTATTTCATCAATAGACTTGTAATTGAAGAGTTTTAAACTTTAAATAACAAAATTATCTAGAAATAAGGATTTGATAGTGGGTTTTGATCATGACTAAGTCTTCCGTTGAAGTTATTTCTTCAATCTAGCAGGAAATCTGTAGTAATCATAATTTTGTTAGTGTTTGAAACTACACTAGTCTTTTTCTAGATAACATACATGACCTTGTTTAGACATCAAGTAGTACTAATAATTCCTATATTTCATCTTAACAAGCAAAATTCTCATGATCAAGTTTGTCCTCATTATGGTGTAAAGTATTTTCCTAGTCTTTTAAATGATTACTAGGTTATATCGCCTAGCTCAATCTAATTTCCTTTTCAATATATTGTTCAAAATCTAATGTGTCAACCTTTAGGCTTACTTCTTCACTAATATTCTCATCATATTGATGCACTTGTAGGTTGTATGTGACCATTTGGGGTTGGGAGTCAAGACTGGTCTCCCCTACTTGTGGCACAGCAAAGCCAGCAATCCATTTTCTAACCTCAAAAAGGAGTACAATGGTCTCTTCTGGCAAGAAGAACTGATCCCATTCTTCCAATCTGTCGTTCTTTCTAAGGAATCCACAACTCCTCAGAAATGCTACATTGAACTCTCCAAGCTGGTCGAGGCTAAGCTTAGCAAGCTCGATCCATTCTTTAATATGCTAGCAGATGCCATGGTGACTTGGATTGAAGTTTGGGAAGAGTTTAACCCCTCTGGAGAAAACTCAGCAGCAAACCCTTAATCCTGAAAAGTAGAGAACTATTTATTAAAATTGCAAGTTGTTTAATTGCTATAGTACTAGTTGTGGTAAAGTTTATTGAGAATAAGACCTAATAATAGCTTGGTTTTTTTTGTTTCTTTTTCTATTGAATATTTCTTTCTTGTTTTCGTTGTAGTTTGAGATGCTTTTGTAAGTAGATTTGTTTCAATCGTTAAATATTAACAATCAAATGATAGGCAACCAATTTCAAGAAGACAAAATTTTAAGAGTAAAAGTCCCTTAAGTTATTCAAATGAGTAAAGAATGGTTCCATGGAGGATATTTCATGGTGGAATTCGGCTTAGTCAATGCTCGAACCACTGAGTCCATGGTGTTCTTCACTATTCTATAACAACAAAAAGGCAAACCATCATTACAAAATGACATAAGTATATGTCCAACTTAATCAACAAACCTTAAAATTTAGTCTTATAGAAATCTTGATTTCTTTATTATATATATATTGATAAGCGAATAATGGAGGAGGGAAATGCAAGTTCAAACCTTAGATTTATTGTGAAATATATTTATAGTTATCCTATATAAATATGTCAACGTGAGTCCTAAATAGTCATTTCAATTAACAAAAACTCAAATAAGTGTTCTTCTAAGACACAACTTTTGTCATAATTTTGATTTGACCAATTGTGAGTAGTTGCCTATCAGTTTACATAAAACAACCACTTTTTATCCACCACTCATAGGTTGTCATATCAAAATTGTAGCAAATGTTGTAATATAAAAAGTAAGAATAAGACACACTAATTGCAAACCCAATTTCACTACTTGCTAACTTGTGCAACTATTGGTGGTAGACACTATTTGTGATATGGACCTGCCACGTTTTGTCAACCACTAACAATAGCACAAATTACTAAACTATAAATTTGGGTGTGGAAATAATTGTTTCCTTAGTAAGCCTTAAAAGTTAAGGGATAAAAGTTGTGTGCTCGTCTTAGATATATACCAAACTTTCCATAATTTGCTTAAAACTCTTCAAATATGATAATAATTGACCTTAAGATTCACATTTTGATACTAGTCTACAAAGATTCTTACAATGCGTGCAAATCTGTAATGGGCATGGGTTTCAACGGTTCAACCACCCATAAATTTCATAACTCACTAGCCCCACACACACACACACACACACACACACACACACACACCCCCAAAAAAAAAATTTCGTGGAGATGTAATTTTGTTGCCACGGGTACCGCTTTATTTTTCATTTAATGAAGATGACAATTTTATTGAGATTGATGGAGTGATAGAAAAAAAAAGTAAACTACATATTTGGTCCTTAACCTTTAGGCCAAATGTCAATTTAATCTCTAACTTTTTAAATGTGTCAATTTGGTCTTTAACCTTTTAATATTATGTTAAAATGGGTCATGCCATTAAGTGATGGATGGAAAGTAGTGCCATGACTCACTTTCAAAATAAAATATAAATTTATTGCTACTTAGACTACCACTTGTCCTAAACTAAATAATAATAAATAAATAAATAAAATTTCAATCTCATTAATTTTTTTCTTTTTGCACTTTCTCATCTTCTTAGTAAACATTTCTCAAAAACAAACATATTAAAAAAAATTCAAAACCCAAACTCAAACCCAGATTCTCTTCAGTCTTCACCACTTTCCTTAAATCCAAAACCCATTCTTTCTACTCCCCACAGTTGCACTCATAGACCCACACAACCACACTCCTTCACCGACACAACCCACCCACCCACATCTCCCTCTCTCTCTACCTAGACTTTCCATCCTCCACCATTCACCATCCACACTAGTCCACTCTCTCACCATCCATGGCCCTCAATCCCACACGCCCATCTTCTTCACTCTCTCCCCCAAAGAAGGCCCAATCAAAGGCCGCCACATTGCCCTCTCTCTACCACTCCTTCCCCATCACCTACAAAAAAGAGATTTTATTGAGATTAAAATCAGGGAAGCAAGATGGTTTTCCCACACCGTGGTAAAATGAATGGATTTTGAAAGATTCATAGCTTGCCTCGACTAGCTGGTATATTTTTCAAGGCTAGTGATGAAGGATTCAACCAAGGACAAAGCCAGGACTTAGAGTTAAAAGGTGCAGCTCTGCTACTCGCTGTGTGCCGCGACTCTTTGACTCTACTACTTTACTACTAAGAATTTTTGATTAAAAATTTTTAAATGGTCAAGTTATTTGTTTTGGGTAAAATAGGTTGACTAGGTTTAATTTTTTTTTTTTCTTTATTATTAGTAATTTTTGTTGTTGGGCTAATTTTTTTGGACTTGTATATTTTGTTTTATGTTTAATCTATTAGATTTTTATGGTTTTTAAAAGGTGGAAAATGCTAAAATTACAAAAATTTTACAAATTACTAATGTGGTATGTGTTTATTAGTAAGTAAAAAAGTGATACAAGTGTGCAAATCAATAAGAATTTTCCACCTTAACAATTTGTAAAAAAGTTTGTGCCTATAATATTACTCTTAAAGAATTGACAGCATTGTTAACATGAGTAAAGTGTAATTTTATTAAACAAAATTGCCAAAATTAATACTTTAGGGGGGGGGGGGGGGGGGCATTGCCCCCCTAGTCCATATGTAGTTCCGTTCTTGGATTCAACATTTATTTAGTGGTTTTGCTGAAGATAAAAGATCATCTTGCATGTGAGAGTGAGACACAACGGGGATTAGGGCCTCCTTTGCCTACTTGATGCTTTAAGGTTGCATTTATGACTCTAACTATAAGGATTTTCTATTTGGATGCCAAGAAAATGAAATTTTCTCTTAGTGGCTAGGGTTTAATCTTTGGCTCTGATTTTTTTAGTACATGTTTGTTTCCAAGGAAAGTTTACTAGAAAGTGCCAAAAAAAAAATGGTATTTAAAATGTGTTTACATGTGCACTTGCTCTCTTTCTTTCTTTCTTTTTTTCTTTCTTTTTTTTTTTTAAAGGCCACATGTCAATCAAAGTGGCAATTTATGTATTAATAACTTTATATTTCATTTTGACCATTAGCCATATCAATATTTTTTATCTACCACTTAATGGCAGGGACTACTTTAACACAATATCAAAATGTTAGGGACTAAATTGACACATTTAAAATGTCAGGGACCAAATTGACATTCAATGTAAAGGTTAGAGACCAAATATGTAATTTACCCTAGAAAAAATTATACATCTATATTTATATAGGACATTAATTTAGGAGCTATTTTTAAAAACATTTTGTTGAGAGAATAATAAAATAATAAATGTTATTAATAGCTTTTTATATTTTCTATGAAAGTGGTGTCAAAACTTTCCTATTATGGTTTATTAACAATTGTCCGAATGGCATCCACTAACATGACCTATTTATATAATATCTAAAAACTAAAGTAAAGTTTTTATTGTTACCATACTCCAATTAAGTCACATCAGCATCGCATTTTAGTCCACTTGGGTCCATTTCTGCCCATTTTGGTTCACTTTGCTCTATTTCCACCCACTTTGATCCATATGGTCCATTTAGATGTATTTCAGTCAACTTCAGTCTATTTGGTCCATATCAGTCTACTTAGGTCTATTTCAGTCCATGCGGTCCACCTCAGAGCATTTCGATCCACTTCAGTCTATTCGGTCCATTTGCTCAAATTCAGTCCACTTCAGTCAATTGGGTCCACATTGGTATATTTTGGTCTACTTTGGTCTATTCGGTCCATTTGGTCAACTTCAGTCCATACGATACACTTTGGTGCCTTTTGGTCCACTTCGGTCTATTCAATTCATCCACTTTGGTCTATTCCATTCATTTGCTCCATTTCAGTCCATATGGTCCATTTCAATGCATTTTAGTCCTCTTTAGTCTATTCGGTCCATTTGGTCAAATTTGGTCCATACGATCCACTTTGGTGCATTTCGGTCCATATGGTAAACTACAGTGTATTTTGGTCCACTTCAATCTATTGTCTCCATACAATCCACTTTGGTGTATTTCGGTCTAATTGGTCTATTTGGTCAATTTTGGTCCCCTTCAGTCCATATGGTCCACTTTAATTCATTCGGTCTATTTCAGACTACTTAGATGATGCTTTAGGAGGAGAGGTTTATGTTAAAGAAGGAGTTGCTTCATTGACAGTTATGTCACATTCTCAACATAATGATAGTAGGTTCTTCATAAAATTACAAGTGTGTGTAGCTCAATCATAAATTGAATAAACTATAAATAAACAATGTAGCTCAAAGTCTTAGCTATATCAGTGAGAGTCCAAAATAATCATTTGAATTAATAAAGACTCAAATAAGAGTTATTCTAGAACCATAACTTTTCCCACAACTCTGAGTGACTGTTTATCACTTTTACATTGATCCACCTCTCTTTATCCTCCCCAAACAAGCTATCACATTAGACTTGTGACATAAAAGTTTTAATAATTCTAGAGATACCATTCACACACACAATTTTACTACTTGCTAACTTGAGCGATTGTTAGTGGTGGATACTTTCAGTCATATAGACCCACCATTTTTGTTTGACCACTCACAATCGAATAAGTCAACAAGTTGTGAAATTGGATGTTTGAATGGTTGTTTGTAATCTATTTCTATATATATCTAAAAGCTTAAGTGTAGCATTTATTATTACTCCGCTCCAATTGAACCACATCAACGTCCACGTCATTATCATTTTTCTTTCCAATTTTCCTATAATTTTTTTTTTAACATTTACTCATTTTTTTTAAATATTTACACTTCTCTAACCTTTCTCTATCTCTTACCTTTTCATCTCCCCACTACCTTCTACTTTAATATCACTTTTCATCTTTTCCTTCATCTTCCTTTTTTTTTGTCATTTCTTATTCACACCCTCTTACTATAAATTTGTCATTCTATCTTCTATTCTTTACATACTTTTCCCTCACAACCCAAAAAAAAAAAAGGCTCTCTCTTTCTCTCTCAATTTTTTGGTGGATTTTTTTTTTCTTGCATCTCTACTTTAAGTTGATAAATTGTTGTGTTCTTTAGAACTTTATATTGAGTTGATGTGATTTAGTTTTGTTATTTAAGTTTTTTTTTTTTTCTCTCTCTTTAATTGTTAATTTTATTACATTTATCTTTCTTTAAATTCTTAGTTTGGGCTTTGGATTCATCTATTTATTTGTTCTACATATGTTATTTTTGTACAACATGACATCTGTTCTATGAAGTTCCTTTTAGACTTGATACGTTATCTTTTCTTCTTTTCTTTTTTTTCTTGTTTCTCTCCTCATGTGCACAAATTGACTTCTAACAAAAACTATTCTATTTATATATTTAGAAATCTATTTCTTCTTAATTCCAACAATTTAAATTTTTTATGGCCCATAAGGAGCAAAGGGTCCATAATGCATTCATGTTCTCCTCATATCGTGATAAATTTGAGTAGTTGTCAGTGAGTCACACAGTACTCACGTGCTCTAGACAAAACCTGCGAAACAGAAACAAAGAATACCTTACAGAGAGTACCGGTGTGGTACTGGCCAAATACCCTCCGAAGGTTAAGTTAGAAAACTCTCACAACTATAGAGTGCCAGAGCTAGGGGTAAATTATGCGTACCTTGGTTTGTGAGGGCTTTGAGGTTTTTATAGTAGTGTAGAGTTGACATTCATTTCTTGGCGGAAAGGGTCTTTCCTTGTGGGGAAGATCCTCATTAATCTTGTGGGATCTTTTCCTTATAGGAACCCTCTTGATTAGGGTTAACCGTGGGGCATAAGATGTTCCTTATATACTCATTCGTGGAGTCCAAGCAAAGCCATGCTAGATCCGTTAAGAGCTTCTTTATCCCCATCAACTTCCTTCTATCAGTTTCCTACCACGTCTAGGCAATCTAGTCATCCCACCAAAAGTCGTTGGCTTAGAGGTGGAGTCGTCGGCTTTGAAAAGGACTCATCGGCCTCACAATGTCGTCACTTTCTTCTTTGAATGCATAGTATGGCTGACGGGTTCTTTGAGACCGATGGTTTTATCTCATGTGAACGAGTTTAACACCTTTTTCAAAATTACCCTTACCAATCACTACTACATATTTTTTCCTGAAAGCTACATACCATCGATCGTAACACCAAATGAATATTTCAAAGTTCATTTGCATGATTACTTTGCTATGTGGTGAGTTGAAACATTGTTGAGTAATGATGGATGTTAGATTGTATGTGTAGCTTCTTGACTTGCAAAGGGTAAATCTGACTTATGCTAAGCTTTTGTTATTGGTATTCTTTAGAGCAATAATGGTTGATAGGTCTAATAAGGCTTCATTAATTTATGCGGGGCTTCAATCTCACCCAGATGACAAGCAATAAAACAAGACAGTTCATGTTCAGCTTTCAAGTTTATTCTTTATATATATATATATATATATATATATATATAAATGTTTAGCTTTCTGGTAACCACAAATTCGTTTTGTTAACTTAACATCATAACGTAACTTTAATTTAGTTATATGGATAGGGTTTATCATATTTCATGTTGCAAAATATATATATATATATATATATTCAAGCTAACATCAATAGCACTACTACAATTAATCATTTAAATTCAGTCATATCCTTCATATCATTAAATTATTAATATTTTCTCTCATTTTTTTTTTAATTTTTAAAAATTAAACATATAATTTTTTAATTAATTACAAATAAATAAAAACTTCCTTATAAAATCATACTCATTTTTTTTAACATTTACACTTTCTCCAACATGTCTCATTCTTTTCACAATTTATCTTTCCACTACCCACTACCCTCTACCTTAATATCACTCTTTATCTTTCCCTTTATCTTCATTTATTTTGTTTCTTCTTCTTCTTATCCTCCTATTATAAATTTTTCATTATCTTTTCTATCCTATATTTCTATACATAATTTTCCCTCACAAAAAAATGTTATTTCTCTCTCTCAATTTTTTGGTGGATTTTTTTTTTCTTGCACCTCTGCTTTAGGTTATTAAGTTTTTGTATTTTTAAAAACTTTACTTTGAGTTGATGCAATTTAGTTTTGTGTTTTAAGTTTTTTTCATTTATTATTTTTTGTATTTTATATGATAAAATTATCCAAATCATGCTATGTAATAAGTAATATTATATTTTTTCTTTTTTCTTTTATGTTCTCTTTGATTGTTAAATGTTATCCTATTACATTATAAAAAATATAATATTATTCTATTACATAGCATCATTTGGATAATTTTATCATATACGAATTTTACATGAGTTACATAGACAATAGTAAAAAAAAAACAACAACAACAACAACAATAATAATAATAATAATAATAATAATATATATATATATATATTTATGAGATAACTCTAAAAAAATTATCACGTGCAACGCGTGAGTCTGCGACTAGTATTGTCATAAAAGTTGTGCATAGCTTTTCTCCTCAAATAAATCACGAGGGGACAATTGATATGTTATATGCAATAGGAGATTCTTGGTCAGTGGCCCATGGGTTTGGAACTTGAATCTTGAAACCCTTACCCATAGATACCAAGCTTTCCATACAATTGGTTAAGACCCTCTGAATACCTCTCAACTTTGATCACATTTTGATACTAGTGTACAAAGTTTCTTACAGTGCATGCAAATCTGTAATTGGTGTGTGCTTCAACCACCCCCGAAATTTCTTAATTCAGCAGGAGTCACTTCTAATGGATTCATCCTTTGAACCTCAATTAATTACTATTGCGGTCATGCAGTAAAAGATAAGACTCTGAATTCCATCAGGGTGCTTCAGTTGATATGACCATAACTCCTGTTTCAGTTTTTTGTCAAGAGCATCAAGATTAATACTAATCAGATCATCAACTATATTCCTGCCTCTGATTGACATGCATTTAACTTGGGTGTAATCACGATTCACGACAATCATGGCAAGACCCTCCAATCTGTCTCAAAGTACCATCAGTTAACTAAATTACAGCCAACAATATGTTCGATGCTCATCATCAATTTGCTGATACAAACTCATTCTTTTTTCTTCTCTTTTTATTGGTAAGTTATAGAGGCCCCAGTAGGTCTTGAACCATTGACCTCACCCTTTATCTAACACTCATAGTGTACAAGATGCTAGTTGAGTTAGAGCTCATTGGTACTGATACAAACTCATTCCTCAACAGAAAAATTCTAACTCAAACAATCACATTGATATGGTCTGGAAAGAACTGCTCACAAGTATGGATCAGAAAAGGGAAATATTAAGGGAGAAATTGATTATTTGTGAAAAGAAAGATAGTGAACTTTATACACCATTTTCAAAAATGGATGAGGTTTGATCCAGTATCTCTTCAAGATCAGTGGAACATATGAACAAATTGAACAATGTACATTTGTAACCAAGCTGAACCAAAGCTATAGGAATCTAGGCTGCACTGCCTGAAGAATATTAATTACAGCTCACGGAACAAAAAAAAAAAATGGCATATCTGTCCCCTTGTTAAGATGATGAATTTTTTTGAGTGTGCAGATAAACCAGCAACTGTCCTCCATCACCAGCTACTGCCAAAGCACCTGCCCTTGAATCATCAGTAGCAACACATGAAACACTGCCACCTGATACAATAGGAGAAAAAAGAATACACCAATCAATATTTAAAGGAAAAAATATATCAATTGAACGGTTGAAACTAATGGCTTATAACCCAAACCTGAAATATTCAAATCAAGCAGCAAATTTGAAACCATACCAACCCTGAGGAATATGACAAATTTAGGCCTTAAATTTTATTTTATTTTTTTTTTCCACTTGAAAAATAAGTCCATGGTCACTATGATTACTCCTGATGCTGTGCCGAAGAGCAAATATTCAAGCTTTGCATTAATAAGAGGTGTACATTAACATAAGATTGTTCTGTTCTTCCTTACAGGAGAAACTAAACTCTGCAGGTCAATAGGAGGCACTATTCAACCCAAATACACTGTTAAAAACTGGATTATAGCACCTTCCTTTCTTCTTCTTTTTTGGATAGAAAGGACGTAGTACAATATGCAATAAACATGCAAGAGCAATTCTCAAATCAGAAAACTAACAAAAGACTAAGAATGCATAACAATTGCCCGTTGTACCCAAAAAAAAATGTCAGTTGGCAAATGAACTGAAAAGATATGCATATAAATAATTACAGCGTACACAAACTTTTTATACAAGTGCAATGCACAAGTCTCTGTGTGTGTATGTGTCTATATATATATATATATATATATATATATATTATATATCCTCTCTTGGACCTTGTAGAACGATAGTCTTGTGCACTAGATACTACCTTTTATAGATATATATGATAATATAAATTTAGATTGGAAAGCTACACATGCACCCATTGGATTTTAAACTCATAATTTCACCATCCAGAGGGAAGGAAGTCTTCTTTGCCAAAATGGAACCATACCTTTAAAATGATGCAACATGCCAAGTTTAGTTCCTGTTGATAATTCCCACATATACACTAGTCCATCACATGTGCCAATAATCCCATGACCAGCTGATGCACCAATAGCAACAGCCCTGCACAGTAAGTTCTAACATTCAGACATTCTTGGCATGATATAGCATGGAGTTTCACATGTGAAAAGAAGTTTCCTGGAGTCAGCTAGCCTTATAAAGAAGATTATTTTCCAAATCCGAACTACAAATGCATGAATATTGTGAAATATGTTTACCCTTTCATAAATATAATTCCTCAAACTAATTCCCTGAAAAAAAGAGGAATGTCTGGTTCTAGTATTTTAACTTCTGCACTGATCTTGTATTAGTACAGTCGGTAAATGGGTATTCAAATAATAATTAAAAGCTATTAATTAATAATTAAAAGGTATTAATTAAAGGTATCTGGATGTTACATAGAAATTTAAATGATCCCTACTGTTTGCCATAAGAATTTAACAGCACAAATCCTTCCACTTGTAGCCATCACATGGCCACATCAACTAGTAGGAGAATGAGGGATTAACATCAATCATTTCAGTCCTATGTGAGGTCATTTGCACGCCTCAAGAATAACTTCATTCTACTGACCTTCACCAAAACTAAATTTATGACAATATTAAACAAAACACATTAGAATGATCTATTTTTGACATTCTTATCACCCTCCAAAATTTGAAAATTTTAAACCCAATATTTGAATTCAAAAATAAAAATTAGCACCTTGGATCCAATGCACTTCCCAGCACAACCATATCTTTCACCAATAAAGCTAGCCTCCACCATCCTACCGAATCATTTTGGCACTCACTTGGTATAATTTGGGCATCAGAGTTAGAGATAGTTGAGACAAGGAGCCAGACAGCTATATCTTCCCCATTTAATGGAAGAAAAGAGCTATTCTCACTGTTATCTGAGAACCGCATTTTTGTTGCAGCCATAATCCCTTTGGCATTTTCATCGACACTAGAATTGCTAAAAACAGGGCTTTTTCTTTTCCAACTAAACAAACTGATTGGAAAGAATTGATAAATTGTAGAGCTTGGAGCAGAGAAACTTGACAGAAAGATACGTTTAGAAATATCCCTGGAACAAAAAACAGCAACCTATCAGAAGGCAGAAAAGGGACATCAATGTAGGTAAGCTGTCAAGCTGATTAAAACTGCCAGTGGCAGCAGATACAAAGAAAATACAGGATATTCAGCAATAAAAAAATAAATACAGTGTGACACCCAAAAAGAAAAAGAATAAAATATGGAGTATTAGATTAGATTAAATATAATTTAACCCAAAAGTAGTAGTATTAGAAATAGATGGGAAACTTTTACAAACGGCTGAAACATTTGCTACATCAGAGGAAAACTAATAAAAATATATTAAGCATGTGAGTTAGAAAAATTTCCTGCAGTAAAACCAACAGCTCAAAAGAATATCTTTAATCATACCTCTAATGTGATTCAGACTTGATGACATGAAGATCATACTGTATATCCTAAGGTTTCTAAATTTTAAATATAGAATATAGCAGTCAGTGCACATGTGATTAAATATCAGTTTCAGCATTGTTTTAAACCAGGTCAAGATCAAAATAAATCCCAAACTTTCTCCCAGAAAATGAGTGTCTAGAAGAACTGATTGAAATTGAAACATTGAACAAAATTAGAATGATATAACGAACTCAATGTTGACCAAAACACATAGCCATGTTTAAGAAAAGCCAACAAAATTACTCAGAATGCATTCAAGCAATCAGAAAAGACAACCTTGAATCCATAATTGCTCAAAGAAAGCTTAGAATTCAAAATTATTAGGTTATTATGCATATGATTACCAAAAACTAGTAAGACTCCACTAGACTGGGCAGTAAATTTATTATATTCAGATTCCTTGAAACCAATTAAAATGGATCTATAACCAAAGATTCTAGGCTAATAGAAACTTACACATATATGGTATTTTGTGAGATTAAATTCACTATGAAAAACCTGATTACCAATGAATGCAAAATTTTGCTACTTGAAAGTGCCAAGACATGGCCAATAGCCTTATAGTTCAACTGCTTAGAACCTCCTGGTGTTTCCATAGGAAACATCTAGGGTTCAAATCCCCCCTTCACTAATTATCAACAACGACAACAGCAAAAAAAACCAACAACAATAACAACAACAATTAAACTAAAGTTCAGAAGATGCAACACATTCCATGTGACAGAAGAAGTTGCATTTGATGTGATTGGTACCAAATGATGAAATCCAAGGTAAGTAACACAACTACGATAAATTATGAATCATCAAGTTAGTAAAGATTCATGCAATGCTGTCTACAAGCTAGAGACAAAATATACCCTCAAAAATTACATATTTATGATCTTCTAATTGACGAATCTGTGAGCAGAAGCCCTTCAGTACAAGTGATAGGGGGAGAGAAGAATAAGAACACATACCATATACTAAATTCCCCAAAACCATTATGACCCACAACTAGCGAAGTGCACTTTGGAATTCTCTTCAACTCCATTATGCCAGGAGAGGCGGTGTTGTGAGGTGGGAAAATAAATTCCTCTGTCTGTGCACTGCAAATGGTGTATTTACTATTTTAAACATATATTTTCATAATGAGAAACGGAAAGTTAGAAAGAAGCTGCCAACTTGAATATGCATAAACATAACTAATTCTGACTAACATTAAAATGTAGATGTCAAGGTATATTAGATTTTAGAAACTCTCACGTCTGAACAAGTTCATACTCTCTCTCTCTCTCAAAAACTTGTATGCGTGTGTGCCCATGTGCGTGCATGCTGTGTAAAACAAGCTTTAGTCAAATCCTATATTAAGTTTGGAAATGAATGCGTAACAGTAACAATTCCATACTATTTTTTTCCCTTGAAATATCTCCCACCAGTTACTTTGCACAATACAAGGAGCTTCTCAATCACCAAAATTCACCATTTGGATGTTAAATTTTGCCGTCCCCTTTAGAAAGAGCCCACGGTAAAGTTCTCAGAAGATAATATCATGAAAAAAGATATAAGCATGGTTATCATGAATAGATTATATTGATAAAAATAGCTGTAGACACCAGGCGGTACTGTAGGGTGGTCAGATGAGTTTTCTTCATTATCCTTGTTAAAACCGTCAAAGTGTCATGGATGCATATGTTGGAGAAGAACAAAGGGTAGAAGCATGCATTGTTATATTCATTCATATAATAAAGGACCAATAACTGTTCAAATCATAGAGAACAAGCCCAGGGTGCAACTAATGCAACTAGTTGCTTCCATCTAAATGCAAGTCAAATATTTAACTACCTGAACACTAGAAGCAACACCATAGCAATTTCTCAGAGAATGAAAAGAAAGTTAAACCAGATAGACATGACATCAGTAAGAGACTGACTCACCTCCATGTTGAATTCATGACACACAGGTGCAGTCTCCCACTCTCTCCAACAGTGACAAGATAATTAGGTTCACAAACCAACATACACTGCAAATTGTCAACTGTTGTCAATTTTACAATAACTGAAACATAACCAAATTTTACTCGCACAATCTTTACTGCATTGTCCTTGAAGCAGTCTGATTTACATGTTGAACACAAGCACTGGATTTTCCCTTCCCTGAGAATAAATATGGGAAATCACTACTTTTGTTTCATGTAATTATTCTGTAAAATTAAAATCCATAGTAATACAACCTGCAGTATGGTGTTTTTATGCTGTCAAATAAAACAAGAAGCTGGCCATCTGGAGTAAACTGCAAACCAGATCTTTCCAGTTCAACCTAGCAGAGTAATGCAAACATGCAAAGTCAACAATGAGCAGGAAAGGTGATAGGTGACCACCCGAAGGACTTTATCACACTAAAAATGAATTCCTGGAATTATACATATAAAAACTTACTTCTCTACCAAAATAATCTTTCAGACTCGGCAATGTTATGGACGTGTGACCAACAAAAGAAGGGCATCCTACTCTTGGTTCCTCTTTTGATAACTTATAGATGAATAGGGTTTTGTCTCTATCCACCAGAAGGCCACATAAAACACAAATGTAGATTTCATTATCCTTGGCGCTCAAGAATACTGAAGAAACGGGCATGGGGTGGACATAGCATCCCACAAGCTTAACAATGCCGTTTAGCTCACTATTAAGCTCCAAATTCCTGTGAAGTTTAATGTCTAAACTAGTTGGAACACCTTTGACACTCGAAGTGTTACTTTCACAGAAGCTGGTAT
Source organism: Quercus variabilis (assembly GCA_030445155.1). Lineage (NCBI taxonomy): Eukaryota > Viridiplantae > Streptophyta > Magnoliopsida > Fagales > Fagaceae > Quercus > Quercus variabilis. The sequence continues at coordinate 72,781,434 of CP129447.1, forward strand.
TCTGATTCAGAAATAAAGTAGGACTATTTGAATCCAAAGGATCCTGGTTCCCAACTGGCTTGTCGTCAAAATGAACTTGAGATTTTTCTACATGTGAACCAGATGGTTGAAAAACATCTGAAGTATCCTTGTCATCAGAAGCAAAAGACAATGCTTGATTTTGTGACATAGCAGCAGCTGTATTGTTTTTTGCAATATTGGTATTAATAGTCATATTCTGTGTGTGTGAACCATGCAATTGTCCTCCAAGCCTGACTTGAGCTCCAAATAAGTCCCTTTTACTTGATTTGTCATCAGAAGAGTTCAACTGATGAATCTCCGACACAAGCAAAGTTCCTGTGGCAGGATCTGTTTCAGGGTCAAGATGCTCTCCATGGTTTCTGCATATGATACTTTCTGAGAGTGGAACAATATTTTTACTTGATAACGGAGATATCTTTTGGACCTTTTTTCTGGCATACACTTTATTTGGTGTTTGAGTAAAGAATGTAATGCCAGGTTCAGCAACCCCTCTCTTGACACTGATTTCCTTGGATGATATTTTTGAATTAATCATGGCTCTTTGGTTAATGTCACTTGTATTATTATCTGTAGTAACACAAGAAGTATCTAGGTGAGTTTAAATTTGTAAAAATGAGGATTAATTTGAACTGAAAGATAGGTATCTCAGAAGTTTCAACTACTTTAAAAAGTTCATAGCCTGATATTAAATAACGTCTTAATTCATGGTCTACAGCTCCCAAATAAATAACCAGCACATATATATTACTTTCCAAGATCCCTCTTTCTGAAGAAAAAGGAACTAACTTACAGATCATTAATAGTTATTTTCTTTAGAGGCTAATACAAACTATGGTATCATGCTTCATGGACTAGACTGAAATTGGGTACATCAGTTTGGGACTTGTTCTCATCACATGAGGACTGAACACAATTTACTGGAAAAAGCATGGCATAATGACATTACCTTCAGTACAATCAGGTACAGTATTGAGGTGGTTTTCCTTGGAAAGGATTTCAACTTCTAACAGGTTCTCATCAAAGGTAGCACGAGAATTAATGTTTTCGGGAAGAATTTTATTGCCATGTGATGTGCAAGCCAAAACGGACTCAGATACACATCCATTACCCTTCTGAGGCTTTTCATTCAAAGTCACGTGCACTTCATTGTAACAAAGGATGTCTTTGCTCCCATTGGTCTCATCATGAGAGCCTGACGGCTTATTCTGCACAATAAGCTGTCCCCAAGTGTCCCGAGTGTTGGAAGGACAGATGTCTTTATCAAAAGTAATTTGATCGGCTTCACCAATATCAGAAGACAGTATCACCTGCTTAGTTACAAGATCCCCACATTGTTCATCCTCATAACTGTCAGGAACAACAGACTTGGTATGTTCAAAACTTGGTCCAGACCCAAGAGCTGTACTTTGGATATGCATCCTTTCATCCTTTTCCAAATATACATTGTTCGTAAGTGTTACAGCTGCAAGTTTAAAAGAAAGAAAATGATGCATCTATAAGATAAAAAGGAAGACCACAATACAACAAACAAAAACTTGGTATAGATATGCTAAAGCTACTATGCCAGATGTTGGAAATTAAAATAATCAGCAAAAGGTCCAACAACTGTACCAGGTGGAATATCTTCAAAGTATGCGCCTTCAGTATTTGACTTAACTGGAGCATTTTTCTTCCTAGAGGAATTCTTGAGCAAAGGAACTGCTTGTGGAAGCAGAAATGTCATCATTGACTTGACCATTTCCTGACCAACAGAATCACAATCACTCTTTTCAGAATTCGCATTGGAATTAGATGTGCCTATTTCTTCCTGTAGATGTGATTCATCTACCAACCCCTCAGAAATGATCAAGTCAGCTGTAGTTAACGCTTCTTTCACACTGTATGTACTCTTATCCTGGGAACTTTGAGCAGAATTAGAAGTATTATCTGCATTGAACCATTCTCAATTTTTATTATAAAGAAAAAGAAAAACAAAAGTTAGATGATCAGCCATCACTGATGGTTGAATAGAAGAGCTCGGGCATTAACTATGGGCCTATTTAGCTTAAACACAGTAAACAATCTGAGGATTACCTTGCATACAATCAAAGGTATCCGGTGCACATAGATCAACACGCTGAACACCTGAAGAGTCTTTTGAAATAAATGCATTTCCATTTTGGTTTTCTGTTGCAATTTGAAAATTGTACTCCACCTCAGTATCTAGCAACCTACCAAGCTGTAAGAAGTTAAGAATGTTTCCCATGCTGCACTAGCCGACCATAGAACCACAAATTTACATAAATGTACCACAAATGGCTAAAGCAGTGACAACTTAGACCTCGGGGGAGCTGAGTACGTATAATTAGCACATAAATATTATGGAAGTTTAAAAAAAATAAATAAATAAAAAAGCAGTTTTGCAGGAGTACAAACTAACCAAGAAATTATCAGCTTCTAGGGGCAAATCACTAAGATTAAAGTTACCATTGGAAAGGAAGGTAAAATATGTTGAAAACTGTAGTGGAGAGAGAAGTTTAAGGTTCACTTCCTATATGTTTTGGCTTTTGAGTAGTGATGTACCATGGAGGAATATTTGGAGAGCGGAGGTTTCTAGTTTGGTTGCATTCTTTGCATGGACAGCTGCTTGGGGTAAATAACTAAGTGTAACAATCTTATTAGTCATTGGATTGTCATAGTAGATGCGCATTTGAATCTGTAAGAGTTCTTGGGAAACAGTCATATTCTCTTGCACTTTCCAGTGGTCAGCAAGTTGTGGTCTTGTGTTATCTTTATTTTGAGTACAGTGGGTTGTGTCTAAGATAGTTTTGCAGGTGTTCACTGGTTGGACAGAGAAGTTTGGCTGACATAATAGTGTTGGCATTTAGATGGCTGCTGTTCCTTTGTGCCTTGTATGGACCATTTGGGAGTGCAACAGTCAGATTTTTCAGGGGGTGTAGCATATGGTTTTGTCACACAAATATTCCTTTCTGGGAGGGTTGTATGACAGGATGCCTGCTGTTCCACCAGTTTCACATCTTTATTGATTGTTCTTGATTGTACGAATTTCAGATTGTAATTCTTAATGGGACCTTCTTGTACACTTCCTGTGAACTAGATTGTCTCATTTTGGTAATGTACTCATCCCAAAAAAAAAAAAAAAAAAAAAAAAAAAAAAAAACCTGAGATTAGCTTACAGGTTTCTCCTCTGCAGGCAAGTTGTTGGTAATTCCAGCAGATTTACAATTCTCAGAATCATTGAGCTCCCTCTCATCTTGAGTGGGGACAGCTTCCTCTCTGAGATGATCAGAGAAGCCAATTGAATCCAATGGCATCTCATCTTTGACTGATAAGTGACTCTTTTCTCCTCTGCTTCCAGATATTAAGTGCACTGGTGCTGGTAAAGCCCCTGGATGTTTACAAACGTCATACTCTTCTTCTGAAGCAGAGGCAGGCATGAAACACCCACGATTATAATTCCTCTGATTCTCTTGTGTTAATCTTGAAGTATCAGTATCATAAACTAGATCCTGAGGTTGGGATCTTTTTAGTCTAGCCCCATTAACTGCCTGTGCACTTATGATTTCACGTTCCCTACTTCTCTTTCCTGTATTCTGTGGTTTTGCCAAAAATGGTAGCAAATCAGGAACTGTACACGCATCTAGGTGTCGAATGTCATGATCAGTTCTAGAAGCCCCATTGCAGAAGTTGGAGGAAAGCAAACTTCGCTCTGCAGTTCCATTGACATTTGCCACCAGTTCCCGAAGTAGCCTTTGGACTAACTGATTTTTAAACCCAAAAAACTGCACATAACATGTATACACAATGATTTTAATCTAGCACAACAAGCTGGACTACCAATCTTAATTTGTTTTAATTTTGCTTGTAGGAAAGAAGGATGAATTTTCTGCTTGCCAGTTCATTTAAAGTAAAATATTATGCAGCATAAAGATTAATTCAAAAAAGGAAAATGAATAAAAAATTCATAGATTCAACCGTAGTTATGAAAATGATGTTCTGATTGAACTTAGAGATTGTAAATGACTGAAACAGAAGACCGAGACATAGAAAGGACAAAAATTATGTTCCTAACTATCATCTATATACCATGTTTTATTAAGAACATAAGAGCTAATTTTTCCTCCAAATTAAAAAAATACGGGGAAAAGCTAACGGATGCCCTAAGGGCATTGGTTTAGAAAATATTTTTAAAAACTTTTATGGGAAATGAAAAAAACAATTAATTTTTTTGACAATTTTTTATATTTCCCATGAAAGTGGTGTCAAAACTTTCCTAGAATGATTTATTAACAATTTCCCTAAAGGCACCCTTTAAGAAGACCCAAAAAATATATGCATAATAATGACACAAAAGTAATGACATCATAATCATGTTTTTCTGCATTTAAACAAAGTTAAGTGATTGAAAGTCACCAATATCTACCTCCACCCCATCTATTTTGCTTGAAAATCTCTTTCCATTCAATATCTTTGTGCGAGGGCAACCATTCTTTTGAAATTTCCCCCATGCAATATCTGGAGTTTGCCCAGAACATGAATGTCCATCAGAAGAAATCTGTGCAATCAGTATGGAACTTGCATATTTCATTAATAGGCTTAAAATACATTGCAGCCCAAAACTAGTTAGCACCACAAATAAGAGCAACAGGACCTGGATACATACCACAAACAAAGGCCCCTTGGGACCTTCATGAATTTCAATTTTATATGTGCTCCCATTATATGCTCGAACAACTTGATACCCTACAGGATAAGGATATCGATCTTTTCCCTATAATACAATAAGATCCAGTCAATTTCAAGTGTGAATAGAATGAAACCCACAACAATATAGTCATTCCTCATTCTCAATGCACCAGATGCAGTAGACCTTCATTAGCATCTAAAAACTTAGCAACAAGCTTTCATAATTACATGATCATTTGTTGAACCGATTGGGAATTCTAAACTAACACAATCTATAAATGTTTGTTCATAAGAGAATTGCAACTAAGTTAGTAATGATGTGAATCATCAAATGTAGCACTTTAACAATCTAAAGCCTTTTTATTTGGGAAAATATTCAAACATTTAGTACCTCACCTGCTTAAACAATCTCTTCCAGTGGCCAATTCCAAACATTTAAAGCTTTTTTATGTGGCACGCTTGTTTCTCCCCAAATCTCTCCACTTTTACTTAAAAATCAATAGAAAACAAGCATATACTTGAACCCTTCCTATTCAGGCATGCTAGAACAATTAGCTCATCCTCTCCATTTGAAAAAAAAAAAAAAAAAAACCATTTCATGGTTTTGAATTAAATATTACAAATCTAAAGGCGTATCTAGTGTCGTGTCATTTAAAACGTTAAACAATATAGCACAATGTACACTGTTAGATAACATGAAATGGATTCCACTGACAAAAAAAACTTAAACAATCAAGTGTAATCTTCTTCCCTCATCCAATTGCTCAACCTTCTTAGGCTTCGGTAAAACACTTATAACTTTCACTTTTCCTTTTTCCTTTAAGGGATAACTGATAAGTAAGCTAAACATATACACTTTTCCTTTTCCTTTAGAGTAAAGTATTACCATTTGAGCCTTATCTCATTTGCACTATAATTACTATTTTTTCCGAATTACAATTATTCTTTCCATGATTTTTAAATACAAATGCACATGATTCTCCATAATCATGAACCACTACTCTGCTTTGTCGCATAGAGTACCTCACCTTCCAAAACCCTAAAAATCCTATAACTTTTAAAAATGTTAAAAAAAAAAATCCATTTAAAAAAAATAAATTAAATTCCTCTCAATTTGAATGCTTTAACCTAAAATTCACAAACAAAACAAAAAGGATTCGAAGAGATAAATTGGCTTGGAATTGAATCGAGAATTAATGAAAACCAAACAAAATTTGAAAGAGAGAGAGAGAGAGTGAAAAATCGAACCCTAGAGCTGCTCCAGTACTTCTTGTCCCAAGTCCCGCGGTACAGAGATCCAATGGAATTGATTTCCAAACCGTCCAATTTTTCGTCTTCGTTAGGTTTCGCCATTAAAATGCGAGAATGAATTTCTGAGATTTTCGAAGAAAAAAAACAAATTGGAGGAAATGAGCAGAGTTTGATTTATAAAGGCCTGAGCGCGGTAAGAGAGAGAGGGTTTAGAATTTTAGGAGGGAACGAAATACTGGTTTGAGAGTAGCGCTACAATTACCGGGAGGAGGTGTAGTTATTATGTGACAGGAGAATCTGATTGGTTAGGATAGGACAGGTGGTGCAAGGAGAAGTGGACAAAAAGAGATTAAAATTGTAAGACGCCGTTGCCGGGGATCGAACCCGGGTCACCCGCGTGACAGGCGGGAATACTTACCACTATACTACAACGACTTTGTTGGTGAGTGGTTCAGGTTATCCAATTATTTAATTCTTTGTGTTATATTTAGTTATTTATATATGTCAAAAATTTCACCAAATTGAAACTCTAAATCCACAAAATTTCTTTTCTTTTCTCTTTTTTTTTTTTTTTTTTTTTTTTTTTTAAAGAAAAGGGAATATGATATTACACACTACTACACTAGTGATAATCTAAACAACTAATCATGACGGTGCACCGTTAAGCTAAAAAAAATATAGGACAAGTTGGGATAGTGTTGGATTTGATCAATTTAAAATTCATATTAATATATATATATATATAATATAATATAATATAAATCAATTAATTAATTAAGATTGATAAAATCCTAATTCATATTAAGGAGATGTTAACAAAATTTAAATACAAAAATTTAATTAATAATTTTTTTCTCAAGAATTGAGAATAATTTAAATGTTTTATTGATATGTAAAATTACTATATATTTAAATATTTTTAAAAAAATGCTCCATTTAAAATTATCATCTTAGGCCTCAAATTGTATTAAACTGGCCTTGAATTTTAGGAGTTGATTATAACAATTTTTCTTTTTTGTTACTATAACTTTTTAGGTGAAGATGTTGAATCAAGTAATCAACCACTTCGGATTATGATGCTGCCGAGACTAGCAACAAATGTATCTTGATGTGTACCTCTTGCTTGGTTGGATTTTTCAATTTGTGTTTGAAAAATAGTAAAACTTAGCTGAATTTTGAGAGAAGAGGAGGGAGGAGGTAGAAGATGAGGAGTTATAAAGGCTGAGAAGAAATTAAAAAAAGTATATGTATATACATATATGTGTGGGTGGAGAGAAAAAATAATATGTAAATAGAATAGAAAAATAATATAAAAAGTCTGGTGCAGGTGTAGGTTAGCTAAAATTAGGAAAAATAAAAAGTAAAGGTTTTAGCTAGAATTTAGCTAACGGTGAGGCTAATGTGAATATATAAACTAGAAATGAGAAGATTCATAACCCACTAGGATGATGGATTTCAACAACTATTTAAAAAGCAAAAGCAATAAATAAATAAAGTCTTTTGGACTCTTAGGGTCCATTTGATTGGGAGGATATAAAATATTTAGTTTTCTTTCGATGTGTGTTTGGTTAGAATGATGGAAAAGTGAAGGGTTGAAATCTTTTTTGTTTTGCTGTGGAGAAAAGTGTAAGGATAAAAAATGCAGTTTATATAAATTTACTATTATGTCTTTAGTACATAATATATAAGATATAATTTCTTTGTACTCATTAAATAAGAAGAAAATATTAATTATTAAGAACTAAAATTAATAAAGTAGCATTATATATAATATAATATATTAATTATTATTTTTTTGTGCTCATTATATTATTTTCCTTCATTATTATATATAATATAATATAATATATATGACATATTGTAGGCTCAAAACAAAAAAGAAAAAAGACATTAGTAAAGAACAAACTTAGACATGTTGTCGTTTCACATGGTTGTGGTTGTGGCTGTGGCTGTGTAGAGAGCATAGAAGGAAAAAAAAAAAAAAAAAAGGAACGAGAGAGATATTAAATCTGTCTTTCACGTGCTGGAGAAGTGTAATTTGGTAATTGGGCAAGCAACAACTTCTTCACGCTTGTTTTCTCTTCAATTTGGAGAGATTAATTTTTTGTGGGCTTAGGTGGAAAATGTCTAGCTCCAGCAAAAAATTTCCTCCCCTTCTCTCTCTGTCAAACAACGCCCACTCCTATTTTTTTCCTTATTTTCTCAACTTTATTTTTCATCTATCTTATTTCACCTCCAACCAAACATACCCTTAGTTTAATCATAGTTTTAAATCTTGGTGAGAGTTTCTAAAATCTTGGTTTTAGGGCAAAATAAGAGATGACTACTAAAAAGATTGAAAGGAAAAAGAAGAGGAGATTATGACTTTCTATCATTTGGTTGGGGTACCTAAAAAGAGAGAGAAAAAGAAGATATGGTGTTTAAGGACTTTAGATACACCCAACCACCATTCTTGTCCCTTCCAAATTAGGGAGAATGGGAGAGAAAATACTATATATATATATATATATATTATCCCGTTATCTCCATTGTTTCAAACTACAAGCATAATAGTTTTTTTATTTTCAACAAAAAAAAAAAAAAAGCATGATAGTTATTTGATTTTTATTCATCCACTTTTTCACCCCTCTTATAAATAAAGACACATGAGGGAATCCCAACATTTGCTATCCACTCAGATCAAGGTTTTATTGATTAAAATCCCAAAAAAAAAAAAACTGTCAATTATTATTGTAGAAAATATCAACCGAGATATCGTGTCTCCACGAGATCTAAGTTTAGTTGGGCTCTAATTAGCTATTTCAAAGCTGTCAATAACTCAACATTAATTTCCAGCATTTACAAACTTTTGGTCTAATGGAGAAAGAGAGAGTAGTCTAATCAAAATTTCCCAATAAGGTGCAAAAGAAAGAGGAGCATAGGCAAAATGAATGTGTCCAAATCTGCTAATAAACAGAACTACGCAGAAAACAAAGGTTTGAAATGAATTGGGACTGTCTGCAATGGACAATGGTTCAAGGAAGACATGGGAATCTCGTGGGTATCAAACGTTCCCTCCCATAAATTATACTATGTATCACAGAAAGACAGTAAAGTGTGGTGAATAAATCAACTAGTACTAGTACTGAGTACTGAATACTGAATACTGATGAGAGCTAGCTTAGGTCTGGAGGGAAAGTGAGCCTTGGGAGAATAGTTTTTTATACCAGCTGAGAAAGGTGGAGATTCCCAAGTGTGCAAATAGCTTTGTTTCCTATTTTGGCAATTCAGGAATCGTCCCATCACTAAAATCACACCCCAAAAAAACACCCATCTCCTGGTTCTTGCCCTAGCTCCCATTTTCTTTCACTATGTGACAGTGACATGTGACTTCAGCACCTGTCTACTTCAAGTTTCCTTCTTTTACATTGCACCCACAAATGAAGGAATGGATTACAGGTCCTATTCTCTTGTCTATCTTTTTCATTCTTTTTTTTTTTTTTTTTTTGGCTGAATGTATCTTTTTCATTCATTGAACTTCTCTCAAATATTACTGACATAATATTATATTTTTCATAATCATTGAGTTGATTGTTATGATTAAAACATCATTTTCACTTTGTTTTATTACAGATATCATTTTTATTATATACATATCAATCACAATGTAATATACGATGTAACTGATTATATCAACAGTTATATGTTAATTATGAATACAAGTGAAAATGATGTTTTTCTAATCACAAAATACTCTAGTTATGGAAAAAAAAAATTGTAAAAAAATGTTGCATACTTAACCTTACTTGTTATTAGATAATTTGGACCCGATAAGTGTCTTTTTGTTTACCTGGAATTACTTGATGTTGTAGTTGCTATCTAGCTACACATATAAGCTGTGTTTGATGTGGCTGGACCTTTCAATGATTCCATTTTTTTAAGTATTTTATCTTGTTGTATCAGAAGGGTATCTCAGTCTCTGATAGCAGTTTTTAACAACTTTTGCTTCTAGTTCTACATGCTAAATTAAAAACAAGTTTAGGTAGTAGGACATGGTTGCAATCATGGATATCAAAAAATTATGAACAGTTAGTAGGAGGAGAAAGTTAACTATTTCATAGAATGCATGGATTCATATAGTGAAAGTTTTTGAGTTACATGCAACTTGTTGACTCTTTTAACAATTTGAAATCACGTCCGTCAAGTGGAATAATGATTATGGATGAGTAGTCAGAGTAGTGTTTAATGTTCACTGAAAAAGTTCATCATTTAATTTTGATTGGATATACGATGTTACATATATATGGTGATTGTTGGATACCATGCAACTTCTTAACATTAACAATCACAAAAGCATGTCAAGTTGCCTGCAGGCTTGTTATTACAAAGGCTGAGCTTGGTTTGAAACTTTATATCTCTTATTTAAGATGAGTGACAACCTTGCTTGTAATTCGTTCTAAATTAAGCTAAGTGCGTCCTTATATTATCATAAATACATGCATATATATTGAGATCTAAATGAAATTCTTAAGTTGAAATTCAAAGCCTAGGAAACTGTTGGGCTTTGTGGAGCATAGTTATGTTTAATCCGGTTAACGACTTGACCTGACCAGAATAATGTTGTATGGTTTTTAATAGAAGATTTTCTAACACTTAGTCCATAGAGCGGAGGCGTGGGTCGACAGGCCCAAGCCGGAGTGCTCATGGACAAGTCTCCTGGGAGTCTAGGGGCAACACTCCCGGGAAAAAAAATTTGGCCCGTTTTGTAGCTCATTGTGAATCCTATGTGCAGGATATAAAAACCGTTTTTTGGTGATTATGGTTTTTCGGTCTTGTTGTTGTTTTTGAGAGAGTGAAAATACTGTAACCGCATTTTGTATATTTTCCTGATAATAATGAAATCTTTGCGACTCTGTAGACGTAGGCAAATTGCCAAACCACGTAAATATTATCTTGTGCGTGTAATTGTTTTTCTTTGGCGTGTGTTTTTTTTTTTTTTTTTGCTTCTCACATGTTGGGAATTTCGGTTGAATTCCCTACAAAAATTAGAGGAAATTGGTGGTGTTTATATATATATATATATATATATATATAAACTGCAAGTATAAAAATTTTACTCAAAATCATGCAAAGTATATATGCAACCCACTATCCCTGCCTAACTAGTTAAACCCCACCCCCCCCCCCCCCCTCCCCCTTTTTTTTGTGAGAATCACCCAACTAGTTAAACCTAATTAACTAAACTGAATGGGCTTGATTCTTCGATTATATGATGCTTAAGTTGGTGCTTCTGGTAATATGTCCAATTCCCGGCTGTGCACATTTTACCAGATATTGTAAACCCACAACCCCACATGCATTTCAGTTAAAAAAAAAAAAAAAAAAAAAAAGTACCTCAGCTAAATGAACAAGCACAATTTGACAATTTGTATGGCTTAGTTGAGGGAGATCCTTAGTTTCTTTCATTTCAATCAATGAAAATTCTAAGTGATCACCATTTCATCTCGGATTACTTTTCTGTGGAAGAGACAAACCTGCACCTGACTACATATAAATTCCTTTGAAAGAGCATGCATACACCACCATCTACGAACTGAACAATCAATGACCACTCATGTATAGTCCATGGCCCTTCAGGACAAGCAGAGCTAATGTCCCCCTCATCTTCAAAGTAGATTCAGTTTGCCTTACCTTTGCAAGCATGATATTTCAGTGTCACAAACTTAATGGGGTCAGGCATCTATGTACAATTGGTACGTATGCATTATATACAATCAAACAGGTTTGGATAAGAAAGTTCGTAACAAGGTACCACTTATCCTATAACGAAGATTATAGTTTGAAATGGAAGATATAGAATAAAGGCATATATTTAGTTCAAAATCATGATGATTATGATACCATAATAAACTTTCAGTACTAGCTCCAAAAACCTAAAGTTATATAAGAAAAGAATTTAAATATCATTTAATTACGTGTAATCAATGATCTTCTAACAATTAAGTTTTGAGAGATACTTAGATATAAAAGTTGGCAAAGCATTAGGTCTAACTACTTTGTTAATTGGTCATAACATTAGATAATTTGCTAAGGCAAATAATCAGGTAATTAAACAAAATTCCAAGGAAGTGAAAGTCAGTAATATACCCTTGGTTCACGTGGGCAGCTGGGAAGGTAGCATTTTTGGACATCTCAATTTCAATAGGAACTATATGTGTCCCACATTTTTAAAAAAACTGACGAGAAACACAACAGATTTTGGATCAACGTGGTTTTGGATTGTTGTTTATGAGTGAAAATGAAAACAAGGGTTAAAGAATCAAGTTACTCGAGGTAGATAGGCTTGGAAAGCTCCATAAAATGTGCTCAAACAATCCATTAAAGGAGTCAAAAGTGAACATAATTTAGTGCACTAAATTATGTTCACTTTTTTATATTTTAAAACCCAAATTATTCGAGCCCAACTCATGTTGTGATAACGAAAACTTTGATAGTAATTTGTTGTAAAATAACACAAAATAATGCAGACAAGCAACATAAGACTACATAACCATGCATACAACCTCGTCGCACAAATCCCCAATACACTTATAGTCTTATAGGTGCTCTCATATTAACACACTAAACAAAATTTAATCCTAACTTTTTCACCATATAAAGTCATGTTTTCTAACTCACTCTCTCACACAAACTAAAAGGCTATACCACCACTTTATTTATAGGAGTTATCAAACCTCCTTGTTAGGTAATTTAGACCCTGTTTGTACCAATTAAACAGTTAATAAATTAAGCCAAGTAAGTTATGTAGTCCAACTGTGCAAGAGGTTTTGGTTAGAGCCATAAAATATTGCGTATAGTAAAAATGAATATGATGTTGTAGAGAAAACAATTAGAATAACTATTCCAAAGTATGTAAAAAGCCACTAGGAGGGCTTAACCACCAACCCCAAGTAAAACATATTCACTATATAGAATTGAAATTTACAAATAAAACAACCATATCCTAAATTGCTACCTCATGTAAAACTTATTGAGATTACTCTATATAGCTTTAAATCCATAAATTTTTTTATAAGTGAACTCCGTTAAATGTGAATACACACTAGTTCACGATTTCAAGTACCCTCTTAAAGATTCATTCCAACAACTTGATGTATACTGAAAGCAGTAACTTCACCTTGATTATCAATTTTTCAAAAACTTGAACTATGAACTCTAATTGATACTTGAGAGACTTTGGAAATCTTCAATCTTTTGTGTGCACCACAGACATAACAAATAGGTATCAAAGCTTTTGGTATCTCACAAAACAATTAGTGCACTTAAATTTTTATTAATTTTCTATCCGACATGGGATTTGAAAACAGAAACCTAAACTTCGCTTATCATAGGCTAAAAATGACAATTGACAACTCATGCTTGATTTAGTAAGACAAATGATCAAGATCATTCATTATAAAATCTACAAACAAAATTGATAACCTACCTTTTGGCTCAATTAAACTATTTACGGAAAGAACTCTTTCATTTTTCATTTGCCATGTCAGAGTTTTTTTTTTTTTTTTTTTAAATATAGTAAATTACTAAATAATTAAACAGACAACATAGGTGGAAAAGTGAAGTGAAAATGAGAACATGGGGCTCTTCCAACATAGACGAGAAAATGAAGAGATTTTGGTCAGTCACTTTAGTGTCAGCTTGTGACTACAAAGTTCAGCAGTGTAGGTACAAATACAATGACTAGTATAGTAAACATAGATTTGCTTTTTGACTCTACTCCAAGCACCTCAAGCTAACAATCCATACCTCCCTTATCATCACAAACCCTAGACTTTCCTCTTAGCTTTCACACCCACTTCAACACACTCTTCTTCTGCTTCCTTTTCTTCATCTTTTATTCACTATGAATCTTGAAGACAAAGTTTCCATGGACTCAGTTCCACCATCAGAGCATCTCTGCTATGTCCGGTGCAACTTCTGCAACACTGTTCTTGCGGTAAAAGATTTTTTCCAACCCCATAATCTTATATACCTATACAGAGATCATTATAGTCTTTTTCTTCTAATGTTTCAACAAAATAGAAAGCCTTTTAAATGCCTATCAGAAGTGTCATTTCTGGATGGTACACTTCAAAGTATGGGGTAGATAGTATGTAGAAAATGCTGCTTTCTATATAACCGACAAACAGTCATAATAACCACATGTTTTTCTGGTATGAATCATAGCATATTGAATTGAATTATAGAAAAGAATACATGTCCTAACTAATCTCAAAATTTGTTGCATACAAAAAGATTAAACCAAATCCTATATTTCTGCAAGATTATAGCACTCGTTGCTAATTTTTGGTTTTATACTTATATTGTGCCTCCACTTTGTGATTTTATGAGTCTTCTGATGTTTTTTCTGTATACTAGGTTGGGATTCCATTCAAGCAGTACTAGTTGTTAATTCATATGTTAAAGAAGGTTTTAGGATATAATTTGCTTCTGATTACTAGGTTATGTTGTGCTTCCACTTTGTGATTTTATGTCTTCTGTCGTTGCATTTTGTATACTAGGTTGGGATTCCATTCAAGCGGTTGCTGGACACTGTGACTGTGAAATGTGGTCACTGTAGTAACCTCTCTTTCATCAGCACCAGACCTCCAGTCCAAGGTCAATGTCCTGATCACTCACTTTCTCTACAGGTTAGTCTCCACATACTTGTGTTCTTGCAAACCCTAGCTCCAATCTTCCACATCCCGGTTCCCCAAAAAGAAAAAAAAAAGGAAGAAGAAGTGAAATAGAGGGAAAATAAGGAGGAAGAGTAATCCTCAAAAATACCCCCACATCTACACCTGCATAAAGAAGAAGAAGAATTTTTATTCTATAACACCAACCATACATAATAGAGTGATTAAAATATAATGCTGACTATCAACTTAATATAACATTCTTTCTTGCTTTTTTGACTATGAACAAACTATATGACACTAAGTATGTAATTTTGATTATGAACAAACTATATGACACTAAGTATGTACAAAAGCAGAGTTAGTAAAAATATATTGTTTAATCTTTCTGGAATAGCATAATTAAAAATGAAGATTGTAGGATATTTTTCATTTCTAGTCACTAATGGAAGGTGTTTTTGTCTCAAGGAGAAGCAGGGTTTTTGCAATGATTTCAGAAAAGTCCACTCTTCATCATCATCCTCATCAACATCTAGCGAGCCCTTGTCTCCAAAAGCACCCTTTGTTGTAAAACGTAGATACACTTTTCAAACACTTCTATATTTATTGAATTCAGAAAAGTTATCCTTACTTCTCTTTTCTCCAACTTATATATATGTCCAATTTTTTTTTGCAGCACCTGAGAAGAAGCACAGACTTCCGTCTGCTTACAATCGATTCATGAAGTAAGGGGAAGTGTTCCTTTTGTGCGTGTGTGTTACTGATGATTTTGCCACTTTTCATAGCTACTAGTACTACTAGTGAAATATTAATGTTTCGAAAAGGCTAAAATTTCTATTAGTTTTATTACAAAATGCCTATTAATTGATATCGTTAAAAATGTAGCTAGTACTACATCAATTATATAACAAATAAATTTTTTAACCATCTTTTTTCTTTTGTTCAAAAATTCACACAATTTGTAAAAATTATATAATAAAATAATTGTGTGTATTACACACAAACCGTTACATAGTTTTACACATTGCATTTTTTAATTGAAACCATGACTTGAAATCATAATTCCTATAATCATGATTTTAACTCATAGTTTCAGTTATAAAATAAAGTATCATAAATGTATTATAGCTTATATTCAACAAATATTACCAATAATAAAATTTGTTATATCTTTTGTATCTGTCTTGATAATAGAAGCTGCACTTTAATTTGTTGATGCTATAGTTTGTTAGTATTGATTGTTAGCCTAGAAACATTTGTACGTAGTTAGTATTAATTGCTAATGTAGTTTCTCAAGAATGATATGTTTCAAACTTATTTATATTTGAAAGGGAGGAGATACAACGTATCAAGGCTGCCAACCCTGAGATACCACATCGAGAAGCGTTTAGCACGGCAGCAAAAAATGTAAGCAGAATCATATATAGTCAATTTTCAGTAAAGAGTATCAGCTTTTTCCCATTAATATTTTAGTTTATTTGTTTATGTTGAACTTTTTAAACACAGACTAAAACTTAAAGAATTTCATATCCTTATCATCTAAACTAACTTTTGAGCAATAGTGGGCTAGGTACATTCCAAACTCTCCAGCCGGATCAGTTTCTGGGAACAACAACAATGTAAGAGCACATCATCATCATCTTTCTATTTTGATATTGAAAAATGGTTTTCCTTTTTCTTCGAAGTCTTAGAATTTCAAGTGCCGATCAGCAAGAATATTGATATGCATAAGTGCTTATATATTTTGCAGGAATGAAGTTAAATATTTCTAACTGACAATGCCGTCACCCAATTGGAAAGCAGCAGTTGAGCATGTAATCAAAATTGGATTTTTTCGATTTAGCTTCATGTCTCGAACTTACTTTCTCATCTTGTTTACTTCATATCATTCCTGATGTTATTTGTTTCTTGATGAACTACCTACTCCATGAGAGTTAAGACTATTTATGTAATATTTGCTATTAAGAACTGATCAGTTTGAACTAATTTTGTAAGTTTGGCTTCCGGGTACCAATTCTGCTAACTGTGGCCTTTGTTAAATTCTAAAAGTTTTATGTTTCTAGCTTGTAGCTCCAGATAAACCTGCTTGCATGGCTGCATTTATAGGCGTGCATGTTTAGAACTTAATAAACTTTCAGTAGTCTTTAGGCTAATTAATATATATATTTTTTAAATATTAACTAATGTTACAAGAGTATTAATTTAAGAACTATTTTTAAAATATTTTATGAGAAAATAATAAAACGATTAATTTTTTTATAACTTTTTATATTTTTCATAAAAGTGATTTTAAAACTTTTTAAATATAATTTATTAATAATTATTCTAAAGACACGTAATAACGTAACTTTTTTTTAACGTTTTTTATTAAATATTCTATACTACCATTAATCTGAAGCTTTGAACCATAAATGACAAACCCATATATGATATATTTATTGTATTTATATACAAATTACGCTAACAAAACCTATGTATTTCCTTTTCTTTTCTTTTTTTTGGGATCAGAAAAATCTGACTAAAACCAATCAAATCCTACTTATTATAATTACTATTATAAGTTCACTAGACTGAGTCTGACACTCAGTCACTTCACCGAAAGGGTCCATATATATGTGTGTTGGAAAAATCAAATTTTCCTCATTAGCTTCTTTTTGGTATTTGATTCTTTACTTTATTTTTTTTATTTTTTTTTTCTCCAGGAGTTGGTTTTGATACTTACAACAAAATATGTATCTTCATTTTATTGGAATAGGATTATATCTATTTTAAGATTTTAGTTTTTATATTTATCAGTTTACATGATGCCATGTTATTTAAAAACTTTAAATGTTGTGACACTTGAAATAGTTTTGGATCTATAATATTTAATGTTTAACATAAAAATTTTTAATTTGAAATAGAGAAGATTTTTTTCCGTTTAATATTTGTAGGTTTTAATTCCCATCTCTAATCATACATGACTTTGTGGACCCTTTTGCATATTATTTAGTAAAGTAGCTTTTTCTTTTTTTTTAAAGCAGCTTTTAGTGGTTTGATTGTGCAAAAGCCAAAATGATTAATATGGTAATCTTGAAAGAGAGCAAACTGGGAACTATAATTTAAGGATGTCAACAGTATTATAGGCAGGATCAAATGATGGGTGCTTCATCCCTATCCCGTCCCTCTTTTGGGCCGAAAAAGTCTAAATGGAGCTAAATCGAAGCAAGTTAAGGGAGAAGCAGGTTATAAGGTAATTTTAACATTAATGTGGTGAAGTTGAAAGAGAAAAAGAAATGAACACTCATGAGCATAGGCGGAAGGAGGGGGGCTAGGGGGGCCATGGCCTCCGTTGATTTTCCAAAAATGCCCCCTCCCCCTTTATTTAATGTTTAAAATTTTAAATATTGAGCAAACTTTTTTTTTTTTTTGAAATATTGAGTAAATTTTAGGTGATGGCCCCTTTCATTTCTTTTTTTAAAAGTATAAATGCTCTTTAATTTATTATTGTCTCCTTTATTTTTCTTTTAATATTGACTTTTTTGGTATACATATATAAGTCATTAATTTTAGGAGCATTTAAAGTATAAGTTAATAAAAATATATAATTAAATCTCTTTAGCAAAATATTTTTGTTGTTTTTCAAAAATAAAGTCATACACATATATAGAGAGAGTTAAAACTATCAAAATATAATGATATATTTAAATTGGCCTATAATTTCCTGACTTTGCCACTGCTCATGAGATAACTAAGTAATAGAAAAAGCAAATGTTTTGCATATAGCAATACAACACTTAAATAATATATAAAAAAGATATGTATAAAAAATATTTAATTATTTATATAAAAAAATAAGTATGTTTTTAATACACGCCATGAACACACACATATACACGTTCAAAAAGAGACAGGACAAGCAAAATTGGTTCCCATCCCATCAGTCCATCACCTCTTTGGGTGAAGAGGTCAGGAGAGAATTTTTTTACATTGTTTTAGGAGAATCTCACAATCTTTTTGAACATTTTCTGAATGACATACATTACCCATGAATGGATCCTGTGGTTCCTGAGAAGTTTTGACAGATAAAGGTGGTACTGGAGTTGGGCTCAGATTAAGCCAACTAAAAGACTCATGGGTCTATCTTTGTAGATCTTTGCTGTAGCCCAATAATTGGTGAACTAATGATCAAGGAAATCTAGTCAAGATATCAATCGTTGAAAATTATCTGAGCATTCTCTCTCTCTCTCACAGGGTGATTTCCTTGTTATTTCAAGGAAGACAAAGTTTCATTTGCTTCATTTGGCTGTAGTTTATTAGCTTATATACTTGTGTGCAGTTTTTCAAAAACCTTCTGATCTTAGTTTATTAGCCTCATATACTTATGTTCATATTTTCAAAACCGCACATTTTCTATGCGCAAGTGTATTACTGCATCACTTCTTTTGCTTGGTGCGTGTGACTACAATATGGTAGGTATGAGAATATTGTGAGCACTACTTACCCTGATATATGCAGCCTATTATATAGCGTGCTAGCGTATCCGCATATGGGTCATCTAAGAGCTAATTTGCTACCTTTTTATGAGGTGAATAACATATATAGAGTCCCTACATGAACTCACATGGATTACCAAACACATCCAAATTAATTCTAAAAACTCCTTTGATTTATGTGCTTGAGGCATTTTTAAATATATAATTAGCATCAAGTGGTCATTTAGTGCCTTCGAGATGCGTCATTGAATATGTCATTCGATAGAGACAACTACAACATGAAGCACGATAATTCGGGTGCATATGGCTGCTCAAATGCAAACAGACATGCATAAAATAGAGTTTTTTGCTTAAAGCCATTAGCTGTATTGTCAAAAAGATATGTAGAAACTAAGGTTATCCTACTTTATGAACAAGTTGTAACCCCTCTGCAAATATTATAAACAATATTCAAATGGGAATTGATGGCTTTATTTTTTGCAGTTGTTGAATGCCTTTAGTTTACAGTTCATTGAATAATGAGCATGGTGCACTAAAGGGGGGGTGTTTGATGAGTGGAAGAGGCGGCCACTCCACTTTTACTTCAATTGGGAAGCGGGGTGAGATTAGAGGAAATACCTAAGATGGAAATATATATTCTTTTAGGTATCTGTAAGCACAGTCTGGTCAAGAGTCTCAAGCCTACTCCCAGAACATTGGGATAATCTATACAAACCTAGTGGTTATATATAAAATAATTGCACAAAGAACATCATGTCACTAAGACCAAGCTCCAACCACATACACACTCCAACTGTAGCATATTTTAACAAAAACTAACAATAAGGAAAGTTACCTCGCGAGTCAAAAGGTTATCGATTCATGTTCAGTATCAAACCCCATTAACAATTTTCATATAGAAAAAGATTTCTATAAGATGCTAGTTAGTGACTCTAGATTCTTGAATTGACTTTTATGTCATCTCATTCTTTTTTGCACTTTAGTATGTCCCCTCAAACCTAACTCTTCATGCAATCGAAGAGATGGTAGGGCCCTGTTTAGATCAATAACAGCGAAAATTTCTCCAATGATATAGCGATTTGGTTCATCAATAATTCAAATCCTTGAATTAGCATAATATATGGAGACAAAGGGATTATGGTATATAGAGGAACTTACAGAATCTAACTTAAATCACTTTACACTAGCAGAAGTCACAAATCTTTTTCTTATTTACCTTTTGGAAAAAGGAATTTCCTACTAATGGTATCTGAAGTTACTATCAACCTTTGAAACAGAACCAAATGAAGTTAGTTGGATATTCTGATGAACCATATCTTCAACTGCCTCCCCTTAACCTGCACCGAAAAAACAGTTTTCATTTAATCTTCACAACAACTTTATTTAACTGGCTTCCAAGAGGTGACAAGAAGCTAGGCATGCCATTTTTTATTCCCTATTTTCTGTACATTGATCTTTCTTATGAGCTTATCTCATTTGAATTGGAAAGATCAAAGATAGACTTAACTAAGGTATCTTAAAATTGGTGCTAAATTTTGGATCTTCCAAATTAAATGATCAACATATTGTTGATCTAAAAAAGTAATTCAACACAACAGCATAAGTAGCCCTGTTATTTTACTTTATGCCTATAGTATCACAAAGTTCTATTGATAGTCTTATTTTTGTCTTCATTTTTCTTCAACTTCAAGAAGCACTACCATGTACCCTCATTCCAGTGCCTATCATCCATGCATTAGCATGACATACAAGAATCTTGCCTGGGAAAGCATCAGCACTCTCAAAAGTGCAACAGAAAGGATGGATCAATAGGGCCTTAAAGTGAATATGTTTTACATACCTTGTGGGTTGCACACTGCTCTAGTAGTTGGGAAATAGCAGAAGTCCTCATTTTCCTGCTTTACTTCATTGGAATTTCTCTGTCGCTCCACTCTTTGAAGATGTGACGACAATTGGAGCAAATTGACAGTTGGTGCATGTTCAGGAGAAGGACAATACTTGGTATTCAAAATATCTGACTCTTGAAAAATCCCATTAGATTGAACTTGAAAATCAGCAGCATGATCAGAATCAGAAAGCATTACAGATCCCATCTTATCAATTTCCAACGAGTTCATCCCATATGAATATAACCCATTTGGTCCATATTGTTCCATAGAGTTTACCCTTAATGGTTTGTCAGAAATTTGACTGACACTATGATGGGCAAAGCCATCTTGCATAACCTGGGGGCTAGCTATTGGAATTCCGGTCAAATGGCTTGACAAGTCCTGTGATTGAGCTGACAGAAGAGAGAGAGCACAACTGGATATTGAGGCCCCAGACAATTCCTGGACAGTTGATGCAGCAACAGCACATTCTTCAGCTCCAGATGAAGGAACCCCGGAACAACATTGTTTCCCTATGCCATGCAGATGTAGAAAAGTTTTTGGAAGCAACTGTCCACTTGTGACAGGTATTGCTGATTGAGGACCACAAATTGACTCCCCTTCTAATTTGATATGTCTAAGCCAATTAGCTTGTTCATATTTTTCTGGATAAATAACGCCAGATTGAAATATGTCTGGGAAAACATAGGGTGTTCTCTTTGTCATGGTAGTCCCCAGGTATCTCGTGCCTGCAAAACCCTTATAATGTTAAAGTATGGGTAGAATATTTGCTATTGAAACGAAATTTTATAGTTAAACAAAGATGAAAAGTAACTTATTGATCAATTACTTTGACGTGATTTTAGTCATGATTCAAGAAACATTTCTCCAGTGGCCAGTAGAAAGATTTGTGAGAGACAATATACAACTGATGGATGGGAAGCAAGAAAGAACAAGGCAACTGCCGATATATATATATATATATATACCCTTTTTAACAGCTTCCTGCCGCACTCTTTTCAAATGCAGCTTGGCTATCAATTCAGGCATTAAGACTTTAATATATTTTAATTAAAGTACCTTGCCTTATAACTATTAGAAACAAAAGAAGGAATTTCAGACAGAGTGTAAATGTATAACTTTCTTATAAAAGCATAAAATAGAATTTTATAAAGTTGGAGGAACATATCCACTGGTAGTAGTACTACTTTTTTTTTACTGAAAGCTTTAAGTGCATAAAAGTTAAAATAACAAAGAAAAAGGAGAGGGGGGGGGGGGGGGGGTTGGGAAATACCATCAACAGATTGTGTAAAAAAATTTAGCTAAGATATTTGCTTCGTGGATGGTAGATCATAGTTGACTTAAAATCATCATCATCTTCTTTAATTGGAATTCCATTATGCATTGACTATGTTTGTTCTTTTTCACTTTTCATTTTCCTTTTGGGGGGCATTTGTTGTATATAAAAGTGATTGGCCAGAACATATGTTCATACCTTGGTATGACTGAAGAAACTTATGCGATTTACCAGAGAGGGTATCTAATTGAGGCTTCCTTCGACGCTCATTGTGGCCTGCTAGGCGTTTACGACAACTTCGCTTTCCATCATCAAATTCAGCCAGCAAATGAAATCTAATTAACCATAGAGACCACAGTTCATATTAGAATAAGAAGTGTGAGCACTTTAACTAAGCTGAGGTGGACAATGATCTATAAAACTGTATTGATAAAATGGAAAATAATATGTTTGTAATAGATTCTACGTTCATTACAATGTAGGTTGATAAAATAGACGCAATTAAATAAATACCTATGATAAACTTGAACATGGTTGAATTAGAAAAGACAAAACCTACTAAGAGGCATACTAACAAAAACATCAATAATCATATATGACTCTCTCTCTCTCTCTCTCTGTCTCTAATAATATCTAAACCTACATGCACTCTTAAACTTCATGTCCCCTTCAATAACTACATCCAAGCTCACTTGAGTGTCAACAAGGCAGATGCTCAAGGGGTTCCATGGTTTTGGGATAGATCATATCTCAAACATGGATCCTAATAAGTGTTTCTAACAAACAAAAGATTCTCAAATAGAATGCTAAGGTGGTATTCCTTTGCCTTTTATTCATGAGATGTGGTCATAACCTCTGCTTCGTTTGAGGTGGTTCAATTAATGATATTTTCTAGAGTTTAGTTTTGGAAATTAATTGGAGTAGAACAGTTTTTTTGGAGGACAAAACCTTTAGCATATTTTGGTTCAGCTAGAAGGGAAAGACTAATAAAGAACTTTCAAGGGTGTAGGTCTAAGTGAAAACAACTGAAAGGATTGGTTTCATTTTTCAGTTTTAGAGATTTTGGATATGATATCACATTAGTAGCAGTAATAAAAAATGACATGTCAATTAAGGAAGTAACAGAGCATATGATTTTAGATATAATAGAATGGAGGAAAAACATACATGTGGCCAATGCTAAGTCGCTAACTAATATGTTGAGAATCCATAGCCAACCACAAAATTTTGGGACTAAGGCTTTGTTGTTGTTGTTGTGAGAAATTTTGGATATGTGACTTTCTGCTAGAGTTGTTCTGATTGCCTCCTTTCTGGCTTTCTATATGCACTATTTAAATAGAGGTGCATAGCTTTTCTTGGTTTCTTGATCATATTTACATCTTAATAATTAAATAAACGTGTATTTTGCAATTGGATCACAAAGCCAACAAAGATTTCCACTTCACACTCTATGATAAACAAATAAGAATCATTATTAGTGGCCCATACCGACGCAAACTAAGAATAAGAATCTGCCCTTATATACCTATGTGCTGAGCTAACTATCACAACTAAAGAATAAGACAATCAAATCAAAAGCTAAAGGGAGAAAAAGATCAACCTGCTACACTGTTGGCAAAACCTTTGTTCAATGCCATTAACAATAACTTTGGCAGTCTTGGAGTGAACATCACAAACTTTATGCCTTTTGTGGTAATCCTTTGAGGAGCTCAAATCCTTGTTACAACCATAGACTTGGCAGAAGGCAGTCTGACAGTATGAACTTGTTTTGCGCGCTCTCTTTGTCAGCAAGGATGATCCTTCAGACGATGACAAAATGGGTCTCTCTTTCAAAAGCTTGCTATTCTCTGCATCTTCATAATCAGCCAATCTGCCTAGCTTTAAATCAATCAGTGATGAATCTTGACTACACGCATCCATGACAGAATTCGAAAGCTTTGCTTCAGAATCCACTTCCCCAAAACATGAATTTGAAGTAATCATACAAGTGGGAGAAACTACTCTTTTACTAGGACCACTACCAACCTCACCACTCAACATTTCCACTTCTTGGTTACCATGAAAAGGTTTTCTCACAAAGTCAGAGAATCCCAATTCCATGAATTCTGTGCTCTCACCCACTTCTCTATCAGAACCAAGTTCATTACTTTCAAAGTTATAACTATGTTTATTGTCCCATTCCATTAATGTTTTTCTACTTCTAGCAAAACCATCAATCTGAAAATCCATTTCATCAGAAAACAAAATGCCTTTCCCTTCAGAATTGTAACTCCAAGACTCCATCACATAACAGAATCAAAAGTCTCAGAATTTAATGCTATACAAAATATCTAAATGCCTGCAAAAAACATTCAGGAAAAGAAAACACATACATCACCCTTCTACACTTCAACCCAGAAGCCAAATTCCATTCTTTTATGTAAAAATCATAAGGCTGGAAAAATAAACACACAAACAAAAACAATTATTATATGGTGCATACAACATAAACATTAAGACATTAGAGAGACATATGGAAACACATCCACATATCATTCAAAAGAAGCATTGCAGAACAAAAATAAAAGTTAACAAGCATAAAACTTTAAAAGCATCCCAGAACTAAAACTAAAATACAAAGAACAACATTGATCATGCACAATCTCAATTCATAGAAAAAACACAAATCCCACTTCTGGGCAGTCCAAAACCAGAGGAAATGAAAGAAAAGAGCAAACAAACTCTTGGGTGACTGAGAAAATTGTAGAAAGAATTATCAAGTTCAAATTTTTATTTAAACTTTTCCTATAGTTTCTCAGGAACCAAGCAAGAGAGAGAGAGAAAGAGAGAGAGCAGAAAAGAAAGAAAGTGGGAAAATGGGTTATTTAGAAGTAAAACCCTTTTGCATACCAGAGAGTGAACAGTGAGTGAAAGAGAGAGAGAGAAAGAGTGGTTTTTATTTTTCAGGCTTGTAGTTGTGGTGAGGTCGAAGCAGATACACTGTGAGTCAACATGATTTCCACTACACTGCCTCAAAGCATGTCGAGGTCTTTTGTAGCTTTTGAGAGAGAGTGAAATTCCTGTTTTGGACAATTCTTTTGCCTATATTTACAGGGACAAATGGGAAAAACACTGTTCTTTCTTCCTTTCTTCAACACTAAATTTTGTTATCTAAAGGTTATTTAATAAACCAAAGCTTCTTTGTTTGTTTTCTACTTTTCTTGATGTGCCTGCATGATGTTACCTTTTATTTTATTTTTATTTTTTTTGGCTTTTTAATACAATATACCTACCTCCACAATTCCTTCTTTCTTTCTTTTTCAACAATAATTAAGGTGGTAAGTTTTAATAATAAAAAATAAAATGGGTGTTTGGTATTACAATTTAAACAATAATTTTTAATTTTTAAACAGTATTTCCACATACTCTTTAATCTATATATATTTTTAAAAAATACAAACGACATTATTAAAACAATATTACCATAAGGACCCAAAATTATACTCTCATAGAAACCATTAGAAACTTGTCACTTCAATTATTTCAACTTTTTTTTTTCTTTTGTGTGTGTAATGATTTGATAGTAACAGTAAATAATAACATGTTGATTTACAAGACTCTTAATGATACAATTTCTTGTCAATAATAAGGTATTTATTGCATCTAATACACATAACAGCAACAAGTCTTAATCTTAAACTTTGTGATTGGTTGTGAATTTTCAATAAATTAGTTAGAAGTAATCACATGCATTCGAAAAATACAATAAGCGTAAGTTTTACCAAGGCATAAGCCATACAAATTAGGAAGCGTGCTATGTTATTTTAGCTTGGCATTTGGCCTTTCTCCTATAGTTTTCAGTAAAAAAAAAGTAGATAAAATGTTCTTTCAGTACTTTTTACTTGGCCTTTTCTCCTGATGGTAATGGGAAGGATGCTCTGTTATTTTCATGTGACTTGTCATTTTCTTCTGTAAAATATTGTAGCGCATCTTAATGGGTCTCAATCCTTGAAGATTTCCATGGACTCAGCAAAGCAAAGAACAATTGGAATGATTGGACATTTTTTATTAGTGTGCAATCAATTTTCTTCAGGGGTAAATTTATAGTTTATCTCTATTAAAAATTATATATTTTTTTGTCAAGATAAACAAGTCTATAAAACTTACTTCCAACTTTATTTATTTATTACATTATTTTTTTATTGGGGTCCATTGGATGGTGGGATTCAAGCCTGTAGATAAGTCATGGCATAGTATATAGAAATGCAATTTGGTTGACAATGAGTGATTACTTGCGTCAGTTAACAACTAAGCTAGAATATAATTAATTTTATGTCTGGGGTAAGATAATTATGGTAGAAGATGTCCCCCGGTTCCGCGTGGTAAAGCTTTCATCATACTTTTTACCTGTTTCCTCAATCACTTAAGATGAAAAGATGTTTCATGGTCTAACTTAATAATGATTAGTAGTTGTCAAGTATAATTAGCTAAGTAATTTAAGAAGAATGCAGTGGACCAAACTCTTCGGTGCCACAATTCTGACATGACATACTATAAATAATGAAAAAATAATAATAAATTTATGTAAAAGTGACAAACAATTAAACACAACTACATATGATAATTGTGAAAAAAAAAATTACAATAAAAGAGTAATTGTTAAATACCCCAAAGTATGATAATATGATACTTATTCCTTTCACATTTACAATAAACTCCATTATTAAATTCAATCTATATCCTTTCTCAAAAAATAAATAAATTCAATCTATATCTACCATAAATATAAGAAAGGGGAATCACCGACCTTAGTTGATTTTAAGGGAGTGGTTAGATGTCATCACATATATTTATTAAGCCTAATATTAATAAGGGGGAAGAGTTAGGAGAGAGGGAAGGTTACAATCCTTGTCCATTTCTCTTGTCTTCCTCTGTCAAAATATAGGGCTATTTATGTCAATTGACAATTGTCTAATGCCCAATAAATTTGGTCCTAATAGGATCTCAATTAGACAACGATATTGTAAAAATATTATTCTTTATCTCAAATGCTTTCTTAAATATAATATTAATTTTATTATAAATAATTTTGATTTATTTTCATAAATAAATTTATTTTGTGAAGTGTGTTAAAAGTAAAAGGAAATATCTTAATTTTAATTCAACAAAATTATTTTATTTATCAAATGCGTGTATTGCTTATAGAATCTTATTAACAATATTTATTACAATTGTTTAAGTATATAGGAGTTTTTCAAAATTAAAGTTGATAAAAATCCTACTTAAGATGGATTATGTTAAGTAAATTAATTAATATAATTTGAATACAAAAATTTAATTAATGATTTTGCATATCAAAAAATACAAATTTGATTTTAAATACAAACTCTATAATATTTTATTAAAGTTTTTTATTTATATATACAAGATAAAATTTTTACTCAGCCTAATCTAAGTGTATATGTGTGTGAAGCTCCTTTTTAGAGATTTGAATCCTGACCCTTGCCCTTGCACCCTACAAATACTTATACTTGTGAAATGACTATTATGCCAAGAGTGCGCAGTGGTAATTAATGTTGAAATATAAGAAAATATCTCACTTAAAATAGTCACCTTAATATCAAATTGTATCAAGAGGACCTTGGGTTAAAATTTTGACATATGCCTCTCAAAAGTCCATAACTATTCTTCTTATTTTGCTAAATATTCAAGTTCCACAAGTTTATTTTATTTATTTATTTTTTTGAGAACCTCCACAAGTTTATTAGTTTCACTTTAATGGTATATAAGATACAAGTGGTACAAAAATAATTATTAATACCATATAAAACAATGCAAAAAAAAGTAAGAACAGAAAGTGTTAGTGAAAAGGTAGTCTTAGAATGACCCTAAATAACCAGCAATATTTCAATTATTGATAGGAAGATGTTCGTACCAATTGCAGTTTCATTAATTCCATCCATAGACTATATATAGTACATGTAGAATATTTATGTAACCGTGTGATCGGGTACTTTGTTAGAACTTTGAAAACAACAACAACAATCTATTTAAAACATGTACTAATAAAGTTCCATTAGAAGATTCGATGAAAATAACAGGTTTGGACCCAACGTATAAAATGGTTTACTTCTTAATTGAGCATGTAATTGTCTGGAACCAATACCACAAATAATGATACTTATGTCATTGTAGAGATTTTGAGTTTCAACAACACCAGTTAAATTGCCTAATTGGGAAAATGAAAATGCTAAGCAAAGTTCCTCTTTTCCCTCTCTATTTTTCCTTTATATTTTTTTATAATCATTTTGAATTTTTTATTTTATTTTATAAAAGAATAAATTTAGATTATACGTATGTGTATGTATAAGTGTATTGGTATTTTTTTTTTTTTTGCTTATATGAAATAGATGGCTATTTTATCTAAGGTACTTGTAGGCTCACATTAGAATATAAATTAAGGAAGTAGCTACTAGCTAGTGTGTATTCTATAAGACTAAGCTTATGCAAATTCATAATAAAATTTTGGTAAAAGTACTTGTGTTGATGTAATTGGTTAAAAAGTAATAGAGATAACTTATTCACTGAATATGTTAATGGGTCTTAGTTGGTAGGCATAACTGACTTCATTAGTAACCATTGATTTCCATAATAAGGAGGCATCAATGGTATTTTTCTAATTGTGACATACATACATTTTGGGTATCAATTTGGTCCATAAAATTTAGAGAAATGCTATGTCTACAACATTTTTACAATAATTTTATAACAAATCCTAAGTGGCAGGTTGTTACCGGTTATTATTGTTGGGGCAAAAAAGTAATCTTACTATTAGTTTCAAATTTGAACCAATAATAACTAACCACCTATGATTTGTTGTAAAAATGTTGTAAAATTGTTGTAGACGTAGCATCTCTCCAAAATTTAAGTTAGATTCTATTTTAACCATTAAACTTTGAAAAGTTCAATTTTAGTCATTGGAAAATCATAAATTGTAATCTTACCATTATAATTCTTACTTCCTTAATAAAATTCAATAAAACCACGTTACAGTTTTTTTTTTTTTTTTTTTTTTACAATAAGTGGGAGAAGGGGATTTAAATCCTAATTCTCTTAATAAGTTAGACTATGCAATGTTATTAAATTATAAGACTCTTAAAACCATGTAAAATTATTTTAATATAATTTTTCTTATAAATTCAATAGGAGTGGTATTTTTTCTATGATTATTATTCTTTTATCACTATTAGATTAAAATATTAATTGATTTTTGGATAAAGATTAGCTCCAGATCTTCCTCCAACTCACTATGTAGCTAATAAAAAGACTATTTATATGTAATTTTAGTCATTTAACATTTTTAAAGAGTCTTGTGACTTGTTTAAATAAAACAAAGTGATAGTCATATAAATTGTCACATAATAAGTTCAAGAAAATTGCTTTAAAAATTGGTTTTGAGTTAAACTTTACCATTTTGGTATGGGTGAGATTTGTACCCACCTAAAAAATTTCACCAAAAATTAAATAAGTGGAATCCACCAACCAACATATAATAGCATTAAGGCTACAGAAAAAAATAAGAAATTATTGTCTAGCTAACACTGTTCACTGGACATGCTTTTCAATGTTTTCATTTCTTTTTGGATGCTTTGAGAGTTGAAAGACCCACACCCACTCATACATGAATGAACCCCATAGGCATAGCTGGGATATATATAAATATATATATATATATATATAATATAAGAAATAAAAATTGAAGTGCGACAAGACCCCCTGAGAGCCATTTGTATGCCTTGGTGAGCTACACGTGTGCAATCAAAAAAGCAAAAGTGGAATGTGAAAATATATATATTTTCTGAGTTCTCTGACACTATACCTTTCCACTTTACTTTCCCATAACCATTGCATGAGTGCAGACTGCAGAGTGCCAAACAACAAAAAGCCAGCCACCCCTCCCGCCCTTTGTAAAAAGTTTATCTAACAACTGTCCCTTTAGCTGGAGAAACATGGTATACTTTATCCTTTAACTGGGTGTGAAAAATATATCCTTGAAAGGAATAGCTCATCATGGGGCTTACCAAACTTTTGAACCACATTACTAATTTTTCTTTTGGGATGGTTTAATTCAAATCAATCACATATCTACTTTAACCAATAGATCAAATTGAATTGTTCTTAAAAGAATATAATATTGTTTTTATTGTATTGATGGATCAATTACCAACCACATGGTTAAATTCAATTAAAGAACTTAAAATACAACACTTAAAAAAATAAACTTGATTTTGTTATTTATACTAAAAGCCATCTCTCTCTTACTCAAATCTTGTACAGTAACTGTTAGCATTTGGGATTGCAAAAAAAAATGTCCTATTTTATCATCTAAAAAGTTATTTTTAACTATTATACAACCCCACTTTACAATACACACAACATCCTAACATCTATTTTCATATACAACGTATTAAAATAATATATCTATATAATAAAATAATAGAGAGAGAGAGAGGAGATGGGAGACTAAAAAGAGAGAAAGAAGGAGATATTTTAAGAAAAGAAGGAATAAAAAAACACTATTTTATTTTTGCAACCTTGCTACAATAGGTTCCAAATTTAAGACACTACTGTAGCTCAGTTGTAAATTTGTTTACAGTCAACCTCTAGGGTAATGCTTCCCTTTTGTGGTTTGATGCTAAAATATAGCATGTTAGGAGTTTTACAATTCCAGATATTGATGCTCTAAGGGTGTGAAAAGATTGTCCACCAAAGGAATCTCTCATCATTAAGGGGTCTACCTAAATTTTGAAGCACATTACTTATCTTTTTAGTTTGAGTTTTTCAATTAAATTCACTCATGTAGTTATATTAATCATTATGTTCTTGAAAAAGATAGTATTGATTTTGTTGTAATGTTAATACATAATATGACATTGAATTAGAATAAAAAATTTAAAGTATAATACTTAAATAGTTATAGCTCAATTCTGTCATTGCTTTAATATTCTTAGGATGTTGATTAAGTACAGTCAAAGTCATTACAAAGAAATTTAATAACATCTTTATTGCCACTTTCTTAGATACTAGGAAGGTTCAGTTGAATCAGTTGCCTTTGCTCCAATTATTAGGAGTTCGAATTTTAAGTAATAATCATGAATAATAATAATAAGTGAGGCAATTGCAATTGGTATAAACAATACTTTTGAGTTTTGAGGTTTTGTCAAATCAATAACACCTGGCTCCAAGCATAGTTTACAAGGAGGATACATCTTTACTACTATGAATTACGAGGAAACATTATCAAACCTTTGGCAAAGTTCAAGGATGATAAGATTAATTAAAGTCCTATTAATTCAGCCTTTGGTAAAGTTCAAGTTCTGCTCCACCACCACCGACAATTTTTGTTTTTTTCTTAGTGTTATTGCTTAAACCTTTTCTGCATACAAGTTTTCCTTAAATTTGCATATGTGTTACTTCTAGTTAAAGTTTTTAATTCATTTTAGTTATATATATATATATATATATATATATATATTAGTTATGTAAGAACTTTTGGAAGTCACTACCATATGCCCATACTAGATGGTAATTATAAAATCTCTAAATATATAGGGTCACGACAATTTTGGGTAATAATTGTATTCTTTTATCCGTGAGATAGGATACTGAATTATAATCAATGCTCTTGCTTTCTCTTCAATGTTTTTTGATGGATTCAAAATAAATAATGAGATTTTTTTTTTTAGAATACTAAATATTTTAATATACATACAGGAAGAGAAAAAAATGTCTTAAATAAATAATGGAGATAATTCAAATCAAAGATATTAAAATTGGATTGGATGTTGACCCTGTCTACAAGCCGGATCACTAGGTTATTGGTTTAACCAGTAGATTAACAGTTGAACCACAAGGTCGAATAATATATATATATATATATATATAAGTTTAAAATTCATAAAATATGAAATCAGTAAATTAAACTAAAATAAAATTAAAAACATGTTTAACAAAAGGTTATATTAATGTAGGAATGGTTATAATTTTAAATATAATAAAAAAGGAAATAAAAGCAAAACGTTGAACAAAACAATAGAAAATGTTAAAGGCCGAAAACTAATAACGACACTTATGACTTAACACTAACATAATAGAACAAAACAATTTATAAATAGTCAAAAGCATAAATAGAAGGTATAGGCTGAAAAGTGATAAATCACAAAAATAGTAACTTTGAATTTGATGGGACACGGCGGTGAAACTTTCTTTTTGATTTCCTTAGGTTTTCTCCTACGTGAAAATTACGGTATTATCAAGATATGCAATTCAAGTCATTGAAACCCTCCTGGGTTGAATAGTTCACCCAAAACCATTAGGTTTGAGTCATTTGACTGGATTACATACACAAGTGGGCTAATCAAGCACTTTGACTAATCTATGTGCCGGGTCACCAAGTTTCCGGTTTGGTTGGTCGGGCAAGTTTGGGTTCAATAACTATGTTTCAGACGCTAACCCATTCTCCCAGATAAGTGAGGGGAGGGGTTAGTGGATTTAGTTCTCCAAGGGGCTCAATAAATATTAATGATATAAGAAAAATCAGTAAGCATTATCCAAACTAAGAGCTCTCAAAGACCTATAAAGAAGAAAATACTATTGGAATGTACTAATGTGGTGCCGGCTAAAGACCCATAATTTGCTCATTTCTCATTTAATGTGGGGATGTGGCAATGGGCCAAAGCATTTAATGTTGAAATGATAATCTACCCCTCCAACAAGCTAATTGAAGTGAAAAAAACTTTCCTAGCAATTCGATGGTAGGCGCATGAAGATTCTACCTCGGAACACTTGGTTGGATCACCTTGTCAATCCAAATAGTGAAATTATTCAACCAAGTTGTTGTGTTTGGTCAATTCTTCTAGGGCAAAGGATTCTTTGCTCAATTGTTTAGACTGGTTTTTTATTGGGCATATTGGCACTGGGCCCATGGTCCTTTACCCGAAAGAGTAAAGCCCTAGTGGGTCCCCTTAGCTCTAGGGTTGGGTCTCATGATAAAAATATGAAAAATTCTTATACCACATAAAGTGGCACAACATTGGCCAACATTGGCGAGTTATGGCCAATGTTGTGCCACTTTGTGTGGCACCAGAATTACTCTAAAAATATTGGGGAGGTATCGGCCGACCTCTCAAGTATTTTCATAATGTCATATCCTAATATTTATTTAAGAATTATTGTGTCCCATATTATTGTGTTCATTCCATTCTTCTTAGGATAAAGGCTAATTATTAGCACAAAAAAGAAAAAGAAAAAGAAAATAAAGGCTAATTAGTGAAGGAATAATAATTAAAGTGTTAATGGGTAAAGAGGAAAAATGGTGGAGCCTTGGAAAGATACTGCCTGAGGATTAGGAACACAATGGGAATGGAAGCAAGAGATGTGTTCGGAGCTTAATGCTTCTTCTTTTGGTGTGTGAAAACCAAGGCCTATTTACACCACGAAGGTGCATTGGTCACTATCAGCATTTTAAAGTTGTATGAAATTTTGTGAGGGGAAAAAACAAAGGTGCACTTGCTTTATGCAAAGAAGGCCCATTAACCTTCAGGAGACAAAGGGAGTGGTCAACATTGACAACTCTATGTTTGTGTGTGAAGAAAGATGTAAACACTCACAGAGAATAGATAGTGAGAGTTGTGAGTGTGTGAATGAGTTGTGAGAGTGAGAGCAAGTTGCCAGCCCAGATTCAACGAGGGCTATGGAGATTTTTGTAGCACACCTTAGTTGTCGGCCTGCTTTACTTGACTCAATATTGTTCTTGGGGAGAAATTTCCCTATTTTGACCCCCCCCCCCCCCAACACACACACACACACAAACAAAAGGTATTTTAAAAAAAAATTCAAAATGAAATAAGTTATGATTAAAATAATATCACTATATCACATGAATCAATTGCTAATATCATCTTTATTTAAACAAGTCATAATGGACCGTCTTAACTCTAAAGAATTGTGATTTTTTTTTTTTTTTTTTAATTTCTAGACTTGTTGCAAAAAGTGAGAGAGAAAGAAGTCCCTTTTAAAATAGGTATATTTTAGTATTTCTCAAAAGAAACAAAAAAATTTTCCATACCTCTCACTTCGAGGAAAAAATTAAAAAAAGAAAAAAGAAAAAAAGAATGTTCCTCTTCAACCAATAGGTTTCATATGCACATTAGCACGCATCCCTCTCTGAATTTTTTTTTTTTTTTTTTTGAGGGGGCGCATCCCTCTCTGTAGGGAAAATAAATCATAAATCACCAATATATGAAATATCACATATGTACTAGAGATTTTAAACCTAGCCTAATAACATGAATAAATATGTACTATATGACATATGAAAACTAGCATTTATTCCTTTTGATAAATCACTATATGACATATGTACCAAGGATTTTCAAATTAGTGGTACAAATTAGGAATATATGTGATGTGAATGGTCTGTGAATAAATAATTGTGAGAGTTATTTTGTGTCAAAAAAAGCATTGAAAACAATTGCATTGCTTTGTTACATGAAGATGACGGGGATTCAACCCGGAAATTGATCAATAGAACTGGTCAGACTGCATTGTCTGTTTAATTTATGGTGGACATGGTTTTGTATAGAAAAAAAATATTCATTTTAAGCCCCATATTTCCATTTTCTGTTTAATTTATTTGTATCTTGTTGTTTGATTGTTTGAGTTGTTATGTCATTTGATAAAAATAGAATGAACAAAACATTGATACCACACCCTCACACTCAAACTATTTAGCCAACCTCTTAAAACTTTTGGAGAACCATGACAATCATACAACATGTTATGGTTCAGACAACACCAAAAGGAGAGTGAACTTCACGTGGATAGCAGTATAAGAAGATAAGAGATATTGGTTTCCAAGTTGAACTCAAATGAAGTTCTTGAATTTCAAATAGAATTTTGTTGTAGATTAGTATTTAATTTGTATTTGTATTTAAATAGGAATTGGATCCTATGTTTTAGGAGTTAATTGTGATGGCCCGTGAGGATTATTTTCTCACTAATATTTATGTGCATAGGAATTTATGAATAGTCAGCATAATTAAACTCGAAAAAAATCTCTCTTTCTCTTAATGTTTAGAAGATTGGCCACCTCAAATGGATTAAATTATCAATTTTATATTTTATTTTTCCGGTACATAACCATGACCTTAAATTACTAACAATGTAGAGTTTTTTTTTTCCTCTTTTTTTTTTTCCTAAATAAAAACAAACGGTTGGGACAACTAGTTTGTGAAACATGACCATACTTATCCGATTAGGAACCAATGCCACATTTGTGTTATACCTCTAATCCTTTTAGAGGCATAACACAAATATGATTAGCACTTTATTTGAATTGTGAAAAATAATATTACAGTCAGCTTAATAATGTTGTATGACTAGGAGGCTATTGGCATTTTCTTTGGATCATGATAGCCTATAGATCAAAAGTTGAAACTAAGATCTTGATGTTTTTCCTTGTGAACAATCTTTCCCACATGCCTATGCTAACCAAAATTCCTAATTGAAGCCTTGGAAAACTTTGGCATGTATACACACTCAAACACCGTTTACTCTCATAAAATAGAGACCCCAAGTAAGCTTTGCACTGGGTTGTGGCCACGTGCTACACAAAACCTAGGTACCATAGGCTACACATCCCTACAAGGATGGAACATGTAGGGGTCAAAAACTTTGAATTTGGGTGCAAAGAGTTAAATCCAATTTTGTCAAAATTCAAGATAGTTCATGTGTGATATAAATAATGATCACAAGAATGATAGCAAGTTTTTCATTAAAAAAAAAAAATAATGATGATAGAAAGTTGGAAATTGGGAGGTTGAAAATGAGCACCTCAACTTGCAGACTTGCCTCCCTCTTTTTCCTAGAGGTTGAACTTGAGGATGAAACCTTGAAGTGAAAGAGAGAAAGTAATGACAGGTTTGAAGAATTTGCGACATCTATGCTATGGTATAGTTATAGCTTATGCTTACTCCTAGTTTGCTTCTATGCTTACTAGCCTAGCCAGTAGGCTTCATTTGTTTTAGCCTAATGATCCTAGGATTGTCTTGACTTAGGTTGACTTTCTCTCTCTCTCTCTCTCTCTCTCTCTCTCTCTCTCTCTCTCTCTCTATATATATATATATATAATTCTATTTAAGGGATGGAGGGAATGAAGAGAAAAAAGAAAAAAAGAAAAAAAAAAAGAGCAAGATTAAAAGTAATATTAATAAAAAGTAGTAAAAAAGACTTGCCAATTAAGCAAACTAATATTGAATATGATTTTGAATTCAATAGAATGATGAAAAAGAATACATGAACTAGTGCTTGATTATTGTTATTGAATTTTATTTAGAAAAATGCTATGTCCACAATATTTTCATAACAAATTCTAAATAGTAGTTTGTTATTGGTTGTTATGAATGGATAAAAAAGTAATTTAAGTTGTGTATTCAAATTATAACTATGGGAGCAAATGGTCCGAGGACATTCTAAGGCTATGGGCCCATGGGCCTTGTTCGAGGATGATCAAAGGTCCATATATGTGTAAACCCAAGTTTGACATGTGGGCCAAGACCGAGGAGGGAAGACGTCAAAATCACTTAGAACCGGACTAAAACTAAGAATAAGAGGTCCGAGGAAAGAAGGCTAACTAGCCCGTTGACTGAGGTTCTTGAGGAGCAAATGCACCTTGGGAGTACTATATGTAACTCCCTGCACCGGAAAGTAAAGCTCTAAGGAAGACAACAAAGTAGTGTAAGCAACGGAAAGGGGAAATAACTAGGAAGGTGACTACCACCTCCACATTTAATACTCTGCACCAACTAATTAAACTGATCGCATTTATGAGGAAAAGATATCTGAATAGTGACTCCACAATTCACAACTCTCTCTACCACCTCTAAAAGAGTCTTGATAGGACAAGCATCCAAATTACTTCCCTGAGACGTATAGATGAAAGGCTGAGATGCAATGGAAAAGGCTATATAAGAAAATGAATCCCTCTAAAAAAATGGATGAACATCCTACAAAGAGAGAGAGAGAGAGAGAGAGAGAGAGAGAGAGAGAGAGAGAGAGAGAGAGAGAGAGAGAGAGAGAGAGAGAGAGAGAACTGTATCTTATTGTGAAAATATCAACCTTGACTGTTAATGAGAAATCCATCCTTGGACCTGCCCGAGGAAGAATGTATATTGAATTGGTGTTTCTTTCATTCATATTAATTATGTCATTCCTATTGTCCCAAAGCTTGTAATTTCCTTAGCATTGCAATTGACTCAAAAGCCCACTCTTTTACAAATTTATTGTAGAGAAAATTGCATTTTACCCACATGTGTTTGGCCTGTTTTAACAGTACCTGCATGTGGTTTGAAAGTTATCACTTAACCCACCTGAGAGGACCTCCGTTAGACCCCCGTTACCCACCTTTGCCATTTCCGTTAGAAAATCCCTTTTACTATATAAGTCAAAATTAGAACCCAAATAGAACCCCCAAATAGAAGAATGAGCTTTCTCCCTCTCTCTACCTTAGAATTCCTAAAAATCCCCAAACCCATAATCCATTTCTTTTTTTACTTAGATTGCCAAAGTGAAATCTGAACATTTGCAAGCAAGGAGGTGTACTGAAGTTTGAGTTTTCCTTTATATCAAGTATGAAATGACTTTGTAAGGTTTACCATTGTTGTGTTTGTTCTTTTTCAATGTGTAACAATTGATGAAGGTGATTTTGATTAAAAGCTTTTTGTCATAAAATTAGTGGTTTTTTGTTAAATAATTTCTTGCTTTTATAGTCGACATTGATAACTGTGGTCACTATGAATATTTTGGGTAGATGCATCTTTAGGTTGTCTATGATCACATGGAGAAAAATTGTTTAGTTGGCTGTGTTTCTTGTCTCCCATGACCTCACGTTAAATGGTATTTTATGTTGTATGAAATTATTTTGCTTTTGTCAATAATTGATGCTCTCTATGTATGTGTTGGTTATGTATTTAATTATTGTTGTTTGTGCATGTGTTTTAACTCCTGTAGATGACTGATGAAATTCATTTTGATTTTACTATTCACCATAGTGGGAATTTTGAGTGGAACCCTAGTTTAGAGTATGTAAGTGATGAGGCATATGTAAAGGGTGATGTTGATCCATATCTACTAAGTCATTTTGAGATACAAGATATTTGTGCTAATGCTGGGGACACATTAATAGTAGGATTTATTATTTAAAACCTGGTGGTAACTTAGAGCAAGGGTTAAGGTTAATTACTTCAGATGATGATGTGACCTACATGTGTGAACTACATGTTGAATGGCCAACAAATGAAATCACACTTTATGTAGAACCTGAAGTTGAACTAATTGCTATTAAAGAAACTATGATTGAACCAGATCAACCAAGTGCGATAGAAAAGGCATGGGAAATGAATGATGAAGATGATAATACTAATTGTGAGGAGTTGACTTTAATAATGGGTGAACATAGTAGGGGCAGTGACAATATTGTCTCTCTTAGATTATCTGTGGTTGACCAAAATGATGTTAGTGAAAAACATGTTGAGGGTTTAAGGGATGATAGTGTTGGTGGTTGTGGAGAAGTGCATGTGGATGGTAGTGTTGGGCAGAATGTGGATAACAAATGCTACCTATGGACAAATTGTTGGTAGTGAAGATGTTTATGTGGATGAACCTGATTGGCTAGATGAAGGGTAAGAAGAACCAAATTATCCTAATGACATATTTGGTGCTCAAAACAATAAGGTGTTAATATGAGAGAGCATCAAAGAGATACTAAAAAGGTAAATGAGGGAGAACATTTAAAGGAGCAAGTGACTGATAATGGGAAGAAACCAGAAGCTGATGCCAATGATCAAGCTCTTGATGATGATGATTGGGCTGAAAAAGCTCTTAATGATGATGACACTAAGGGCATTAACAGTTTTGAGGATGAGAATGAAAGAGTGAGATGTCTAGAGTTCAATGAGAAGACTGGTATGAGTAACCCTTAGTTATGTAATGGTATGAAGTTTCCAAATGGAAAGGTGTTTAGGGCTGCCTTGAGGGAATATCCAGTGAAAAAGCTTATGGACATTAAGTTCAAGCTTAATGAAAACACCAAAGTTTCTATCCACTACAGGTATGAATGTGGCTGGAAGGTATATGCATCACAGAGTTCAAGGGAGTCAACCTTCCAGATAAAGACCATGGTTCCAACTTGTACATGTGGGAGGACATTCAAGCATAGTCAGATCACTTCTACATATGTGGCTAGGAAGTACTTGGATGATTTCAACAAAAACCCTGATTGTGTAATTTCTAGTGTGAAGCATCGAGTTATGCAGAATGTGTTTGTGGACTTGAGCATAAATTAAGTGTACAGAGTTAAGAGGAAAGCTAGAGAGTTCATACTAAGTGATGAGGGGTTGCGGTATGGGAAACTTAGGGACTATGGTGAGATGATAAAAGTAACTGATGTGGGGAGTAAGGTAATTTTGCAAATTGAGATCATTGAACCTAACACACGACTCAAGTTCAAGAGGATGTATGTGAGATACAATGTATATAAAGTTGGATTCTTGTAGGGGTGCAGGCCACTTGTAGGATTAGATAGTTACCATTTGAAAGGCAAGTTTAGTGGGCATATATTATCAGTAATTGCAAGGGATGAGAATGACAATATTTTCCTTGTTGCATTAGGTGTAGTTGAGCAAGAAAACAAGAATTTTTTGATGTGATTTTTACACACATTTACAGATGATATTGGGAGGTCAGATGAGCTGAATTTGGTGTTCATTTTAGATAGGTAGAAGGTAATACAATTCACTTGCTTTTTGAGATTTCTGTTTGTTCTTAGTCATTACATTTCTACTTTTTGAAAGTTTTTTTTTTTTTTTTTGGTCAGATAGGCAGATGGTGTTCATTTTTGTTCTTTGGATGTTTTTTGATTTTATTTATGATAACTAGGGATTGATACTTGCCATGGGGATGTTGTTCCTAATAGTTGAATATAAATTTTGTGTGAAGCATATTTATAGCAACTTTAAGTTAGACTTCAAGGGTTTAGAATTGAAGGCTGCATTATGGAAGTGTGTTCCAGCAACGATAGTTAGGGAGTTTGAGAAGAGATTGCAAGATTTGAAGGACTTGGACAAAGAAGCATGGGAGTATCTAGCAGACATCCAACCAACCCAATGGACCAAGTCACATTTCACTCCAAAAGGTCATCTTTGATTGTTATGTGAACAATCTTAGTGAGTCGTTTAATTCTATGATACTAGAAGCTAGGGATAAGTTTATCATTGCCATGCTAGAATGGATTAAGGTTAGGTTGATGACTAGAATGCATAGTAAGAGGACTGGGATTGAAAAGTTCACTAGTGATATAAGTCCAAACATAGTGCAGAAGCTTGAGCAATTAAAACTTGATTCTAAGTCATTTTCTGCTGTTCCATTAGGTTGCTTTATATATGGGTTGATAATGAGTATGAGAGGCATGTGATTAACATTACAAGAAAGTGTTGTAGTTGTAGAGTTTGGGATTAATAGAAATCCCATGTAAACATGGTGTTGAAGCAATCTATAAGAATCTGAAGAGGCCTAAGGATTATGTGTGTGCATGCTATAGAAATGATGTCTATGTGGCTTACAAAGAGAATATTACCCCACTGCCTGACTAAGATGAATGGGTTGAAACCAACCAACTTGCCCTTATTGCTCCAATTGTGTACAAGCCTCTAGTCAGGCCATCAATGAGAAGAAAGAAAGATGTAGATGAGTCAAACAACTCATACAAAGTTTCAAGGTCAAATAAACATATAAAATGTGGGTTTTGCCATAAGGAAGGGCATAATTCTAGGAGGTGTAGGGCTAGAATAAATGGTAAGACACCATAGCAAAGGAGATAGAGACTTGAGAGGCAAAAAAAATTTGTAAGTAAAGCAAAATGGTGTTCACTATGACAATTTTATTATAAATCTAGTTCTGATGCAAGACAATTCTTTTTGTAGGGACAAGGAGCAAGCATTAGCTAACCAAGTTAGGGTACAACTTCAGTACTTTAACCAGTCAGCTAGCTAGCCAGCAAGCAAGTTAGCTAACTAGCTAGCAAGTCAGTTTGCAAGGCAGCCACCTAGATCTGCAAATAAGGTAGTCAACCAGCAAGCAAAGCACTTACCTAGACTAGTAAATAAGGTAGCCAACCAACAAGCAAGACACATTCCTGGACCAATAAACAATGCAACCAAGTAGACAACCAGTCAATGTGCTTAGTCAATTAGGCAACAAAATAAGCAGCCACCCATCCAAGAAATAAGTGGGGTAGCTAGCCATCCAACAAGAAAGCTAATCACCCATCAAGTAAGTCAACTAGCCACAAAAGTAGTAACTGAGGCAGCCAACAAGCAAACCCTACACATAACCAACTGAAACATTTGCTTTAACTTCAAG
Source organism: Quercus variabilis (assembly GCA_030445155.1). Classification (NCBI taxonomy): domain Eukaryota; kingdom Viridiplantae; phylum Streptophyta; class Magnoliopsida; order Fagales; family Fagaceae; genus Quercus; species Quercus variabilis. Next base: position 72,823,141 of record CP129447.1, read on the forward strand.
CAGACCACCACTAAGTAAAGCACCCACAGCTTAATGGTTCTCATGCAACCAGCTCATCTCTTATACTCCTAAGGAAACATGGGACAAAAGAAAACCTCTTTCTCAAGTATATACACAAACACCACCCTTTATACTTACATAAAACACTGGATTAGATCTTGATATGGAGTTGCTATATATTTTGTAGCCTTCAAGGGGGTTGGTACCATCAAGAGTACTTGGGGGAAGTCATCTGTTCTCATATGGAAGAGGTGGATTAAGAGCTCAGACATTTGATGCAATGTTTTCTTTGGGAAATGAAGATTGGAGAATATGTTTCAAGTTGTATTACTTTACTTTTTTATTATTGTACATGTCTGATAGTGGCATGTCATAACTTTCTATTGTAAAGTTATTTTGTGATTGTCTTAGTGGGGACAGAACCACCTATTATTTTTGTACTTTGGCATTGTTTAGCCATTAATATTAGTTAGAGTCCACTTGTTTTAAACAATATTTTGTATATGTTATTATATATGCATGGAATGGTATTCTTGCTTTAAAACATACTTCTTTATGTTTCTTCATTTGATGTAAACAAAATCTTGTGGGGTGTATAAACAAGAACACATTATATATTAGTTACACATTATACATTACACATTACATAAATAAGACAGCATTACATAAACAAGGCAACATTATACATTACACAAACAAGGCAACATTACATAAACAAGAACAGATTATATAGAGAAGAACACATTACATAAAGAACACATTGCATACTCTATTCAAATAAACAACAACATTACATAGTGCCAAATACATGGAATACACTTCTTAACAATGATATCAACACAATACATTGCTAAAAGTGGTAGTACCCAAAATCATATAATAACTACAACAACTTGCCTTCAAGGCAAACTTAATGGCTTTGTTCCAAATTCTCCCATCCTACTATAAACCATAAAAAAAAATATATCAAAAAACCTTCATGACACAACAAGTGCAAATTTGTAGTTCTGTAACTTCTTTTTAGCTATCCTCTCTCTCACCCTAGTTTTTTCTTCTCTTCGCTTGTCTACTTTTTCCCTCTCAATAGCTGCTTTTTCCCTATCACTAGCCTCATTTTCCTTTTCCTATGCAACTCTTGCTTGATTCTTGTACATATTGAATCTTGCAAGGACAATGGGTGCAACTTTAGACCCACGATTACATATTTTGTCATCCAACCACCTAAAGTATTTACAAGTAGGTTCATCATCCTACAAACAAAATCAAATTAGGGTTATTTATAAAGCCAACAAAACCAGAAAAAAAAAAAAAAATCTGAAAACCAACTGTTACTCACCAGATCATAATAGCTGCACCCATAAAACCTTCTCCTAAAATTGTTCTAGGTCAAAGCAGTCCTTAGTTGTCAACGATTAGCTAAACATGAATGGTGATTAGAACCTGAGTAATAACTTGAAGAAGACATGTTCAAATTTCACTTTGGCAATTGGAGTAAAGAGAGAAATGGGTTTGGGGATTTTTTGGGATTCTGAGGTAGAGAGAGGGAGAGAACTCGTTCTTCTTTTTGGGGGTTCTATTTGGGTTCTAATTTTGGCTTATATAGTAAAGAGGATTTTCTAACGGAAAGGGCAGAGGTGGGTAACGAGGGGTCTAACGAAGGTCAACTCAGGTGGGTTAAGTAATAACTTTCAAACCACAACTTACTACCTATAATTTGTTGTGAAAGTATTGGGAAAATGTTGTAGACTTAATACTTCTTTTTTAGGTAAAGGTTTTTGGAATTTTTCTTATTAAATGAATCAATAAATGTATTCTTGTATAATAAAAATGATGTTAATGGTAGGTCAAAGTGAAAATGATGTTGTTCTAATCACAATTCATAACAGATCATCTATATATATATCTATATAATATTTAAAAACTAAATCATAGCATTTATTGTTGCTACACTTTTGTTAAGCCATATCAGCATAGTATTTTAGTCCATTCAATTCACTTCGGTGATGCTTTGGGAGGAGAGGTTTGTGTAGAAAAATTAGTTGTTTTATTGACAATTATGTCATATTCTCAGCATAATGTTGAATTTTTTTTCTTAGGTTTCTAAAAAAAAATTTTTTTTTTTTTTTTTCCTAATATAAGTTATGAATGTACTTATATTTGCTTTATTTTTAGGCTGATCAAGATGTATAGATGATGAATCGTTTGAAAGGAGCACTAAAAACACATTACATTATTTACAAAATATCTCACATTTTTATATAATAATTGAATGTAAAATGTATTATGCTTCCTTAAAAAAAAAAAACTCACAAAATTTAAGGCATTTTCAAATAAAAAATATAGATAGCTTAATTAAGAAAATCTAATATATTATATCAATTATACTTCATGAGAAAAAAAAAAAATCACATCATTTTAAGAAGAATTTGGAATTAACGCTTATAAGTGTTAATTTTTTCAATGCATCGTGCTGTTCTATGGCTAATGTCAATAATTATGAAATATATTATGTCCTTTTCATTACTTCAAATTAATCGTAGATGGTGTACAACATATGCAATTTGAGCAATTTGTATTTTGTTGTAACGTTTGAGTTCAAGATTTATCAAAGCAGAGAAATACCACCCATTTTCTGATTTTCATATGATTACAAAAGGAAAAGTGAAAAGAAAGTTAAAACAAAATTTAAAGTGTTCATCTTGCCTAGCCTGACTGTGTTGGGCTATGTGATGCACCATTAAGCTTACACATTTTATCTTTTCCTTTAAAAAAAAACGAAGTGAAGTAGGTTGATTATGTAGGGAAGAAATTATGCTTAAAGAATGTCACAGAGTATTCTTGTGACTAGGTGGTATTGTGAAACTTGGATACACAATTACAGACCCCCCTTCCTCCACTTATTAGCAATAAAAAAAAAATGTAGTTGAATATAGAAAATGTAAACAATTTAGATATTTTTGTTGAGAAAAGACTCTGTAAAATTATTTAGATTTACCTCATGTATTCAATTCGATGTTTTTGCCAAATAGAATTTATGAGCTAACAAATCCCAAACTTTACCCACATGATCTTCAGAGTCGATCCAAATCCTTTAGGTCTCTTATGGTAAATCCATAATAGAATTCGATTTCAACCCATCTTAAATCAATGACCCAAGTTTGAGATTGTACCATATTAGTAAAAAGATAATTGCATTTTTTATATTAAAAAAAATGAAGGAAGAATCGATTATTTTATAAAATAAATTTGATAAAAAAATAAATGTCTTACATTTTTTACCAATAGATATTGGCCTAACGAGCGTAATAATATAAGCTTGTTACCGAACGAGACATTATAGTAGTTGAATGAGTTGTATATTATTCACCTTTGGTTGAGTGAATCTTGTGCGTGCCCAAGCCCTTGAGTTAAAGGGCACCCCTACCCACCATGATGGTCAGATATCGGCCTTAATCTCTCATTCAATTTAAGCTGAAATCCAAAATAAACTGGATTTTCAGTATTGGTCCTATTGGATATGATTTTCCAATTCTTGGGGAGTATATCTGGTCATGGGTCAAGTTGGGGTTATGTTTATAAAAAAGGAAAACACAGGGCCCAGCTTAGCCTAGGCTGGAGGAGGAGCATGTTCCTTTTGAGCAAGATCCCAACCATTAAAAACAACTTTCAAGTCTAGGCCCAGTCCTACTATCTTCCATATTTTTTTTAAGGAATTTTTTTTTTTAAATTTTATTTTAATGGTTAATGCACAAGTTAAGAGACCTTATGCCAGAGAGTATAAAATTATGCTATGTGCCTATGTGGTTCATTCCTTGAGTATTTTTAAATTTTTTATTTATTTATTTTTTGTTTAGGTTTCTAAATCAACAAGGTTTGCATTTATATCGAAATAGTTTATTGAATTAACTAATAGAGTAAATGCATGTATTAAATATTTATAGTTAACTATTCTTATTGGAGATATTTATATGATTACTTTTATAAATTTTATATAGGAAAATATTTTTATTTGGAATAATAATAATAATAATAATAATAATAATAATAATAATAATAATAATAGTTTATTTGGAATATGATGCTCTTCCTTGTGTTATATATTAAAAAGATTATTTTATGTAATTATTCTTCTTGTTAATGGGATGATATTATCTTATGTAATACAAAGATTACTAATAGGATAAATATATATTTTTTATATTAATTATTTTTAGTGTGCATTAATTATAACTATAATAAGATTTTGATGTTAGTTTTCTAAGATTTAAACGAGAAACAATTGATTTAAAATATGGTATTCTTGGTCAAATTTAGTTACTTTTGCAACAGTTGAAACAAAGTCCAATAAAAGAAGAAGAAAAATTTAATAACACACTGTTAAGTATGTAAAAAAAAAAATTATTGGAGGATATTTGCATTTTTTTAATAGAAAAATATTTGCATTTTTTAGTAGTCATGAAACATATTTATCTATATTATTTACAATATCATGCAATTTTCAAATTTGTAAATACATATAGTATGATCAAATTACTACACTATTCTTATTGTTTTTCTATTTTGTCTATAAAAATAGAACACTAAATATTACAAAATTTTTAATTGTCTTTCTATTTTATCTATAAAAGTAGAGCACTAAATATTACAATGTTTAAAAAGAAAAATGATTAAAATATTGGAGGAAACTAATAAAAAAACTAGTTTACTTTAATTTTTAATTATCCACCATCACTCATCTCTCTGTTTGTTCTCAATTCTCCCTCATCACTCATTATTATTATTATGGCAATCACATATTGATGGGCTTGTGTTATTTGTATGCTACTATGCCTGATTGTCAGTTTAGGAAACATTGCTTTAGTCCTGAAGCTAACACTTGAATTCTTGAAAACCTTAAGAGTGTTTCACGTAAAAAATATTTAAAAAGAATGTGCAAGAAAATTAATATGATAAGAGGTTAATGCGAGAATGAATTTTCACATGAAAAATATTTAAAAAGAATGTGCAAGAAAATTAATATGATAAGAGGTCAATGCGAGAATGAATGATCCTATTGAAGATATGTTTGGAAGTTGCAAGCAATAGTGGAATTGTTCCAGATGTATTTGGCTTTACAGATGTACTTGGTTCTTAACAATCACAAATAGAAGGGGAGCTTGAAAGTTTTAATTAGTAAATTTATACTATGCTTTCATAAATTTATATCCATGTAATTGTTTTTTTTTTTTTTTTTGAGAAACAAACGCACACACAAGGAAGATAGAAATAGGTTTTAATATAAAAGCACACTACAACTCTGCTAAAAAGTTATGGTAACTTTTAAGGGAGAATGTGGCAAGTTATACTACTCATAACACATCACAATAGTATTGTTTTGGGCCTTTATTTTTGCATGAAAAGGAATATTATTATTGTTTTGAGTTTTTATTTTTATTTTTTTAATGAAAATGAAACTATATTAAAAAAAAAAAAACCAGTAAACTATAGTTTAAAAACTGATTGGTATCTTAGTTTGATGATAAAGAGCTTTTATTAGAAGCTGATACTATAAGTTGAAACTATTTCCAAGAAAAAAGTATTACAGAGTCGAACACAAAAACACAAAGTGGTACGTTGTATTATCTTCTTCAATGTCATAACTCATAAACGTTTTCTTTATTTTGCTATGATAATTCCTAAGAGAAGTCATTTTAAAGGATTGGAATCAAATTATAAGAGTTTGATCCGGTTTGAAGAAGTCAAATTAGACTCTACCATCTATTACTGCTTGTCTGAATATTCAAGAAATTGAATAGATGAAGTGCAAATTTAGAAATAAGGCAGCTAAACTTATATTCTTTTACTGGGATTAACGGATTAGCAACTTCATGTGGTCATCCTTGTGCTAAAAATACCATCAAGTCAAATCTTATCAAAGAATAAGAACTTGCCCATTAATTGAATTATCATGCACGACCAGAATTGTATTCCATCTCTAGGCTCATACTTTTTCTTTTAGGCTTATCTAGAAACATGGTTTAAAACGTAGGACCCATACTCCCCAAAATAAAAAGAAATAGGGGAAAAAGATTCTTAACCACAAGTATAATACCTCAAATGCTTCTGAATTTTCCCTTAAAAAAACAGACAGTTGATAGGACTTCCCACCATGTATAGAGTTTGAAGATCTATTGGAGGATCCACGACACGAATTGGAACTGCAGAGGGAGACATGGTCCCAGGGAGAAGCAGCAGAAACTGTGTTTATTACGAATTTGAGTCAATGTTATGTGCCCAAATCATCATAAACACTAAACAGCAATAAATCGCTAGTTCCATTGGAAATAAAATAAAATTTTACATCCAAAGGGAAGATTCCACATCTAACTAAATATCAGTAGAAGAAGATTATAAAAAAAATGACTAGTTTTTCCATGATGAGGTCTTCAACAAACTTGGGGTCAAAGTCATATGGTCAACCTTTTTTTTAGGTATAGAGCAGACATGGCTACGTCTATATACAAAGGAAAATTACTAGTTTTCCCATTCATAATAACAAATTTGAACTTATTATCTTTGTTCCATAGTAATTTTTTTTTTTTTTACCACAAGTTAAGATATTAACAAGTTTATTTAGGTGTATAAGAAATTCAAATTCCAAACCTTTAATTAAATATAGCCACCTCTCCTCAAGAATCTTATAATTTAACTGACATCTCTTAATATTTCCAACAAAAATGTCCAGTTTTATTCCTCCTCCAAATATTAAATTGTAAAAAAGAAAAAAAAAAAAAAGACACCTCCTATGTCTGCTCTTTAAAATTTCATTTAACATTTATATCCATGTACTTAGAGAAAATCATCTATTTTGAATTGCACACAAATTTTGGCCGGGCCTCAACCGTTGGGCCTAAACTTTGAGCCCAGTCCCGCCCAACTAAAGACAGGTTTTGCTAGTACGGGTGGGCTCTGTGGCCATGATTAAAGTGTTTGTTCACTTTTGTAAGATGGGATTGAGATTTGGTTGAGAATTTTGGAAATGAAATCGAAATCAATTATTGTAAAAGTGGTTCAGTTAAACATTTTCACACCTACTTTCTTGTGACAAGTGGCGTCAATTTCTCCTATCAATGTGGGGGTCAAATTTTGTGATTTTTTTTGGGTGAGGAGAGAGCTTGGCACAATTCAAGATGGTCGTGATTCTTTTTTACTTTCCTTTGCCCAAATTTATCATAAGTGATGGATATATGGATAAAAAGAATGACAAACAATGTTTGGTCTAAGAATTGCTATGGAAAGAGATTGACAATGATACCTTGAAGTGAAATAAAGAAAGTATAGGAAGTTATTTGGTAGGAGGAAATTTTTAGCTTCTAGTGTATGGTTTTGGCTTTTTCCTTAAATCACATGCTTCCTTTGCCTATGTTCTACCCTAGTTGTCTACTAAAATAGTTTCTTATATATCCACTACTTGTGATTTGGTCCGATTTCATGTTGTTTATAATTAACCCTACTTATATTATGAATGAATTACATGCCTATTAGTGTAGTTAAAAAAAAAAAGGAAAAGAACAAGGAAAAGTGTTTAATCGTGGAGACCCTCTTTGAACACGACCATAATATTCTTTATTCTTAATTTTTTGTATCTAATATTATAGTTACTTATATTCGGGGATTGAGCATCATTTATAGTGCTTGGTGTCTAGAGTTTAAATCCTACCTCTTCCTCCTTTTATTTGTCTAGCATAAAAAAATTACTTATATTTATATTCCACTCGCAACCATCATTCAAACATAAATTTTAGGCAGCTATGTTAATTTTTTTTTTAAAATAATTTTTTTGGGACCTGTTGCAGGTTAGTTAGTTCACATCCCAAACATTTACCCACATCTGTTTTTATCTCTTAAAGTAATCTATAATTTGATTGATTAATCCTTAATACACCAATAAGTAAAGCAAGATTTCAAAACAAATATTAATTGAAAAGTAGGCCACAGTGCAAGAACATTAATTATTATTTATGATAGAATGTGTATCTACAATTATAGATATCTAGTATATCCTGATATTTCAAACATAAACATCTATGATTTAAATCTCCTGCATTCAATTATTAATGAATATAAAAAAAATAGTATAGTAAAAATGATTCTTTATATTTACCACAAAAGGAAGGAAGAGTAAATTGACTCTTTACAACACCTGTCCCGGCCCGATCTAATAATTGCACTTATGATTAATTATCATCTTGGAGGTTACTTTGATGATGACGATAATGCATTATGAACTGTTTATTGGAGAAGTTTCAGAATGAAACTGCTTGAGGCATAGTTACTAGCTAGGTAAGTAATAATAATAAAAAATGGATTAATAAATAAGTAGTTGAGGATTCAAAAAAATGATGATATATACAAATAACTTACTGAGATGTTAATCCAATGAGAACTTGATTGATTGATTAATATTCATGGTTGGCATTTGTGCATGGACTCGTTGTATGCACTACTAATTCTATTTAGCATAGTTAGTAGTGTTACTTGTTGTGCATAAACAAAAATGATCGTCCTGACTGTTGGGTATACACACATAAGAGAAACTCTCACATAAAAAAAAGAAAAAGAAGAAGTTAAAAAAAAAAAAAAAAACTAAAAAATTAATATAACGTAATTAAGCTTAAACTAATACGCTTAGCTTTTGGGTTATATCAAGACGTTAAGCGGGGGAGTTGGATTTGATACATTGGTGAATTCCGCTGTATTTGATTGATGGATTCAATGGATAAGATTTGATGCAGAATGGTGTTGGTGCTTTGTAGTGTTTTTTCACTTAGGTAGATTAGCTTTTACAAAAGAAAGGAGGATTTGATTGTCGACCAGGAAAGTTTTGCACGTCTCTCTTTCTCTTCATCTGATGCTATCTATAAGGGTCCGTGGGCAAGGGCATGAAACTTTGTAATAACATCTCACTTTGAATCATAACATGTTAGGGCCCTCCACCCACTCGGATAGTTACATGCTTGGAGGAACCTTTTTTTGTGCCCCATGCATCATCATTTGGTTATATCATGCCTCTCAAGGACTTTTTGGTACCCCATGCATCATTTTTAGGTGTCATTCTTTCTAAAGGCTATCCACAGGTTCCATGATTGACCTAGCACCAACTTTGAGCTTTAACACGCGTTTATGCACCCGTAAACATACATACATACATACATACAATCTTCAAAATTTGCAATTCTTGAATTTCAAGAATTCTTCACTATAATTACCTATTTTGTGAGGGACCATAAGATTATACACACTTAGGAGAATAGTCAAGTGCTCGACAAAATACAAATCATCATTTTTGTTGGCAACAATAAATGACCGAACTTGTCAATCAAATAGCTCTTGTTTAACCTATATATGTGCTAGGTTTGGTCTTGGTGACAACTTTTCAACTTAAAATGATGTGAAACTCTACTGGAAAATTTATATGTAAGAAGAAAAAAGAAGAAAAGATTGAAAGTTTTTGGCTCCATTAGTTTTGAATCATAGATTCATGGCTAGGGCATGCGTATCCATTAAAGATATCTATAGCTTGGAATGAATTATAACTTGTTCAATTAATCTGCTGCTTAGATATTTTAGGGTTCAAAACCAAATTTTCAATTGGTATAATTTTTTTTTTTAATTATTTAAAATCCAAGCATAATCTTATCATCATACACATTATGTATCTTCTTTGCCAGGAAATTAATATAATAACTTTTTAAAGCCTTTTATTTTCTTCAATGAAACCGATCTTGAATATTGAACCTAGTTAGGCTTTGTCTGGATGCTGTCTCCAATATTGAGAAATTAGTGGTAAGCTTTAGTTGCCTTTTTATGTTGATCTTCTGATTAGACAGAAATGAATATCATTTTATCAACTTCCTAATTATTTGAGCCAAGCTAAAAAGAAGTGCGACATAGGGAAAATTATGGGCCTGTACGGAACTTGAACTTTATGTTTTCCCTTCCAATTTCTGGACTTGAATCAAACAATGTCTACTCTACATTGCTGCATGTATGTGATATGTCCTGTCAGTGCCTTAGATAGAATGACATAAACCCCTCAAATTTGCTTAAGCCTTAGAATAACAGTAAACAATTAAATTCATCATAATTTTATTTGGTCCATACAAGAGAAAGAGTGTTAGAACTTAGAATAATAGTTAAATAATTAAATTCACAATTTCTTACTTCTTGATATTTTAAACTCTTGTGATAAATCATAATTTATCCATAAGATCCCGTCTCCTTGCTTGGACCTCCATTGAATAAAGCTGCATACATTTGACACTGACACACACTATACTCCATACATATAGTGATAAAAGTTCAAACAAACTGCCTAAACTGTTTAAATTTGTCCCTGGCTTTCAGCCAAAAATACACACACTCATACACAGAGGATTTCAATTTGCATATGAAACATCATATCTGCTACAATATGCATGCATATAAGATCCGCATAAAGATTTGTTGATCCCCCAACCTACCAAACAAAGTGGGAAAAATGAAAAATAATATTATTAATAATAATAATAAAAGCCTTACATGTACCACACATGCAGGAAAAAACTAATAAACTAATACAATTATGTTTATTTAATTATTGCTACTTTCTCCAAAGTCAAAAAGATTAAGAGATGCAATCCACATGGGGTGATGATGTCTTGTTTCTCTGTTAATTAATGGAAATCTCTAGTCATGGCACTCCAATGTTGGACTTTTGATGTTCTTGCACTCCATAACATAGCCAGAAAAGCAAAGGAAAAAAAAAAAAATGAAGGACAAACAAACATTCCAGACTGTACATACAGCAAAAAAGCACTGCAAAAACTTTCAAAGAAGATAAGAGTAAAAAAAAAAAAAAAAAAAAAGGGAAGAAGCAGCAGCAAAATCTAGTAGATTTTCTTTCTCACAGCTTCTAAACATCAACAAGAAGTAACAACCAAACAACAAGGGGGAAATATACAGTATATCATAGAGGACCATTGGAAATTGGTGCTCCTCTCTTGATGCTATCCATGTTGGTAGTTTCATAGACAGGCAAACCACTTGAGTAGTAACCCAAGTCATAGTTTTGCAACTCAAAAAGATCAGAGCTTGAATCACTTTCTGCACCATCATCTACCTCACTGAACTTCCTGAAATCCTTTTCATCTGATGGACATTTTTCCAACCAAATCCTATCTTTCTGTGAAAACCCATTACCAAGATTCTTGCATTTCTCTGAAATCCCATTGCTGAATTTGAATTTCTGATCATCCAAGACCTCATTGTGCAAGGATGTGGATCTTACCTGTCCATCATTATTGTACTTTGACAAAGAAACCACATGTTTATGATCTGAATAGCTTCTAAAATCCTTGTAGCTCTTAGTAGGAGTTTGTGCATATGGAGGAGGTGTTCTAAAACCTGAACTTGAAGAAGAGTATATGGACTTGGAATCCGCAGTACTTGAGCTTCTAAAATGACTAATGCTAATCCTCCTTTTCCTTCTTCCGCCAGGGCTTTCCTCTTCATCTTTCATAGACTGTGTGGTGGATTTTGATTTCTTCTTCTTGGAAGCTGATTGACTGAATAGTGAGTTCAAGAAACTAGCTAGCCTCCCACCTGGAGAGCTTGGTTGCTTGTACTTCTTTTCTTTCATGATCATTTGCTTTTCCAGTACTTGTACTCCATGATGAGATTGTTGAGGAAGAGAGTTTGAGTTTCTCATTGGCACATCTAAGCTCATTCTACCTCCTTTGTAACCTTGTAGCCTCTCTTCTCTCGTAATTTTCTGAGTAAAAGCTGCACTGTTGTAGCCACCAACAGCTTCATTGTATCCAGAGAAGTACCTTGCAGCCTCAAACACATCAAGCTCACCAGAATCATTCCTTCGGTGGAAAGCTTTCTTGTAAAACTTATCTGGGTCTGAAAGTGCTGTAATAGACATGGCTGAAAGTCTGAAACTTGAAACTTTTCTCTAATTGTTGATGGGATATGGAACTTGTTTGAAAGTTATGTCATAGGTGTTAAAGGTATTTAAGGGGAGGGAATTCAGTGCGCTTATGGGATTCTATAAAGAGATAAATAATTAAGCATATATACACGACAAATTTTACGATTTCTTTCACAGCTATCGAGATTGTAAATTTCACAATTTCTTTCACAGCTGTCGAAAATGTAAGTTATGATTGATATATAATAAAAGTGATAACAATAGTGGTCTTATATAAAAGTGATGCTACATTAATCTTGATTTGTAATCTTAAATGTTGTTAAAAAATGGTGAATTTTTTTGCCGTCTGTGGTACTGTTTGGAAAGAGCTTAAGGGGTTTGAAATGATTGAGTGTAGTGGGAAGGTAGCTTTGTAATAATAAATTGCTGTATCTACAATATTATATGATGAGGGTGTTTTTTATTTTTGGAGGTTTTTGGGAGAGACCCACATGATGTGAATTAGTTTTGCTTTAGTTATAGTTACAGAAGAGAAGTGGGGTACAAGAGAAACAAAGCTTTTTTCATCTTTCTCATCCTCTGTGAAAACCAGAAGTGTGTGTTGGGCATGGTGGGGGACAAAGAGCTGTGTTTTCTTGGATTCTAGGATTTCTTGCCCATCACAGTGGGAATTTGCTTTCAAGTGCCTGTTGGCTATGGGAAGATGGGCTTCTACTATTTTTACGTGTGTATTGCATAAACCACACACTAATAATCCTTTACAAAAGCCACTCAAATTCTCGAGTTTAGCACTCACAATTCCTAAATCCTGATATACTCAAAATCATATCCAACTCACATTAAAATATCTTTCACCCCAAGGTTATTACAATACTTATACACATGCATATTGTAAGTATGGTCTTAAAATATTATAAATTAATTTATATAGGCCAATTTCATGTGTACATTTATGAGCTCCGATCATAAACACAAGACATAAAATTTGAATTGATTTCATCATGAACTCTATATTTACATCCATGGACAACACAAACAAAATTTCGCTATCAAAGCTAATGATTATAAACCCTAGCCTCAATTGATTCTCATGACACAAACGCAAATCAACCAAGCTCATAAGTATGACACTCTCTCAATCTCCAAATGGACATCTTCAACCCTAAAATCTGTTACAAAACTCACGCATACATCTTTTAGCCTCAACATTAGGTATCTTGCCACCTCAAAAGCTTTCAAACTAGTACCTTCATACATAGGCCAAAGCTTTTTTCTTAACTTTTGTTTTATACATACATACATACATATATATATATATATATATATATATAATTTATTTTTAATAACTAGAGTCTTTATGGTCTTATCTATATTTAAATCTTTGATTCCCATTATGTGTAGGATAAAAAAAAAAAAAATACAAATTACTCTCTCAACAAGAAAAACATTTTCCTTACATAATAAGAAAATTCAAAAAAGTAATTAAGTGAAAATAACAATTTGAGTCAATGACCTAGGACTAGGAGCCTGGGGGTTTCAAGTTTCAACCAATATCATTCATGTTAGCAATGTTGATTTTAGGCTTTTTTGCACACTAAGCGATACATCTGGTAAATTGAACAACTATAATGTTGACGTAGCGGGCTCCAAAACCATTCAAGAAGATAATACCAATCTACACTCTACAATAAAGTTCAAAGGTAGAGATAATTGATTTAGAGGATCAACATATTACGTTCCTTAATTGATTTTATATTTATTTATTTAGTTTCCTGCTTAGTCTCCTACTTGGGTTTTTGAGTTTTGAATTAGGTTCTTAATTGATTTTCATTCATAGTTTATCTTATCATTATCACTTTCCATTAATTAAAAATCTATGTAGATGACATTTTATTATGCAAATGGTGTAAGGGGTTTTGGAAAGAAATCCTTCATTTTTTTTCTTTAATTACCATATTAATAATAAACAAATCTTTGTTTTGTTTTTCTTTAAGATCGAGTTGCTCTAATAATAGTCTTTAATGTCATTCTTTTCATCTTGACCATAATTGCTTGACAATCCATAGACTAGAGGTGAATTATATGCATCATTCATTAGGAGTTGCTGTTGCGGGCCTTACTAACCCCACGTTAGACAATTTCCTTTCTTTTCTTTTTTTTTTTTTTTTTTTTTTTTTGAGAGAAACGATAGAAACGTTAGACAATTTCGAACGCATAGAGATATAGAGAATTTTTGTGATAGATCCCACTCTAGCTTCTTTTGAGAGCTTGTAAGTCACTCTTTATTTAATTTTTTGGAATCTTTAACAAAATCAAAGTAATTTGTTTGCTAAGAAATCTTTGACTGCCATAAAATAACTATGGCCCAGTAATATTTGGCTGCCTCCTCTTTAAGGGAGAACTGGGGTCTGACCGTATTGGTGACTTAATTAGAGGCTGGTTTTCCAAACCCTATGGGTTTACTTTGAGAGCAATCAAAAAATAATTTTGTGAGATATTGAGAATCTATAACATGAAAGAGGACAAAATTTAATTTAACAGAGCCTAATAAGGTTATTGCTTACAAAGTGAATGATTAACATGAATGATGATATAAAATTGGTTTGAGATGACTCCTCTTAAAAGATCATTATTGTTGATTTTGTAAATCAACCTTTAATTGAACAATGAAGTCAAAAAATATATAAAAATATGAGGAAAAAATAAAAGTCACCCTTGCTTTTTTTAACTCAAACATCATGTAACTGGAAACTGACAGTTTACAAAGTGATCCCTCCTCAATTTACAGATATTTGAGGATCACATTGAACTTACAATGACTGCACCAAGTGTTATTTCTGTGCCATCTCTGTCTCTGGCCAGCCTATATATCATACTCTCTGAATGCACTTGAGTATCAGAAAAAACCAAATTTTATATAGGAGTACTATATAATCAATTGTAAAGCCCCACCAAAAGAAAAAAGTATTATTGTGGACTGTCCCTCTTTTGTATAAAGAACTAGACACATACCAAGTGAAAACAACTTTCTTTCTTCTTTCAAAGATATTGGGTTAGTCAATGGATTTGGCCTATTAAACACAAACCCCAATTTTCAGTGTATGAACCAATTATTTATTATTCTAAAAATACCATTGTTTCCTCCTCACACATAAGATTCTATGTTTTTAGAATATTGAATAATCAAAATCCATATATATATATAAATACAAAAACAGATATCTCAAAGAGCATGAGATTTTACCATTAGACACTCTCTTTGATAAGAAATTTTTTTAGATAATTTTTTTACTCAAGTGCCACATAGAGATAAGCACTAATTAAAATTTAATAGATAAAAACTCTTTATTTTCTTAAATTTAATGTATTAGGACATTCCACAAGTGCCACATTAGAAATAAGAACTAATTAAAATTTTAAGAATAAGAACTCTTTGTTTTCTTAGATTCAATATATCAAAACATTCCACAAGTGTCATATTAGAAATAAAGACTAATTAAAATTTAAAAGATAAGATCTCTTTGTTTTTTTAGGTTTATTGTTTCAATACTTTCCTCTCTCTTACAAAGTACAAAACTTTCGTGTTTCCTCTCACCATTTTCATCTCTTACACTTCTACTACTTTATGTACACCTACCTATAGCCTTTCATCTTGCCATAGGTTATATGCTTTTTGATTTTGTTTTAGCCCTCATAATTTATTGGTTTCTTTTTAATTTTTTACTACTATTTAGTGTGGTATTGGCATGAGTCTCAACCATAAAAGTACAAAAAATGATGATTATTTTGGGGTTTTCTTTGTTGTGAATCAAAATTATCTCAGCTTTAGTTGCAACTCCAAGTTTAGATGTAGCTATTCAAGAATAGTGTGCAAACGGTATACTTACTATAGTCATATTGTTAGTTCTCTCCATCAAAGCTACAATTAAGTAGTTATTCACATAAATTTTATGTTCTTTCTCATGTATCTTTCACATACAGTACTCATCCACGTATATCTCTTTGATTACTTAGACGTTGCAGTTTTTTAGGGTTTTGCTTCAAATTATTTGATTAGTTGTTACAGTTTTGATATATGATTGTAAGTTAATTAGTTTGATCTACTTCTCTATATGATGACAAAGCTCATGTGTAAAATTACAAGATTAGTTCTCCCAATTTTAGCTTATACTTTTCTTGAATTTTAGCATTCTCTTTGCTTTTTGTTTTGTTTTGTTTTGTTTTTTTTTTTTTTTTTTTTTTTAAAGTGTATAAAGACCCTATTAGAGGCAATTAAAAATTGATAAATGGAAGTAGTACACAAATAATTTTGTTTAATTTAGATTATGAACAAAGTATTTGACATTGGGGTCTTGGAATTTGGTGGTGAGAATGAAGTGGTTGAGGAAGTGTTTGATTTTAGGAATAAAGTCTACCTTTTATCTAAATGTTATTTTATTATTTTAAATATTAATTTTTACAAATGAAATTATGAAACATTCGTGCATTGCACATGATATTATCTAGTTACTTCTAACGTAATGGCAGTGGTCATATTAGTGAACATATTGTGTATCAGCATGACACCTAAGTGATTGATTTGAGCCAAAAACTACACACATCAACTTGTATGTTGTCATTCTTGGGCTACCAACATGTGATGCATCTCCATCACAAAAAGAAAAAAAAGAAAAAAAAAGTGATGTATCAATTTGAAAGATCTTCCAAAGCCAGCTGAGTTAATGATCATGACATTTCAAATAAGACTATGGTGTCTAGTCATTTTTTCCTCATTGATCATCATGTGAAAACATGATGGCCCCCTTTCTCTTTGCCTTCATCACCACCATAAATCCACCAAAGAATCCACCCTTTTGCTTGTGAGAATCCAACTTCAAGCGTCACTATCTAAAAGAAGATTTATATGAGTCCTCCTGTTTCAAACTCGATATAATTGATGCTTTCAAAAATCACAATATCACATAGATGTACTAGTAGATTAGATATAGTAAAATTGATATAGAGTACAAGAAAGAAAAAAAATAATTCCCTCTCTTTCTTCTTCTTCACTCTTCTCTCTCGTAAAAGATTGCTCTTAGCACCTGAATTCTGAAGCGTAGAAAAAGTAAATTGTACTGTGATAACACTTTGGTCACTGTCACTGGTAGGTATAAGAAGCATATATAAAACAAGCCAAGTCCAATACTCTGATCCACATTCAGATTCGATTTAACATGGTATGCCCATATAAAACAACAACAGTCATTCAGACAAAGTATTAATTACTTCAAAATTTTTAGAACTAATTCAAAGGTGTCATATTTGATGGATTCATCTTAAAATCAATGTCTGATTTGTGAAGGCAACGACAGATGAATATTATCATTCTTGTAACTTCAAATTGTTCTTACCAAAAAAAGGTGTGCATATGGTCCACATTGCCTTGAAAGCTTATGACGATCATGCTTACATGATTTTTTTTCATCCCAGTCCAGTGGCTAGGTCAAACAATAGGGTACCCTTGTAGAACTAGGATTTTATGTTAGTGAGGTAATAAATAAGTTTTTATATATAATTTATAATTAAATTGACTTTTATAGGTTTACATTGTATTAGCAATGTAAGCCTGTAGAATTTTCTTAACTTTTTTGCTATCAAACGCTTAGGCAACTCCGTTGTCCATTTTCTTGCCAAATGTTCTAAGTTAGGCAGTGAGCTACAGATTTGGTTTGAGTCTATTCCTAATGATATAGCTCTTCTAGTTATTAGAGATGCTTTGTAATTTCTTTCATCAATGAATAAAACAAGGGCCCCTCGGCTTGGATTCTTAATAATTAAAAAAAAAAAAAACTTAATTAAAAAAGAGATGATTGTTATATATCATTCTTAATGATTTTTAATAGAGGGGAGCCTAATAGAGTAGTATCGCAAAGTTAATTAAACTCAAATATATATGAATTATTATTGTGAGTATTATATACTGCAACTATTTATTATATTGGATCATTTTCGGCGGTGACGCGACAAAGAACTTTTAATGCCTGTCACTCAAGTTTTCATCTTTAACAAGACATCTATGTGTTATTGTGCCTTAGATTTTCTGTGGTTGTGTTAGTATTTATGATAATCAATGCTTAAAATTGTTAATTATCTAATCATGTACACAATCAAGCTTTAAATTGGTAGTAGCCGCAATTTTTACTTGGGTCTAAATCATAATCAAGTTGAATTTGGTTGTTCTCATAAGGCCCAAAAGTCCACAAATGGGTCCCCCTTCATATAGTCAGGTATTGGATGGCTGAGCTAATAACAGCCTCTCATTCCCAAGAAAGAGCATCCGACGACTGTATCAACAATCTCAGATCGAATTGAATGTACTCTTAAATTGATGAACTAGTCCATCCAAAAATCTGAAGAAGCTTGCAAATGCCTCGAGCTCCATCTTTTTCCATTGTCTAGTTGGTTAGCTTGTCTGGGAAGCCTCCACTACTTTGGTTAGCTTGTTTGTTTGAGGGGTAATTCACTCTTTGTCAAACCCACCTCCGTTCGCAGACATTGAATTTGGAGTTACAATTATTGTCGCCGTTAGGGCGACAAAAGGTACTATCCATCTGGTTGGAGTAAAACTGATTTTATAGGTGTTTGGCTAGAGGAGGGGATGATAGAAAATTGGAGGGTCATATACTCATATGTTTTCTTCTTTGACCTACAAAAATTCTCTCCAATTTGAAAAGAAAATAGAGGGGATGCAAATAGTTGCAGTCAATGATTGAATTACTCTCTCCTGCTATGGGAATTTTCTTGTTGCTTTCTCACTTCTTTCTCTCTTTTTTTTTTTCCTAGGTGTGGACATGTTGGTTGCTGCTTGACTTTTTTTTCCCCCTTTTTCCTGGCCGGGCGTGGTACAGCCATGCAAGTTTTGTTCTTATTATTTTGTTCCTCTTTTTTGGGTTTAACTATACATGTTTTTGTTTTGTTTTGTTTTTTTTTTTTAATACATTTTTTTGAGAATGAATATTTTTTAATAATAAATTTGGGTGATTTTTTTAAATATTTTTTTTAGTTGTTTGACACTTTTTTATTTTAATTGAGCATCATTTTTTTAACAAGGCTATATGAGTAAATTTAACAGAGTAATAGAATTATATTCTATTCTGTTGAACCCAGCCCTCCCTTTTGTTTCAAGACATTAATTAATGGAATAAATTTAACTTTCTTTTTCTTTCTTTTCTTTAGTGTAATCTTTCGGGCTAAATCCGGAACTTCGTGTTCCAGAAATAAATTGTACTTTTTCACCCTTTGCAAAGAAGATGTTAGAGGATTCTTCAACTAATTACAATTTATTTTATTTTATTTTTGAAGAAATGTTATCTTTTATTTATATAAACAGGTCTTAACTTGATACTTTATTGCAATTGGGTGCAATTAGATAAATACCCAAAAATGTTTTGAAAATAGAATTAACAATAATTTTTTAGAAAGTCTAGACCCATTTGTTAACGTTGTTCTAGTAACGTTGGTTGTATTTTTTGAAAATATGTATAGGTAAAAAAATATATGAAAAATATGTGTAATATTGTTTAAACACTGAAAATTATTGTTTAAATAACAGTAACTAACGGCCCCAAGTGGCTTCATCCTTGCTTTCCCTCACCGTCAAAACCATTAAATTTGCTTCTTCGTTTTTTAAGCCAATGACTTATGGATTTGGATACCTTAAAATGGGCCAACTTAGCAAGAAACCACAAATCTCCTGAAGAAAGGGCCAAGCTTCAGTAACCAGGTGTACTGTGTGCACCCTATCAAAGGTCTGTGAAGGGCCAACATCAATGAAAACAGATGGACCTGATTGGAAGGTGACCACACACGTTTGGGCCATTTGGCTTTATTTTCAGGGTCACAATGCTATTATGCCAATGGCCATCTAACGGCTGTCGTGACTTGCACATTGCTAAGCTAACTAATAATGTCTTCATCCCCTCTAGCCAAGACCTCATAATCTTGGTTAGATACATGTCTGTGATGTTTTGTTGCTTTCTTTGATTTTGTACCATTCATTCTAAAAGTCACCTTTCATGGACATGGTTTTCCTTTGAGTCCCATCTCTATCCCCTTACGTCTAAGTTATGCCCTTTTCAATACAACATCGAATCAAAATGAAACAAAGTTGGCTCAATGTGGATATAGTGGTTAGTGGAGTACTTCTCTAAGATTTTAACTTATTACAAACCAAAGAAAGAGAGCCCCAGCTAGAAATAGATCTCATCAAGGCTTTGTTAAGACACTGACCCAACACCATTATTTAGGCTAGTTTTGGCCCATTATAGGTTTAATTCAGGGTGAAGCAAAGGCCTAATGGCTGGCCCCACAAGACCCTACTTTGTGTTTTCTACCTAGACAATATGGGACATGACCCTAATTTGTTCCCCAAACTCACCCACATAGTGGCCGGAACTCTGATTGCTGACATGCAATCTTCTCCAATGGGTTGCATCAATTTGAGTTTAGCTTTCGTATCCATAAAGTGTTCTTAGAGAAGAAAGAAATGAGAGATGAGATAAGATAAGAAGATGATTTTGGATATATGGGGATAGGTGGAGATGTTCTCTAGTATGAAGTGCAATGCAATTTTTAATTAGGCACATTTTATAAAATAGGGGACATCTTTGGATTATAAAAAATGTTTTGTCTCTACCATCTATATCACACGAACCTAGTTCTTTAGCTTTTGTATAGCTCAAAAGAGACGTGGCAACTTCGGCTACACATGTAGTGCTCTATTACCAAATCCAAAAGTCTCTTGCAAAAAAATCATTTTTAGGTTCCATAGAAGATGATCGTAGAAAGTTCAACATAAGATTTGTAATGATCATTTGGCATGTGATCTGCATCAATAATAATTCTTTCTTTTCTATCTTTCAAAAAAAAAAGAAAAAGAATTAAATCTTATCCCCACAACGACATGTACTTATCTTGTATATTTTAATGATCACTTGTGTTGTATTTTTATCATGATTCAAAGAATCTCCCAAGTGCTTTCCCACATTGGTTCTCTTGTGTTTTCTTATTTCTTGTAATAGGTGAAAAGTATCTCTTGCATAAAGATGAAACACAAACTTTCAATGATTCACTCTTTTATTGTTTAAGTTGCAAATAGCCATACACGCCAAATTTATAGAAAATTCCAGAAAATATTTTTATATATAAAAAGTGTAAGAGCTCAAATTATTTTTGTAATAATAGATTATTTTACTAAAGAATATATGTAATAAATTTTGGAAACAATATAATATCCATAATTTGATCTGATTTTTTTTTCTTAAGTTCAACTCTAGGGTTTTTAGATGCATAAATGGTTACTATATGGTTTGAAATTGTTATAATTTAATCATTTTACGAGCATAACAAAAGTCTACATAAGTTTTAATTAGTATTTATCAAATTATTAAAAATCATAGCATGTTAATTATAAGTAGAATTTCATTTATGAAAAAAATACAACATAACTTATTCATATTTAAAAAAAAAATCCAAAAAAAAAAAAAAACCCAATAGAGTGGATATGCTATCTTTCTATAGGTTATTTAATTAGCATTCAAAATATTAATATGAGTGACATTTTATTGTCCATATTGACCTTAGATATTATATATGTAAGTGTGTGTTATGTGCATATATGTGTATTTATGCATAAATATATATGTCTATGGATATATTGAGATATAAATATATTACTTATAAAATTTGCCCATCTAAACTAAAATACCTCTGCCACTAATCTTATGTTGGTAGATATATTTTAATCTGAGTGAGTAAAAAAGAACCACAAATTATTTTCTTTTCGGGTTCAATACTTCAATTATATAACAATTGAGGTACCATAATAAAATTTCAGGGTTCTAGATTTTATTAATAATTTTCTTATAAGAGAGATAAAAGGAACTCTTCAGTTGGAACAAAAAATCTGTTTTGACTTTCCAAATTTAGTTGTTTGAACTTTTTCAAATCATAATTCAAATTGAATATTAGATTGCCCATATTTAGGGTTTAAATTCCCTCACCCCAATTATTGAATTATCCAAACAAAAACAAAAAAGAATTGTTCACATTAAAATGATAAATCTAAGCCATATTGAAATATTGGGCAAAACCTAACTTTTACTCCAAAAAAGAAAATGTTGGGCATAAATCAAAGCCATCTTATAAGTTGTACCGTCTAAATGATGATATTCATTGTGATATCATCGCCGAAGCCTTTGGGCCATATAACGATTGGCCATGTGCAGTTGTTACCTTGTGTCTTAAGGGCCAGCTACGTTGGAGCCCAGGAGCCCTACATATAGTGGGTTTCACACTGTTAGTTACCTGGTTTGGTATAGTTTTTTTGTTTTTGAATAGAAATTTGACATTCAAACTTTGTCTATACTACTATTCAACATTCAAATTCTGTTTATATCAAAAACTGATTGATGTTTCGATTTGATAATAAAAAATAATCATTATTGACCGGATATCATAGATTGAAATTTTAATGTATCTAAAAAATAATAAATTTTAAACACATAATTGCATTATCCAATTTCCTTCTGTTAAGGTATTGTATCTAAATTTTATAATTTTATAATGTATTAAAATTTAAAAATAAGTAGAAACGAATTGTACCTAAAATTTATAATATATAATGCATAAAAATTTAAAAATAAGCAGAAACATTTACATTTTTTTTTTTTTGGGTGGGGGTGTTTGATAAAAAAAAAAAAAGTAGTCCATTCCTTTCATCTTTATCATGAGCTTTCAAATTGAAAATGACATTAAAAGTTTGGGGTGGGGGTGTTTGATAAAAAAAAGAAAAGAAAAAAAAGAACGTAGTCCATTCTTTTCATCTTTATGAGCTTTGAAATTGGAAATGCAATGTTACATACAAAGTATAAAGTCATGTCCAATGATTAAGACCGAAAATATCACAAAAACACACTCCATGATTTTCATTTTACGTTTTGTTTTTGTTTTTATTTTTGCTAATATGATACATACATATTTATTCTATGAAAGAAAAGTGGTTATTTGTTTAGACCCCTTAAAAATAGATTAGTTTAACTTAATGAATTAGCCAAGTATTTACTTAGGTTAATTATGAGATCTAAGTTAAACACATGCAAACATATTACTTAGGACATGTTTGATAGACTGTAATAGACACTGTAATGTAACATCTATTCCTATGGTTTAGCTATTCAATAGTTTGGTTATGTTTTTATTACATGGAATAGTCATTCCTTATGAATAACTATTCTTTAAAATGAGGAATAACTATTCCTCTCTAAAAGGGTTGTAATAGCTATTCTTTAGTAGATGTAATAATTTCTAACATTAATACATTCCCAAATAAATAAACTTTCCATATCCACATAATAATTATGGAAATAAAAAATCATCAAAAAATAACTCATCCCTCTAAAATTTAAAATATATTATTTTCTAGGAAATATAATTGTATGAATTAGATATTTCTTAAAATAAATCATAAGTTTTATTCTAATATTACAACTCACAACCAAACTAATGAATAGGTTTAGTTATTCAATTACAACACATTTTATTCCTGGTAATAAAGATTACCATTCCTGTTGTAATACATATTCATTGTACCAAACGTACCCTTAGTGTGGAAAAGTAAAGAACAGAGTAATATGATGACCAAGGAAAATCAATGAAACCAAATGTTTCAAGGTAAATACCTAGGAAAAATTTAACCTAATTATCTTCAAGATAAACAAATCCACTGTGAGAGAATGGAATATTACAAAAGATTTAAACCCTAAATCTAAAACTACCTCATGTAGAACTTACTAACACGATCATGTGTAGCTTCGATTTCACAAACTCTTCTACTTGGATTTGCTGAACACAAACTCCCTATTGTGACTTTGAGGTTCCACTCAAAGGTTTCAGATCACTATCAGTAGTAGATTTTTATGCAGCAACTTGTTTGCACCAGTTCTTGATTGTAGATCTTGTTCCGTTAGACGCTTGTAGAGTTAAAAGGTTTCAAAAATATTATAGATCTCACAAAAATAACTCACAAGACTTCCAAGAAATTTTAAAACGTAATTAGGGTTTTCCTTTTATGCCTTATTGTGTTGGACTAAAACCCCAAACTTTTTCGCAGGCTTGGGCCTGATTTAAAATCTGCAAAACACAATTTTTGATCGGTCAAACTTATATTTTGATTGGTTAAGCTTCACAAAAACTGAACACCTCTTTTTGCAACTTACATGTTCTTGAATCTTGACTTGAACCAACATGATCAATGTCTAACACCTAATCTAAACATGTTTTGATCTCGGTTTGCCAACATACATAAATTTAGAAATCTAAACATTTAATCCTAAATATTTAGAACCTAACAAAAAGTAAATTAAAGAGGGACCTTTATGAGTTCTATAAAACAAGCATCAAAAGTTTCATAATCAGTTTGGTTGGAAGAAAATAGGGATAATGGAAATCTGTGGAAGGAGAATGGGGGATGAAATGAGTCTTAATCTGTTTGGTTGGGTTGAAATTTGGGTAGAAGGAAAGATAGTTTTCCACATTCCACCTAAGCCCACCAAAACATATCGTCTCAAATTGGAGAAATTGGAGGCAAATGAGGAAAAAAAAAAATCTTTTTTGTTTTTTGTTTTTTTTTTTTTCCACCAGTATCAAGATTGAGTTAAGGTTGGAGAAAGATTGGAACCTCCTGCAAAAGCTCTATAATAATTGTGTTGTGCTTACTTTTATAATATTTTAATTTAACTAATTCATCTAGTAAAAAAAAACATCCTTATAGTTAAAATGCATGGGTAAAGAAAAATAAATTAATATAATAAATGTGATATTTTCACTATTATAATATGTCATATTTTTTAATTATTTTTTTAAACCAAACAACGGAAATTTATATTTATAAATACAAATGGTCTATTCATTTGGTTTTATTTTTTAATTTTTTATACAAGATAGAATTCTACTCTAGCTTAATCTATGTGTATATGTGTATAAAACTCCTTCTTGGAGACTTGAATTCCGACTATTGCCTCCCACACCTCACAAACTTTTATACTTGTGGAGTGACCATCGCACCAAGGACATTTATTCTTTTGCTTTTTAAGTAAAAGAATATGTAAGGTTGAATTTAATCAACTATTTTGTTGGCTTTATTCCGTGCCAAATTTGTTTGTATTTAGCATTTAGTAACCCTGTTTTTAGGTGGGATTCATATAAGGGTAGTATGTGAGAGAGTGTGAAAAAATGCTCAAGATTGTGCAATGATGCAGAGACTTGTGGCTGGATCTCATGGGTAGCTTATGATTTGCAAATCGCCAAAAGATGCTCATGTGCCAAACATGCAGAGAAGCTGAAGCATCATACTAGCTGGAGTACTACAGGATAAAAAGTCCAAATTGGCCATTTAGTTATCTCACAGTTTGAACTTGTGGTTCAGTCAAGTTGCGAGGCCAAGCCGCCAACCAGCTTTGTTTTGAAAAAATGACTCTTTGCATTCCAAACACACACCACTATATATAGACCTTTATACCCACGAAATGTAGAGAGGTTCCAAAGAGAATTTTGAGAGAGAAACCCTAAAAAAAAAAGATTGATTCATCCACAATCTTTACATAGAGACTCTTCAAATTCCTTTACTCTTAATCCTTCCATTGTTACATCCTTGAGAGGTTCTTACTCAAATCATTTTCTCACCATACCCACATCTGTGAGAAGACTATTTGGTGCTTTGAGATTCAGTTAGGAAGGGACCAATGGTTATTGGTTGATAATATGAGCTATAATGGAATCCAGTAAGTTAAAGAAGATAAAGGTTCGGCGTAACTTCATTGGAGCAAGAAGTTTAGAGGGCTTAGGTACACTGGGTAGATTATGCTTGGAAGGTTTTCTGCTATTTATGTATCCCAACTTCATTCTTTAGTGGATTATTGACTGCTTGAAGGGTAGCAGAGAGGTTTTACGCCAAGGGTTTCGGTTTTCTCTTCGATAACACATCATTGTATTGTTCTTGTGTTTGCATCTCTCTTTCTTTAATCTTTGCCATTTAATTTCTACTATGGATGTAATTTTATTTAGTTTAGATTGTTATCAATTCTGGTATAAGTTTATAATTATATTCTGCACATACATTATTTGATATTAAGCTTGAATTGATAATTTGTAAATTGGGAGTCTAAACGTTCATAGTGGTTTATATACTATTTGAACATTCAAAATATATAGAGCTATTTCATTTTCTAATTAATTTAGCTTGCATAATATATATGCTATGTATATTTTTAATGTTAGTCAAGAAAGTCATTGATGACTCTTTCATAAAAAAGGCAAGACAAGATCACAAAACTGCATTTATAGTCTTCATGAAATGAAAGCACTTGGTTGTTTCCTTTTTTTTTTTTTTTTTTTTTTTTTTTTTTTCAGCAAAATGAATTTACAATGACTATAAGATACTAGCTAGTGCAATGAAATGATTCTCGTGCTCTTCGTCGAATTGACAAAAAATTCCCTGAGGGGGTGATATTTAAAATTAAATTAAAAAAAGTGCTAAAGTTGATGCATTGGCTAATTAACTGTTCCAACCACTGGGGCCTAATCAGGACCTCCACTTATATATATTTTTGAGTCCTACGAAAAATTGACTGGCAATTTTAGGTTATGCAGTTTATATATTCTTTCAATTCTGAGTCTCATTTCTCTTAAATGGAATATTATATATACTTGAAGCTTATTCCAATTAACTCC
The DNA here is from genome assembly GCA_030445155.1 of Quercus variabilis. Taxonomy (NCBI): domain Eukaryota; kingdom Viridiplantae; phylum Streptophyta; class Magnoliopsida; order Fagales; family Fagaceae; genus Quercus; species Quercus variabilis. Next base: position 72,849,860 of record CP129447.1, read on the forward strand.
AATTAAATCTTTGAAGAGTAACATCATAGATTTCATTTTCATTGAATCCAAGAAAATTGATAGTCATACAATATGACGGGTGCTGAAAGTTGAGGTCAAACTATGTTTTGCGGCAAATTCGATTCTTTTGGTATACCCTGCTGGTCCACTCCATGCTGCTATTACATTATGGAAAATATTAACAAATGCCTTTAGGGTATTATTTAATAATCCATTTAAAAAAAAAATTTATGAGGAAAGAAAGAAAATTAATTAATATTTTGATAGCTTTTTTCAATTAGTGTTTGGAATTTGGACTGCAATCTTTCAATGGTTGCAGTTTTCCTCTTTTCTTTTTATATGTTATTGAGTGACATTCATTCTCATTGGAACTAAGCTATTAGATTCACTTCCATTGATTGATAGTGTAAGTTTAAAAAAGGCTTTTGTTGCCGACACTGAGATGATCAATGGCACCTCCCTAGGTACTTGAAAGTTGAAAGGGAGGGGGAGGGGTTGGGGAGTAGTAGGCGATTGTCACCATACTAAACAAAGTTTTATAAATAAAAAATTTAACGAATGTCCTAAGAATAGTGGTTAAGGTGCATTTAATACTTCATTAAATATTATTTTTATATATGTAATTAAAAAAAAAAAAATACTGTACACATATATTAAAAAAAAAAAAAAAACACCTACAATGATAATGAATTTATGTGTATAAGCCAATGAATCATTAACAAATGTTTTTTTAAATGAAAAATGTGCATATTAATGCTCATGATTGAGTGTTTATTAATCTTTAACACGTGTCCTACAAACATTCATTAACCAGACCCAATATTAAATGGTGGACATGATGAATAGGAAGCAAGTTTGAGTACCTTTTTATATTAATGGATTAAGATGTTTTTTTTTTTTTTTTTTTTTTTTTTTTTTTTTTTTTTGAAGTGATAGATTAAGATGTTCAGGTGTAGCATATCATCAAATGTCACTCGCTCGTACATATGTTATAACATTGTGTGGAAAGTTAACGTAGATGAATCTCTTTAGATTATCAAATTTTTTATTGTAGTATAAGACATTTCTTTTTGTTTAACTAAACTTTAAATATGCTATATTAACCCTAACACAATATTTAGAAACGTAAAGTTTTACGGCTAAGTTTATTTTAACACTAAACTAAACAATATAGTCCAAGTGTAAATTACTTAGTAAAATTCCAAAAATACTACACTACATAAACATGAAAATATAGAAAGATAAAGGAAATAAAAAGTAAAGTAAGCAAACCACACATAATAACAAAAAGTGTTATAGAAGAGGAAAACCAGAGCCCCGGGTAAAAACCTCTCCCCCGACCACCCGTCAGAAAAACTCCACTAGAATGAATAGTTGCAATACATGGATAGTTGTAAACCCTCCAAACCTATATCTTCCTATGTGCTTGAGCTCTTCAGGCTCCAGCTAATAACTAACCCCACGAGTCTTTTCTTCACCTAGCTTTTCGAAGTCTCCAACGTTGATTCGACAACAGAAAGCCACCAAAGGATTTGGATTTAGATATGGTTTCTCATGTTTCCAATGCCATTCTCTCACTCACAAGGTCTGTTTTGTGGATGAGGAAGGTATTTATAGAATCTCTATCAATGCAATGAAAGAGATGGAATAGAGTGGATGGAAGTTATGGTTTCTCTTATCGAAAAAAACTCTATTTTTTCATATAAAAGCTTGGCTTCAATATCTTCACTCTTCTCACATTTCTAGGGTTTATTTAACCCTTATTTGAGGCCCTTTGCCAAGCCTCACAGCTGTGTGTGTGCTGGCAAATGAACAGTGGATAGGTACAAATATATAGACTACAGAGACGCACGATTGCATTCTCATCCACAATACTTGCCACATGGATCTTGTGGGCAAGCTAGGTAGCGAGATGGTCGCCTTTAAGCCGCAAAATCTCTATTTGATGCTACTTCCAATCTTCAAGGAGAGACTCAAGTGCTCTACCCAAAATATATGAAAACCCATGAAACAATACATCAACATTAAAAACATTACAAACAAACTTTTGTCATTGAATTAATCCAACAATAAAACATGACTTCTCAAAACTTGTAAGGGGGAGGGGGCACACTTTATCTTCCAAAATTTATAATTATAATATATATTTATATAATTGAATTTAAATTTTATTCATTTTTTAATAAGAAAAATTTATATTTTCATATATGAACAAAATCATAATAAATACTTAATAAGAACTATTCAAATGATCAAATTTTATATTTAGACAAAAATAATTATTGCATATTAAAACTTTCTCATACATAGCATGAATTATCAACTAGTTTTTAAGAAAGTTTAAATCTTTTAGAAACATTTTTGTTAATACAAATTTATTTTTATGTTAGTTAAAATTAAAAAATAAAAGTCGGGACTCATTCTTGAATAAGGTGCATAAGTACTTTTGGAAATATTAAGCAACTCCATTTTCATTTTTTTTTCCTTTTATTTTAGGGCCCTTATTTTGGAGGATTTACCGATTTAGTTGACCTCAAACTTGATTTCAAGTGAAGTTTGGGGGTGGCTTCAAAGTTCAAATTTAAACTGAGATTTTAGAAGTTTCAATTACAATTTTTAACATTTTAAATTGTTTTAATTCATATTTATAGAGAATCATTGTAAAATACAAAGTAACATAAAGTCAAATAAACAGCGTTTGTTGAGATTTATATAGACTTTTTTTTTTTCTTGATAAAGTATACAGACATTTTTTTTTAGAGGGTTTTAACCTATGATGTTCACTTCTAATGATATATCTTTATTATTAGACCAAGACATCAATCATTTTTTTGTATAGGCAGGAATTGAACCCCAAATTTCTCATTCAACCATCAGAGACTTTACCAATTGAGTTAACTAGAATCCATTAATAGTATACGGACATTAAAATACTTTTCACATGAGCATCAAATTGAAATTTTATTGTAAAAACTTATGAAATGATGGTATGTCTTCATTAAACTATATATTTTTGTTAGGAAATTTTTTATAATGGGTTAAATTCTTTATATTTTACTTTTAGATAATGTTAAGGAGATTCTTCTCAAAAAAGGATAACGTTAAGGAGATATATATCTAATATGTGTCTACGTAACATAGTAGAACACAGCATTGCCTTTAATCAACAACAGACTTACAAACATTCCTCACCAAACGCATTTTATATCTATTGGAGAGAAAGAGAGAAAACCTAAGATGTATGGACATTTCATTTGAGGTGTCATATCCGTGTCGTAACAATATCTTATATGCCATATTATGTTTTAAATTTAAAAGGTGTTGTGAAAATAAGTATTTAAAGTACTTATAATGCAAAAAATGTGTTTAGTACTATGTTTCAAATAACATATTTTAAAATATGAAAAAAAATATAATTGTGTATTTGGTATGTGTATGTGTATGTGTTTATTTTATTTTTAAAAGTAATGAAAAGAATGCTATTTTATTTAAGTAGAGAGAAAAAAAAAGAAAAAACACACGAGAGAAGGGCAAAGTGGTGGGCCTGTAGAAAAAAAAAAAGAAAAAGAAAAAGAAAAGAGTTTAGTCTTGTCAATGGGTCCCATGATTTTCAACTTATTTACAAAAAAGCCACTCAATAACATTACTTGAAAACCAAAAAAATGGTATGGTAAGTTTTCAAAATACATGTTTTAAACACCATAAATTGAAAACTGTAACTCAAATACTCTTAATAAAAAAACTCCTACCAAACATAGTTTTTTTTTTTTTTTTTTTTTTTTTTTGGGATCCATAGTTTTCAGTGTTCAAACACTGAAAACTATATTTGAGATTACATACACAAGCCATCAATCTTTGAAAAGTCATGTTTAAGGTGCTTTATAGAGGTGCTCTAAATATGGAACGTTATTTGAAAATTAAAAACCGGTATGGTGAGTTTTCAAAAGATATGTTTTAAACACCCTAAATTAAGAACTGTAACTCAAACATTCTTGATAAAAACACTCCAACTAAACATAATTTTCTTTTTGGGGTCCACAGTTTTCAGTTTTTAAACACTGAAAACTATGTTTGAGATTGCATAAATAGGCCCTCAATATTTGAAAAGTCATGTTTAAGGTTCTTTATGGAGGTGCTCTAAATTAATATGGTTTCAATGATGACTAGTAAAAGACAATGTTTGTTCATTTAGACCCATGAACACTTAGATTGTTTAACCTAATTAATTAACCAAGTTGTTACTTAGGTTTATTATTTAGATTTAGGTTAAACACAAACAATCATATCGCATATAGCAAAATAATAAAGAAAACAAGTGATATGATGATCTAGAAAAATTAATGAAACTGTCTAGTTTCAAGTTAAAAAACCTGGAAAGAATTTAACCTAAAATATCCTCAAGGCAACAAATTCATTATGATAGAATGTAAGTTTTACAATAGATTTTCTCCCTAAAATCTAAAGCTACCTCTTGTAGTACTTACTTACATGAGTAAGTGCAGCTCTGAATTCATAGACTCTTCTATTTGAATTTATCACACACAAACACCCATGTTTGTGACTCTGAGATCTCACTCCAAACTTTAAATCATCAGCTATATATGATCTTGTAGGAGCAACTTTAGATCTACTAGTTCTAATAATATGAGAATGACTTTCAGTTGTGACTTTGGAAGGAGAAGGCACGGTACATTTTAGATCTCAAAAGAGCACCTCCAAAGTCATAACAAAATGTGCCTTAGGGTTTCCTTTTGATATTAGGAGAATTAGATTTGAAATTTTAATAACTTAATGAACTTAACAGGCTGTTGGGCTTTAATTAAATTTTGCAGAATACGATTTTTGATTAGTCAAACTTAGCATGTTTCAAATTCTTGAACTTGCAACTTCCTTCTTCTTGTATTCTGACTTGCAGTACCTTGAGTATTGTCTAATAAACTCTATAGACTCTAAGATTTATATCTAGACAAGTTTGTGTTCACGATTTGCCAATTGTTCTAAACTTTTAGAACCTAACAGACATAATAGGGAAAACTAAATATACAACTCTCGTTTTAGTGAGCCTTGAGCAAGATCAAGCCAATTTATAGGTGTTTGATGACTCGCTCAACCATTGAAGACAAGCAAACTTAGGGGCTGTTTGGTTTTTTGGAAACCATCACTCCTAATTCCTCACTCAATTTTCGTCACTCATCACTTAAAATACTCTAATTTTCTAAACCCTACACGTTTGGCACCTTAACTCAGTTCTGTTTAGAAAAAAAAAAAAATTTAAAAGTTAAAAGTTGCGACTGGAGGTTTCCAAAACATACAAAAATGGGTGTCTATTTACAAAAATGCCATCATAACTCTGTTTCCATAACTTGAAAACACCTAAAATGTGTTTTTAGTTTCCACAACTCATCACTAAAAAATCAGAGAATTGAGTGATGGAAACAAAACTTGAAAACAAATCCAAACAAGCTTTTTCTCTGTGGGTCTCACCATTTTTGAGTTATGGGTGATGGAAACACAAAAACCAAACATCCCCTTAGGCCCTGTTTGGTTTGTTTGTTTGTTTGTTTTTTTTTTTTTTTTTTTTTTTTTTTTTTTTTTTTTTTTTATCACTCATCACTCTTTACTCAATTTTCCTCACTCATCACTCCTCACTCATTACTCATCATTTAAAATTCCCCAATTTTGACTACCCCACCCGTTTGGACACTATTTTCACTTCACATCACTCAAATATTTCAACATTTTTGTGGGACCCATACCTGATTACCAAGTCAAACCCTTCTATTAGCCTTATAAAGCATCCCACTAAGCTATTATATGTACCTCTCAAAATGGTTGAAACTTTTGTTCAATTACTCAAGTACAAATATACACAGAGAATTGTGTCTTAGATAGAAAACCAAAGAAGCAAAGAGAGAAAATTTTCAAACTTGAAGAAGTAGGTTTCGAAGAAAAATAGGAACAAAAGTAAAACGAAGTGGAAGAAGGAAGAGTGACCTAGCAGCGCGACCTAGTGATGGCGCGACCCAGCGGTGCTACCTAGCGGCGGCGTGACCTAGCCCTCCGTCTTCTTGATTTATTTTTTTATTTTTTTATGGGTTTAAGACTTAGATGATGGTGTTGATGGTGGAAATGGAGAAGAAAAATAGCCCTGTGTCTTCTTTATTTTTTGTGCAGTTGGGGTTATGTTTGTTTTGGGTTGAGGTTTTTTTTTGGAGATTGTTTGAATTGAAAAGTTTGTGGGTATTGTTTGAATTGAAAAGGAAAAAAAAAAAAAATGAAGAAGACCAGACCAGACCCAGTGTGAAAGAGAAAAGAAAAGAAGAAGAAGAAGAAGACTAGTGTGAAAGGAAAAAGAAAAAAAGAGGAAGAAGAAGACCAGTGTGAAAGGAAAAAGAAAAAAAGAAGAAGAAGACCACCCCAACTCATTGAACCCAGTGAAAAAAAAAAAGTCAAAAGTTGCGGCAATTTCTCTGACTGTGGGTCCTTTAGTGTATGTTTAATTACGAAAATGTCATTGAAAATTGAGTTTTGAAAATTGAAAATGCCTAAAATGTGTTTTCAGTTTCTATAATTTATTCGTTTCCCAAAAAAAAAGTTTTCATAACTCATCACTTAAAAATCCAATAATTGAGTGATGGAAATAAAAACTGGAAACAAAAATCAAACAGACTTTTCAACCGTAGAACCCACATATTTTGAGTTATGAGAGATGAAAACAGAGTTATGGGTGATAGAAACACAAAAACCAAACAATCTCGCAAGAGTCGAGAAAATTTTTCCTAATTTTTACATCTTTTAACAGTTTTAGGCTTTTAGCCATGATCGGTTCTTCAATAAATTATCAACATATTACAGACTATTTCATATTACATTTTTCTAACGGATGTTACCAATCTAAATCCTATCAGTTTGTTAGTCTAGAAGAAGAAAACAAAACATCACTTCTAAGTTAGTTGGAAGACATCTCTCGCTAGGGCCGGGCCCCAAGCTCACTATTTAGAGTCAAACTCCACGGTAAGTCCTTGGAGTTGTTGCCGCTCTGCTAAGTACAGAGCCTATACCTGATAGGAAAGGCTTTGGCAATAATAGGGGAGGACAAAGGAATTTGCTTTGAAGCAGCTTTAAAACGTCTTCCTTCCCAAGTTTGAACAAAGAGAAATATTAATGAATCTCGATGCTATTGGTTTATTAGATATTTTTAAAAATCTTTTAGAAAAAATTAATTAAATTTTTTTGAATTTTTTTTTTATATTTTTTATAATAATGGTATTAAAGGTTTTTAAAATAATTTATTAACAATTACTCTAAAATTACTATTAATATGATATTTTAATAAAAAGTAAAAATTATCACCCCAGGCAGTGTTAAAAGCTCAAACACCATTGACCTTAATTATAGAATCCTTATGCTGGTCTTAACTATGACATGGGGCTTGCTTCCCTCTAATTGTGCGTTTTGCATAAACTTTTTTTTTAAATGTGTTAAAGTATATTAATGAAATTCTTAAAAATTATATATAAAAGTTAAAAATTAAACGAAAAAATTGTCTGCAAACAGACTCTAAAAGTTGACAAAAACATATTTGTATAAAAAAGAATTGAGATTTAAAAAAAATTGTATATAAAAAATAAACTAATGGAAAAAAAGCTAATCTAAATGCATATTTAGATCAATGCCCCCTCCTAATCTAAATGCAAACGATTATTAAACAATTTTCAGATTCTAATTGTCAACTTTGTTAGAATCACTTTTCAATTTGAAAATAAAACTTATTAAGTACTTTGAGGATATAGAGAGGTAGTATTCTGAAGTCTCTCATCTCAAATGAATGCTGAATCCTACCCAGACAAACTATTCATATTACAAGAATAAGTGGAGGGACATGGCCCCCTCCTGCCCTGTTGACTTAAACTACTGTCTCTTATTTTTGAGTGTCTCAAAATTCAACAAAGTGTGTACGTATTTGCAGGGCTTAGGTTGAGCATAGGAAACTTTTACCTTGGGCCATAGCAATTAGCAAGCAAATAAAGAAAAAAGAAAAGAAAGCTACAACATGCATGCTAACCAAACATTATTCGACACGTCTTTGGTGCTTCCTGTGATGGAGTGGTCTTCTTCGGAAGCGACTGCTTTCTTTTCTTTTACTTTTAATTAAGTGCTTAGGTTAAGGGCACTTAAGAATCAAACCAAGTTCTTTGGGCTATGAGAGAGAAGATCTTCTTGATTTTTCTCTAGTTTCTTAATTAATATATATCTGAAATGCCTTGAATATCATTACCTTGGGACAAAAAGAATATCAATTAGGTATGTTTTGAGTACCTTTACTTTTACTTGAATTCATTACAAACATAACTTTTATTATATATCTATCATTACATATCATGTTAAGAGAGTTTTTAAAAAAATATCGTTGTCCTAAATTTGTTGTTTACTTTTTGGAACAAAATACTCTTAAAGTCCATGAACAAATCTGAAATCCACCTAACTTGATGACATTAATTAGCAGAGTTGTTTTTCTTTAGATGGTTTTTTTTTTTTTTTTTTCACAATATTATTCTTAGAAAACTTTAACACTTTGTTTCAACTTCTTTGCACCAACAATATATAGGTAGCTAGGTTTTTCAAAATGAATGAAACAATTCACTTACGTACATCTTCTACAAATCTAGCTATAGTGCTGACAAATGACGGTCACTTTCCTCTGATGGCATGGTAGCTAATCTGCTTTTAATTAGGAGCATATCCAAACATCATTTATGTCATGAAAGAGATAAATGTGAAAGTGCACGCGTGAACTAGAGCAGCTTTAAAGGGAAAATGGCCACTAGGCATCTTCAATAACTGGGATCTTTTGCTAAGCTAGTGGATTGCACACAGGGTTTTGAGTGAGAAACGCACTATAATATACATTTTGCCGAGCAATCATGGTAGATGAGGAAAATGTACTAAGAGGAAAATGTGATACAATGACGTTCATATATTATGAGGACGTGAAAATTTGGGTCTATCGAAAGCGTTTTTCGTGTCTAGCTATAATGAAAGCAAATTTGTAAAAGAAAATGTTAATAATTTGACTAAAATACTTAGCATGGAAGGTGTGAACAAATTTTATAAAGTTAGACATGACAATTTTCTCAAAAAAAAAAAAAAAAAAAAAAAAAGACATGACAAGATCAAATTGTGATATTCTTGAAAGTCATTGCCTAGTCATTTCAGTTTTGAAGGAACACATATAAAAGAGCATAGAAAAGTATTTTTAAAGTATAATGCATATATTTATATTATTCATTTTGTGAGATCTATACAATTCCTATATAAATCTCATCTATATAATTACAAGTACGAATATGGTTCACATATGTATTCACAATTAATTATAGAGAATATACTTTGCACACATTCCTCCCTACTTCTCACTACTGCATAATATTTCAATGGGGAAATATAAACGGTTATAGAATCGAATTTTCTGAGATAAACACAAGTTTAATTTACATGATTTTCCATATAACATGGTTCAAATTACAAGATCATACTATGCTAATTGTAGAGAATATAATTTTATCTGCATGCCTCCTAATTGTTACGTACCGTTTAGACAAAATCATTAAGAAGTTTTGGAAAATCTTAATAAATTTTTACTACACTTATTTATGAAAAAGAACATTTTATTATCAAGTGAACCAATAATATAAGTTTGAATACACATAAAAAAAAAATTATAAAAAACATATCTTTAGAGAAATCTCTAATAATTACCTAGAAAAAAAAAAAAAAAAAAAAAAAAAACCTAGGACACATCCAATGATAATTGATACCTATCTATGAAGAAATCAAATAATCCTCTTTGATTTTGACCAGATTCCATATATGTTCACGTGGCCACCAATGCAGACAAGCACTTCACATTGAGCTAGCTACACACTTTAATATGGCATGAGTGGGGAACCATTATCACTATCAAACAGAACACATAGTACTCAAGTTCTCCGTTGGCTTTTCGACACGTAAAACCCCTAAAGACATAGGATTGCCTGATTTTGTAGTGATGTGATGCAATGCAGTCATTTCAATTAGGAAAAGTGATATTTAAGACTAGCTACTTTAAAAAGTCCTCATATCAGGGAAACAAACAAAACTTCAAGTATTTGTTCTCGTGGTTGTTTTGAATTTGAGCATAGGGTTTGTAATTTAAATTTGGGTATCAGTATTTAAAAAAATTATATGAACCAGAAATTTATCTGTTATAAGCTCACCTATCATAAACAGTGAATAATCTTTGATTAAAAATTTTGAAAAAATATTGTGAAAAAAAAAAGTCTGTAACCTAGTACCTAAAAGTATAATTTAAAACTGTTACTAAAGAACAATATATATATATATATATATTATCACAAATACAGAGCCACCCCACGTCTTTATGCAGAACCTTTTCACTTTCTTTCAAGTACAAAACCAAACCTAATACCTACTCAAAGAGAGACAGTTCTTAACTTAAAGATGAAGGAGATGAAACCTAAAAGCCTAAAAGGAGCAAGTTGAAGAAAGAAAAAAAGGGGAAAGAAAAAAAATCAAACTCTATACACACACACACACATATATATAGATACACATATATAGTGCAGTTTTATAGATTTTTATTTATTTATTATTTAGAAAAATATAATAAAAAAAATGGGAAGGGGGAGAGTGGAGCTAAAGAGGATTGAGAACAAAATAAATCGGCAAGTAACATTTGCAAAGAGAAGGACTGGACTGCTAAAGAAGGCTTATGAGCTCTCAGTTCTATGTGATGCAGAAGTTGCCCTCATCATCTTCTCCAACCGTGGCAAGCTCTATGAGTTTTGCAGCAGCCCTAGGTACATATATATTATCCCTATATTTTTATCTTTATTTGTATTATCCCTATATTTATGTCTTTATTGTCTGTGTGTATATATAGATATGTACATCTTCAATAGGTTCTTTTGTTAATGTTTAATGTTGTTTTTTTTTCGGGGGTTATTAATTTGGATGATGAGCTTGAAACTGTAGTAATTTTTGTGTGTTGTGTAATACATGTTGGTTAGTTTGGTCGTTGATGGTGATTTGTGTAGTTGAAATGTATAGATGGGTCATGTAGGGGTAATTTGTTTGGTCCTGAGTTTATGTTGCCATATTTTATCTGGGTTTTTCAAATTTGTGTGAGATCTGAGTCATAGAAGTGAAGTCCTTTCCATGATATTATCATTGAAAAATTATGGTTTTCAATTTCGATGGTAAGCTAATATTATAAAATTTTCCTCCTTTATTATTATTATTTTTGTTTAGCTTTTAATTATTATTATGGATAACGATCATATAATTACCATATTTTGAGATTTGGTTTTGATTTAATAAAGGAAATTGTCAAAAACCTTATAGTTGAACGACATAAACCGTTTTCTTTTATTAGGAGAAATAGTTCTCCACAATTTAATGATTAAAAATCTACATAATTATTGAATTATTTTTTTTAACCCTCTTTCTCAATAATAGGAAACTAATTCGACTCATATTTAAAGCTAACTTACATATATTCAAATGTAACCTAAAAAATTTATCTAAAAAAAGGGTAACCTAAAAAAGAAAAGGTCATCAATTTTTTTTTTTGAGGCCAATAGGATAGGTTTCCAAGAAATATGAAGAAATAAGAACTTAGAGCTTTGGATGCAAATTTTAATCTCTCTGAATGATTGTGCTATTTGTATTCATTAATTAGTTGACAACTCTTTCAATGCGTGGCCAAGTTTAACATAATCTCGCATGCAGTTTTAGTGTTGGCGTGTGAGTGTATTCCCTTATCTCATCCCCCTTCTCCTATATGTGTGTGTGTTTCTAAAAAAAAAAAAAGTTTAACATAATCTCTCTCTCTCTCTCTCTCTCTCTCTCTCTCTCTATATATATATATATATATATATATATATATATATTTTTTTTTTTTTCTATTACCTAAATATGAAATTTGATACTTATGATTCTTATTATTTTTTGAAGGCATTATTATTGTTATTAATAGACATTTATTATGATTGTGTTTATATATGAAACTATATATTTTAATATTAGGCATTTTTTAAGATTGTGTTTATATATGAAATTATATATTATATAGTAAATTCGGATTTTAATGGAGTTTTGTTTTTTTTTTTTTTGAGACCAAGTATTACACCCAAAGGAGAGTTTAAATATTGAATATAATTTAATTTTAAAAAAATTAAACTAATGAAGTGTAAACTTGTGAGGCTTCCAAAGCTTTTATGTGGCACAAACTCATGAATTTAACCAAAAGTTAATCGCTTTTGATTTTATTGTAGATATATATTAGAAAAATGTTATGTAAAATTGTTAGGTTTTTAAAGCCTACTTGACACAAATTCATGAGTTCACCCACAAATCACATGTCTTAGATTTTATATATATTATAAATATCTCCCACTAATGATTACCACAATATGGTTGCAAGTTCTTTCTTGAAAACGTAATTCTGAGCTCTCTAAATTTGATAAAAAAAAATATGGGCAATAATTTTTTTATTATATCAATCTCTACCTCCATTGAGAGAGAGAGAGAGAGAGAGAGAGAGAGAGAGAGAGTCCTCAACATTCAATATTGGATGCTTGCTATATAATTTTGTTAGGATTTGCAAAGATAATTTGAACAAGAAAAATGCTAGGAATACAATTTTTTACAATCTTTTTTTAACTTACTAAGATTTCAAATTTGGTTCAAGATGACCTGATTTTGCATGAGTTCACTAATGATATAACTTTTATTATATACTCATCATAATTTGTGGAAATAAAAATAAAAAATTCTGTGATTAAATTCATAGTTTGAACAGCCACATTTTTATAATTGTTTTGGGGGCTCTTACATTTGTCAATGGAAGTTTGTTATATAATTAAAAAAGAATATCCCTCTAATGAATATCTCTGAAATTATTTATGTACATGAAATTTCTCGTGTGATTTCTGATGTTTAAATTTTTTATATAATTTTGGCAGGAATGTTAGAAAATTTTCCAAGTTAACATTTATTTCATAAATATATCAGAGTATAAGATGAAGTTCCTTGAATTTTATTGCTTGAACAAAGGGCACTCAAAAGAACCTTTTAACTAAAGGACGTACTATATCTATATATTCTTCACTGAACAAAATATTTCTTAGAGTTTATATGCATAATTATATCTATATATGGTCTCTTTTTCTTTTTCTAATTTATCTCATAGTCATGTACTAATGAATCATTTTTCCAAGTTCAACTTTCATCAATTCTTCAAAATTTTGTCTTTTCTCTTCTCCATTGGCACACTATCCAACACAGTTATGGCGTTTCATTTTCATCCTATTTTGTTGTCTCAAAAAGCAACATTATTGTCATGTAAAACTGTGCTTTGTTTATTTTCCATCATAGTGCATGAATGACCAAAACAAAGCAATATTTTTCGGAGAGTGTTTGACCAAGTCACCCTCAAACATCCAATAGTTTGGCAAGTCCAAGATGTTAAAGGTCTGAAAGATTAATGATTTTACCAAAAAAAAAAAGAAAGATTAATGATTAACTGATCGTTTATAACAGTTAAGTGTCGGGACAGTGTTGGTTGTAAAACCACTAAACAATTATTTTTAGCACTTCAAACATAAAAATACAGCTTATATCAAAGGTGTTAAGGCTAAAAGACAACAGGCTATAGTGATTTGCCACTGTAGCAGATTACTGTGAAGCTAAAAGACAAATGCTATAGTGATTTGCTACTGTAGCAGACTACTGTAGTATGTTGCTAGTATTATTTAATCCATTTATTTTCGAGGGTTGGAAAGAAAGATGAAGACATTATAGATAAATTAATATGTTGGGTTATTTATATTATTTTAATGAGCTGTATATAAAAAATAAAAGATTTGATGTATGGTTATTCTAAAGTGAAGTGTTAAAATAGAAAAAGTAGTTTAATTTTTTGAGTGCAAAAAACTAATTTTTTTACTACATTTGATGTGAATGTTCTATTGAGAATTTGTTTGTACTAGAGGTCTGCTTAGTTTTGAATGATATTGTAATGTTTAAACAAATTAAAAAGAATCTCATTTTTACAGTTTATTATAAAATCGCTTCAATCATTATTAGTTTTCTTGTAATCTGTTGTGACTTGTGAGTGACTAACCATTGCATGCAGACTTGGAAAAGAATGATAAGTGGAACAAAAAAAAAAAAAAAAAACCAACTCATGACAATCGCTTACGTTGCAATTGCACTCATTAACTGGTAGATTTGGGTGCAAACGAAGTCCATTGTCCCCAAGAGGAGGGTTATTTGCATGGCTCAACAGTTCATTGTATTTATTCAGGAAAATTATACATTATTCCTTTAAACTATACATTTTTTTTTTTTTTTTTTTACATTTACCCCATAAATTATGATAGTGCAAACTTACCCTTAAACTATTATTTGTGTAACATTTTGTACTTTATTCTATGAGTAATAGTTTAGGAAAGTAAATGTACATTCTCATAATTTATGGGGATAAGTGTAAAATGGGTCATAATTTAGAGAAATGCTATGTCAACAATATTTTCATAACACTTTCACAACAAATTTTAAATAGCAGGTTGTTATAGTGTTAAGAAAGAGAATTCTGGAAGAAACTAGAAACTTCTCATTGATTGAAAGGTTTACAAAATGAAAAACTAACTTCTACATTACTAACAACTCTATTTATATACACCAAGAAACAAGGGCTAGACTTCTCGCCCAAAATAACTCCTTAACCAACTTAGGAAACTACCAATCAGCGTGTGACAGCTGTAATGCACTACTGATTCTTTTTGGCACGTGATGTGGCACGTGTTGTAACTAATTGTTCTTCTATTGTTTGCTTCTCTGCTACAATCTTCTTCTTGCCGTTTAGCTTAGTTTGTCATTTAGGCTTTGTTTTTCCTTCAACACTCCCCCTCAAGTCTTGAGTTGCAAACTCAATGACTTGCACTAGAGATGATTGCTTCACTTTCTTAGTCACAAATATATCTTTTAATTCTAATTTCTCAGACAATCTTGTAAAGGACTTATAGCCTAAAGCTTTAGTAAAGATGTCAGCCGCTTGTGCCTTTGTTGATACATGAAATGTTTTAATCATTCCCTCTAAAATCTTATCTCGAACTAGATGGCAATCTACTTCAATGTGCTTAGTCCTCTCATGGAAGACTGAATTAGTAGTTATATACAGCGTTGCTTGATTGTCACAAAACAGCATGGCTGGCCTAGAGTGTTCAACCTTTAAATCCTTGAGTAATTGCAAAACCCAAGTTATTTCACAAGCCACACTAGTCATTGCCCTATACGCAGCTTCTGTTGAGGACCTTGAAACCACTTCTTGCTTCTTTGATCTCCATGAAATCAGTGAGTCACCTAGATACACAGCATAGCCTATCAAAGATCTTATTGTATCAGGGCATCTAGCCCAATATGCATCACAAAAGGATTTAATATGCAAATTAGTCTTGCTAGGAAAGAAAATCCCTTTCCTTGGTGACCCTTTTATGTATTGTAATACTTTGTGAGCTGCTAGTAAATGAGGTTCCTTTGGCTGTGAGACAAACTGGTTTAACCTATGCACAACATAGGTAATGCCAGGTCTTGTTAAAGTTAAATACAACAGCCTTCCAATTAATCTCTAGTACTGACCCAGTTCTACAAGTGGCTTGCCTTCATAATTAGGCAATTTCAAATTTTGCTCCATAGGAAACTTCACAGGCTTAAAACCAAGAAATCTAGTGTCCTTTAAAATTTAAAGAGTATATTTTCTTTGGTTTAAACTAATACCTTCATCAATTCTTGCTACCTCAAGTCCTAAGAAGCATCTTAGTGAACCAAGGTCTTTCAAACCAAACCTGTCATCAAGCAATTTATGCAAACTAGCAACACAATCAGGGTTATTTCTAGTTACTAATATATCATCTAGTAAAAGAAGTTCTTTGAGTATGAGTAAACAAAGAGTAGTCTAACTTAGATTGCACAAACCCCATTTGCATAATAGTGTTTAAAAACTTTTGAAAACCATTGCCTTGAAGCTTTCTTGAGTCCATAAAGACTTTTGTTCAACTTACATACCAAATTCTGCTCCCACTTGCTATGAAAACCAAGTGGCAAACACATATAAACATCCTCAACTAAGTCACCATGCAAGAATGCATATAGGTTGATATTGGTGGGACAAATGGTAGTTTCAAATTAGAACCAATAATAACTAAACACCTATAATTTGTTGTGGAAATATTATGGACCACTTTTTCATATTTTAAGGATGTAAATGTAAAATGAGTCATAATTTAGGGGGGTAAAGTGTGTATTCTCATGGTTTAGTGGGTAAATGTGGAAGAAAGTATAATTTAGAGATAAAGTGTGCATTCTCATAGTTTAGAAAGATAAGTGTAAAGAGAGTACTGTTTGGAGTAAAGTATAATTTCTACTATTTATTCGTAAATTCCACAAGCTTCTCAACCAATCATTGCTTTCTAGTTTCTCCCACAAGTACGGATTCAGAAAATTATGTTGGGCGGCCAAATTGAATGCAGCATTTCCTATATAATGGAATATATAAATGACTTTTATGGTTGGGGAAGGGGATATAATAATTTTGGTAAATTACATTTAAACCACATAATTTATTGTTCATTTTAAATTAAATTACATACTTTTATAAGTTTCAAGCTAACCTCTGTATTTTCAAATATGTTTTAATTCAGATCAAAAACCCATTATGGGTAATGTTGCTAATGAAAATTCCTAAAACAAAATGACTCCGTATTAAATGAGTTGAAGTGAAATAATATTCAAAGTTTCATATATAATGGATGCAATTATTGCAAATAACCACTTTAGGCATTTTCCATTACTGGTATAAGATTTATCAAAATTTTTGACAGTCTTGGGTTTAATTAGATGGTACCTTTAAATTTTGGAGTTTAAAGTGTAATTGATTATGGTTTGAAATGAATCTTGTTTTTTATTGGATGATGAGTGCAGACTTGTTATGGCCCGTAGAATAGCCACATTTACACTAGACCCTAGAAGGACTAATTAATTTACAATTGGAATTACTTGTGATTTCTTATATAATCTAGTTCGACTTGATAAACATTGATCAATGTGAGACTCAGAACATATTCGCACAACACATACTCACATGCTTATGCAATCTAATCCACATAATTTGGTATATTCGTTTGGCTGATTGAATGCATTTGAATATTTCCTACAGTTTTAGGATTGTATCTGTCAAGTCAAGGGGTTTCTTAATTTATTTGCTTGTATATATTGGAGTAATGTTTGGAATACTTCAAATTTCACCACATAGAACTTTTAAATTGATGTGTCACCAAGCACAGGAAAAAAAAAATTATTAAGTCATTAATCAATTTGTAAATTTGTAAATTTTATGCTATAATATTTGCCACAGCTCTAGCGTTTTCCAATATATTATATCTATTTGTTCTTCACTTATAACATGTACTCACACATGTATGTATGTGTATTCATACATAAAATTTACACATGACTCAATTTCAAATATCCAATTCAAAAAAAAAAAAAAAAAGGGAAAGGAAACGAAAGGAAAGAAAGAAGAAGAAGAGTGAATGACCTCTGTGATGGAAGACATTAAAAAAAATTTAAAATGTATTATTCTTTCTTTTTAAATGACTAATTCACTTAATAGTGATTAAGTTAGATTTCTATTCATTCATGTTTTTTTTTTTTTTTTTTTTTTTTTAATGTTAAAGCTATAACAAATTCTAATACAAAAATTTAACAAAGTGATGTAGTAATGAATGTGAATTGTGCCACTTCAAGAATATAATAAATAAGTAATTGAATGTATGATGTTAGTGATATTACAATATGAGACTTACAAAGATGTATCATCAATCACAAAAATAAATAAATAAATAAATAAACATGCATTTATTATGTTGTTGGAATATATTAATTATATTTCTTATGACATCAATTTGTAAAGTCTATGTATAAGATTTTTTATTTTTGAGAAATAAACAGACACAAGGGGAGAGGGAATGCATAAGAATTTATAGTATCTCTAGTATTATTCTATTTGAATTTCTTCTTGTAATTAGTGACATATCTATTTGAAGAACTATGTAATAAAATTTGTATTATCTCTAGTATTACTTAATTTTTTTTAACCCTTCTTAAAAGTGGAGAAAACAAATGTATAATTAACATTTTTTATACTTAAAAAATATATTTTTTAAATAAAAAAAGATTATCACATGGTGCCCCACATTTAGGGGACTTTTTCTAGTATGGGAAACTAGGCCATGGCCTAAGTGGCCTAGGCACAAGGCTGGCCCAAGATGGCAGAGATGGAGGAGGAGATGAACTAGAATGGGATAGTTAACGGATAATAAAAGAAAATAAATAAAAACATTTTTTTGTTGTAATATTCACATGAGAGTAGTGCTATTGGTTAAGTAGTGAAACTCCACCTTAGATACAAATGACAAGAATGAGTTTTATTTATTTATTTATTAATTTTTTTTTTATGGAACAAGAATGAGTTGTTAATATAACATAATTACCCCCAAATTTATTGACTTAAGTTTCTGGATCAAGTACACCGTTCCTATATATTATATTAATTACTCAAATTAGTCTTCTAAAATAAAAAAAAATAAAAAAAAAACTCAAATTAGAGTCTTCGTAAGGTGTTATTCCTCCAATAATTCTAGGGCTGTCCACGGGTCAGGTTTGTTCCCAACCTGGACTCAACCCGAATGTGGCGGGTGGATGAAAATTTGACCTAAAACCGACCTAGAGATCTGGTCGGATTTTCCGATTTGGGCCTTGTCCGTTTCGGGTTGATTCGGGTTAATCTCAGGTTTTATCATCGAGGTCAAAATCTGGTTGGATTCGGCTAGATCTGGTCGGATCTATCGAGATCTGGCAGAAATCTGGCCGGATCTGTTGAGATTTGGCCTACATTTCGTTGGATAACGGCAAGATCTCGCCAGATCTCGAAGGATCTAGACCGAATCTCGATGAGATCTCACCAGATTTGGTTCAAAATTCTTAATAATTTGCCGGAAAGGATAAAGGTTTCAGTTTGGGTCGTGTGGGTTTTGAAATGAAAAATTGACAACCAACCCGTGTGGGGTCCGGTTAGCGAGTTCGGAACCTGCATCCGATTGCCGGAGTCGTTAGATTGGGTGGCGGCGAGTCAGATGTGGGCGGGTTAAGCGGGTTGGTAGGCCGCATGGATAGTCCTAAATAATTCTATTAGTTTTCCTGACTTGGAAGTGATTTGTATATCTCAATTATAGTTATTCTCACTAAGAGTTTTATGACTCAATGGCATTGCCTAGTCTCCCTTAGGAGGAAAACTTGGGTTCAAATTCCCCCACCATATGTTAATTATACGTATTCTCACTTTTAGCCAAAGTGGTTTGATCAACAAAAAGATGAGGGGTGTGTGTGTGTGTATATATATATATATATATATTAACAGGCTACAATTTTCAGGGTTCTGTTTTGTGTTTCCTTGAAACTTTTCTCCTATTCCACAATTTCGAATTGCTTGACCAAAAAAGGCCTGGTTTTAAAGCTGGCTTCAAGGTTGATACATCATACATGGTCTCCAGTTTTATTTAGGGATGACCTCGCAAGTTGGGTCCTTATCAATAGGTCTTAGGTCTAAGCCCCAAAGATATAAATGGAGCTTGAAGTTAGATATGAAACATTGCAAACTTCCTATTAAAAAAAATGACTTTTTTATTTGGAGTGATGAGAGCAGAATGTAAGTCATGTCCTTTACTCGGGTGATAAAGAAACTTCATTTGCATAAAGGAGATACCATTGATCTACCCTAGGTTTTTAACTTTCACTTTTATTTGCCTTTTTCTGTTTTTGTTTTTTTGTTATTTGTTTTTACATTACATAGAATGTAATCCTAGGCTTGTTGCCCATTCCTGACTGTTATTGTTTGGATTCAAATCAGTAACTTGTTGCCCGTTCATCTGTGAGTATTTACAAACTTGAAAATTAGATTTTAAATACTTTCGTATATAAAAGGGTTTTCTAGCATTTTATTCGCTGCAAAGCGACCTATCTAGTTATTTATTTATTTATTTTTTGAGAAACTAGTTATTTTAATTTAGAAACCTCATTGTCCACTGTTTTTTTGCCTTAATTCCAGCATGGCTAGGACACTTGAGAAGTATCAACGATGTCGTTATGCAACACTAGAGGCAAACCAGCCTGCAAAGGACACACAGGTAGTTCAATCTCTTTCTCTAACTCATGCATTAATTAATGTCACATCAAAGGAAAAGAATAGTTTCTTTGTTGATTATACTTTCCATATTATGTGAATGATTTTCCTCTCCGCATATATATTGTCATGCTGATTCGTGACAATGTTACCTAACTGCTTTCACATGTCCTAGCAGAGCAGCTACCAAGAATATCTGAAGCTAAAGGCAAAAGCTGAGGCCTTGCAACACACACAAAGGTATCATTATTGTTTATATATATATATGTGTATGTTTCATCAAAAATATATATATATGTGTGTGTGTGTGTGTGTTTTAAGATTTTTGTTTCACGCAAACTCAGTGAAAAATAAGAGACAATGAGAGAAAATCGACACGGATAACTAGGTGTTACTCTCTTTACTTTCTCATCAAGAATATTAGCCGCTATCTCTATTAATTATATGTTTGCATGATGATAACTTTGGTAAATTAATTAGTTACTTTTTTTCCATTTGTGCCACGCATGCATTTTGCAATGTACACTAGACAAATGCAAGTACAAGACAATGTTCACCTAAAACTTTAACATTCTTTAGAAATCTTCTTGGGGAAGAGTTGGAGCATTTGAGCGCAAAAGAGCTTGATCAGCTTGAGCATCAGCTGGACCAAACACTGAAGCAAATAAGATCGACAAAGGTATTCAAAAGTTATGTATGCACTTGGAGGGTTTATTTATTTTAGATATGTGCTTGGAGTTTTATAACAGAGTGGATTTTATATTTGGGCAAGTAGTATTGGTTCCATTGAATTGATACCGGTGCGTTTTATCTCTGAGTCCTTCTCTTCTAATCATTATATCTCTTTAACCTTTTCTTCTAATCATTTACTTTGTGTTTGTCCTGATCAGCTCTCTTCATCACTTTGATTTTCATTTCGCAATAAGATCGTTGTCTACATTTTTCTAAGACTTTATCTATCACATATCTTATAGAAAAACCCAGATGCTTCTGAACCATTATTTTATGATATTTCTATTACCAAATTAATTCTTATGTATTATGGTATCCATGTCTTGCAGACGCAGTTCTTGCTTGATCAACTTTCTGACCTTCAAAAGAAGGTATATATATATAGATGCCTAGAATTTTTACTCTTGTATATCTATGTAAGTAGTTATATGACATATATTATCAAGGCTTGATGATTGTGCAGGAAGACCTGCTCTTGGAAACCAACAAAGCCTTAAGGATAAAGGTACTAAACATATCTTTAAAATTCCGGAAAAATATTATCTTTATATTTCAAATAAATCTATTTTATAATTCAAATTAAATATTACAAATTTAAAACTATAAATAGTGTCATACCAATTAAAATTTTAAAATAAGTGACACCATATACATTTTAGATACAAGAAATAAAATCTTAAATCAAATATCACTATGATTTAGGAAATTTATCAAGGTTTTATTTTGGCCTTTAATTTTTGTTCAACAT
The DNA here is from genome assembly GCA_030445155.1 of Quercus variabilis. Taxonomy (NCBI): domain Eukaryota; kingdom Viridiplantae; phylum Streptophyta; class Magnoliopsida; order Fagales; family Fagaceae; genus Quercus; species Quercus variabilis. Next base: position 72,871,642 of record CP129447.1, read on the forward strand.
GAAACGAGTATTTTTAGGCTATTTTGTGGTTTTTTTGCATGAGTTCTACTGGCAGTTTGGCACAATAAAATAACACAATATTTTCTATAAGGAAATCTTAGATCTCTTGTGAATATTTATGTGCTTGTGCTACCTTCTATGTATTAGCCCCCTCCCCCCGCTTTAATTTGTCTTTTTTTTTTTTTTTTTTTTTTTTTTTTTTTTTTTTTCCTTCTTGTATAGATTTCTTATAAATTACTAGTGAATAAACTTCATGTTTGTTTGTTTAGACCCCTTGAGTAACAGATTAGTTTAACCTAATGAATTGGCTAAGAATTCACTTAGATTAATTATGAGATCTTGGTTAAACACATGCAAACATATTACTTAGTGCGGAAAAATAAAGAAAACAGTAATATAATGACTCTAAAAAACCAATGAAATCAACCGTTTCAAGGTAAAAACTTGATGAGAATTTAACCTAGCTATCCTCAAGGTAAACAAACCTACTGTGATAGAATAGAAGATTACAATAGATTTAAACCCTAAATCTAAAGGTACTTCAAGTAGAACTTACTAACACGATCACTTGCAGCTTCGACTCCACGAACTCTTCTATCTTGAATTTACTGAACACAAACTTCCTATTTATGACTTTGAGATCTCACTCAAATTAGGTTTCAAATCACCATCAGTAGTAAGATCTTTAGCAGCAACTTGTTTCTACTAGTTCTTGATTGTAGATCTCATTCTAGTAGATACTTGTTGAGTTAGAAGATATAGAAACCTCTCAAATCTTACAGAAGTAACTCACAAGTCTTCTAAGGGCTCTGAAAACGTACTTAGGATTTTCCTTTTATACCAAGTAGTGATGGACTGAAACCCTAAACGTTTTCGAGAGTTTGGGGCAGATTTAAATTCTACAGAATTGACTTATTTGTGATTTTCGATTGGTCGAGTCTAATCTTCGATCATTCGAACTTCACAGAATTTAAACTCTCCTTTTTGCAGCTTGAATGTTTTTGAATCTTGATTTGTACAATCTTGAGTAATGTCTAACACCTAATCTAGACATGTTTTTGTTCTTGGTTTGCCAACATATACAAAATAAGAATCTAAACATTCAATCCTAAATATTTAAAAACTAACACTTTAGACTTAAACCAATACTTATTTCATGATCTATCCAAGGATAATGGTTGGGGAAGGTGGAGTCATGAAATGAAAATTTCATTGGCCAACCTTAATTAAACACTTAGTGGTGTGCAATACACAAATTTTTTTCTTTTTTTTCATTTTCTATTTTGTGATTTTTTTTTAAAAAAAAAAAAAATCCTAATCAACCCTAAAAAGAAATGCATGAATGAAATGCAAAAAAATAAAATCCTAAGCAAAATTATTTTGGTCTAAAGGAATGAGCTCTATAGCATGAGGACCATGTCAGATAGACTCAGTGAAGTTGAGTCTTTTACATCCACACTTTCTTAGATGTAGGCCTAAAGTTGGAGCTAGTTTCTAGACACATGAGATTTTTGATCAACTCCAGCATTGGTATAGCGACTAAGAGCCTTTACCAATTCATGAATAAGTGTCATGGGATCTTGTGCTGTTGGCACAGACACTTTTTGTTTAGTTGCTTGTTTGGTTGCTTGCAACTTGAAACAGTTTGAGCATGTATGCCCAGCTCGACCATAGAAGTGACAAAACCATTGAGGCTTGTGTTGTTTCTTACCTATAGAATGAGTAGATTTCTTGGGTTTTGTTTCACTAAGATCTACCCTAACTCTCTTAGTAGCTAGGACCTCTTCCTCAGGTATCCTAACATCAGGTTTAGGTATAGATATAGCAAGAAAAATTTTTGGAGGAGACATAATAAAAGATAAACCACTCTCAGGAAACCCTAAACTTGTCTTATTAGATGCAGATTTTTGGAATCTTCAACATGTTATCAAGTTTAGAAGTATAAGTCCTATCGAGTTGTTCTCTAGCAACACACAATTCAGATTCTAAACTTTTTACTTTTTCATTCAAAGACATGTTCTCAATCTTAATAGCAGTTATGAGTTCATTAGCACCAAACAATTTGGCCAAGAGATTTTTCTTTTCATATTCAAGAATTTCTATCTTTTTCAATCCTAGGTCAACATTCATGGCATCTTCTGTAGCAATCTTGCAAAACTTGTTATATGCTTCTTGCAAGTCAACATTTTCAAAGAGTTTCTCATCAGAAGGTTCTCCTTAACAATCTCGGTTTCACTTACTACAGTTGTAGCAGTGAAAGCCATGAAATTTCATTCTTGATCACTCTCAGACTCGTGACCAAATTCATCATCATCACTAAGAGTAACAACCATAGTTTTGCCCTTTGACTTAAAAAATGTGGGAATTCAAATTTAATATGACCATACCCTTGACAATCAAAACACTGTTAACCTAAAGAATTGTTAGAAGATTGAAAAACTTTATCTTTTGTTTTTTCAAAAACAGTATTTTTGGTTGTTTCATTCTTCTTCACATTCTTAGAGTCAGCATTGTTTGATTTCTTGCCCTTCTATTATTGTTTCTTAGAAAGTTTCTAAAGTTTTTGGCAAGATAAACAATCTCTATAGAAGAGATCTCATCATCAACTCCACAATCATCTACATCATCTATAGATTTTAATGCCATAGAATAGAATTAGATTTGCTAGTCTTGGGTAAGTTAGACTCATAGGATTGAAGGGATCCTACAAGTTCATCAATAGGAATGGTGTCAACATCCTTTCTTTTAGTTATGGCAGTGACTTTGGGTCTAAAATTTTCAATTAAAGATTTAAGGATCTTCCTAAATATTTTATGTTGATCATATACATTATCCAAATTGAAGGCTGGGTTGACTATGTCATTTAGTTTGGTATAGAATTCATTAAAAGTTTCATCATCTGCCATTCTATTACTCTCAAACCTAGAAATTAACTATTGCAGTTTATTTATTTTCACAGCCTTAGTGTCTTCATGCATTGTTTGCAAAATATTCCAAGCAATTTGTGCAACTTCCACATTAGAAATCCTTTTGAGTTCTTCCATAGAAACGGCATTAAATATTGCATTTATGGCCTTGCTATTGAAGCTTGCTGCATCATTTTAAGCAGTAGTCCACTCACCAATAGGAGTGGCAGGTCTTTCCCAACGGTTTTCAACAGACAAACAAACTCTCTCATTTAGAGATTTTTATAAGGCTTTCATCTTTACCTTCCAATAGGCATAGTTATTTCTATCAAAGTGGATAGGATTCACAAAAGAGTGATCGTGTTCCATGATAGCAGGGGTCAATGATTAATTCAAGGTAAAACTACCTAACCAAGAGCTAACCTGCTTTGATATTACTTGTTTGTTTGCTTAGACCCCTTGAGAAACAGATTAGTTTAACATAATGAATTAGCCAATTATTTACTTAGGTTAATTATGAAATCTAAGTTAAACAAATGCAAACATATTACTTAGTACAGAAAAGTAAAGAAGACAGTAATATGATGACCTTGGAAAACCAATGAAATTAATCGTTTTCAGGTAAAAATCTTGAGAGAATTTAACTTAGCTATTTTTAAAGGTAAACAAATCCACTATGATAGAATGTAAAATTACAATAGATTTAAACCCTAATTCTAAAGTTATCTCAAGTAGAACTTATTAACACGACCACATGTAGCTCTAACTTCACAGACTCTTTTATCTTAGATTTGCTAAATTCAAACTCCCCATTTGTGACTTTGTGATCTCATTCAAAGGTTTCAGATCACCATTAATAGTAGATCTTTAGCAACAACTTGTTTCCAATACTTCTTGATTATAGATCTCATTCCGGTAGATGCTTGTTGAATTAGAAGGTACAGAAACCTATCAAATCTCATAGGAGCAACTCACAAGTCTTCCAAGAGCTCTAAAAATGTACTTAGGGTTTTCCTTTCATACCAAGTAGTGATGGATTGAAACCCTAAATGCTTTCGCGGACTTAGGCCTGATTTAAATTTTGTAGAATTGACTTATCTGCGATTTTCGATTGGTCAAGTCTAATCTTCGATCGGTTGAGCTTTACAGAACTTGAACTCTCATTTCTGCAGCTTGAATGTTCTTGATTCTTGATTTGTACAATCTTGAGCAATGTCTAACATCTAATCTAAATATGCTTTTGTTCTCAGTTTGCCAACATACCAAAAAAAAAAAATCTAAACATTTAATTCTAAATATTTAGAACCTAACACTTCAGACTTAAACCAATACTCATTTCATGATCTACCCAAGGATAATGGTTGGGGAAGGTGGAGTCTTCGAAATAATTTATAGGGATAGAACTGAAACTTGACTTAAGGATCCAATTACTTATGTTAAATTACGTAAATACAACTTTGTTGGGAATTTAACCAAAATTCCAACCTGTGAGAAACAATAAAAAATAGAGAAAACACACGCCAAAGAAAAAATAATCACACACACAAGACAGTATTTACGTGGTTCAGCAATTTGCCTACGTCCACGGAGTTGCAGGGATTTCACTATTATCAGGGAAAAATACAAAGTGCGGCTACAGTGTTTTTTTCTCTCTCTAAAAACACAACAACAGTTGTAGTCACAAACCCTAATTATAAAAGTGGCTTTTATATCCTACTTACAGGGTTATAATGGGCTAGGCCAAAAAATAAACTAGGCTCCACAAAGCCCAACAAATCTCCCACTTGGAGACTAGTTCAATCATCAACATCAGCCGCTATCCTCCAAAAGCAATCCCTTATCCCTGCAACTCATCCTCCTGTCCTCAAGCTAGAAGACCAATTGAAGCTGCACACAGCTTCAACTTCTCAATAGTGACACCCTTAGTCAACATATCTGCTGGGTTCTTAGATCCACATATCTTCTCAAGTGTTACCAACTTATCTTCAATAAGGTAACAGATAAAGTGGTATTTTGTTTGTATATGCTTCGACTTTGAATGAAAAGCCGAATTTTTGGCAAGAAAGATTGCACTCTGACTGTCACTGTGTAGAATGCCCATCTCCTGCTTCTTACCCAATTCATCTAAGAAACCATGTAGCCAAATCATCTCCTTTCCAGCTTCAGTTGCTGCAATATACTCAGCTTCTGTAGTAGACAAAGTAACAATCTTTTGCAGATTTGAAGCCCATGATATAGCTGTACCACCCAAAGTAAATACAAACCCAGTAGTACTCTTTCTACTATCAACATCACCAGCAAAATCAGCATCTACATAACCTTGCAGCTTCAAACTTGCACCTGTGAAGAAAAGACATGTATCTGATGAACCCTTCAGATATCTCAGAATCCACTTGACTGCCTCCCAATGCTGCTTTCCAGGCCTACTCATGAATCTGCTCACAACTCCCACTGCATGTGCAATGTCTGGCCTTGTACACACCATAGCATACATCAAGCTGCCAATAGCTGAGGCATAAGGCACTTTGCTCATATGGTCCCTTTCTTCTTCTGTCTTCGGTGACTGTTCTTTACTCAGTTTGAAATGACTACCCAAGGGTGTGTACACTGGTTTAGATTCATTCATGTTGAACCTGCAGAGAACTTTCTTCACATACTCTGACTGTGAAAGCTTTAATGTACCATTAGCCTTGTCTCTAATGATTCTCATACCAAGGATTTGCTTTGCAGCTCCCAAATCCTTCATTGCAAATTGTTTTGACAATTGCTTCTTCAGATTATTAATCTCCTCAATGCTAGACCCTGCAATGAGCATATCATCCACATACAATAGTAAAATGATATAAGAATTGTCAAAGAATTTAACATAGCAACAATGATCAGCTTCACATCTCTTGAACCCAATTTTATGCATAAAACTGTCAAATTTCTTGTACCACTGTCTAGGAGCTTGTTTTAGGCCATACAAGCTCTTTCTCAGTTTGCAGACTAGATTCTCTTGTCCCTGAACAATGAACCCTTCTGGCTGAATCATGTAAAGGTCTTCCTCCAAGTCACCATGAAGGAATGCCGTCTTCACATCTAACTGCTCAAGATGTAAATTTTCTGCAGCCACCATTCCCAGCACCAACCTAATTGTTGACATCTTCACAACTGGAGAAAATATCTCTGTGTAGTCAATGCCTTCCTTCTGCTGGAACCCTTTAACAACTAATCTGACCTTGTAACGTTTGCTACCATCATGCTCATTCTTTATTCTGTATACCCACTTGTTGTGCAAAGCCTTCTTTCCTACTGGCAATTTAGTCAGTTCCCATGTCTGATTCCTCAACAAGGAATCCATCTCATCCTTCATGGCTAACTCCCACTTGCTTGAGTTTTCATCTTGCAAGGCTTCATCATAACACTCTGGCTCACCACCATCAGTCAATAGTAGATAATTTAAAGTGGGTGAATAACGCTGTGGAGGTCTAATGTTTCTAGAAGATCTGCGGACTTCAGCTACAGGTGTACTCTGATCTACCTGTGAATCTACATTCTCCTTATTTTCTTCACCCCTTTTCTGGACAGTACTTTCAGTCAATCCATCTAAGTTGACAAACTCAGATTTCTTTTGATCTATCTTTGCAATATCTGAGATTACAGTTGACCTGTCCTTGTACATAACCTGTTCATTAAATATCACATTTCTACTTCTGATGATTTTCCTGTTTTGTTCATCCCAAAACCTATAGCCAAATTTCTCATCACCATAGCCAATGAAAAAACATATTTTAGACTTAGCATCAAGTTTACTACGAGCATCAGAATCAATATGAACATAAGAAACACAACCAAAAACTTTTAAATGGGAAAATTTTACCTCTTTACCGCTCCAAACCTCCTCAGGAAGTTTGAACTCCATGGGAACTGATGGCCCTCGGTTTATCAGGTAAGCTGCAGTGCTAATAGCATCAGCCCAGAAAGTTTTTGGTAGTCCAGCATGCAACCTCATACTCCTAGCACGCTCATTAAGAGTTCTGTTCATGCGCTCAGCTACACCATTCTGTTGTGGTGTCCTAGGAATGGTCTTTTCCATCCTAATTCCCTGTGCAGTACAATACTCACTGAACCCTTCATCTATGTACTCTCCTCCATTATCAGACCTCAAACATTTTAGTTTTAAACCTGTTTCTATCTCAACCATGGCCTTCCACTTCTTAAAAGTTTCAAATACATCAGATTTATTTTTCAGAAAATAAACCCATACCTTTCTGCTTGAATCATCAATGAAAGTGATGTAGTACCTGGAACCTCCAAGGGATGCAACTGGAGAAGGCCCCCACAAATCAGTGTGTACTAACTCCAATTTTTCTGCCTTCGGTGTCCTGCCAGTTTTCAAAAAACTCACCTTTTTCTGCTTTCCTAAGATGCAGCTTTCACACATGTCAAAATCAATGGACTTCAATTCTGGTAGTTTTCCTTTTGACAGCAGCATCTTCATCCCTTTCTCACTCATGTGACCAAGCCTGCGGTGCCATAGGCTTGTATCAGTACTTGCATCAGCAACTGCAATTGTGTCTCTTGGACTTGAGGTCATATAGAGAGTGCCAGTCTTCTTTCCACGAGCCAATACTCTAGCTCCCTTTGTAACCTTCCAAGTACCACCAACAAATAGTATTGCATGCCCTTCATCATCAAGTTGTCCAACAGAAATCAGATTCCTCCTTAGGTCAGGAATATGTCGAACCTTCTCCAGTAACCAAACAGACCCATTAGGTAACAATATCCGGACATCTCCCATACCCACAACATCCAGGGCTGAACCATCAGCCAAATACACCTTACCAAAATCACCTACAGCATAGTTCTGTATGATTTCTCGGTGTGGAGTGGTATGAAACGAGGCTCCTGAATCCAAAACTCAATCATCAAGTGGACTGTCTACTGCAAGAAGTAATGCATCCTGTACCTCTTCTGTTACAGCATTAGCAGAATCATCTTCATTCTTCTTCTTAGGACTTTTGCATTGGTTCCTAAAGTGACCTGTTTTCCCACAATTCCAGCATTGTACTTGTTGGCCTGATCTAAATTTACTTCTGTTCTGATTAGTATTTCTGGATTTTGATCTGCCTCAATTTGAATTTCTGTTATTACCTCTGCCTCTTGTCTCAAGGTTTAGGGCAGAACCAGATCCTGAGGTTTCACCTGCATCTCTTCTGCGAATCTCCTCAGCCAGAATTAAATCTCGTATATCATTGTACTTGAGTTTTTCCTTTCCTGTAGAATTGCTTACTGTCATCCTCATTGCCTCCCAACTGTTTGGCAAAGAAGCCAAGACGATCAAAGCACGAATCTCATCATCAAAATCAATTTCTACAGACGACAATTGATTTGTAATAGTGTTAAATTCATTCAGATGTTGTGCTACTGATGCGTTCTCTGCCATCTTCAGATTGAACAGTTTCTTCATCAGATGCACCTTGTTGTTTGCTGACGGCTTTTCATACATACCAGACAAAGCCTTCATCAGATCTGCTGTGGTCTTCTCCTTTACAACATTATGTGCAACAGACCTAGACAGAGTTAACCTGATAACTCCCAGTACCTGTCTGTCAAGAAGAGCCCATTCATCAGCCTTCATCGCCTCAGGTTTTGTCCCCAAAAGAGGCAGATGCAATTTCCTCCCATAGAGATAATCTTCAATCTGCATCCTCCAATACGCGAAGTCTGTGCCATCAAACTTTTCTATTCCAGACGCCTTTCCTGCTTCCTCTGCCATTGCTCCCACTCAAACCTAACCCTAGGCTCTGATACCAGTTGTTGGGAATTTAACCAAAATTCCAACCTGTGAGAAACAATAAAAAATAGAGAAAACACACGCCAAAGAAAAAATAATCACACACACAAGACAGTATTTACGTGGTTCGGCAATTTGCCTACGTCCACGGAGTTGCAGGGATTTCACTATTATCAGGGAAAAATACAAAGTGCGGCTACAGTGTTTTTTTCTCTCTCTAAAAACACAACAACAGTTGTAGTCACAAACCCTAATTATAAAAGTGGCTTTTATATCCTACTTACAGGGTTATAATGGGCTAGGCCAAAAAATAAACTAGGCTCCACAAAGCCCAACAAACTTTGCTGTTCATTTCTTTATAGGCCAAATTTACTAATATACGACAGTGTGTTATTTAAAATCATTAATAAAATACTGAGCAATTCACATGTAGGACGTGAGAAATCGAAGAATTTCTTAGAAATCCAACAAGGTCCATTCTTTTTCTCCCTCTAAAATATGGTCAACTATTCATTTAGATTCAAATCCTACAGAGATGTCCACTTGAGATCAGAAATTATTGAATTTGTTCAAGCCACCGAACAAAAAAAAAAAAGTTAATATTCAACATACTTATTTACAAACTATCATCGATCAATTCATCTTATTTCATTATATCTAGAATGTGATTTTATATATATATATATATATATATATGAATTGGATATGAATAATTTCTTCACTAGGAAATGCAACAAGGTATGGCAAGGCATGACCAAATCATGAGTGCCCCCATTCACTCTTTGGGGTAAGAAAAACCTACACGTTGGTTGGAGTAGGGTGGGGTAAAGGCATTTTGCTATACCTAATGAGATAGTGTCAACCCAACAAGATTTAAAGAAATAAGAGAAAAAAAAGGGAATTACAACGGCGAAAAACTCGGGTCATAATGATGAAGGGGCCAGAACACTTCTCATCCCTATATATCCTTGAGCATCTGTAATTTCTTTTTATTTTTTAATGTGGGAGCTCAATGATTCTATCATCAACGCTGGTAGGTCCAGGTTTCTGCTGTGAAGTGAACCCCTCTATTGTTTTGCATTTCCTCTGCTGTCCCTCTCAATCCATCTTTTAACTTCATAGGATTGTGTTATTTTGTTAATGTACTTAATTTTGATGTTGGGCAGTTGGAAGAAGGTAATGCTGCCCTTCAATCAACAAGGGAAGCTAGGGAGAAAAATGTTCCATATAGTTGCAACCCATCACAGCAAGAGGAATTTTTTCAGCCTCTACGATGTGATAGCACATTACACGTTTGGTAAATATTTGGCATTTGTAATTAATGCTTTAGTTCTGTCCAAAGATAGTTTGGTATGTATGTTCCATAGTAATTTGTATTTTTGGCCTTCCTTTCTTTTATTTATTTATTTCTGCAGTTACAATCCTTCAGTGACAAATCAGGCAAATCCTGCGACTTCAGCTGAAAATGCTAATGGCATCATTCCAGGGTGGATGCTTTGATTTTTGAAGTCACATTTGAAATTCATCATAACCTTAACCTTTATTAAAAAAATATATGACTGGCCATGCTCACCTACTTATCATTGTTGTAATGTTGTCTGCAAGAGTTGGCAATAAGCAGATGCTACAGTAATAGTGTTGTAGCTCAAATTGTTGCAAAGCTCAATATATTATCTGGCAACTTGAGAGCATTAGGGGACATGAGCAATAGCTAATAAGTGGAATGTAATAAATAATTTCTAATACTTTTTTATACTCTTAATAATAAAAAGGCTCTTACTGGTATTGGACATGCAATTCAAAGTTTTTATATGTATATTTCTGTGTGTAGCTTAAATACCTGCATATATTTTGTGTGGAAATGATGAATAAATGTTCTCGGTGCAAGAAAACTATTTTTATCTTGGTTTTACTATATTGAAGAAATGTTTTCTTTGCGTCAATTTCATTGGATTCTCAAAGTAGTTCATAACACTCACCTGCCCTCTAGTTTGGAATAAAACACTACTTGATTCACCTAAAATGCAAACTATTTACTCTAACTTCCCTGGGAATGGTGAAAAATGTTTTAGAAATTCAAAAAAATAAAGTATTACAAACCCCAAATTTCCTATTAGAGAGGATATGAATGATAGATGAAGGGTAAAATAAAAAATTCAAGATTTATTAAAGCCAATTTTGAATCACCCTGGATGTCAATGTAAATATTTGTATTTTAAGCGAGGTAGCCATCTTATTCCAAACAAAAGAGAAAGTGAGTGTATAATAACGAAAACCTCATGAGAATTCAATGCAATTTACTCATACTTTGTACATATTCGATTACCATCTTCCAAAACACTTGTTCACTCTCTCTCTTACCAATCTCACGATTGACCCGTTCCTTTCTCTCCAAAGTCATCTAATTAGAGATGGAAAAAAATAGCTCCCACCCCCATCTTGTTACCAACCTGTCATGCTCACACCCCGTGTGGGTTTCCCCACCCAAAGAAGGGACGAGGTAGGGACATGATTCTCCTAATTTGACTCAACCATGACCCATTGATTGACATCCCTGTTCCATGGATGAGTAACAATTTGAGTTGGTATGCCATGGATTTTTGCCATGGATTTTCATCAATTGAATTGTATTATCATGTATACATTTTTGTGAATGTCATTTTTTAAAGTTAAAATTTACCCATAACTGAATGAATAGAAGGCATTATGCCATGGATTATTCCATCCCAAACATTAATGGAAAGGTATTGTACCTATAAAGGTATGTGCCTTCATGACTATATTGCCAAGCTTTGGTTTCTTCTTTAAACAATGGCCATAGACCTCAGAGACAGTTTTGTGCCCCAATGACTTTGTTGCTTAATTTCACGATATACACAATCGCGACACGCTTTGTGGCCTTTTTCTTGTTCGCTGGCTTTGGTACCGAGTTTGCTAGCTGCACATGCATGTTGCCAACCACTCCCCATTCTTCTTAATTCTCTGCTCCATGGTCTTTTTCTGTTTGTCCCAGTTCGATTCCTGTTCCACCATCATCTCCAGCAAAGACCCACCATAAATAGTTTTATTTTGTTTTAGGTTTTTCTAAATATTCAGAATATATTAGTTGAAAAGAAATGTGTGTTAATCCCTGTACTTTTATTTGATAAAAAAAAAAAAAAAAAATCTAATGTAACACCATTTTACACTGAATCTTTATTGAACTTAGTTTCTTTTTGTTATCACTCAAATATGGATATTTACTGGAGACACCAAAAAGTCTTATTTTTCTTGTTAGAAGTTAGAACAATGAGTTTGGACAGCTATTCAGTTTAGGATATACTATCAATATAGGGGGTTTTAATAATAATAATAATAATAATAATAATAATAATTCAATAGTATAAAAAGAGGGGTGGAATTTGAATATGATCCTCCCAATAAATGAAAGTGAGTTATGTCATTGAATGTTAAGGCTCTTGCCTATTTGGTCACTATTATTATACATGTTCTTTTTCCCCATAAGGAAGTCTGCCAATAATTAAAAAAAAAATATGAGCATAAAATTATGGGTCGTGTTAACAAATGCTCGTATCTTTAAAAAAGAAAAAAAGTTAATGAATGTCTTTAGGGCAATTGTTATTAAACCATATTAAGAAAGTTTTGACCCAACTTTCATAGGAAATATAAAAAGATGTCAATAACATTTATTATTTTATTATTCTCCCAATTTTATTAGTTAACATTTCCCTAAAATCAAAGCTAAGAAAGTATGTCAAATTTTTTTTTTTAAATTATTTGGTATTCTAGCTGTTTAGGTCCAGTAGACCTCTAAGAGTATTCACAGTTGGGCTTGTAAATACCAGATATAAGCATATTTTAGTATTAAGGCCCAATTTGTCTCACCAGTCGGAAGGCTAAACTTGAAAAATTGTAAATGTTTTTAGCATAGTGCTACAGTACCATTGTAAATGTATGATGGTTGTAGCACTATGCCAAAAAAATATATTAATATTTTATTCATATCTCTCTCTATCTTTCTCTGTCTCTCACTTACTTTCCTCTCTTTCCCCCTTTTCTCTATCATTTCTCCATTTCTCCCTCATACCACTGCCATAATCCAGACTCTAGATTCACTCTACAATCAACGAAGCTCCACCGTGATCATCAACCTAGTCTTAAACCCATATCAAAACTCCAGATCGGCATGGTGGGTTTCTAGGTTCGACGTTGTGGTTGTTATTGACGAGATCAGCGGTGGTGGCTAATCTCTTGGTGGGTTTCTTTGTTGTTGACGAGATTGGCGTTGTGGGTTTTTTTTTTTTTTTTTTTTTTCCTCTTTGTGATTTTTGTGGTGGCTGTTTCTTGTGGTGGTTGTTGTTGGTGGTGGGTTTGGTGGTTTTTTTAATGGGTTTTGGTGGTTGGCATGGTGTTGGCGTGGTGGTGGTTTCTAGCTAGTGGTGTGGTGGGTTTGCTGGGATGTGAGTGACAATGGTTGTTAGTTTTTTTTGTTTCTTGGTGGTGGCTGGATTTTTAAGTCAAGATTTTATGGTGATGGTGATCTTTTAGACCCAGAAAAATGAAGAGGAAGAGAGACTAAGGGAAAAGACAGAGAGAGGAGAGGAAGAGAGAGAAAGAGGATGTGAAATTAATATTTTAATGAATAGTTGATGTAAATAAGAAATGAGATGTTGGGTGTATTGTAAAATGATATAATATAATTGGTAAATAGCTTTTTAGAATGGTAAAATGAAATATGATGACATTTCCGAATAAAAATGCTCTAATAGAGGAAGTGGTATCCTATGTGGTATGCTGTAAGCAACGAGACACTCACTGCACATGTGCTTCACATCCTGTTTGAAATTGTCTCAAATTTGCAAATTATTGTCACCCTCATCTTGTCAATCAAATTTTGAAAATTTTTTATTTTACTATGACAATTAATCTACTTTAACTTATTATATGATGGTTCGTAGTTTGACTTTTCCAAAGTAACACAATTGTGATTGGAAGCAGAGGACATTAATTTGAGAGGGGCCGGGAAGACAAATAAACATGGATCAGATTGATATAATCAATTCCACCTAACCCTCAATAAGAGGAACCTTACCATCTTGTCGACCAAGCCAAAGGGAAGAGGATATTCTTATTATTATCATTTTTTTTTTAATTATAAATGAGAGCGTCCAAACCTTTTTGAGGATTTGATTATTTCATCTGGTGTATGCAGGTATTATAGGAAGGAATCATACAGGGGATGACTGCCAAATGCTGATAAGAGGTTTAAGCCCCAAAATATTGTTATCATTAATATTTCGTACTTTTTGACAAAATGTTATTGTTATTATTATTATTATCAATAATTTGATTATTTCCTTTCTTATTAAAGTCATTTACTTATATATATATATATATATAAGGAAATGCTAATGAATACTTTTAGAGTAATAGTTAATAATCCATTTAAAAAAAGTTTTTTATAGGAAAAGAAAAAAAAAAACAATTAATTTTTTGATAGGTATTTCCATTTCTCATAAAAGTTGTAAAAACTTTCTTAAAATAGATTGTTAACCATTGCCCTAAGGGCACCTGTTAGGATGACACACACACACACATATATATGTATATATATATATATATATATTAAAAGGTAAATAATTTGTTTAGACTTTTCTAATTTTTAGAAAGGATGACTCCGAGACTGAGATGGATTTGATGGATTTTTCTACCCATCCCAACCGTAGGTGGAATTCAAACCTTACCCAGATCAATATAAGTTTCTTTTTATCACGCTAGCTCCAGGATGATAGCGATGGAATGAATGTCCAAATGAGAGTTTATGCGCCCATTGATCTCTCAGGATGCTCAGGCCATGGACATTCCGGTACCAAGTATTAAAAGTTTAGGGTATGAGTGTGACACTTTTATACTGAAATATCTAAGTTTTCTTTTACTTACACATTCTATAATTATAATTTCTCCCTCTCTCCCAAAAAAGAAATATCTACATATTCCACCATTAATCAAAGTTGGATTTTTTTTTTTAAAATTATAAAATTTGAATGTTTTATTTGAAAGATTGGATTTCTAAGCTTAAGTGCACGTGAGATGGGTGTGTATATATAAAAGTGAGATGGGTTTGGAATATAATTCATAAATCTTAATTATGTTTAAGTTGAAAATAAGATGTGTAAATAATTCTTAAGTTGTCTTGGAGTATAGCTAACATGATATTTCAATTTCCACACTAGTAAAAACAAACCATTTAATGTAAAAAATTGACATAAGCTCAAAAATTTATATGAAAATAGTAACTTTTATATTGGGTGACTTGTTTTTATTGGTATATATAGTACTACGTCAATCGTATTTTGAGGATATCTAATTAATAATGTTTCAAAATATAGTGTGTATAAAAGGTCGGTGTAACAATTGAAACAAAGTAATAAGTGGTTTATCAAACTGGTTAATTTAGTAAAAGTTTACCTTGGGGTTATTAATAATATATTTTCTTAAATTTCATCATGGTTTTTAGAAAAAATGGGTCAGTAATCCCTATTAATATTAGACTAATCAAACTGCTTATGTTCACAAAGAATTTGAAAGAAAGAGAGACTCCCTCTTAAGCATTGCAAAGGAGAGAAGATTGAAGAGAGAAAGTTGGGGTTAAGATCATTCAAAACCCATGAAAAGTACTAGTAGAAATCATCGAAGCCATTGATGAAATCGCATGAAAATTGGTGACCTAAAGGGAATTGTCGCAAGGATCAATACTTATGCCTTTGGCCATGACCTATATCGATTTTCAAGCAAACTCCTTTATTTATGCCTTTAATTAATCATCTTTGTTATTTATAGTGATTTTTCTTCTCATTATAACTTTTAATTTAGAAGTTAGAATAATGTTTCATTTGTTCTTAGATGTCTCCTAAAGAGTGTAGGATTATTTTATTTTATTTTTATTTCTTTGAGAAACAAACAAGCATACAAGGGAGAGGGACTGAGGCACACCACAAACTCTATTTTAAAAAACCGTAGTATTTGACTTTGCAATTTTTCCATTTTTTGGCAATCTTTTCTATTTTCTAGTCTAATTTAGTGTCTAACACAAATCAAGGTTTTAAAGAGCATTGTAGCCTCCAAGGTAATATGGTTTTCTCTTTTACTTTTTGGTGGATTCTGGAGTTTTCCTTGTGAATGGATTATCATCTTGAAATAGATGTATTATGTTTCTTGTAGATTTCCACCTGCATCAATCATCTATAACCTTTTCAGTAATGTAGTTTTTTTTTTGTTTTTTTTTTTATTTTTTTAATTTTTTTTGCAATTTGGTGATTTCTCATGATTAGGATGTTTAAGCCAATCAAGTGTGATCTTCACATTTTGATGAACTTAATGTTTTATGTTTAGATTATTGGCTCTATGATGTTAATAGCTTGATTTTTAAAGTGGATTAGTAAGTAACTTAGCCCCAAACTTGATCTTAGGGTTAGAATTTTGTAAAAGGAAAATCTGTAAGAATCAGGTTCCTATTGAAGGCTATTACCAGTCACATGGACTAGCATGCCTATAGGCATATAACCTAGTTTCTTTTGGAGAGAGTGTGACTGATCCCTTGGCCGAGCCAGGCATGGAAATGTGTGGGTTTTTTTTTTTTTTTTTTTTTTTTTTTTTTGAGGAGGAGGTATGGAAATGTGTTATAATGACCCACTCACACGACAAAAATAATGGACCCTATCTTGGGTAAAATTAAACCGAGAACATATTGTTCCTATACTGCTAGAAACTTTTCTTTTTTGAGTGTGTGTTTATTTTTCATTATAAAAATTATTGTTTTATTATTTTAACTAAGTTTGTTAAAGATGAAAATCATAATTTTCTTCCTCATTGAAATAATAGTTTTTTTTTTCCTCTCTCAACCCATGATTATATTGAGTAAATGTTTACGTTCTTCAAATTTGGATTCCTCGATGTAAAATATTTAGTGAAGAACTAATGTTTTAAATGAGATATAGATATATGAAAGTGTTTTTGTTGAACTAAAATAATATTGTAAATCCAGATATGAATTGTAATAGAAATATTATGAGACCATGAATGTATACTTTTTCAAAATACTTTTTAAGTAAGTTATATGACATGTTTCAATAATATATGTAGATAGTTTAATAAGAACAAAATTTAGCTACAAAATTAGTTGTAGCGTAAGACTATAACCTTATTTATTAAAATAAACATTATTATATATTTTAAAAATCTAACTGTTGAATTACGTGTTCTTTATGCTCTTAATACACATGTCAAATTTTGTGTCAATTAGATATTATTTACAAGTTTATATTTTATATATAATTTTAAACTATAAAAACTTGCAATTTAAATAATTTATTAATGATAAAGTTATTGATTTTTAATTTTTTAGAAATTTTGTAAGTATGAAGGATATAAGAAGAAGATGTAATTTAATGGTAGACTTGTTAAAATTCACCTCCAATAAAAAGATATTGAGTAAAGTTGTAATGTAAGGCTACAACCAATTTTGTAACTAAACTTTGTTCGTTTAATAAAAAGTAACATAATGGGTTGGAGGAGATTCCTCCAAACTAGTTTGGATGAAAACGTTTTCCTTTCAAAAAAATATTTTGTAGGAAAAATTTTCTCCCTAAACTAGTTAAAATTATATATAAAAAAAAAAAAAAAAAACCTTTAAACTTCTTGTTAACGTCATATTTTTATGTAGTTAGTATATCCTTTGTCAAAATACACTTTACTTGTATTTGAGTAATTTAAATGGATTCAAGAATATCATGAAATATGTTGAAATGACTTTACAAGCGGTAGTATCGAAGACATGAAGATTTCACAAAGAAATAAGTGTAAAAAAGCTGAAAATTGGTGGCTCAATACCTGCTTCTATCGAGAATAAATGAACCTCGATACCTCTCGATTTATCGAGTTTCACAGATCCAAAATTTTCATATTTGATTGTCAGCTTATGATGACATGTCTTTTCTAGGGTTTCGTTCTCTAACCTACTAAATGATATAAAAGTAATTTTACAGCTGTCATTATACACAAAAATTCATATAGAGAATCTATACATTTTTTGTGAAGCTACTTCGTTCTTATGCGCCTTAGGGTTTTGTGATCAAGTTGCTCTCTCTTCTACAAGTGTGTGGGGAAGAACTTTGCATCCAATAACAAACTTCAAGTTGTTGGGAGTTCATCATGGATTGGAGATTTGTGCAATTGAAGAAGTCTCTATAAGATTAAGTCTAATTGAAGATTAGCATAAAGATTCTACTGTAGATAGGTACTTTGGGATAGACCAGGAGGGTAAGATTTCTTGTACTTGTAATCACTTGATTTTGATTAATGGATTCTTAAAAGTGATGACCTGAAAATCATCTAGTAGAGTTTTTGCCTTGTGAAGGTTTTCTCCATTAGTCAACAAATTATTGTGTCAAATTTATTTTTCGTTGCACTCTAGATTAAAATTGTGATTTGTTGGTGCCTCCATGGTATTGCATATAATTTGACCTAATTAATTAACTTGGGTAATTGAATTAATTAAATTTGGTCAATCTATAACCCAACACTTCTCTTATATCTTTTTATTGGAAGTAAATTTTAACAAACCACCGTTAAATTGTATTTTCTTATTATATCCTCTATGCTTGCAATTTTTCAAAAAGATCAAAGATCAATAATTATATTATTAATAAAATGTTCAAATTTCAAGTTTTTATAGTCTTAAATTATGCATAAAAAATGTTTATGGATTGAATAGTAATTAACATTCGATTTGAACAAAATTTGACATGTATGTTAAGATCAAAGATATATCCTCCATGATTGCAAGATCAAAGATCGATAATTATATTATCAATAAAATGTTCAAATTTCAAATTTTTATAGTCTTAAATTATGCATAAAAAATACATTTCTGGATAGAATAATAGTAATTAACATTCAATTTAACAAAATTTAACATGCATATTAAGAACATGCAATCTAACTGTTAAATTTTCAAAATATATAGTCATTTTAATTTTTTAGTGAGAGTTTGAAGGGCTTCTCTCTAAACTAATTTGGAGAGAAATTTATCCTATTTTGTACTCCCAATAGTTTCAAAAGTAACAAATTATACCCCAGGATTTCATTTCACCCCCTAATATTTCTCATTTTGGTCTATATCTCCCCTTAATTGAAAAAAAAATACTAAACTATATCAAATTGATATATCACATGGTTTCAAAACCCCAAATAGTGAAATATTCAGCAAGTGAAGAAATGCAATAAATTTCACCATCTTTTTTATAATGGTTGAGAATTGGAGATTATGGGGGCAAACAATAGAAAGAACACAAGAATAGTAGGCTTAATTAAAGGCATGGATGTATCGTTTTTTTAAGACAATATTTGCCCCCCACTTCATTGAGTTTGCTAAATAATTGCAAGGAAATTTAACTCTATGACACAAGTAAGTTAGATTTCCTTCCAGAAGCAAATTTAGAGAATCCTGTGAATTTCTCTAAAGTTTACCATTAAAAAAAATGCTAACTTGAAATGTCACTTTGGTTGATATAAGCCCTCTAAGATGTTGCATTGACTATTACTAATCGTTACAGGCTGGAAAAGTCTATTTCCTATCGTTTTCAACTAAATTTTAATACGTTGCAACTATCTCGCTTGAATGGCCTTCGAATGCCAATCGAGCGAGCCATTATAAGACTCCGCCCATACTTGCTGAAGTCTTACTCGAGTAGGCTCAACTAAAGTGCCAATCTAATTTTGTATTACAAAATAGCTTAATTTATGACTCATACTTTGTGGAATTTGAGTCAAGGTGGACTTTTTTTTTTTTTTTTTTTTTTAATTTTATAAAATGTTCCAAATTCTTATTTTACTTGGTTTGGGTCTTCATGGTGTAGAAAGAAATTTAGTCTATTACTATTTAAATAAGTAATGGTACTCTTTGTCTACAAAGGAATGTATTCATTGTCCACTACGAAAAGGTAAACCTTATCTACCAGTAATGAATATTGAAGTATTATATAAACATTTTGAATATGGTTTTGACCAAAAGGTCCTCCCACGTGGAGCGAGACTTCAAATTAGTTTTAGAGAGGCCTAGAGAGATTTTGTTATCTGTGAGGGTTCTTTGAGTATGTAAACACTTTGTAATCTCTCTTTGATATATCCCCTAATACCTCTAGAGTTAGGCTACTGTTTGAACTACATAAATTCTCTATGCTCTTACTTTGTTTGTGGTTCCTATTTTTCGTTTCTTTTCCCCAAAGAAAAAAAAAATTCTTATATGGGAGTGCTATTTGGAGGCCCATTCCTGCAACAAATTAGTATTATTGCTTCCGCTTTTACAACAAATTTCTCAGTTTATCGATTTGTGAACTTTCTTTACCGATAACTTCGCTCAAGGGATCCACTGAAACTCAATTTTTATTTCTTAGTCATTCTTCATTCTTTTATTATTAAAGCAAGATTACTCTGTGTGTGTGTATATATATATATATATATATATATATGTACAATCAACATGGATTATATGTTCCTTCTCCAAAAAAAAAAAAAAAAAGATTATATGTTCGTAATTGATGCTAATAAAATTATAAGGTGTAAATAATAAGTTATGATAAAAATGATGTTATTTTAATCACAATTATTCATATTAACCTTTCAAAAAAATGTGTCGGTAAAAGTTATTAGAGTAGATTTCTTTTAAGGACTTAAAAGTTAGCGCACAAGATGGCCACCCGTACGTGCATAATAAAACTCGAGAAGGTAAAGACTAGAACACTGGAATTATTGAATTATGTCGACCCACGCGCAAAGATTCGTTCGGTTGTGCTTTTTTTGTTTTACTGTCACTAGCAATGCAGAATTTGTGTAGCTCTAAATAGCAAAGATACCTCTCATGGTAAAATTTATTGTCACCTGAATAAATATATTTCATCAAAAAATCAACTTGCTATTCTGTACAATGTTTGGGAAATGAATTAATGGTTAACAATGAAATCTTTGTAGATATTTTGTCGAGCCTATCACATCCATTTCAATTTAATTAGTCAAAAGATCTAGTAGAACAATAAAATACATAATTTTTGTCGAATAAAGTTTTTCTCCAAACTAGTTTAGAGAGAAACTCTTCAAACTTTTCATATATATATATTTTTTAGTGTGAATTTTGAAAATCTAACCGTTAAATTTTATGTTCCTTATGTTCTTAATATGCATATCAAATTTTGTATAAATTGGATATTATTTACTATTTGATCAATTAACTTATTTTTTATATACAACTTTAGATTACAAAAACTTGAAATTATAATATTTATTTGATAACATAGCAATAAATCTTTGATTTTCTTGAAATTTTGTAAGCATTAAAGATGTAATAAGAACATTCAATCTAACGGTTAGATTTTCAAAATTTACACTCAATACAAATATATTTTTGTCATAACTCTCTGTATAGCTGATTGTGATTACTAAATAAAAAGTAATGAGTTCATATAAAAATGATAGAGAACAAGTTAAAAAGTCGTGGCAAAAATTGTGAGTTTATTTGTGGTACTAGAAGAACTCTCCATCAATCAATTCTGAAGTGCCAAACTTTTAGCGCAAGCATGCTATCACCTTTTCATTGAAGTGTTGAAAGACAAATCTTTTTCCCAAAGTGTGTTTTCCCAGGACCATTTGCTAGATTGGCAACATATACTCCCTTCAGCATGTATTATTTTCCAACCTTTCTATATTTTGCACCTTTCTGTTTTGTTTTTGAAATTTATGTGGCAAAAGGAACAAAATATGCTTAAGTTCTTTAACTAGTTAATAATTATGTTCATTCTCAAAACAAAAAATAAATAAATAAATAAAAGTTGATAATTATGTGACAAGTGCCAACCCGCCATATGTCAATATGCATATATAACACCGTGACCTTCCCATTTATTTGGCGTACCAAAAAGAAACACAATGTATTGACCAAAAATTACACATTACAACCACAAGGTTATGTCAGATCACACAAGTCATAAATGGTGGGAAAATAGTGATATGTCATCTAAAATAGTAGAACTAAAGAGAATGAAGATATTTATGTTACGTATTTCATTATAGAGAAACAAAGTTTATAAACGTTCCTTTTGTGACACTTACTTAAATTGGATAAGGATTCCAATTTTTGCGGTTGTATAATTTTTTACTTTCCAACTTAATTATGTCTATTATTTTTCTACGCTTATTCAAATGGAAATTAGGTGTTGATGTTTTTTCCTCCAATTTTTTTCACAAAAAAGAGAAGGTAGATGTCATTCTATAGCCATTAATAATGAAAGCTACTGCTTTTTTATGATTTTTTTTAATGGAAAATGAAAGTTACTGCTTATGCATGCTTTGATTGTTCTTATTCATTGCAAGGTAGGTATAAGTACAACACCATTGCGCTTATGCTGTTAAGAAATGACATTATTATCTATGGAATACTATGTACTGTTACTAATAACTGGAAAAACACTACACACAACTCATACTTTCCCATTTTGAATTTTTTTTTAACAATATGATCAATTAAGAAACTGTTGTTACAGTATATGTGGTACCAATTTTCTAATTTCAGTCAATTAATCAAACATGACTTACCGAAATGTAACCTCAATTCATGGAGTCATGCAAATTGGCTCATGGATATCAAATTCTTTCACAATAGGCAGGGGTAGAGTAAGAAGAAATTTTGGTTTGGGGTGTCAAATCACATTTTGATAAATTAGTAATGAGAAATTTAAAACACATTCATATATACATTTACACACGAGCCTGTGTGTTTATATATATATATATATATAATTTTGAAAGGAAACTTATTATCTTTATAAATTTTAATATGCAAAAATTACCTACTTTGCAATCAATATGTATAAAAAAATCACCATTATTTTATTATAATTTTTTGGATACTATCACTCCCTAACATTAAATTCCTGTTGGGAAATTTAGACCTCAGTTGATAGAATTAACAAGTTTCAAATCCAAGTTGTTAATTAGATTTATTATGAATAAAACTTGTTAAAAACAAACAAACATCAATATCATGTCCAAATCATGCAGCGGAAAAATAAATAAAACAAGATATGATGACCCAGGAAAACCAATGAAATAAACTAGTTTCATAGTAAAAAACCTGGGGGGAAACATTCCCGGAAAGCAATCTACTATAGTAAAAAGAAGTTTCAGATCTAGTACAAAACTTTTGTCCTTAGACTCTACAATCTTCGTAGATAAACTCACAGTAGAAACTTTCTACCGCTTCAGAACTTCTGAACTCTTCAATATATGAACGCTACCCTTTGATGTTGCATGGATCCCAATACGTGACCCACTCACCAACTTGAGGAAGAAGAATGTTGGCTGCAAAGTTCTTCACTTCATCAACAATAAAGATTAAGAAGCACTTGATTATAAAACCCTAAGGCGCAAAGACACAGTAGTTTCTAGAAAGAATAAGACATCAATCACATTTTGCATATGTTCTCCTTGTATTCTCTTATGTGACAGTTTCTAAAATAAGTCTTATATAGGTCTAGGGTTGTGAGAAAAGAAACCTTACGCAAATATAAAAGCCTGGCCCAAAAATCAAATCTGAAAATTTTGATTTCCCGTAACCTCGATTGATCGGGAGGTGTCAAGGAGGTGTCGAGTTTTAAACCTCGATAGATAGCTATTTGTCGAGAAACTATCAAGAAGCTATCAAGAAGATAGAAGATTTCTCGATCGATCTACCAGCTGTCGAGAAGGTGTCAAGATTGCGATAAGAAAACACCTTAAAAAGCTCGATAGATAGCCAGCTGTTGAGAAGGTGTTGAGCAGCTGTCGAGCTATCTGTCCGCAAGTGTCGAGCTATCTGTCTGCAAGTGTCGAGCTATCTGTCCAGCTTTATTGAACACATTTTCTTCACTTATTTCTTGGTCCAATCTTCATGGCTTTAATATTAGATTTGAACAACATGTTTTTTCAAGTATTAAACACATCCTAGATCTACCCAATTACAAGTAAAGTGTGTTTTGTCAAAAAATTGATCAATTACATAAAAGAATGACATATGTTCTTTAATAAGTGAAACCACATATGTCCTAACAATCTCCTTTAGTTAGTTTTTTATTTTATTTTTTTAATTTTTTTTAACATTTAACATTTTGAGTATAATTCAAACATTGACAAACAATTTGAAACTAAACAACAATGCAACAAAAATCTTAGTTCCAAATACTAAAAATTTGCAAAAGAATTTTTATTATTATTATATACTCACTATTCGAACTTGACAACTAAAACTCACCAAATAAGAGGAAAAATAAAAGAGAAATTTTTTTCTACTAGTACCTTTTTTTGGGGTTAAAAAATAGATTTTTTTTTTTTTTTTGTTATTATCAAGTATTGGCTTTAGATCACTGATTAGTTGTTCGATTCATTTTTTTATTGTTATTTGGGGGGGGGGGGGGGGGGGGTGAGGGAGGCTACTCTTATTTTTTGGGTCCAATATTTTTTTTTTAAACTATAAAAAGTCATATACATGAGGAGAATTTTAAAAATATTTGGGAGACCATCCCCCCAAGCTATGTTGTGGCTTTGCCCCAGCCAATAGGCTATAGCAAACGGGTACTGTTTGGGGATACTTTAATTTTTATCTGTTTGGTAGGTTCACAGGTCGTTTGATGTCTCTTTCAAGTTTCAAAATAAAATCTGATTTTAGCTTAAAGGGATGAGGTTTGATGCAAACGATGCAAGAAACACTAGAATATGGAAAGCAAGTGAATTAAATCCTAAGTTATCAAGCTAATTTTGAGGTGAAGTCTATGCTGATGAACTTTCAAGTTTCAAGAACTAAGTTATCCATGATCATCCTAAAGCAAAAATATTGAGGGCCAAATAGCAGTCAGGCTAAGCATCAAATTAATTAAATTGAAGGTGGATATATAGATCGAGGTCTAAGACTAAACATCAAATTGAATCCAAAGTAATGAAAAATAAAATTATATAAACTAAGAACAAGATCACAAAGAACCAATTACAAGCATGAACACTTCACAAGGAACTAGAATTACAATGTTCTGTGTGTAAAATATGTTAAGTTTTAGACCCTGGTTGTTGAATTCCAAGTGAATTAACCAAGTTGTTCAATTAGTCTGATTATATAATTTATAATTCACGAGTAAGGCACTCTAATGCATGCAGAGGCATGTTCAATAATGTGTCACCAATCGCACAAAGTCATTCACAAGGAGATGGTGATATGGCTAACGAAGTGAAAACTGATGGGGAATACTCCAAAGGAAAGCCCACTCCAAAGAAACCTTCTCCAAATAAGAAAATCCACTATGATAATAGATTTTTTAAAATCAACAAAAACATCTTCGATTGATAGCAATGATCGAAAGGCTGCCGAAACTTCGATCGATCGAACAACAATTGAGGGTTAGTTGAACTTTAACGTACTTGAACACTTGAGTTCTATCTTGCATTGTTTAGCTTTTTCTTGATCCAATCTTCAATGACACATTAACAACTCAATTTTGGCATACACAGGAGTCATGGAATTCCCCAACACTAAAGATTTCCCCTAACAAAATAAAGAGAGATGCTACGTCTACAACATTTTTATAACAAATCACAAGTGGTTAGTTGTTATTGATTTAAATTTGAAACTAACACTAAGATTACTTTTTTGCCCGAACAATAATAACCAGTAACAACCTGTCACTTAGAATTTGTTGTAAAAATGTTATAAAAATGTTGTGGACATATCATTTCTCCAAAAATAAATTCTCTAGATGCGTGCAGTGTCCTTTTTTTAAGGATTGGACCCCTATCTATACTTGTGGCTTGATAGTTACTAATAATTGTTCCTTCATCCATCTATCTTTCTCTTGTTGGGTTTATATAACACTTGTCACAATTTTACATACTACTTGTAAATTTTTTTTTTTTGTTAGTTTTTAGACCTCTGAACAAACAATATTTAACCTGATTTTATGGCTAAGTTGTTAATTAAGTCAATTATGAAAGCCTTAGGTTAAACATAAATCAAACATATCATGTAGTGGAAAATCTAAATAACATAAAATATAATAACTTAGGAAAACTAATTAAAAAAACCAGTGAAACAAACCAGTTTCAAGGTAAAAAACTTTGGGGGATCAATCCCAAGAAGAACAATCCACTATCAAATAGAAGTTTACAGTTAAGAATATTTAATTCACAGTAAACTTAACTATGACTATCAAACTGAGCTTTGAAATCCTTAAACATCTATGATATGGATTTGCTCTAACATGAACCTCTAGTTCATGCTTTAAATCTCTAACGTAGATCTCCAGTCTACGATTTCAAGTCCACCCTAGAAAGTTTAGATCCAGCACCTTTGATGATTGGTATGCAGCAACTTTAGATCTATTGGTTCTAATAATATATAAATTGATTTCCAGTAGTAACTTTGAAATGAGAAGGTACAGAACCTTTTAGATCTCAAAAGAGCAACTTCAAAATCTTCTCAAAACATATCTTAGGGTTTTCATTATATACTTAGTGAAGTAGATCTAAAATCCTAATCATTTGATGAGCTAATAGGCCAATGGGCCTTAATTTAAATTCTGCATATTCGCAGTTTGATCGATCGAAGCACAGTCTCAATCAGTCAAAACTGACATATTTCGAATTCTTGAACCTACAGCTTCTTTGTTCTTGTATTTTGACTTTTAGCAGTTTGTGCAATGTCTAATATGACCTATAGATACTATGATCTATACCTAGATAAGTTTATATACTCAATTTGCCAACAAACTAAACTTTTAGAAACTAAACATTTAGAACCTAACCGTCTTGATGACACTTGCCTTCATTTCGTGTACCAAAAATTGCCGCAAGAATTATCATCTTTGGCCCCCATTTTTGTTCTAGTATGCTGTATTGTTGTAGGCAATCAAAAATAAAACCTATACTCCTAAAAATATATGTAGTAATGCGAGTAAGGATCGTTTTCACAGAGAGTATCTAGCCTAGTTTAATGCTACGAGAACCAGGAGGGGGGGTTTGAGTATAATAAAAACAATTTTAAGAAAAACAACTAAGGAAAAATTCAAATTAAAATATCGAAATCAATCAAGAGAACAAACCTTGGTCTAAGTCAACATCCACCATCAGAATTTTACAACTGATCATCGATGCAAGTATATATCAATTCACACTTTTAATATTCACCGTTGGAACTATTTCCTATCTTTCCTTAGTTGTAGTTAATTAGAAAATAAGCGATCTAATTAACCCTAACTACTAAACAACCCAAGACAAGTGCTAAAAGTTTAATCTAGTAACAGCCTTAAGTATTAGAGAGATCGATGAAATTAAACAACACAAACACAAGTGGTTACATTTAATTTAATCGAGCGTTTTTCCTAAAATCTAATAATTTTTGACATAGCAAATCATTAAATCTTAATTGCTTCATAAATTAGAGAGATGAAACAATTACGGATTTGATATCTAACGTAGTAGTAGATTGCAACAAATAATAAAACAGTATACCTCCTAGTAATTAAACAAGACAATCATGAAAATAGGCACCGAAGAACATCTGATATTCAAAAGCATAAATTGAACAATAAAAATAAGTTAGATCTTACAGTTTTATTGATTCTGAGACTTTAATTTCCTTCGACTAAGTTTAAAAGTTTTAGCCATGCAGGGCCATAATAGAAAACTCGAAGGAGAAAATAAGAGAAGAGGGGACAAAGAGGCGCGTGTGTCCAATTCTATTTTCTCCTCCCCCTTTTACACGTTAATTTCCCATTTCCCAAGCCTACAAAATCTTCTAAAAATATTCTAAATAATAATATCCAAATCTAATTAATTAAGGAAAAAAAATTAAAAATAAAACAAAGTCCTAATATAACTAGAAAAGTGGTGTTTTTCAGCTGTAAATTTCGTGCATCAGATCTGGAGGCTTCCAAAAATAAATCACATCAGATCCGTGTATTAAAATTTCAGGCAAAGGAACATTCCAGAATGTCAGCAATGCAGGTGCAGCAACTTCAATCCCGATTTCGACCTTGATGCATCCCGTATCTCTCAAAACTCAAAACATAAAAGTTGTAGATCTTTTTCTTGGCGTTTCAAGAATCTTGAATCATCTCAATCGGAGCTTGGATGAGAGAGTTATGCCCATATTACGAAGCAATGTCAAAGCTGTCTAAAATCGCCCAATTAGCTACGTTTTGCACTTAATGCCTCCATTTTCATCCTAAATCAAAATATAAGAATAATGAGTATATTTAGGCACCAAATAAATATAAAAGACTAAATATTAAGGGAGAAAAATATGACATTTTGCATTCTTATCATAGTACCCTTGCAAATGTAATCCCTTTATTGTTCCCTTATCATGCTTGTAATAATTCAAGAAATTTTAAATTAATACCAACGGGTACCATTGATGTCACATTTCATTATCATCTTAGATCAAGCTAAGTTATTTTGATTGAATATGTATCTATTTGTTGGTGTGTGTAAGAGTCAAGACCGAATTATATATGTTATAACTTTTTATAGATATTATATTATTTGATAAATTAATTAAAAATCTCACTGTTAGATTATATGTCTTTTTTTTTTAATATGCATACAAAATTTTGTGTACATCAAATGTTATTATTTGATATGTGACCTCATGTTTTGAGTATAATATTGAAATACAAAAAGAAATATATTGAAAAATGAAAATTAAAAATTTTATGTAAGAGATAATTATTGATTTTAGATTATCAAGATATTTTTGCAAGTATTAAGGGTATAGGATGACAATGTAATATAATGGTGGACTTGTCAAAAAATATAAGTATGGGTGGGTGAACTTGAGGAATGAAAAGATCACAAAAATAATAGGCTAAAGGAAGCTGCCACGCCCGGAGCACCACCACCACCGATTAGCTTTCCCTAAATTACAAAAGAAACCCACAAAATGTTTAAAGTTGGCCTAGTGGGGGATGACCAGAGTTGCTCCAATGATTAAGTCAGCAAGGATTGTAACCAAAAGTATTATTTGTGTTCTCTCTTCATATTCTTATTTTGCTTACCCCTTTTTGAAGAGAGGAAAGCCTTTAATATCATTCATTTTATCTCTCCATCTGTAAAATTCCTCAAATTTGGTAGAGCTCATGGTGGCTTGAGAAATTCAGTGGTCGACTAATGGTATTTCTGCCTAATTAAGTGGCCTTCCTCAATGGCTATAGAATACCAACGATGCTTTCATCTGCAGAGATCATCATTTTAACCACCAATTTAGCCATCATCTCCATCGTTGTTCAATGTCACCATATTTGTGTCATGCTTTCACATCCTATAATCTAAACTCAAGATATCTTAAAGTTTTCACCTTAATTTTGAAGGGTTTGGCTTACCTCTAATACTTTTTTAATTGGAATCTTCTTTTATTTTAATGAGAAATTATCATATTATGCACTAATTAAATAAAAGGTAGATATTAAAGTCCATTACCACTTATTATTGTGTATTTAAAATAAAAAGAGAACTCCAATTAAAAAAGTATCGGAGATAAGCCAAACCCAATTTTGAAGGAGATATTTGATATGTTAGTCGAGATTCATTGTAGTTATGTTACTGCAATACTATATTGTACATTCTAATTTGTACTACATCCTAATATTAGTCTATAGTTTAGGCTCATTATAACATAAAGATTTTATATAGTAGAGAGCTATGTAGTATCTTAAATCTTTTTGTTATAGATATAGGCTGCACCATGTAACATCTTTGTTTCCGCTTTTTATTTCTCTCTTCTCTTTCTCACTTTCTCAATCCAATAAATAATTTTCAATACCACAATCACAACTATAACATTATCGTCATTATCAATGACAATGTTATTGCACTACCACCCTAACATCACTTCTTTCATCGATATATCACATCACTAGCATTAATGTACCATCACTATCATCAACACCATTTAATATTTTGCCACAACATCACCATCACATGGTACATTTTTTTTTTTTTTTCCCTTTTTCATAAAAAAAATATATCTACAAATAAATATATAAATAACTCGTTCCTACTCTTGTAAACTCAACCCTACAAGTAGCTATCGACTTTCCCGGACAGAGTAGTTCGTGCTTTAAAGAAGGACATCTCTCTAGGTTGATCTTTTCTTTGGTTTGTTCTCTGTGTTTTTAATGTAGCAAAAAAAAAAGAAAAAAAAAATTATACAGATAGAATTTCTATTCTAACCTAATCTAAGTGTATATGTGTATGAAACTTTCTCTTGAAGATTTGAACCCTGACTTTTGCTATCTACTCGCCACAAGCATTTATACTTATGAAGTGACTATCGCACCAAGGGTGCGCGGTAGTCAACCATACAAGTCTTGGAACTTACTAATTCATGTTTTTTTTTTTTTTAGTGGCTTAATTACTTTATTAACTGAAGTATTCAATGACAGTTTAATTTCTTTTTGCTAATGTCGACGTCTGGTGTATTTGACTGATCTATGCTTAACCAGATAAACCAAACCTTTACCTTGAATCCCTCACCTGATCACTGGCATGTTTACATGGTTGAACTTATAGGAGGAGCAAAGAATATTGGTCACTTGACTCAATTGAAAGTGGAGTGGGTTGGATTTCCAATAAAATTTAGCTCGAGGCTTAAATAGCATAAAAAAGGAAAGGAAGAAAAAAGAAGAAGGTAGGGCTATAACAAGACCATGCATGCATCAGTTCTTTCCTTTATACTTTGTTCAATTATTTGAAAGGGAAAGGTGCCCTAAGATGCCTCTCCTGTTAGAAAGGGTGAAAGAGAAGGGGGAAAAAAAAGCTAGAGGGAACGAAGGAATCCCTTTTTCAGGTTTTCTTATGGGCCAAACATTCTCACAAAATATATATATATATATATTTAGAAAAGGTAAGGGAACTTTATTACGGTATATATATATATATATATAATTGGAGCTTATTTGGATGAGCTTATCTTACATGAAAATCTAATTTGATCCCGTTGACCTATTAACCGGATTGCTTATCAAGTTAATCAATAACAGTTTACCGAACATAATGATAAAGCAGCCACAACAATAACATCAAAATCTAAGAACAGTAAAATACTTACTCTAAAAAGAGAAGAAAAATCAATATAGGGATTTGTTGACAAAATGAAAAACTTTTGAAGAACTCGTCATAAGAAAAAAATACTTTCAATGTAACCTATCCCACTGGAAAATCACTATAGAATTTGTTTACCTCCGAACATAAGGACTACATGAACTTAATTGGATCTCATCTATGGAATCTCCACCACAAACAAACATGTCTACACCAATTTAGAACTTTAGTATGTCAGTGAACTCAAGGCTGACCTTAAGCCTAAGCCACTTAGGTTATGGCCTAGGGCTCCTATACTAGAGAAAGCCCCCATAGATATGGGTCAATATATAAGTGATATTTTTCAATTAAACATTTTTTTCCCTCCACTCATAAAAGGACCAAAAACTATCTTTAGAAATATTTGATGATCTACCACTATTTATGAAATAATTAGGAATCTACTACTTTTTTGAAATTTGATTTGTCGTGTAACTTGAGTCTATGAAAAATAGCCACCAATTTTTTATGTAACTCAAGTTCTAAGAACACGAGTTCCATAAAAAATAGAACAGCAAACTTGAAGGTTATTTAGCAATCTACCACTATTTTGGAAAAAATGGCCTTCAAGTTTGCTGTTCTACTTTTTCAAAGAACTTGAGTTCTTGGAACTCGAATTCTAAAAGAGTGGTACATCCATATTTATTTCCAAAACAGTAGTAAATTGCTAAATAATTCGGCCAACAGTGATATTTGGCCATTCTGGCCCTCATAAAAGGTCCAAAAAATAGTGGTACTAAAAATACTACAAATTTTATAAATTAATGTGTTACCAATCACAAAAAGTAATTTAAATGCTCAAATATTATCTTTTTGATGTGTTACCAATCACATTAATTACTACATCAATTTGCAAGTGTTTTGTAGTAATTTTTTTTTTTTTTTTTTGTAGTTTTAGAATTTTAGTATTTCCCACAAAAATTAGGGATTACTAGCAATTCAAACCAATCATCATTAAGTGAATTAGTGGATTTAAAAAAGTAAGAACAATGGATTTAATTATAAAATATTATAATATAGAAGTGAGAGCATTCACCAAATATTATTTAAATGATATTTAAATATATATAAAATGGCTCATATAAAGTTATAACTTTAGGCCTCTAACTGCCGGCTCTGATTGAAGACATTGACAAGGGTTAAAAAATTCTGTTGTTATCATGGAAATCATTTTAATTTTTCAATTAAAAAAGCATAGGAAATTATTTTCTATTTAGGCTTAAAAGCTCTTGGTACGATAGTCCTTAGCCTTGAAAGTCTTGCTTGAAGGAGTATTAAAGATAGGTAACGTGTTCATTGAAGTTCAGGATCAGTTGTATAAGAAGAAACTCAAGAAAGGCAATCTGTGAAGATTTGACAGTCCTTCAATCACTCTCCAATTGATCAAAGTTTGACAGGACCTCAATTGAGGCTCGTTCAAGAATTGGGATTTGCATGTTTTAGTTCCTGAAATCTGCTGTTTGCTTTCACTGCTTACATTAAGTATGAAATTAAGACACTATTATACAGTTTATACTTGACTTGATACAGGCTAGAGAGGCCATATATTGTCCTATACCTAATCAGACAATATTCAAGCCTTCAATTTTCCACAACCCTTGAGCGTAGATTGAATCATTGAGAGTTATACAATATGGGGTTGCTATTATTGTGTGATCAAAGGTTGAAATTACAGAATCCTAGTATGTTACTGCGGTGAAAAAAATGAGGAAAACCTTTTGCAAGGCAAAAACCTCACCAGGTGAATTTGAGGTCACCACTCTCAAGAATCCACTAATCAATAATCAAGCGGTTATAAGTATGAGAAATCTTATCACTACCTTGGTCTATCCCAAAATACCAACCTACAATTCAACATTTGCTTCAATACCCAATTGAACTTGATCTTGTAGCAAACTTCTTCGCTTTGTACAAATCTCCAACTATGACTAACTTCTTTGCACAGATCCTAATACATTACTAACTCCAACAACTTTATTAATTGTTGTTGGCTGCAAAGTTCTTCAACTTATAAATGATGAAGATCAGGAAACACTTGGTTACAAAACCTTAAGGCGTACAAACGTAGTAACTTCACACAAAATATATGAATTTTGAGTCTCTGTTTTCGTACTTGATAACTTTTAAAATAAGTCTTTTATATGACTATGGTTGTAGAGAGGGAAACCCTAATAATTCAAGTCATCATGAGCCGAATTTCAGATCTGAGAATCCTGAAGTCGTAATTCTCGATAGATTGAGTTTTTGTTGAGTTTCTTCATTAATCCTCAATAGCAGCTAGTGTCAAGATTTAATGAAACAACTTTTCTTCACTTGTTTCTTGGATCAAACTTCATGTCTTTAATGATACCATTTTATATGTTTGAACAACAGACCTCTTGATACATTAAACCCAACTTAGATCTACCTAATTACAAGTAAAGTATGTTTTAAGAGATCTCTTAGGCAATTGAAAACCTTCTATTGGGAAAATAGAAAGATGTGCATCTTTGACAAAGAAGATATGTCCCTGGATTTGGTATATGAGGTGAAGTTTGATAGCGGCTTCTATATATTGTGCCATGTTGCAATGGTATGTGTTGGTTTTTTGTGGGCAATTATTGGTTGTTGGTTGGCAATGAAATTGAAAGGTTGATTAAAAATATGGGATTTACTAACCTGTGTCCTTATGACATACAATAGTAAACTATTTTATGAAATTTTTTGTGGAAAACGAAAAAATAATTAACTATTTTGATAGTTTTTTCAATTCTCCATGAAAACTTTCCCATGGAGACAAACATTAACCGAACCCTAAAAATATTACTGGTATTGTGTTTCTTTATTTCTTTACCAAATAAGTTGTTAATTTTAAATTTTTCTAAAAATATGTCTTTGAGTTATATCATCCCCATACACTTTCTCTCTCTCTCTCTCTCTCTCTCTCTCTCTCTCTCTCTCTCTCTCTCTCTCTCTCTTTTTTAAACAGTGAAGACAAAAAGCAAAACATATATTTAACCTTAAAAATTATTTATAAAATTTTTAAAATTGCATTCTCAAACACACAAATCAAATATTCATTTTAAGTAATAACTTTTGGAGTAACATAATTTGCTATATATCCAGATATAGAAGTAACAAAAAATTGACAGGAGTAAATAAATATAAAAAGAAAACCTAGTGCCCTAGTCTTTGAGAGTTGAGAGTTGAGAGAGAGAGAGACCCACTTGGCCATGTTGATGAATGTTGCCAAAGACCACAAGGAGCGCCGTCAACAAAATATAAGCATAAATAGGCATCACTATTATGATGCTGTAAAGTCCGTACAAATCCTTCTTTATTTTTACACTAGTGAGCAGTGTAGTAAGTGGTGAGTACTGAGTAAAGGTTTTTTTTTTTTTTGTTGGGAGAAAATTATTAGTGAGTAGAGCCTAGAGTCTAGAGAGTACACCCCCAATACAAAAGAATGATGTGGTTTTTAGAGCAGACACAACGACTAGACAGTACACTCCAACCAATCAGAAGTCGACAACAAATACTATAAAAACCACCCTGGTTTTTTTTATAAACCACTCACTATTTCTCTAAAACCACTTTTTCTGTCAAATTTCCGTAACCATTACTATTTCTATATATATGCAGCCATGTTTTCTCAAATACCTTCACATTTGGCAAGAAGAAGAAATACCCATTAATAATTCTCTCTCTCTCTCTCTCTCTCTCTCTCAGTTTCAGGTGGTTTTGTTTTTCTTCTTTTGGGGTGTGCGTGTTTTTCTTTTGATTTTTGAAAGAGAAAAATGGGAAGGGGTAGGGTTCAGTTGAAGAGGATAGAGAACAAAATCAACCGCCAGGTTACGTTTTCCAAAAGGAGAGGTGGGCTTTTGAAGAAAGCTCATGAGATCTCTGTGCTTTGTGATGCTGAGGTTGCTTTGATTGTCTTCTCTCACAAAGGGAAGCTCTTTGAGTACGCCACAGATTCTTGGTACTATACTCTTCTTCTTCTTCTTCTTCTAACTCATATATAAATAGGTTATGTGCTTGTTTTTCACTACTATTACTTCTTCTTCTTCTTCTTCTCAGTTATATTATTCGTTATATGATCAATTATTATGAATCTAAAGAAAAACAAAAAAGAGTGCCCTACAAGGTGTTTTTTTTTTTCATCTGGGGTTTTCCTGATTTTCTTTCTTAATTTCTTTCTTTGCCATGGTATTTCATTTCTCTTCTACACTTTCTTTGTGCTTTCTTACTAGCTAGCTCTGAGCGTCTATGTAGCTTTAACTTCTATTTTGTTGATTTTTTCTTTTGTGCTCTTCTGCCTTACCTTCAGATTCTCACTTTATTTTTGGGATAGGGTACTAACTTATGTCAGATTAGCATGGTTTTGGTAAGTAAAATATGCTATCCCGCTAATACTGCAGTGATGGTTTCAGATAATCCAGTTTGGAGTTAGTAAATATATAATAGTGATTTAATATAATAGTAGTAATAACAAGTACTTCAGAAGCACTAAACGGATCCTGAAAACAAAGGCCTTGGAACGCATGTCATATCATACTAAAAGGAGCCTTGAACTTCGGGATATGAAGTGAACTACTCTTTCCCGGTTTATCAAAATTCAAACAAAACGAAATTTTATGAATATTACTCTAAAAAGTACATAAGTACATTCTTTTTTATTTTTTATTTTTTTATTTTTATTTATTTTTTTTCTGTAATTGAATTGGGATCTGGGTTGAGAAAATAAATAATAGTATGTGCCAAAAAAAATTAAAAGATTTTTCAAGAAATTTATGAAAAACCTTGGTTCAACATCTGATCTGGGATTTGATTTGATTTTGTATTTGAAACCATTTGTGAGATTTATCAAAAAAAGAAAAAACATATGTGTTTACTTGCATGCATTTTGCAGATCAAGTGTAATATCAAAGTTTTGTGACTCTTAGCCCTTCATGTTTGGATTTTTTTTTTTTTTTTAATAATGGATTTTGTTTTATCTTGTTATTTGTATGGTAGATCGTAATAGGGCAAAACTCTTAGCCCTGCACATTTGGATTTTTTTTTTTTTTTGGGGTTTTGGGGGGGGGGGGGGGGGGGTGGGGGGGATCTTATTATTACGATAGGTCCTAATAGGGTAAGGCACACAAAACACCATTATTAATTGGCATCCTACCATAAAAGCTTGGTTGTTGGTATTCTTTTAGTAATATATCTTTTTTTTTTTTCCACCTAATTTATCTAATCAATTTCTTCTAATTATCAAAAAAAAAAATGAAAATAATTTTATAGTTTAATTAGGAAAAATTGATAAAATCTACTTGCCTTAATCATAGCCAGATTTGCAAACTCAGCCTTCTAATTAAGCAACTATGAGGGGAATATACGGATGTATGAAGGATTTATGACTACTACTTGTGCTTATCACTTTTTTTTACTGTTACTTGTGCATATCACTTGATTTACTCTCTCTCTCTCTCTCTCTCTCTCTCTCTCTCTCTCTCTCTCTCTCTCTCTCTCTCTCTCTCTCTCTCTCTCTCTCTCTCTCTCTCTCTCTCTCATTGTTGAACTAAAACCATAATAATCATTTAGAGTTTTTCGGCTCACTTTACTCTAGAGAATGGAGTAATTAAGAAGGGGGCTTAAAAGACCATGGTCTCCTAATTTTTATTTTTTTTACAAAAAATCCTTCCCACTTTTGTTTATTAATGAAAATTCAAATTATAAGAAAATTTAACCTAATCTCTCAGATTTCGAATGGTTTAATGAAAACTATCATAATATTTTAGAGTTTTTAGGCTAACTCTACCCTAGATAATGGGGTAATTAAGGAGGGGGCCTAGAGGACCATGACCCTCCTTTAAGTTAGGTTGGAATTTTGCTTAATGATCATTTTTATGAATTATTAACTAGTATCTTAAGGGCACTTATTAGCATTTTCTTTCTTAAAAATTGTACAAACTCTCATTTCTCATTTAAAGCATTAATACGTCTAACATTCAATTTTTTTTCCCATGTATAAGCCATTAACTTTAAAAGCATTTGAAGTGTGTTTCCATGAAGATATATATAAAATTTTTTACTATAAATATTTTTCTTAAAAAATAAACTCCTTTTCATGTTGTATCTAGGAATTCGTTACATATATATGTGTGTACTAAAGAAAAGATACTATGATTTTTATGGTTAAAAGATTTGGACATGCTCTATTTATTTATCATCATTATACAAGAGAAAAGTTTCCATTTGTTATTATTTTTATTTCTATTATTTTTCTCATATATTAAATTAATATTGTATATGTTAGGCTAATCGAAGTGATATTTATGATTTACTTATTCTAAAATTAATGATTTGTATACATTTCATATCTTAATACATTATTTTACTTTGATGTGTAATCTTTAATTTATTTAACAAAAAAAAACCTTATTTAAAAGTTTAAAAATTATTAATTGTGATTAATATAATTTAAAGGATAATACACATGATTTAATAAAAAGAAATCGAATTTCATTGGAATCATATACAACTGACTTGATGAATTTTTTTTATAAATGAGAAAATAATAAATATAATACATGTGTGTGTTTGTTATTTTGCAATTTTTAAAATTATTGATATATTTAATTTGACTGCCCTTTAAAAAAATGTTTGCTCCACCACTAATCATGGAATTCTTGAAATCATAACCTTCGTGGTAAATTGAATAATTTTGATAATCTACATTTTAATTAAATACAAAAAATAGTGCAACTTAATGTTTATTTTATTTATTTATTTTTTAGAAACATCTTAATATTTTTTTAAAGGCTGATAACATGGTAAAATTGTAACCATTCTTTCAATCATGGTTGTTAAAATTTTAAGAAGTCCAGGGTGAAGTTAACATATTGAGTTACTTTATATTGTAAAATTAAATGAATTGGACTGGGATTTTTTGGGCTTCTAGACTTGGAGCCATCGTTGAGAAGAAATCAATGCCTTAATCAATAGTAAACATTAAAGCAAGTTGATACCAAGATATTTTCTTATTGTGACCAACAAAGATACACATTCTAATTCTATCAAACACTATGGACTTCATTAACATTGTGAAGATTAATATATTCTGACGATTTACTAGTCCTGAGTTACATAAAAATATCCTTAATATTTTAAATGAAATAGCAAGCATGCAAGATTATGATACTCATGGTGTGGTGCTAGGGGTTTGGGGAGAAAAAGCAAAGTCCTTTAATTTGATTCCATTTTTTTTTATATCTTTTATGAATTCTTTATATGTCTATATTAACTTTTACATTTTTTATATAAGTAGAATTTCACTAAGAAAAATAGAAAGAAAATTTTATTGTATAAATGTCTAGTTTATAGGTTTATTAATTCAGTTCTATGTTTGTTTCTATAAACTAATTATGTTGAACTCAACTTGTAAATATACATGATATAAACTTATGCAAGGTAATGCGCTTCTTTGAGTTTTTTATCCAACCCTCTTGCTTGAGTTTCTCTTTATGTGTCCATGTCTCTGCTGCTTTACAACTTTCAAAATATCAGTTCATGTGTGAATTTTGATTTTCTTTTCGCTAAAAACTTGTATATGAGCAAATAAGCCGACAAGAAAAAGCTAATCAAAACACTCTAAACGGTTGCCATGTGGATGTTAAAGCTGGCATTAGTGAAGTTGCAATGTATGAAGGAAATTCTACTTCTGGGGTTTCTTTGAGCAATTTGCTTTATGGGATGGATTTCTATATTATCATATCTACGTAAGAAAGAAGTGAACAAATGCATGACAAATGTGAAAACCATAGCAGTACTGTACTTAAGAATTTTTGTTTAACATTAAACAAATTCAAAACAAAAGTTCAATGAGCTACAAGGGAATTGGCCCTCTACAACTCTACCAACGAACTGGTATCTCCTTAATGATGAGAGAGTTGATTTTCAGATATATACTTAGGCTGGCAGATGCGTAGGAATAATGATTCGGCAATCACTTCTAGGTTTTTGACTCTCAGAAATTTTTAAAGGCAATATTTTACACATGCACATGTATGGTTGATAAATATTCAAGCGCAAGTGCAACTTATGTTTTCTCTAAGATTCAAAATTGTAGCTTAACATCACTATATGATCACTTTGTCACTATAATGCTAAGAATTGAAGAATACAGTGGTTGGCTGGTTGCTTTTGAGTTAATCTTTCATTTAGAATGATTTCAAAGCTTCACATATCATTCATTAGTTAGCAACAATTTTTGTAGAGTGATGGTAGTAGATATTATTAACTTTTTTTTCTTTATGCCATAGCATGGAGAAGATACTTGAACGCTATGAGAGATATTCTTATGCAGAGCGACAGCTTGTTGCTACTGATTCTGAATTACAGGTTTGTCATTCCATCAATCTCCAAATATTTATTTCATTCATAAATATGTGAGTGTACTATTATGCTAAGAGCATAATATTTTTGAACATTTTGAAGTGGATATATTGTGAGTGCAATTTTTGGCTGCATATATTCTTATCCTAAGAAATTATTAATCATTTCAATTTTTTTTTTTTTTTTAAATTGTGAATTTAATCATTATTCTAACTATTCCTTACGTGAGGATTTAAACTCTTCCTTAATAAATGTGGCTCAATATGTGGGGTTTTTGTATTTTTAAAATAGGAATTAAAATGGATATAAGGTTGGAGCTCAAGCCCACCTACTCTAATATCAAAATAAATTATCACTAGTAATTATTTGTTTATCATGACTCACACATGAAAATGAACGTTAAAATAATATTTAAATGATTAAATTTACCATCTTTAATAGTTTAAATCTTGAAAACAACTGATAATTTATTGTATCATCATGTTTGATCATAATAATTGTTTTTGTGCACTGTGCAATAAACCGTCCAGGGCAACTGGACCATGGAGTATTCTAGACTCAAGGCTAAGGTTGAGCTTCTGCAAAGAAACCACAGGTACTAGCCCAGTTCCATGCCATTGACTATGTTCTTAATTTCTTTAATATACATTTATTCTGTTTACTGTGTAAAACTCTTTAGGCATTATTTGGGAGAAGATCTGGACACATTAAGTTTCAAGCAGCTACAAAATTTGGAACAACAGCTTGATACTGCTCTTAAACAGATTCGATCAAGAAAAGTAAGCTAGATTATTTCTATTGAAGTCCATAGACTATAGTCCACTTAGGGTTGGTTATATCTACTTGGCATTGAAATATTTTCTCTTTTGCAGAACCAACTCATGTATGAGTCAATCTCAGATCTTCAGAGGAAGGCAAGACCTTTTGCCACTTCTTGGTTTTATATTACCAGAAACTAATGCATTTCTAAATTCCTTTTCTTTTCTCTTTTTTTTTTTTTTTTTTAGTTATTATTATTATTTTTTTTAAAAAAAATTTTGAAGAGTTCTGAATTCCTTTTGAAGAAAGGTATTCTTACAAAGATTGAATAACCAACTATAGTATGTCATTTTTTAAAGGGCATTTTACAAATAACACTCTTGAACTTTACAAATAACAC
The DNA here is from genome assembly GCA_030445155.1 of Quercus variabilis. Taxonomy (NCBI): domain Eukaryota; kingdom Viridiplantae; phylum Streptophyta; class Magnoliopsida; order Fagales; family Fagaceae; genus Quercus; species Quercus variabilis. Next base: position 72,912,056 of record CP129447.1, read on the forward strand.
TCTTGAACTTTGACACGAGTGTTAATTGTACCGTTTTATTTTTTATTTGAGCAATTAATCCCCTAGATTTTAGATTTGTGATAAATTAGACATTCAGTTAGCATTTTCACTTCAAAGATTAGCTAAGACCACTGCACTCTTGGCATAATGATCACTCTATAAGTATAAGTTCTTGTGAAATGAGGGGATGGAGGTGGGGGACAAAAGTTAAGGCTCAAGTCTTTATGAGGAAGTTTTAAACATATATACACTTAAATTAGGTTAAAGTAAAAGTAGTCAATTTATTCGCATGCATAGTTCTACCACAACATCAATGATTTTTAAAATGTCATTCTTATCATAAGTGCACTTTCTAACCCCAATCTATAACTACAAATGTTAAATTCTTTTGTAGTTTTACTTTGTTTATGTAATGTATTATAAATCCGGTTTAAAACACTAATATTACTATTTTCGTGTATATTCTAATAAGTATTACTCTTTACTCAACAAAAAAAAAAAAAAAAAAAAAGTGCATTACATTATTAAATACATTAGGTTTTAACAGAAAAATGTTAATAGAAGGTTTGATTTGTCATAAACCTAATGTTTAAAGGGCTAATTAATTGTTAAAATTGAAAGTTCAAGGACTAAATTGGCATCCACATCATAGCCCAAGAGTGGTATTTGTCAAACTCACTTAAAAAAAAAAAAAAAAAAAATTTGAAACTTAGTATCTCAATTTATCTATATTAATTTCACATTGTGCTAATATATTGTATGCAGGAGAAGGCAATACAGGAACAGAATACCATTCTAGCAAATAAGGTGACCTGCTTTTTATGTTTGGATGTACAGAAAATTGCAATTTAGCTAATACACCAATTAAGCTCATTAGGGAGTTTTGTTAATCTATTGAATACGAGAATAATGTAATCTTTCTCTCATTTTGAAATAGATCAAAGAGAAGGAGAAAACTGTGGCGCAGCAGGCCCAGGCGCAGGCACAATGGGAGCAGCAAAACCATGGTCCAAATGGATCATCATCATTTATGCTACCACAGCCACTTCCCTGTTTAAGCATTGGGTAACCTTCTCTCACCTAATACTAATTATTTCATCTAGAAGACCTTCATGCACTCTTACATGATACTGTCCAGAACTATTCACTTACAAGTTTGAGACTTGGTCATGCCAATAAATTGGGTTACATGCCTTCACCATTTCCTATGATTGCCTTTCATTCTAAATTTCATATTGATACATCTACTCCATAAACTTAACCTCCCTCTCTCTCTCTCTCCAAAGAAATTGAATAAGACTATAATTTCCAACATTTTATAGATGAGACATCTGGGTATATTAGGATATGAGACCAAATGAATGATTAGGAGGAAAAAAAAAAGGTAATTTCCATTGATATATAGTATATTGATATTATATGTTACATAAACATAATACTATAATTTCTGTTTTGTGTTGTGTTAGAAAATGGTGAATTGATCATTTAACTATTATATTGATACCTCTTTATATGTGGGTCCAAATTCCCTTTTAATAAGTTCAAACTTAGGGTCACCTGCATTAATATCATAACAAATTATTATTAATCCCAAAAGTTTAAATTGTTAAAAAAGAGTGAATTTAATTATTTAAATATTATTATAATTGATTCATCCTTAAACCTTAAGGCTAATTTACTGTTTGCAATTAGAAAGTAGAAGATACGAACTTGTTTGAGGCAGGTGTCATTAAGATATGCTATTTTGGAATGTCTGATGTAGGGGCACCCACCATGAAGAAGCGCCAGAACTGAGGAGGAATGAGCTTGAGCTCACTCTTGAACCAATTTATTCATGTCACCTTGGATGCTTTGCCACATGAAGTGAAACAAGAAAGACACTTCTAGCTGGGTATATAGCTTTGGTTTCATTTTGAATATGGGACACACATATATATAAAGTTAAGGTTTCTAATCCTTGTGTACTACCTGTGGTTTCATCCCTATTTTGATGACATGAAAAATGTAATATTATTGCTTTCTGCTTGTTGGGACTCAACCAATAAGGAATTCGAACTTCGGAACTGTTCTTCTATTGACATCAAGTATAAATATTTTGTACTTTTCAAGCATATATATCTAGAAGATTTGACCTTCTCTCTCCTCTCTTCGTGTGCGTGTTAAAATACATAGTATTCTCAACAAAAAAATCTGGAAGATTTCTGTTTTATGCAATCTTAGCCAAAATAAGAGAGAGAAGGAGAAAAGGTAAAAACAAATATTTATGTAATGGTTATTTCATAACTATATATATATATATGAGATGAGTTTAAGTTACACATGGTGTACCTCTGCGCACTTTTGATGCAATGGTCATTTTATAACTATAATTGCTTGTGGGGTGTGAGGGAAAAGAGTCGGGGTTCAAATCTCCAGAAGATAGCTTTACATACATATACACTTAGATTAGGTTAGAGTAGAAATTTTATCTTATATAAAAAAAAGTTACATCTGGTGTAAGGATTTAAGTAGATCTAATAGTAAAAAAAAAAAACTCTCATTAATGCTAATATTATAATTGATCTCATTTATTATCCATTATTTAATACATTCCATACTTATTTCTAAACCCAAAAAAATTTATACACCTGACTCTCTCTCTCTCTCTCTCTCTCTCTTTGCACGTTCTCTCTCTATCTCCTCCTAGGCTAGCTCTTCCACCTCCATGGCCAGGCAGATAGCAACAACAGCAAAAAAAAAGCCACATCCGCCAGACTTTGTTGAATAACACAACTATTGTTTTTAGTTATTCTCTATGTCCACATTTCTCTCTCTAGAACGCTCTCCCTTTCTCCTCCACCGCTCTTCCACCTCCGTGGATAGGTCGCCGACAGCACCCAAAAAAAAAAAAAAAGGTCGTTGGCAGCAAAAAAAAAAAAAAGGCCGCGGGACATTGACGTTAAATATTTTGGAAGAAATCAGTTTAAAATTCTAGTTTGAGCAATTATGTATCTATCATTTTGTATTTGTGAAATTTTTATAGAGACTGCACTTTTTTTTTTCTTTTTTTTTTTTTTTGAGAGAGAGAGAGAGTCTGCACTTTCTGTTGTTGAAATTCAGTTGCAACTTTATAACCATCATAACAAGTGCTATTGCTTACAAAACAATAGTGCAATCCTAGCGAATTCATTACGACAATTTACACAGCAATAGCTTTTGGTCTGATACAGATCATCAAGACAAGGTTTGGTTTACGTGATCCGCTCAAGTCATTCAAGACTTCAAGCTGCTCCGGACCTAGCCCAGTTTGGGCATGCTCTGAACAATCAAAAACAACATCAGCTCAACAATATCCGAAACCACAATTAACATGATTACAAAAATTCAGTATAACGATCTGCCATAATATACTATAAACTGAATTCAATGCCACGATTAAGGTAACATACTAATTATCGAAGAATTCTTATCTTCCTTTCCAAGAAAATATTTAAAATAAACCGAATTTTTTTTTTTAACATGTGTAGTTCATTGAAAGCCATCCTTGGAGACATTAAAATGTTTTGGGCAAAATTGTTAATAGGCTTCCTCAAAAACGTTTTTGTTATTGGTATACCCTAGATTACTAATTTTTATGATAACAATCCATCTATTACATCTTCAAAACTTAAAAAAATAATATGCAACCTTCAACCAAATGCTCTAAAATCAACTTGATAAAATGTGGAGATAGAGAACAACTAAAAGCAATAGTTGTGTTATTCAACAAAATCCAATGGCTATGGCTTTTTTCTTTTTTCTTTTTCTTTTTCTTTTTCTTTTTTGTTGCTACCGACAACCAAGTTGTGGAGGTGGAAGAACCATGGAGGAGATAGAGAGAGAAACATGCAAAGAGAAAGAGAGAGAGACGTGCAGTGGAGAGAGAGAGTTATAAATTTTTTTGGGTTTAGAAATAAGTATGGAATATATTAAATATGGGATAATAAATGAAATCAATTAGAATATTTGCATTAATCATGGTTTTTTTTTTTTTTTTTTTTTTTAAATTCTTAAATCTACTTAAATCCAATGGTTTAAAAAAAGATATAACTCTTTAGAGTTACATCAAGTATAACTTGAACCCATCTCTTTATATTAGGGATGACAATTCGTGTTAGTAGGGTTATGTTCTTATCATGTCGAGACATGGGTATTCGAATACATGGTTCAAATCTAATCCAACTTATTTAATAATTGTGTCAAACCCTCTCAGCCTTAACACAACTCATTAATTACATAGGTTATTCAAGATGTATAGAGGATAAACTGTTTATTAGGAGTATTAAAAACAAGTTCCAACCATTCATTACATTATTTATAAAATATCTCTTCTTATATAATCATTGAATGTAAAAAAATCTTACAAAATTTAAAATACTTTTAAATAACAAATATACATAGCTTTATTTAGAAAATCTAGTATATTATCAATTATATTTTGTTAGAAAATTATTGCATCATTTTAAGAATGATTTGGGACTAACACTAATAAGTCTCATCGACTATTTTAATATTTTCACTTAACCAAAAAAAAAAAATCATCAAATTTTTCAGTGCATTGCACAAATCTGCGACTAATATTAAGAAAAGTGAGAGGCTTGCCTCAAGGATTATAGGAATGGCAATGAGGTAGAGCAAGGCTAGATCATGGGTGCTCTACCCCTAATCCATAGTTAATTGCCCCCACCTCGTCCCGCCTCGTATATCAAAGCAAGTTGCTTGGCCCCACAAGACCTCGCGGGGCATTCCCTTACCTTGCATGACCCCACCCCATGTTAACCCACCCCAACCTATTACAATAATATAAAAATATATTGATCACACTAAATCAAACTATTCTTTACTAAGTAACTCAATAATATAAACCAAAGTACTTAAGGCAATAAAAAAAAATCTTAATATCCAAGCATTTTAATACTTAATAATATAAGTTAGTAAGCATACTTGAGTTATATTTGAAATATAAATAAAATAAAGGGTATTTGTGTGTGTGTGTGTACACTTAAATTTGTCCTTGCCCTGCCTCACCATTGGGATGAATTGGGGCGGGTTGGAGTAGTGTGTAGCAAAATTGTCATCTCTACTCAAGGAAAAATTTGAAAAAACTACTCCCAAAACCTAACTTATCCAAAACCAACAAAACCTAACATATCCAAAAACCAACAACAACAACACATAAAAAAAAAAATAATAAAAAAATAATAAAAAAAAAACCTTAATTCCAAATTTTTGTTGTTGTTAGTTGTAGATTCTCAACAAATTAGTCAAGGTAAAGTCAGCCACATCTGCTTTCCAATCACCATGTGCCAGCCTAAGCCCTTAAAGAAGAGTAATTATTAGGTACTTTGAAAGTAAAGTTAACATGATACCCTATATCAATAAAAATAAATAAATAGCCACCCAATATTTTAGGAATCTAAGATGAACAAAGCTAAGACCACAAAAGATTTCACAATTTTGGCCACAACTTATCATGTGGCGAATTGTGAGTGGTGGAGAAAGAGTAGTAAATCTATGTGTGTCTACACTTCCACCATTTACAACTTGCCATGTGGCAAGTTGTGGCGAAACTCCTGTAACTTTTTGTGATTTTATCATTTTTGTTTTAATAATTTTCCCCTTTGAAAGTCTGCCACTAGTCTGGTTTCATGGCTTGCCATGTCTCATTTGGCGGGCACTTGCAATGCCTAGTTGAAAATTTCATATGTTCATCTTTCCCCTACAACTTTCATTCTAGCACAGAGTTTTACATTAATCTCATATGAAGGTGGTCAAGTCAAAATCACAAATATTTGATTGCCAACGTAGCAGCCCGCTGGAAATGAGCCACACAATTTGCTTGTGTTGTTAGTAGTTACTGTTGTTTCCTTCTATTGTTGGGCGCCTTGGTTGAAAGATTTTGATTTCCAACCAAAACAACAGTTGAAGAAACTTTCATCACAACAATTATTTATCAATCCACATATACATAGATTAGCTTCTTCAAAAATCACGACGACTTCCAATAGTAGAAGCCATGTACAATAAACACTAGGGGTGCTAAAAAGAATTCAAAAAAAAAAAAAGAAGAAGAAGAAGAAGAAAGAAAGAAGGTTGTTTCAGCCCATCCAGTCAACAAGAACAACTGAACAAACGAATTTAACATGAGATAGAGGGAATCTCTTAGAATGCATGTATTTAGAATTTTCGGACCCTAATCTGTCTCTCACATCGATGTTGATGATGAGAACTTATCATAAACTCTGCTTAACATCATTTGCTTCGGCAATTGCAGCTTCATCTTCACTCTTTACATTTTACATGCCGTAAGCAATTTGAGATTACTTTGTTTCATCAAATGTCAACACCTACAGGACCAGTTCATAAATAGTTAATTGCAATGTAAATTATGGCGCTTTGCTGATCATGTGGGGAAGAGGCAAAAGATTATAGAATGAACAAAATCCTTTTTCTTTTTTTTTTCTTTTTTTCCTTATTTTTATTTATTTTTTTTTATTTATTTTTTTTTTTTTATCTATAGTTATTAACAGTTTAGTGATGACTCTTATTTAAGAAACCCAACATCCTACTGAGAAAGAAGTATGATGAAGAAATTGTTTACCTGGCAACAAACTGGACAGGTTTCGCTTCTCTCCATCCATTCATATATACAACTAAGGTGGTAATGGTGAGAACAATGTGTCACAATCTTAGGATTTTCAGGAGTGTATTCTGTTAACAGAAGGATCATAGTAAGAGTTAAAATGAAAACCGGAACAGCAAATATTCTTTGACAAAAAACTTTTTAGTTTCTATCCTCTAGCTAAATGAAATGGCAATCCTGTTCAGAAGTTGGACAAACAAATCAGGACAAGAGACCATATTTACCAAGCCAGAATAAGTTTCTCTATCAAAAATGGTTACCTTCAAGACATGTAGGACAAACATCCTCGTCTTCTTGTAATGCATGGTCATAAATATATCCAGCTTCTCTATTTTTCAATGATATCTTCTTTGGAGACTCTGAGTGACATTTTTTTGATTTCTCTCCGCAATCTGATTGAGTTTCAAGGTCTTGGCCAATTTGAAGACGATTACCTCTGAGTTGTGTTTCACTGTGCAAAACGCCTGCACCTTTTTGGTGTCCTGTTACAAGTCCATCCCGTTGCACATTGGCTTGTCTCAAATCAGAATGAAATGCCAAAGTTGTAGGAGGAGATAAAATAGTTTCAGGTGCCCCATTTGGAGTTGAAGAAGCTACCTCCTGATGGGACGAAGGGGGGACATTCATTTGCCCATTGCAGAAGAAGGATGCATACTGTAGATAATGGGAAATTACTTAAGAGGTAAATTTCCTGTCACGAATTTCAAGTTTAAGTTGAAATGCAAAATAATTTAATGAAAATTAACTTGCACATCTACAGAAAAAGTTGTTAGATAATTACATACTTCCAGTTGTCACAGAAGGACTAGACATTAATAAACAACACTATGACATGCTTCAAGCAAAACCACAATCCAGACACTATGACACAGGATGACAGCATTCCTCTGAAGTTTTTCAAGAACTTAAGTGGGAAGTAGTTCACTCAGGAGTCGTAATCCTTTCAGATTGTAAAAATAACTAACTCCTGCAAGGCCGCTAGGAAAAAAAATTTCATTTCAAGAGATTATGTAGCTAGTTTGAGTGAATTTTTACAGTCTGTAAAAGTGAAATAAGTTCCTTAGGGTCATTAAGATATTCATCCTTTAATCAGACCCCTAAAATTGCTTAGGAAGTAGCATAAACTATTCAAAGAAACTGGGTACTTTGAGGATATAACATTTGCAAATCTGATACAAACTTTACAGAATTAGATGGTAGTCAATGCTAACAAACTCACATCAACACCAAGCAAGCAAGATGAGAGGTTAACAGCATTAGTGCCAGTCCTCAGAGGTTGTGTTTCCTTATTTATTTATTTTACAAATAAGAACAGAATGTTGTTAGAAAGCAAAGAAGGTATAAGCTTTAGATAGATGCAAATATGACTAGCAATTCAAATAATTGTCAGGACTGTACCAGCAATTGAGTATGGTTTATAGAGATAAATGGATGAGTCACTCATAGTTACTGAACTATAGCTAAGATGTGTAGATAATTATTATCATGATTGGAATGAACCAAAGTAAACAACTTCAGTAGCACCAAGAATCAGCCACCATTCACTCGCCTCTTAAATTATAAAAGAAAAAAGTTTGGCTCCAAATTGGTTTAGAGCTATCTTGCTCCAACCCATTACGTGACAACTGAAGAGCCCATCTATGTGTAATTTTAGTCACGATTTTTTTTAATGAGTTGTGTGACTTGTTTATATAATACCCTTGAATAGCCTTATAAATCGTCACGTAATAGGTTGGAAAAGATAGTTTCAAATCAATTTGGAGCCAAACTCTGTCCATTATAAAAAAGCACCGAGTAGTACAACTTTGAAGTGAGCTACAAGAAGTAGTGTGCTAGCAATTAAAAAAGTAAAGGCTCTTAATGCAAGACAGGTACTTCATGAAAATGGCTGAAAGAGATCCTCTAGTAACAATTGGAAATGTTGAGGCAATCTAATACACTACCTTCTCAAAGAAGTTATGAATAGGGGAATTATGATGGCTGATGTTTCTATGACTGGATCCATCTAAAATTTCTTCAGGATCCTTGTCTTGAAAGCAACTACAAATACAAGCCATCATAAGGCTTCAATTTTGGCAGCAACTAAGACTTCTGCAAGGTATTATTGTCATCAGCAATATTCAGATAAATCTAGCAATATTAATCAAAGGACAGCTAAGAAGAAAGGGAATTTCTTGAAATACAAAATCAACTGTGGAATAAGAGAATAAACTATGCCAAGATGAGCCATAACAACTTCAATCAATTAAGTTTCCATGTATTTTTTGGGACAATTTTCCTAGATATTGAATCCTCAAATTATATTACATAGATATATAAGCTAATTGCATAACTTGGAAGAAAATTCAAATTTGTTCTTCCAGACTTCCACATGGAAGTTTTGATCCTTTTTTTTTTTTTTTTGGTTGGGAAAGAGTTTCTATTGAACACTAGTTAAGCCGCAGGGGAACAAAATTCTTGTTTTACTTGAAGGAAACAAAATTTAGTTGAAACTGCAACAAAACAGAGCACAACGACAAAAACACTATATTGATGTGGGGATGTTCCATTGAGTGTACATATTGCTGCAAGCCTCTGAATCTTCAACCTTCCAAAGAAACTAGCCTCAGCCTGACGTGATTTCATGAGTTTTAATAGAATCCTCTCCTCATATTTGTATTTGGTTGTGTGAAAGCACAAAAATATTAATTGAGCCCTTGTCTAATCATTAAATCTGCATAGCAAAAATAGTTACCTGCTAAGAAGAACATACAATACAATTGGATGGAAATAAAAAGATGATTGCTATGACGATGACAACAAACTACTATGACAGCTACGGCGATTATTGATAAAATAGAACAGACAAGACACAGTTTCATCCTCTCATTTCCTTCTTTTTTCTTTCTTCAACGATTACCAAACAAACAAACAAACAAAAAAGGATATTGGGTATCCAAGTTACCAACTTTAACGTGTCAAGAGCCCAACAGAGTAAATTGAATAAGCCCCATGAAAGAATAACTTGTACCAATAGCAAGCAAACTAGAACAGGACTTAGAAAGCAAGTTAGCTTAGAAACCTCGAGAAGACAAAGCAAACATAGGAAACTTGTAGGAAAAAAATAGAACAAAAATTGGGACACATACTTTCTTTAATGTCTGGGGAAAATTGCACAAGGCTTGGTGAATTGTCTTCTGCAATAGATGCTGATGATAATGATAATAATAAGTAAGGTTTCTAAAAAGAAAGGGAAAAAAGGCAAAAGAATACGATGAAAAGAAAAAGGGGAGGAAAAAAAAAAAAAAAAGTACAAGTTGAAGTTGGACTCGGAGTAAACGATGATTCTAAACTCTGGAGTTGTACCTGCGCAGGATTCTCCGTCACACTTATCAAAAAAAGAGCTTATATATCGCGATTCTGTGGGGGCCACCCCATTATGTCATGTTGATGTGGGATAGGGATAAGCGTTCCTACCTGATGCCTTTTTTCTTTTAATAAATATATAATTAGGCAAGTCTTTTAAATTGATGTGTAATTTTTTTTTTTAACATAATTTTTTTCAGAAAAAAAAAATTATTATATTATTATTATTGTCATAATAGTACATAGTGATACCATATAATTCTACCGTTACCCTTTCTTTTTTGGTACGTTATTCACTCGTAGGTAATTTGTTATATCAGGTTATCAAAATATCATATTTAATAGTATCATCTTTATATTGTGTAATATTAACATTACATGTGACTATACTTTTGTCATATTTGGCGATTTTTTTTTTCCTCATATTTAATGATATCATCTTTACAATGTGCAATACCAACATCACATATAATTGTACTTTTGTTGCATTTAGTGGTCCATTTATTTTTTCTCACATTTAATGTTATCATCCTTACATTATGCAGTACCAACATTACATGTGACTGCACTTTTGTCATATTCGGTGGTTCCATTATTTTTTTTCTCACATTTGATGGTTCTATTGTCACATTAGGCAATACCAGCATCACATTTGATCATACTTTTTTTTATTTATTCAATGGTACTTTAATTTTTTTTTCTTACATTTGACAGTTTTATTGTCACATTGGGTAATACCAACATCACATGTAAACTATACTTTTGTCATATTCAACGGTTCCCACATTTTTTAAATTACTCTACAGTCTATAATCTAAATACTAATTATTATCTTAAATATTTACAATCCACTTAATAATATAAAATTTATAAAATAAAAAAATGAAAAAATTACCCAGTACTTGAAAATAAAGTATCATACAAAAAGAAAAAGAAATCACTTCGCAACCACCACTCTAAATACTATTTCTTATCTTAAATATTTATAATACACTTAATAATATAAAATTTACAAAAGAAAAAGAAAAGTGAAAAAAAAAATACCCAATACTTAATTTCTGGAAAGCAATGTACCATACCAAAAAAAAAGAAAAGAGATAAATCACTCCACATTCCACACTCTAAATACTAATTATTATCTTAAATATTTATAATCCACTTAATAATATAAAATTCACAAAAGGAAAAAAAATTTACCCAATACTTGATTTCTTGAAAAAAAAAAGTAACATACAAAAAGAAAAAGAAAAAAAGATAAATCACTTCAAAATCCAAAATCTAAATACTAATTATTATCTTCAATATTTATAATCCACTTAATAATATAAAATTTACAAAAGAAAAAAAATGTGAAAAAAAAAATTACCCAGCACTTGATTTTCTTAAATTAAAGAACCATAAAAAAGGGAAAAAAAAAAGATAAAGATAAATCACTAAACAATTCACAATCTAAATACTAATTATTATTTTAAATATTTATAATCCACTTAATAATATAAAATTTACAAAAGGAAAAAAAAAATTAAAGAAAATTTACCCAGTATTTGATTTCTTTAAAGTAAAGTACCATACAAAAAAAAAAAAGGACAAATTACTTTACAATCCACAATTTAAATAATAATTACTATCTTAAATATTTATAATCCACTTAATAATATAAAATTTACAATAAAAAAAAAGTGAAAAAAATTGTTAGAAAATTTAGACTCTGGTTGATAGAATTAACATATTTTAAACTCAAAATTTTAATTAGATTTATTATGAATAAATCTTATTAAAATAAAAACATTAATATCATATCAATATCATGCACAACAAAAAAATAAATAAGACAAGATACGATAACTCAGGAAAACTAATGAAACAAACTAGTTTCACAGTAAAAAACCTGGGAGGAAAACATTCCCGGAAAGCAATCCATTATAATAAAAAGAAGTTTCAAATTTAGTACAAAAATTTTGTCCCTTGACTCTACAATTCTCGTAAATGAATTTACAACAGAAATCTTCTACTGCTTCAAAACATCTGAACTCTTCAATATATGAACACAACCTATTTTGTACAGATCCTAGTACGTAACTAACTTCTTTGAACGAATATTAGTACGTGACTAACACACCAACTTGAGAAAAATTGTTGGCTGCAAAGTTCTTCACTTTATCACTTTATCAACAATAAAGATCAAGAAGTACTTGGTTACAAAACCCTAAGACATAAAGACGCAGTAGCTTTTTTCAGAGAGAATAAGGCACTCAGTCACTTATTGCATGTGTTCTTCTTGTATTTTCATATATGACGACCTTTAAAATAAACTTTATATATGTCTAGGGTTGTGAGAAAAGAAACCCTACACATACACATCAGTTTGGGCCGAAAATTAGATCTGAAAATTCTGATTTTATAATTCTCAATAGATATTTCTGTCGAACAACTATCGAGACCTCGATAGATATATGCGTTAAGCTATTTATCAAGAATCTGTCTAGCTTCTATCCAGCTTTAATTAACAATTTTTATTCACTTGTTTTTTGATCCAATCTTCATGATTTTAATACTTGGCTTGATTAACATATTTCTTGAAGTACTAAATCCATCATAGATCTACCCAATTACAAGTAAAGTACATTTTGTCAAAGAATTGGCCAATTCAACCATATATGTCATAACAAAATTTACTCAGTACTTGATTTTTGGAAAATAAAGTACATTAAAAAAAAAAAGATAAAGATAAATTGCTACACATTCCATACCCTAAATAGTAATTACTATCTTAAATATTTATAATCCACTTAATAACATAAAATTTATGAATGAAAAAAAAAAATGTGAAAAAAAAATTAACCAATACTTGATTTTTGGAAAGTAAAGTAAAATAATAAAAAAATGATAAAGATAAATCACTCTACATTCCACACTCTAAATACTAATTACTATCTTAAATATTTATAATCCACCTAATAATATAAAATTTACAAATGAAAAAAAAAATACCTAGTTCATGATTTCTTGAAAATAAAGTACCATACAAAAAGAAAAAAAAAAGAGAAAAGATAAATCACTTCATAGTTCACAATCTAAATACTAATTACTATCTTAAATATTTATAAACAACTTAATAATATAAAATTATAAAAGAAAAAGAAAAGTGAAAAAAATTTACCCAGTATTTGATTTCTTAAAAGTAAAGTACCATACCAAAAAAAAAAAAAAAAAAAGATAAATCATTCCACAGTCCACAATCAAAATACTAATTACTATCTTAAATATTTATAATTCACTTAATAATATAAAATTTACAAAAGAAAAAAAAAAGTTAAAAAAAATTACCTAGTACTTTATTTTTGGAAAATAAATTACAATTAAAAAAAAAAAGAATAAAGATAAATCACTCTACATTTCACACTCTAAATATTAATTATTATCTTAAATATTTATAATCCACTTAATAATATAAAATTTACAAAAGAAAAAAAGTCAAACAAAATTTATCTAGTACTTGATTTCTTGAAAATAAAGTCCCACACAAAAAGAAAAAGATAAAAAAAAAAAAAAAAAGATAAATTACTTCACAGTTCACAATCTAAAAAAATAAGATAAATTACTTCATGTGCACGTAGAATTGGGCCTACGTGCGCATGCATCATGGCTATGCGCGCAAGCTGATTCCTATGTGTGCATGCTGAGGGTTTCTTGGTTTTATTTTTCCAAAAGTAGATTTATTTGCTTATTAAAAGTTATATTCTTCATTTTAACATTTCTCAAGTTAATTTAACATTTGATTGGGCCTTAAACCAATCTTGGGTTTTAAAATTTCAGTATCATTGGAGAACAGGGAGCCGAGTTGTAAGGGGTATAAAATGCGGTGTCTACAATATATATATATATATATATATATATATATATACACTCACACACATACATTCTTTTTTTAAAGAATATTGCTCCTATAAACTGCAATTTATAATTAAAAGCTTTCAACATTTTGCTAGAAGAAAAACAGTTGTGATATTATGAATTTCAAGTGACATTTTACACCTAGTGATGTAAGGAATAAAGCCCTTTATAAATTTCATTAACCAAAAAAAAAAAAAAAAAAAAATTCTATTGTCATCTTATACCTATTCAAGTCTTTTAAACTAAAGATTGAAATCAAAATTTTATCTTAGAATTCCTTTCTTCATGTTAAAATCTAAAGATTAAATTGTAGAGATTGATGCAAAGAAGTGGAAGCAAGAAAGAAGAAAGAGACCGCGAAGGTTATGTGATTCAGCTTAACGGTTTACATCCATGAGATAAAACCTTTTGGGGCTACATTTTTACGGTACCTTCAATCTTGTGTTTCAATAAATCCAATGTGAGGATATTTAGAGCTAAATACTATATTAACCATAAAATAAAGTGTAAGTGCACATTTTGATTCCTAAGCCCAAAAAGTAAAAGGATTAAGGAGGTCCAAAGAGCCCAACACAATGAATTGTAAAGAGTGGGCTGGAAACTAGACTTCAATGAGATAGACAATTATCACAGTAGATTGAAGATGACAAGAAAATAAAGATAAACTGGTTCTATGCAAAGAAAATCTTCCTTGGCAAAGTCCAAGGAGAGTAGTTTTTGTATATATCTCTCTTGAATTTGATTACAAGTCCAGTTCTTATTGCTATAGCATTTCTTCTATAGATTCTCAGAAGATCCACTTGTAATTGGGGTCTTTCTTCTTTATATTACCCTCTTTTGCTTCATCTCAGCCCTCCACGTGTAGATCAAGATGCTAGCTTTGATCCTTGTTCTATAAGCTCATTCCTGAAGTCCTTAGGGGTAGTTATAAGGTTGAATATTACTATTTAAGTATCACCTTCACATTAATGTGGGCAGAGAGTTAGCTTGCAAAGCATTCAATGTAGAGGTAGCAGCTTTCCTCTAGATATTTCTTAACTTTCCTTTGTCCTATTCTCTCCTAATGCTTATCCTCACCAGTAAGATTATTCAGTGTATTGTTCTTGACGGTAAATCAACCCTTTGACCTCTACCCTGCATAGCCGAGGAGGTATCTCTCCTTGGACTACTTTCTCAATCTTTTTTGTCCAAAATTCTTCCATTATTTATTGATTCGTACATCTTCGTTAATGTCTAACCGTTCTTGGACTACTAAATGTTCTTAGATGAGGCCCATGGCCCAATATACATTTTTGGGCCTTTCATCCCCACATAAAGTATGGTTAATGGACTAGTAGTATAAGTAATATCCTTGGTTTAAACATCAAGGATTGGGCTTGGGTCTTGTCTATAATTGGGTTTAATACTTTTAACAATCCAAATGAACCACAAAGAAAAAACATAATTTTTATATCACATACTAAATAGAATACTATGAACAAGCAATTTTTTTTATTTTAAATAAAAAAAGTACCAAGCACAAAGTGCTTAATTGGCACCTCTTCATGCACAAAATGTTTAGAGGTAAGGAAAAGAGTTCAAGCAAAAGGGTTAACATCATAGTGTAATTATCTTAAAAAAAAAAAAAAAAAAAAAACCTTCATACCAAACTTAAAACCAACCTCAATTGTGTCTGTGTCCGAACACAAATACGCCTTGTGTCCTTGTTTGTCACAAATACACCTTGAACATGGTTGCATGCATGTCCCCAACGTATTTGGCCAAAAAATAATAATTTTTTTTCAAAGATTATTTTACTAACTTTAACTTCAATTCTTCGTTTAATATTTTTTTTAATTGTTAAAAATGTTAAGATTTGGTTATTAATTAATGATGGTCTTGTTAGTATTAGATGGGTTAGACCCTTTTTTTTAAAAAAAAATAAAATTGATTATATTTTAAACATCATTAAATCATAAATAATTCACTTTATACATTAGTACTCTTAAATTGATATATGTTTAACAGTATATAAAAAATAAATGCTTAACAATATATACAAAATATTAGACAATATATATATATATATATATATAAAATAAAATATCTAATAATTAATATATATATATATATATATATATATTTTGTCATATTCTAATTTTTCAGAATCTATACGTGTGCCCATGTTCATGATTTCTAGCGAATATTATATGCTCATATATATCTCAATTTTGCTACCAAAAACAAGATCACACAAAAGTCAGTTCAAGAAACCATTTTCTCTTCCTTATACAGAGCATACATTTAAAAACTTTTCTTAGCCACCAAAAAAGAAACAAGGAGAGAAAGAGTGAAAAAAAAAAAACTTACAAAGCAATCATCATCAATAGTGAAAATATACTTCTTCTTGGAGAGAAGGAAGGAAAAGGAATGACAAGCGGAGTCCTTGTAAGAAATGTAAGAATCCCTTGGACCTAGAATTCAATTAATATCGTTATGATTGTATAGCTCATAGTCAAAGCTTTCTGGGACCCCTATGGTCTTTGATGGGTCACCATCTTGCACTATGATCAGATGGTATTGCTCGGAAAAAGGCCTCCAACTCTCTAAGAAATCTAGAGTCCTGATAGTGGGGATCACTATGTCTAGCTCGTCTTTCAAGGGGGGTGTGACTTTGGTCGAAGGCTCTGCCATTAGTAACAAACAGATAGAAAGAGAGAGTTGCAGAGGTTTTGAGAAACAAAACGTTGGGTTGGATGAGGAAAGTAGAGTGATATATATAAATAACCTTGTGTATTTTTTGTTGAAAGTCAATGGGATATTTGGATTTATTGATTGAAATAAGAATTGTGATAAGTAAAAAAATTTGAGATTTGAACAAAAGAAAGATGAGAATATTTTGGTATGCTAAAAATTGAAGACGAAATACGTCTGGAGTAATTATTTGCCATAAACAAAAATGGTAGATAGGATGACTTGAGTTATTACTTCCTTAATTAGACTTTGCCCTAACATGTTTGGAGTAATTATTTGCCATAAACAAAATTGGTAGGAGAGGATGACTTGAGTTATTACTTTCTTAATTAGACTTTACCTTAATAATAAAGATAAAGAATAGTATGACTGGCTTTCCGGAAAATGTGACGAAACCCATTATGAGTGCAGGATATGCACTTATAATACTTTGATCTCACCTATGAAATAATTATGGAAAACTTTCAAGGTGTAATCTGGTTGAATATGATCCTCTCTAGTCAAAATGAATTACTATTCCCAATAAATATATATAAATGTGCATTAAGTGTGAAGTTGAGGCTAATTTAGGTTTTCAGCCGTAAATTTAAGCGGTAATGCAATCTTGCAAATCGCATGATGCTGAAAAAACAAAGGGAAATTGCATTTTCTATAGCAACTCTCTTATTTGACTTGAGAAATTGGTTTAAGAAGCATGCCTCAGATGTTTGGAATCTTGTGATAGCTTTTTTGATGTGGTTAATATTGAAGCAGCATAACAATCATGTTTGTGAGGATACAAAAAGATCCCTTGATCAATTGCAGTGTTTATTGTTTCATACTTTCATTGGTATCAGGTTTGGGGTTTTGCACATATGTTATGAAAGTATATGTTGCTTTACTAAAGAACAATTGAATATTTTTCTGCATTTCTCATCCTTAAATGTAGTCTCACCCACCCTGCCGTAAACCATGCCAAAATCGAACTTATCAGATATTTACTTCATAAAGATTTGATAAACAATTATGTCATAGATTTTACCTCCCAATCTTGTATCACACAACTAAGCAAAGGATTTCAAGCAAATAGCTAATACAACCTTTCGAGGGGAAAGGTATAGATTTTCTTTGGGAAATCATTTAAAAAAAAAAAAAAAAAAAACCACACCCCAAAGTGGTTTTTTTTTTTTTTTTGTGGCGTGTGACATTAGGGAGGACTTTAACAACAAATAAGTTTTGGAATTACAGAGTGATGTTTCATGTATAAAATGACATTTTCTTTGGAATAAAATAACCTTTCATAAAAATTTTATATATATATATATAAAATAAATAAATAAATTAAAAAAAAAAAAAAAAAAAACCCTTAACCTATATATCTATATATATATATATAAGCAATTGTTGTTGTAATGACTACCTAAAGCTGAAAGAGAAGAGGTAGAGATGTGTGCTTGTTCTAGTGCTGTGCAATTTGTGATGGAAGTTGGGTTCATCGAGTTAGTTATTGAGGGAAACAGTGGTAGTGTTATGAAAGCTATCTCTGAATTGGGGCCCATCTCTCTCGTTTGGGCCATATTGTAGGCAATGTACAGTCTTTAATTTTGGGCCTTAATTGGTTCTCTATTAGGCATCTTAAACCGGAAGCAAATTTAGTTGCTCATTCTTTAGTTCAATATGTTAGACATACTCTTGAAGATGTATTTTGAATTGAGGATTCTCCCCCTCATGCTCGGAAGGTTTTGTATTTTTCTATTTTATAAGAAGACCATGACAATACATCTTGAGTCAGACTCAATTATATCTGTAATTTTCTCTATTCAAGTTACAAAACCAACAATATGAAAAAGCATACCGAACTAAAATATGAGCAAGCGATTACCTTGTTGACAAATATAAGAAACCTTGATCATTCTAAAATTGTGTAGCTTTTGCCTAATGCTGTGTATAATATTACATATTGCAATAGGTGGCTCACAGAGATCATTTAATTTGGTTCGGTTCATATATTAGCATTGAATGAAATTTAATCTCTTTCTTCAAAAGAAAAAATTACCAATTAAAAAAAATATATATGTGGGTAGGTCATGACTCATGAGATGGAGAAAATCTACCTTGTTTTCATTGTATGCTTCCTCACCCTCACATGAGGTGGACCCCACAGTTAAGATGCCACTTCTCTCTCTCTCTCTCTCTCTCTCTCTCTCTCTCTCTCTCTCTCTCTCTCTCTCTCTCTCTCTCTCTCTCTCTCTCTCTCTCTCTCTCTGCAAAACAAAAGGATTATAATAAAAATTAGATAGACAGGGGTAAGACTACACCGCCTCTTTTCTACAATAAATGTTAAATTTAGATAATTTTTCATGCATATACACATGTAGTGGCAGCACTAGAAATTTTTCCCACGTGGTCATTAACAAACTTAAATTAAACAAAATTAAATAAAATAAAATTTGAATATGTCGATATCACAAAAAAAACACAAATACATAAATCTTTAAAATTTATTTTGCAAGTTTTCATATTTTGAAATTGATGTATGATAGTTTCGTTATCAATTCTATCAACTGCATCATTTTCAATGTATACAACCAAACAATTATTAAACTACTGATATCCCATCCAATTACGAACATCTTGCCTAATAAGTAACAATATAAACAAAATACATCATCTTTTTTTATGATCTATTCCAACCAATTTTTGTATTCTTTAAACTAATTAGCATTAAATCAACACAGTGCTCGATTAATTTTTTTTTTTTTTTTTAGGGAAATCATGGCCAAGAAATTGACAAAAACCTCTTTGTAAATATGCTCTTCTTATTTCAACCTGATTTTTAGGATGAAAAAATGAGACATTTTCTCATAGCCTATGATCTGAAGAAAATTATTAAAGTCAACCCAGTTTTGCTTAGAATATTAATCTTGCAATACAAGTGATTTCTTTGTAAGAAATTTATTCATGGTGCGAAATAATAAAGGGTAAACTATAAGTTCATTTAATATATTCAATTTAGGCATTCAACTGTTATATTAATCATATTCAATAAAGTATTCAGGCATTAATTAATTTAGTACATATGCGTATGTACAAAATATATCACATAAATCCAACAAATTCAGCTAAAGACTAAAATAAACACTAATAGATTAGCCATTTGAAATGATGTGTCTTTTGCGAACACAATTTAAAAATCACAATTAGGGTTTATTTGAGATCTACTTATTTTGCTGAAACTGAAAACTTTTTGCTGAAAGTATTGTAGATAAAGAAAAAAGTTAGCTGAAATAGTACAATGAGAGTTATAAATAATACTAAAAAGTGCAATGAGATCTATAAATAGTAGTAAAAATAAGCTGAATAGTAAAATAAACTAAATTTAAATTTAGAACCAAATGCATACTTAGATGAAATCTCTTCCCTCGCAAATAGGAGAGCAAGCAAGTCAGCAAGACTAGAAATAGCAGCATTATAAATATTTTCAATGTAAAATTGATGGGTAATGGTAAAGTCAATGGGTTGTTGGGATAGATAATGAAATGAATTGAAATTTATCACGTGCTTTTATTCTAGCACAAGGCACAAAGCACATATGTAACACCCCGACCCAATTTTATAATTAAATTATGCGTTTGAGTGGTTAAGTATTATTAATATGTTAAGCCACTTACTTACTAAAATTAATATATGAGTATTTAAATAAATATATTATTTTATAATGCTTTTGGATAAGAATTGTGAAGATTAGAAATAATTGAAATGGCTATTTGTATTATAAATATATATTTAGTATGTGTAAAATTATATTAAGTGATTTAAGTTATTAGATACATAGATGGTATTTTAATTAAGCATGATGCATGAGATGTTGTAGTAGAATTTCACCCACATGCAACCAATTGAAATTTAATACATGTAAAGCCAAAGTGTCTTGCATGTTGACTCATGATATCCTCTTAAACCCAAAGAACAAGTTTTGGCCGGCCATGCAATGGGCAAGCTCCACCTAAGTTCTTCCTTGACTTTTCCAAGTGAATAGAAATTTCATGAAACTCTCCCTCCCTATTCCCATGGGTCCAAGAAGAAAATCGAAATTTCTCCCCTCACTTTACTCACTTTTCTCATAAGGAAAGAGCTAGGAAGCTCTCTTAAGCCTTTCTCTCAAGCACACGTACCCCCCAACCCCAAAAATCCACTTTTATCTTCTTTGGCCGCCCAAAAGTCTTCTCCCCTATCTCTTCTTTTGCTGAGACAGAAAGTTCAGCCCCCTTTCTCTACTCCTCCTTTATTCTTGTTTCTTTCTTCTTCCCCTCTCACACGGCAACACCTCTTCCTCACTCTCTCACCAAAAATTCTAGTTTCTCTAAGAAGAAATTAAGAGCCTAAACACTAAGACTTCATCTTCAAAGTGTGTGGGTAAGTAAATTAAACCTCATCTGATTTTGTGTACTTGGATAGTATGATTGTTTGTTTATTTTCATTCTTTATCCTCTGTTCTGATTTGTGAGACTGAACTTGTGATTCTGTTTTTGTAAGTTGAAAGAGTGAAGGTGTTATGGACTATTGGATGCTTATTAGGATATTTTAATATGTATTGTATAGGTATAATACCCAAGTGAAATGAAGGCCAATTGCTATTTGTTAATGGTTTTTGTAAAAACATGCACTGAAGCTGTCACTGTGACAGATTTGATGTTTACCAAAAGAAAATTCTGTATTAAATAATTTGCTGTGAATTAGGATGCTAGGAGTAGTTTTTATGAATTTTAAGACACACATGGTTGTTATGAAAGTGGTCTCACAGAATTTGGATGAACATAAAAATAATGGTTTAATTTTTAATTTGCAAGAAATTCTGTCAGGACAGATTTGAGTATGCTGTCTTGTGTGATTTTTAGTAAATCATGGGTTTATTCTTTGACTCCGAAATTTTTATGGTTTATACTGGACATGCAGGAGAATAGTTATGTAAAATTTCATGACAATTGGATGTGTGTGGACAGCCTGTTTGTATTTTACAAATGGAGCATATTCTGCTGAAATGAGCAGTGAGCAACATATGCTACACCTGACTTTGAGGATTTAATTCTAAAGTTAGAGTGAATGATTTGAGCTATAATTTATTATGCTCATCATATGATATGTCTGGATCATAGAGTAATTTTGTATAACTTGGTTTAAGATTTAGTACTCAAAGGAGGGGTTCTAAACCATTCGACAGTTGTATTTATGAAGCTGTTTTGTTGAACATGCTATGTGTTTCCTTAAGAGTGTATATGGTTACATGACAATGCTTAAAACAGTGTATATTTATGCATGCATTATTGTCCTAAGCTCAAAGTAGCCTTTGAAATGAAGCTGGCTCTTCTAGAGTTATGAGATAAATATGAGAATGATGGCATTTCTTTAGGTTGGTACATTATTTGTTGACGTGTGCATAATATGTTTGTGGGAACCTCACTGAGGTGAGATTAGGATTTCCTTGGTTCTAAGAGATAGGCTTTGAGATGAATGTGTAAGTTTATGATAAGGAAATTATGGATAGTAATAAGTTTTGATTTTAGTTTAGGTGTTACCAGTCGTCAGGTTTAAGCTCCTTCGACTGTAGGCTCTCAGTTTCTCTTGTTTTAGGTAAGGGATAAGTTATATGAGCATTTGGTAAGTCATGAGGTTATTTTAAAGTATATTATGCATTAAAATGTTTTTAATTAGAGATATGGCATGTAAGCATTATCAAACAAAGATATGTTCGTGAGTTTTCGAAACCTTATGTATATGATTTAAGCATATTGATACTATTACTAATTCCACGAACATGATGTTTAAAGAAAAGAATGGAAATGCTATTATTATGAAATATCATGCAAAATAAGAAATTTTAGTATGATGTAAAGTATGAAAGGTTTTCGGGTTATGTCCTTTGGTGATCTGAAATCTGCCAGTAAGAGTTAATTACTAACTTTCCATAGAAAACGTTATATGATTGGCCATTATAAGTGGGACTGGCTCTGCTGTACCCGTCCCTTGTTGGTTACGGCCAACTTGTGGGGGAAGCCAACCTACCCCCATGGTTGGAAGATATGTATTATGATGTGATCTTGGGAATACTTGGCATTGTGGGGAATGCTGGATGCCCTGCACCGTGGTGCTAGAAGCCTCCCAAATAAGTACAGACTTATCAGCTATGAACTAACCAATAAGTTATTTATGAATAGTGATATAATGTTATTAATCATGAGAGAATTATTTTGTTAAATGCATTGTGGAAAGTTAAAAGCTCTCATGAAAAGAAGAAGTTTTTGATGAAAAGAAAGTTGTTCATTAAATATAAAAGTTTTTGAAATTCTGTTATGCTATAAAGATAAAGTTTCTGATAAAAGTACAAGTTTATGTTAAAAAGTTATCAGGTATCTGTTTTTCTTTATGAAACGTTAAGTTTTATGATTATAAAATTTATAATATTTTACATGAAGAAGTTTATGAAGGAAATTTTTATTATTCTTTAAGATGCTTCCAGTTTAAAACAAAGTTACCGATTATCCGATTTAAGTTAAAATAATTATTTTGTAATAAAAATATATGTGGTGACTTTGTAAGAAATGAAATAAATTTAATCTGGAAGGTTTTGATAAATTATTTTGATAAGGAAAGGGAGAACAATCATTTCCTACGAAGAGCGTATAAGTTATTATTATAAATAGTATAAAATACTATACATGAAAAGATATTCTCCTATGAATGTTGATAAAATAAAATGAATTGATTTACATGCATCCTTATTAAATTCTTATATATCTTACCTTTACTGAGCTGTGTAGCTCACCCCTTCCACTCTTTCAGTTAGCAAGTTTTATTTTGTAGCAGAAGAAGCCTTAATCAAGTTTTAGAAGGAACTGGTTTTAGTTTTATATATATAGATGCTAAATTAGCAATATGATGTTTAGATTTGTAGCATTGTGTATTTTAGGATCTAATGAAAGTGTATACCTTAAAGTATTGAGAGATGTATTATGTGAAATTCTGAATTTGAACAATTGGTGGATTATGTCAATCTTTGAGTACAATGTAGATACTCTAAATATCAAGTGAAAGTTATATCATTTAAGTAAAGAAACAATAATGAAAAGAAAAAGAAAAGCTTTTTAAAAGTTTTGAAAAAAGTTAAGTTGGTTCTTGTTAATATCATGTTTAAACTTGATATTAGCATGCCGGTCATTGTCACAAATCCGGGCATTGAGTTTGGGGCGTGACAGCATCCATCCATAATACATGGTTCAAGCATGGAGGAAGTTTGTTCTCTTGAAACAACAATTTTATTATTATTTTTTCAATTTATATTAAATTTTTTGATATAAAAGTATTAAAAACCTCATAGATTCACTTCCCAAAAACAATAAAATAATTTTTTGGTCACTAGATGTGATACTGATTACAAGTCTCTTGTAGTTAAGGTTTTCAGACCCAGACTGTTTATTGAACCATAAAATGGAAAGGTTTAAGGTTTTTGAAGTCAGACTGGGGTTAAACCGTGATGACGTCATAATTAATTAAAGCCTAAATATAGATATTAAATTTATAAAACTAGCAAAATTGACTAATATATCTATATATGTGAGGAAAATTTAATGATTTTCAAGCATATATTTAATAATTAAATAAAAAAGTTAATAAAATAAAATAATAACCATAAAAACATTAAAATTTATGATTAATTTTTGAAGTAAAGTTGAAAATCTTTGAAGGATTTTAATTATCATTTTTTTTATTCCTTATAAGAGATGGATAATTTAATTAAGTAGAAAAAATTTGTGTTAAGTTGTTTTTTTTAAAAAAAAAAAAATTACTAAGGGGTTGGACCGCACGACCACCGGTTCGTATGGCCCAACCCCGATTTTAAGGGTTCATGGAATTGCCACATATGCCTGGTTCTTTATACTTAAAAAATCGATTTTCATCTCGGTTCTCGATTTTCACAGTCTGACCTCCCGATCCGGTCCGGTTCTGAGAACTATGCTTGTAGTTTGTACATTGATACATTGTCAACAGCTTATATTAGCATTATTTAAACATTAGGGACAAACTAGGATTCGTAAAATATTTTCCTTCTTTTAATTATTATGCTCTGCATAGATATTAAAAGTGTTACTTTGTCGAATGGATCCAAAACATTTTCTTAAAAATAACCACAAAAAACAAAAAGGGTACTAAGTGTTTGGTTTAGAACAACTTAAGGTCTATTTGGGATTCGCTTATTTTTCTGAAATTGAAAACTTTTTACTAAAAGTACTGTACATAAAAGTAAAAGTTAGTTGAAATAGTATAGTGGGATCCATAAATAATACCAAAAAGTGCAGTGAGACCCATAAATAGTAGCAAAAATAAGCTGAATAGTAAAATAAGCTGACTTTTTAATTTTGAGCCAAACACACACTTAAACATTTGATTTGGTCTTTTGGGCTAAATTGTATTTGTTTGGGCAATTTTTTAGAAGTGTTATGTTCGCAACATCTTTACGACACTTTTACAACAAATCCTAGATGTGCAGTTTTTACTAGTTCTAATTTGAACCTGCCACAAAAATTATTTTTTTGTCCACCAATAACAACCAGTAACAACTTACTACTTAAGATTTATTTGTGAAACTATTGTAAAAATGTTGTAAAAATTGCATTGTTTGAAATTCTTTGGTTCAACCTTCCACGGACCAAAATTTTGGAGAGATCAAATTTTATTTTAAATGGACACAAATTTTTATTTAGGGTGTTCAAGTTTTTTTAGGGTGGTCAAAATTATTTTCTAGGGTGGTCAACAACCCATATTAATTGAAAATTAAAAAATTTTAAGGTATTAAAAAAAAAAATCAATTCAGGGTGGTCATGTGACCACCCTAAGCAACATGTAGAGTCGCCAGTGTACACATGCTACACAAAGGGATAATAACAAGAATTAGCTAGATAGGAGTAAGACTACACCACCTCTTTTCTACAATAAATGTTAAATTCAGATCATTTTTCATGCATATACACACATATGTAGCGTGCAAAGCACATGACTTAAACTTTAAGTTTAAACTTAAACTTGGTAGGGTGAAACTCACTCAAGTTTCATGCCTTCTTCCATGCTTTCAATGACAAAAATTAAATTCTCATGTGAGTCTCTCTCTACTTCAAATTTTTAAATGCTTAATAATTTAGATTGTTCTTAATTATTGAATTGAGGTTTCACTTAAACATTAATTCAATTATTGTTTTGGATAGTTTTCTATCAAATTCAAGGGTTTTCCATTTAAATATATGTGATTAATTAAGCCTTAAAGTTCAATGTATTATTGAAAATCATTTTATATATATTTTTAGGTACCCCTACTATCTTCCATTCAGTTATATATATATATATATATGCATTTTATGATACCTTAGTCCCATACAACATGCATTCATTATGTAACTTAAAAGTAAAATATTCATTTATTTTTATTATTTATTTTAAGTAAATTAATAAAAAAAATTATTTACGTATGAATTTTGATTAAGCTATGCATCGCACGGGCATGATGCTAGTCTTCAACTAAGGTACGTATAAAGTGGGTTGAAGTCCTTATTATGGGATATTTCTCAACATAAATTATCTTTTGTAATAGGTATGTTAATTTACTAAATGTAACAATTTGATTTACGAGAGTAGCATATGAGAAAGCTGGTATAATATTAATAAATTTGAGAGAGTTTCAATTTATGGTGTCCGCTCCTAATGATAGTTCTTTATCAAACCAAGATACTAATTAGTTCTTGGTGTCAGCAGGAAATGACCCTAGATATCTTATAAAATTATATGATATTCACTTCTCAAGTTCATCAAATAAATACATAACAAGTTGTGATGCATTGAACATAAAAAATGGTTAAGAAAATTTGTATTCATGGCATACCTTAGTCAACTGTCTTGATCTCATTTGTCTAACATTTGGTTCAGGAAAAGTTAATTGGCAAAATAAGAAATCCTTAAAAGTCAAATTCCATGCCAAGTATCTTGTAATTCAATTGTCATTTTTTTAGTATTGCAAAGAGATATGTTAATGGTTCAAATTCCACTCCTCAAACTATTGAATCATTAGAGAGAGAAAAAAAATCCACAACAACATTGGGGTTAAAATAGTAGTGGAGGTCAAGGTCCTCTACTAATATTATGGGCAAACAAGTAGTTAGAGAGTGAGTATCTCAGGGTTCCCATAATCGACTTTATGGTGAGTTTGGTTCGGCTTTTTAAAACTGGGATTTTTGAAAAAGTAGAGGTTTCAAAAAGTACGTTATAAAATTAGGTTTTTCAAAAAACTGAGTGTTTAGTAAAAGCTGTTAAAAAATGCTATTTGAAAAAACTGAGTATTTGGCTAGTACTTATTAAAGTGGCAGTTTGAGTTGTAAATTACTAAAAAAGACAATGTATATATAAGGAACTTTATTTCATACTTAAATTAACTACTTAATAATACTTACTAAAAAAAAACTACTTAATAATACTTACTAAAAAAAAACTACTTAATAATAATAATAATAACAATAATAATAAATTTATTGTTAACTAAAATTTGTTGTAAAAATATTGTTAACTAAAATTTTTTGTAACAATACTTTAAAGATAACATTACTCTAATATAATTTTTTTTTTTTCATAAGCTTACTTAAAAAAAATAAAAAAAATATTTGTTCATGCCCTTGCCCCACACCATATGTATAACCAACCCAACACCATAGTTGTTAGTATCGTACGATATGTATTGTATTATGTGTAAAAAGTTCTGTATCGTATCGGTGTATCGTAAGTGCTCATGAATTGTACGATACAATATGTATATTGTATGAATTGTATCGTATTGTATCGTAAAATTGTATGTATCGTACGATACATAAACAAATGCTTTAAAATGAGATTTTTTGTTAAAATTTGTACTTTTATTTGAATCTTACAAGCTGTTAAACTTGTTTTAAACACAAACTTATTAGTTTACTTAATTTAACTTAATAAAATAACATATTTAGAAGTTTTTTTTCCCTCTCTTTCTTCTACAAAATTTGGACTACATAGTACATACTTACACTTCACTTTAATATTTACAAATTTATTTTCTATATCATGAATAAGATATTAATTGAAAATATAATTATTATTATTTTTTCACTATTGTTATAAGTCCAAGAAACTAGGATGCCAAGAAGAATTTTTTAAAAAAAAATTATTAAAATAAAAAGAGCAAGAAGAGATAGTAAATGTTAATGACGATGAAGAAAATTTTAATGAAGAAATAAATTTGCAAAATGATAAACATGATGATAGTATTGACTTAGATGAGGTTGATTAGCCAATATGATGAATATGATAAAAATAAATTAATTTTTGAGTCATTTGTTATATATTATCACTTTTAAATTTAAGCAATTTGATTTTTTTTTTTTTGGTAAACTTCAATGTATTAGTTCAAAAAGACAAACAAACTAAGGCATCTTCCTCACAAACAGCAGCCAAACAGCTTGGAAGATTGCTTGGTACAAAACAGAGAGAACCTAAACAGTTAAGTGCGTACTTTGCTATCACATGAGCAGCATCATTTCCACT
This sequence comes from Quercus variabilis, assembly GCA_030445155.1. Taxonomy (NCBI): domain Eukaryota; kingdom Viridiplantae; phylum Streptophyta; class Magnoliopsida; order Fagales; family Fagaceae; genus Quercus; species Quercus variabilis. The sequence continues at coordinate 72,940,278 of CP129447.1, forward strand.
TCTATTAATCCAACTAAAAAGACAAAAGGAAAAAGACCTAGCCAACTTACTAATGTTGAAGACACTAGTAGAGATAGCCCACACGGGGATGCCTGAAGAATCCAAGATGGCATCAATGCTGATTTTAGAATCACTTTCCACTGCAATATTCCTCCAATTTTCCCCATATGCAAGGTTCAGAGCCCATAGGATTGCTTCAGTTTCAACAAGAAGGGGGGAATGAAGAGGTATGATTTTTGCCCATACTTTAAGGACAGCCCCACACTCATTTCTGGCAATTACTACTAAGGCCGCCTTTGATTGGGAGATGGCTGCATCAACGTTAAGCTTGTTGGTGCCCACAGAGGGAGGCGTCCACTTGACGGAGGGCTTACTTGGATAGGGAGTCTCACAAGGAGATAAAATCCGGGAGCATTCCTTGAATTTAGTGTTGATCCTTAAACAAGCTGCATTAATATCAGTAGGACTTTTAAGATGAAGTATATCATTACGAGTATGCCAAATTTCTTCCAAAGTGAATGCCATATTGAGTGTAACTCTCCAAAGCGATGAATAAATTAGTCATTAGTATGATTTATTTAGTTAGTTTGTTAAATATTATTACATAAGTGATGAATAAATTAGTCATTAGCTAAATATATTCAAAATTTATAATGAATATTCCCTTTATATATATATATATATATGTGTATATTTGTAATTTTTTATAAATTTTATTAAGTATTTGTGTATCTTACTATACACAATACGAAAAAATCAAAAATTGATTCATGTTTTGACAATTATGTCCAACAACTTTTTTTCCGTTTTATTCTCAGCCACATTTTCTTCACCTTTTGTTTTCTTTATTTCTCCCTTATCTCTATTTTCCTCCACACACACACACTTCTTTAAATTTTTTCTTCTTTCAAGTTTCAACACCTCTCTCTCTCTCTAACTCTGGGTTTCACATATTGCATGCTTAACCCAGTACCCACACTCCAACTTTGCTATTGTGCTCTAAAACCAAACCCCATTGATCATGGTTTGTCATATTCCCTACTATGTGTGCCTTATCTTTTTCTCAGTCTCTCACCTTGTCTCCACCTTAGCAGAATCTGATAACTATATCATTCACATGGATGTATCAGAGAAGCCCAAAGACTTTGGTAGCCACCAAGAGTGGTACTTGTCCACTCTAACCTCTGCATTAGAAACTTCTAAACTTCGCACCACCAATACATTTTCTACCTCCACTTCTAAACTTATCTACAGCTACACTCACGTTATAGATGGTTTTGCTGCAAGTCTATCACTTTCTGAGCTTGAGGCCTTAAAAAGCTCTCCAGGTTTTGTTTCTTCAATCAAGGACTTGCCTGTGAAGGCTGACACAACTCACTCACCGGACTTTCTTGGCCTTAGTGGCAACTCGGGCTTATGGCCAGTGACAGACTATGGCCAAGATGTCATAATTGGAGTGGTGGATACAGGAATTTGGCCAGAAAGTGAAAGTTACAATGACAAGGGCATGTCCGAAGTTCCTTCAAGGTGGAAGGGTCAATGTGAATTTGGCACCAAATTCAACACATCTTTTTGCAACAAGAAGCTAATTGGTGCAAGGTTCTTTAACAAAGGTCTAATTGCCAAATACCCCAACGTGACCAATACCATTAAAAATTCCACACGAGACACAAGGGGTCATGGGACCCACACTTCAAGCACGGCTGCTGGGAATTATGTGCAAGGTGCATCATATTTTGGCTATGCCACAGGAACTGCTAGAGGCATAGCTCCAAAAGCCAGAGTGGCCATGTACAAGGCCTTGTGGGATGAGGGTTTTTATTCATCTGATATTATGGCTGCCATTGATCAAGCAATTTTGGATGGTGTAGATGTCATATCCTTATCATTGGGCATAGATGGTGTACCATTGCATACTGACCCAATTGCCATAGCCACATTTGGAGCCTTGAAAAAGGGTGTGTTTGTGTCCACTTCAGCAGGAAATCGAGGGCCTCTTCTTGGGACCTTACACAATGGCATACCATGGGTTTTAACCGTTGCTGCTGGTACCATGGACCGTGACTATAATGGAGTTATTACTCTTGGCAATGGAGTTCAACTCTTGGGCTCATCTTTGTATATTGGGAAATGGAATTCATCTTCCAATAAAATCCCAATCGTTTTCTTTGATGCTTGTGACAATCTCAAGGCATTGCAGAAAGTTGGGTACAAGATTGTTGTGTGCCAAGATAAGAAAGGCTTACTGTCTAACCAAGTTCAAAATGCTTACGATGCAAAAGTGGTAGCTGCGGTCTTTATAACCAACGTCACTGACTTGAAGTCCTACCTCACAAGATTCAAAACCTCATATCCAACAATTTTCTTGAACATGAAGAATGGAGAAACGATCAAAGACTACATCAAAACCAGCAAGTCCAACCCAAAAGCAAGCCTTGAGTTCAAAAAGACAACTCTTGGTATCAAACCATCACCAAGAGTTAGTAACTACAGTTCTAAAGGGCCATCTATAAGCTGCCCATTTGTGCTGAAGCCTGACATAATGGCTCCTGGTTCATTAGTCTTAGCCTCATGGCCACCAAAAATCCCAGTTGCCAAAGAGGGCAGTTCCTTTCTATATAGTAAGTTCAATTTATTGTCTGGTACATCCATGTCTTGCCCACAAGCAGCAGGAGTGGCAGCACTATTGAAATCAGCACACCCTGATTGGAGTCCTGCAGCCATTAGATCTGCCATGATGACCACATCGGATGCATTCGACAACACACTCAATCCAATCACAGACCTTGGTGATGATAACCATCCAGGCAGTCCTTTTGCCTTTGGAGCTGGACACATCAATCCCAACAAGGCATTAGACCCTGGTCTAATATACGATGTGAATGCACAAGATTATGTGAATGTTCTATGTGGTCTAAAGTATACCAATCAACAAATTCAAATCATCACCAAATCAGCTTCAAATAATTGTTCCAACAAGTCCTTGGACCTTAACTACCCATCTTTCGTTGCATTTTTCAATGCCAAGGGCTCCAATTCTAGTTTTAAAAGTGTACGAGAATTTCATAGAACAGTGACCAATGTTGGAGAGGGACAATCAACCTATGTTGCAAGTGTGACACCCATTAAAGAAATTATAGTCAGTGTCACGCCAGAGAAATTGGTGTTCAAAACCAAGAATGAGAAGCAAAGTTTCAAGCTGAGTATTGAAGGTCCACAAAAGCTGAAAGAGGAGTTAGCTTTCGGTTATCTTCGTTGGGTGGATAGTGCAAATAAACGAGTGGTCTCAAGCCCCATAGTGGCCACAAGTTACAGCTCGGAATTTGTGTCATAGTCCAAACTTTAATTGTCTTTCTTTTTTGCTTGTGATATTTTAGCTAAATAAAGCTTGATTAATAGTTTCAAGTTAATCTATTTCTAACCGTTTGGTAATGTGAAGCCAAAGAAAAAAAGAAAACCCAGTTGGTGATAAAAACACTTTAGTTTATTTTTATTGGATATGGTTTGTGTGGTTGTTAAGTTGTAGCTTGTTACATCATAAAACTATCAATCAAAAGAAGTTTCAGTGGGGGACAAGTTAATTAGTACCTAACATCCATGTGGAATAAGAAGGTATGGGCAAAGTCAATGACACATGGAAGACAGAAAATTGCATAATGAAAATTTTTATGCAATGATCATCTTTTTTTTTTCTTGGCTTCATCATGTGATTAATTATGTATGATAAGGTTTATGAGGTCAAATTCGCACTATCTCTAACATCATCACATTATTTGTTTTGTGCTAAGTGGTGTTATTAATGGGGTATCAATTGGCATAATTATTTTTAAGTTGGGTTTATTGAGTTGGTTTGAAATATGACTTATGGAGTTATGTGTTGTAAGCTTATACTAAGCCATCTATATATATCTAAAAGTTGAAATGTAGTATTTATTGTTACTACGCTCCAGTTGAGCCACATTATCACAATGTCACAAAGTTTTTTTCCCCCTTTTTTTGGGGGTTTCCACTTTACACATTCTCTTTAATCAATCTCATTTTCTCTCTCTGAACTCATCATCTTCCCATCAAACAAACAGCTAATGTTTATATTATTAATGAATTTCCATTGAATCCAAATTTCCATAAATTCAACAATCAATCCTTCTCTAATGGTTGAATAAGAGATCTGGAGTTCAATTCCCGCCTACACCGAAAACCAATTGGTGTCTTGGTTTAATGATAAAGAGTTGTCATTAGTAGCGAACATCATAGGTTGGAACTCTCTCTCTCAAAAAAAATCCTTCTCTCTCTCTCTCTCTCTCTCTCTCTCTAACTTTTCATCTCCTTCTCAAATAAATGGCTTCCCTCCCTCTCAAAACATTCAATTGTTTCACTTTGGATTTAAAACCCATTTAATTTTTTATATATAGATTTTGAATTGCTTTCTTTCCACACCAATAGTTACCAAATTACAACTAGAATTAGAAAGTCCATTTGAGATCAGTTTTTCTTTTTCTTCCCTTAAACTTCTTTACTTTTCTACTATAATTTTTATGGTTTGTACTGGATTTTCTTTTCCAAGGTTGTAAATACCATGTTTCTTTTTTCTTTTTTGAATTTTCAATTGATAGTCTATTTCTTTGTATTCATATTTACAATTTTTCTTTATATAATTGCATTTTACCTATTAAAATTTTTTATGCCTAAAGAATTGGAATGTGTTTTATTGATTTAGTACATGATCATTTGCCTCCCATTTGTTTGTTTTATTTTCTAAATGGATTTGTAATTTTTTAAATTAAATACTACATAAATTCTTGCTAATTTTCTTTTAATCTCATCTAAATCTATGCTAATTTTTAAATTTTTAGGATAACTTGGAAGAGGAAACAAAATATTGTGATTGATAGGTTGGACTGTTTGGTGTTCATCTTTTTCTTTGTTTTTGGGATTATAACTTAACTTTTTATGATTATTTTCATTAATTTTTCAACAAATTATGATGTAAACTGCATTATGGTAAGTTAGACATACTAAAGTTTTTTTTTTATTAAAAAAAAGATCTAATCTCTAATTCTTAACATATATCTTTTCACAAAAAAAAAAAAAAAAATTCTTACAATTTTTAATTTAAAAAAAAAAAAAAAAACTTTGGGATGCTTACAATGTTAAACTATTGCATCCATTTTATGATTATGGACATGCATACAATATTGCTTTATGTTTTTCATGGTAATATTAATGTCCATTACTTTGGAATTAAAAAATTCTCTCAGTTGAAGCATATACCTCAATGTGATCACATTCTTAGGAAATTCTGCAACTTAATTCAAATCATGCTAACCAATAGATATTTTATATATACATATCCAACACGAATAGAATGATTTTGTACAGTCCAACACAAATTAAATCATATTACCTTAGTTAGGTTAAATAAACTTATCTAATTCTCCAGAGAAGAAAAAAAAAAACCTTAAACTTATATCTTATATCATACTCCTTAAATATACAAAAATGTGATAGAAATAACGTGGGAAATATACTTGATAAATACAATAGAAAATCAACTAGGCATTTCTTTTGTACTTAAAAAAAAAAAAAAAATCTTAATTGCATACTATAAATTCCACTATTATAATAATTCTTAAGTAATATGTATTTTTTTTTTTTGGAGAAAAAAAAAATGTACTTAAATATTCACTGTTAGCTCTTTTAGATACACAATCAAATTTTTTTTACCCTAAAGTGGGATTAATTTTCCTCTTAAATTATTCCTAAAACACACACACACACATATTAGTAACTAAAAAGTCATATTTTTTTTTTTGGTGAGAGGGGGGGGGGGGGGGGGGGGAATAAACTAAAAGGCAAGAGTTAAAATAGTTAACTTCTACATACAATTTCCCTTTTGGTATAAGTGGGGGTGAGAAGTCATTCCCTACCTATATATTTCTTCTATCTAATTGAAAAAAAAAAAAAAAAAAACCATAAATTCTTATTTATGAAGGAAATTGTTTTCTCAGATAAAATGTTTTGGGAAAAAAATAATAATATGGAAAGTCTCAAATTTCTCATAAACCTATATGGTACCCCAAAAGTCCTCTATTCGGACTTTCTACTTATGTTACCACATTGGATTTGATGAGTGTTTTTTTTTTTTTTTTAAATAAAATAATAACAAGATCTCTTCCACTTACCCAACCTTTCCCCTCCCTCAACACTTCTGTGTCATATATACCTTTTTCCCTTCCCCTACATATATTTTTTTCTTATTTATATATATTATCTTTTAATCTCTCTTAAAACCAATAAGCATAGTATTTTTTTTTTTTTTAATTATCACTACATGTTTGTTTTTGATATCTACAATCAAAGGTACTTCTCTCTCTCTCTCTCTCTCTCTCTCTCTCTCTCTCTATTCTTGATCTTCTATTTGTTAAAATTTAGAAAAATTAGAAATTGTGTTTGGCTTCATCTTGCTAGGTCCTTTTTTTCATGACCATTGGTTTATATGTTGTGAGTTGGGCTAAAACTAAAGAACTAGGAGAGATCAAACAAGATGTAGTTGCTACATGAATATTTTAGAAAACAAGAGCGTTAACATATACAAAACAAATATGGACATATATAAACAATTATACCATGAATATGTTTGCTTTCCCCTACCCCCCTTTTATGTTATTTATTGATTGACTAAGATCAACTACACATTTAGCTTCCTTAGTTTTTCACATTTTTTGAAATTGTATGGAAAGGGAAAATAGAAATCAATATATGTTTTGGAGAGAAAATTTTTTGTAATAGTTGATTCTCGTATAGGACTTAAGTGATTATAAAAATATAAATTGTTATAACTTTGTTTAATAGTTCTTATGTGATAAAATGGAAACAAAGTTTGGATAAATTGCACACTAACTTCTCCAAAAATGCAAAATAATGTTAGCTTTCATATGAAACCATCAAGATTCATTTTCATGTTCTAATAAAAATGATACATTTTCCATTTTCTAATTCTGTTGTGTTTTGATGCATATCTCGCTCTATTATAATGTATGGCATATATAATAACTAAAAGTAAAATGCAATTGGATTTTTTTTTTTTTTTTTTATAAAAAAAAGTGCAATCTGTTTCCTTACCAAAAAAAAAATCAAGATATAGACTTCTTTACTTAGATAAAATATATTATATATATTACAATGTAATTACATTATTTGGGTTCAATGATAATGCTGCTATTGTATCTGACTACGGGCTTCTCCTCTCCCAATTTCCTCAAGTCAAAGTGTCCCACTGCTATCGCGAAGCTAACCGATGCGTCGATGCTCTGGCTAGACTTGGTTGCTTCCAAGTCCCTAATTTTATGTACCTCAATTCCCCTCGCCCTTGTATTTTGAATGTTTTTCTTTCGGATTTGTATGGGCTGTCTCAGATGAGGCTCTGTCCTATTTCAAATGTTTCAAGTTCTTTTTAGTTGAATAAAATTTCCAGTTTACCAAAAAAAAAAAAAAAAACTTGAGGCATTGGGATATTTTAGTAATTTTTAATATTTTTAGGACTATTTTTTAAAGTCCTTAATTTCCAGGTATTTTTGTTAATTTTCAAGTTTATAACTATTTTAGGAAGATTCATTGTTAACATTTTAATTATTACGAAGATTATTATGAATCGACAAAAGTACAGTTATATGTGATATTGATACTGCCTAATGTGACTAAAAATAATAGAACTATTTTTTTTTTTTTTAGAAGAAAATAATAGAACTATTGAATATAACAAAAGTATGATCATATGTGATTTGGTATTACCCAATGTGACATTAGAACCATCAAATGTGAGAAAAGAATAATGGTATCAACAAATGTAACAGAAGTACAATCAGATGTGATGTTGGTATTGCTTAATATGACGATGAAACTGTCAAATATGAGACAAAAATTAGAATACCACCGAATGTGACAAAAGTATGGTCATTTTTTTAGGTTCTAAGCATATTTAAGTAACTTTTTAGGTTACGGGTTCATTTCCAGTCATTTTTTAGGTTTTAGTGTCATTAAATTATTTTAAAGGGTTTTAAAGGTATTTTGGTCATTTTCAAGTGTTATGGGGTATTTTTGGTCATTGTTTTAGGTTTTTTGGTTATTTTGATCATTTTTTTTTTTTAATGTTTTAGGGTAATTTCAGACATTTTTTTAGGTTTTAGGGTCATTCGGTCATTTTTTAGGTTCTAAGGGTATTTCGGTAATTGTTGAGGGTTTTAGGGGTATTTTGGTCATTTTCAAGTTTAATGAGGCGTTTTGGTCATTTTATAGTTTTCAAGGGTATTTCGGTAATTTTCAAGGTTTTAGGATCATTTCGGTAATTTTTAAGGTTTTATGGGTATTTTGGTAATTTTTTAGGTTTAAGGTGCATTACAGACATTTTTTAAGTTCAAGGGCATTATAGTCACTTTTTAAGTTACAAAGTATTTTAGTCATTTTTTAGGTTTCATGGTCATTTAGGTCTTATTGTTTAGTATCTAAGGGTATTTTGATTATTTTTTAGGTTTAAAGGGTATTTTAGTCATTTTTTAGATTTTAGGGTCATTTCGGTCATTTTTCATGTTTTAAGGATATCCTAAAACTATTGAATGTGACAAAAGTACGGTCATATGTGATATTTGTACTGTCTAATGTGATAATAGAACTGTCAAATATGATAAAAACAAATTAGGGTACTACCGAATGTGACAAAAGTATAGTCAGAAATGACGTTGATATTGTACAGTGTGATAATGAAACTATCAAATGTGAGAAAAAAATGGTACCACTAAATGTGAAAAAAAGTATAGATAAATGTGATGTTGGTACTGCCTAATGTGACAATGGAACCATCAAATGTGAGAAAAAAGAAAAAAGAACAATCAAATGTGACAAAGAACAGTCACATGTGATGTTGGAACTGCAAAATGTAATAATAGAACTTGATCGATTTTAGACCCTTTAGAACAATCAGATTAGTTACCCTAGATTAATTAACCAAGTTGTTACTGCCAAGTTGCATAATTTGACTAAGTAACAACTTGGCTAATTAATTTAGGCTAACCAATCTGGTTGTTCTAAGGGGTCTAAAACCGATCAAGTTCTATTATTACATTGTGCAGTTCCAACATCACATGTAACTGTTCTTTGTCACATTTGGTTGTTCTTTTTTCTTTTTTCTCACATTTGATGGTTCTATTGTCACATTAGGCAGTATCAACATCATATTTATCTGTACTTTTTTTCACATTTAGTGGTACCATTTTTTTTCTCACATTTGACAGTTTCATTATTACACTGTACAATATCAACGTCACTTCTGACTATACTTTTGTCACATTCGGTAGTACCCTAATTTGTTTTTATCATATTTGACAGTTCCATCATCACATTAGACAGTACAAATATCACATATGACCGTACTTTTGTCACATTCAATAGTTTTAGGATATCCTTAAAACATGAAAAATGACAAAAATGACCCTAAAATCTAAAAAATGACTAAAATACCCTTTAAACCTAAAAAATAATCAAAATACCCTTAGATACTAAACAATAAGACCTAAATGACCATGAAACCTAAAAAATGACTAAAATGACTTTGTAACTTAAAAAGTGACTATAATGCCCTTGAACTTAAAAAATGTCTGTAATGCACCTTAAACCTAAAAAATTACCAAAATACCCATAGAACCTTAAAAATTACCGAAATGATCCTAAAACCTTGAAAATTACCGAAATACCCTTGAAAACTGTAAAATGGCCAAAATGCCTCATTAAACTTGAAAATGACCAAAATACCCCTAAAACCCTCAACAATTACCAAAATATCCTTAGAACCTAAAAAATGACCGAATGACCCTAAAACCTAAAAATATGTCTAAAATTACCCTAAAACATTAAAAAAAAAAAAGATCAAAATAACCAAAAAACCTAAAACAATGACCAAAAATACCCCATAACACTTGAAAATAACCAAAATACCTTCAAAACCCTTTAAAATAACTTAATGACACTAAAACCTAAAAAATGACTGGAAATGAGCCCGTAACCTAAAAAGTTACTTAAATATGCTTAGAACCTAAAAAAATGACCATACTTTTGTCACATTCAGTGGTATTCTAATTTTTTTCTCATATTTGACAGTTTCATCGTTATATTAAGCAATACCAACATCACATCTGATTGTACTTCTGTTACATTTGTTGATACCATTATTCTTTTCTCACATTTGATGGTTCTAATGTCACATTAGGTAATACCAAATCACATATGATCATACTTTTGTTATATTCAATAGTTCTATTATTTTCTTCTAAAAAAAATAGTTCTATTATTTTTAGGCACATTAGGCAGTATCAATATCACATATGACTGTACTTTTGTCGATTCATAATAATCTTCGTAATAATTAAAATGTTAACAATGAATCTTCCCAAAATAGTTATAAACTTGAAAATTAACAAAAATACCTGGAAATTAAGGACTTTGAAAAATAGTCCTAAAATATTAAAAATTACTAAAATATCCCAACGCCTTAAGTTTTTTTATTTTTTTTGGTAAACTGGAAATTTTATTCAACTAAAAAGAACTTGAAACATTTGAAATAGGACAGAGCCTCATCTGAGACAACCCATACAAATCTGAAAGAAAAACATTCAAAATACAAGGGCGATGGGAATTGAGGTACATAAAATTAGGGACTTGGGAGCAACCAAGTCTAGCTAGAGCATCGACGCACCGGTTAGCTTCGCGATAGCAGTGGGACACTTTGACTTGAGGAAATTGGGAGAGGAGAAGCCTGCAATCAGATACAATAGCAGCATTATCATTCTTCAAGGTTTTGGCATTACACATCAAGTTAGCAACTACTTTTGCATCCAAATCGATTTCTAGAGCACTAATCTGCATATTCAGACACATGTTGAGTCCATCTCTAAGAGCCCAAAGCTCTGCAACAAAGCTTGTGGCTATCCCAATCTTCCTTGTAAAGGCTTTAATCCAGGTACCTGACTCACTACGAAGAATGTCGCCTCCATTAGCCATTCCAGGATTACTTAATGAAGAGCCATCTGTGTTTAGTTTATGCCAACCCCTATTTGGCCTCTTCTATCAAATATTCCTTTCAATCCGAGGCTGTCTGGTTATGGTATTCTGAGCAAAAAGGGCATACTTGACTGCCCTATGATTATATCTTTGTGATTGGCTTGACTAGCAAGCATATTCTTAAAAACCACCCTGTTACGATGGTTCCAAAGAGTCCATATACCAACAGCAAAAATGACACTCTAAGAGATCTAAAGGTGGTTTGAAGCTGAAGTCATTTTACAGTTGTTTTCCAGCCAACTATGAAGGTCCAAGGAGTAAAAATCAGTGTTTAGGCCCCCCATTCCGAGGCTTTGCCAACAATTTGCAGCTACATGGCAGTCTCTCAACAAGTGAAGAATAGTCTCTGGATGGAGGTTGCATATCGGGCAGACTGTGTCCACTTGCAACCCTCTCGAAGCTAGCCTTTCTCGGGTTGCTATGCTGTTATGAAAACACATCCATATAAAGGATTGAATCCTTGGCAGCACCTTTAGCTTCCATATCCATTTACCATTAAAAAATTGAGAGGGTTCCCCATTAGCAAGGAGATATGCAGAGCTAAGATTAAAATTCCCATTAGTTGTTGCGTTCCAAATGATTCTATCTTCCTTATTTGCAAAATGAGAACGAGGCATTGCCTGAATTTCTAAGTAGATTTTTGGAGGGAGAATAAGAGAAAGCTTTCCCCAATCTCAGCCTTCAAATGAAGCAAGATCTTTAATCTTTATCTCCTCCTCTTCCCTAGTAAGGGGTCCTTGAATAATAGACCTAATAGGGCCATTCGAAGTCCAAGAATCATACCAAAACCTCAAGGTGCTATCCCGGCCAAGACTCCATCTTGTGCCCTTATTGAAAACATCCATTCCTTTTTTCATTGCCTTCCAAGTTCGGGAGCTAGGAAGAGAGTTTTCATTACTTGAAGACATTCTTCTTTGGGTCAAATATTTTTTCCTTAAAACTCGAGCCCAAAGCGAGTCTTTTTCTACATGGAACCTCCAATTTAGCTTTGAAAGATAGGCCAGATTTCTTCCTTTGGCAGTTTGGAGGCCAAGGCCACCCTTATCCAAAGGTTGGGTAACTTTTTCCCATCCAACCCAATGCATTCTTCTCTTTGGTTCACTAGATCCCCATAAAAAGTTCCCGTTGAGTCTATCTAAATTGTCCAAAATTCTGCTAGGGAGAAAATTGGTTTGCATCACATAGGAGGAAACAACAGAAGTAGTTGCTTGGATGAGCACTTTATGGCTAGTAAATGACAATAGGTTGGCTTTCTAGCCAGTAAGTATCTGGTTAACATGGTCAAGAATGAAATTCAGGTCCTGGTTTGATGCTCCAACATGCTTTAAAGGAAATCCAAGGTAAGAACCTAGCTTGAGAGTAGAGTTAAAACCAAGGATCTCGCAAAAATCAACCCTTTGCTCACTACTAATGTTAGGAGAGAAAAAAACTTTAGATTTGGCAGCGTTTATTTTCTGACCTGGGATCATACAAAACTCCACAACTGCATCCCTAACACTTTCACAGTTCAGCGAGTTAGCCTTTGCAAACAGAAGGAGGTTGTTAGCGAAGAAAAGGTGGGAGAAGGCCAGGCCACCAACAGAGGCTTTAACCGGGTTTCAAAGGTTGTTAGTGCATTTGTCATCAATAATTCTACCAAGCACTTCCATACAAAGAATGAAAAGGTAAGGGAAAAGGGGATTCCCTTGCCGAATACCCCTTGATGGTAGAAAAGGATTGAGGACACCCCCATTAAAGAGTATGGAGGTACAAACTATAGAAACACAGCTCATTATGAGCTGGATAAGGTCAGGAGGGAAATTTGTTGCAACAAGCACTTCCTTGATGAAGGACCACTCTAATCTATCATAAGCTTTTTTTAGGTTGATCTTAATAACCATGTATCCCACATTACCTTTTTTCCTGCTGATAGTATGAATTAGCTCCTGCACAATAATGACATTATCTAGACCTTTTCTACCCAGAACAAAGGCAGATTGATATGGTGAAATGAGCTTATCAAGGAGCAGTCTAATTCTGGCTACAATAATTTTTGTTATTATCTTGTAAACAGAATTACAGAGGCTAATATGTCTAAAATTCTCAATGGATTCCGGACCCTTAATTTTGGGAATGAGAGCAATATGCGTTTGATTCAGGTCCGAAGGAATCTTTTTATCACTAAAGATCTTCTTAATCTCTTCTGACACTGATCTGCCAACCACCAGCTAGAATTGTTGAAAAAATCCTGCGTACAACCCATCTGGCCTAGGGGACTTGAAGGCCTTTAAAGACCACAAAGCATGTTTTATTTCCTCATCAGTCACTAGTAAGGAGATGTTATGACTTTCAAAGTAGGATAAATAAGGGAAGGTTATATCAACAGAGGGAGAAGAGAGAGGTGAGGACAGGAGTTCAGTTGAAAAGAGCTTAGTGAAGCTATTCCGAACATGCTCCATAACGACAGTTAGATCATTTATCCATTCACCCTGAGAATCTTTGAGATTGAGAATCTTATTTCGCTTCCTTCTTATGAGTGTAGAAACATGGTAGAAAGAAATGTTCCTATCACCCTGTACCATCCAGTTAACACAAGATTTGAGGGACCACAATTCCTCTTCCTAATTCATCACGTTTAAAAGTTCTGCTTAAAGTTGTTTTTCAAGAATAATGAGAAAACTTGAGGGCCTCTCTGCCATAGATCGCTGAATCCCACTAAGCCTAGCCAGAATTCGTTTCTTTTTTGCAAAAATGTTCCCAAAGTGGACCCGATTCCATTCTGAGACCCTCCTTTTGAATTTTGCAATAGAACTGTATAGACCAGATTCAGTGGACCAAGCATTTTGAACAATTTTTGGGAAAGAGGTGTCTGAGAGCCAAAAATTATGAAATTTGAAAGGCCTATTAAGTCTGATACTGGGTTGGGGCTCTAGCTCCAACAAAATAGGACTATGGTTTGATGAGCGCCTTGGAAGATAAGTAACTTGGGCTTCTGGGTAGAGGACACACCAATCCAGATTAGCAAAGAATCTGTCAAGTCTTTCTTGAATAAGAGAGCATAAATCATTCTTATTTGTCCACGTGTACCTAGGCCCTTGAAAATCGAGGTCAGCCATGTTGCAAGCATCAAGACATTCTTTGAAGATATTGGCTCTGTACAGGTTAATTGGCCTACCACCTAGCTTATCATCACTAGACAACAATTTATTAAAATCACCAGCAATAATCCAAGGCAAGTTATGAGAATTTGCAACAGTAGCTAAATTATTCCAGAGCATACACCTTTCCCTATGTCTCGGACTAGCATAAACAGCAGTTAGAATCCAGTTTAGAGAAGAAGATCTTACCTTCACCAGCGGATGGATTTCTTGCTCTGTGCTAGTGAGATATGTGATATCAACTCTGTCAGGATCCCAAAGAAACTAGAGGCCACTCGCAAATCCAATTGTGTCAGTGTGAATCTCTCCCTAGAATGGGAGCCTATCTATGATTTGCTTCGCTTTATCCTTACCAAGGCGAGTCTCCATAATAATTAGAATAGTTGGGTCATGACTAGCAACCAGATCACGAACATTTGATTGAAAAGCGAGCTTCAAGGCCCCCCGATAGTTCCAAATAATGATGTTCATCATTATTGATTGATCAAAAGAAGAAAGGACATCAAAGGGTATCAGGAGCCTCTCCTCCTCCCTCATATTCCATCTGGTCCGTGGCATCAACATTACACAAAGCTGAACCATTCCCAACATCAACTCCTTCACCCCTGAATTTAGACTAAGCTTGCACTTGGGGTGAACCATCTGACTCGGCTTTGTGATATTGACATTCCCCATCACTGGAGTTAATATCAGTTTGACTTGTGGTACCCTTTTCTCCATCAGTTGAGGTCTGAGTTCGAATCCGCATGAGAGTGGTGTTGGATATGGCTGCAATAGCTTTCTCCATGTTACTACTCTGGTCTCTACTCCTTCCTGGGTGTCCGACTTGAAAGCCCACCACGATTGCTCCTTCTAAAGCCATGCCGAATCGGTCATTGCTTTTGCTAGGATCGGACTGAAAAATCTCATCTCTACTATCGCAAACTGTAGGGTCATGAAGCTGCTACCCTCCATTATGATCGCCCACAATCTTACTTGATTCACTAGAGAACTTGAAGCTTCCATTAGAGATAGGGAGTTGATCACCAAAACTAAAATTTGAGGATTTAGGGACAAGGAAAGAACTTGGTTAAGCGGTGGCAGGTCTGTGTTTATGGTCCTGAGCTTTTGCTTTAGGTAATGTCTTGCTAGAATTACCTTTTTGTCCTTGAGAATATCTAGTATTTCCTAAGCCTTGGTCTTGAAAAAGTTTTTACCCAGAACTTGAAGACTTTAGTTTATTGGGTTCCAAAGGCCCACTAGATTTCCTGTTACCTTCATAGGTGAGGCCCACGCTAGTTTTGTGATAAGGATTGCTAAGCTCTTTCGTATTTTTGGACTCATTTGGCGTTGTGCTGAGCATGCCGTCCCCATTACTCCTCTTGTTGTACCTGGTCCCTTGCTTTTTATGTGACACTACAAGCCAAGGCCTGTAACTGTTTGTGTCCTGCTATCCCGCTGAGGAATTGTCTCCATTCACTGATGCATGACCATTATCTGTACTATTTGTATTGTCATCCTGCACATTCTCATCATCCTTGCTTGAAGGTACGATATTTCCAGGCTTGCCACCCGTTGGAGTTTAAATCGTATAGTGACAGGCCTCCCGCTGGTGACCAAGTCGGCCACATGAGAAACAGAGGTTGTTTATTCCCTTGTAGACCACAGCTTGATGAAAGCCGCCAATCAGAATAGTATAGATTAACGGTTTATTGACGTCAACTTGAACACAGAGCCTAGCGTAACGTCCTCTGGTCTCCAACGCTGTGTGAGTGTTGATGCGAAGGACTGTGTCGATGGCTTGTCCAATTTCCTTAGGAGCTTCTTCATCATAATATTCAATAGGAAGTTTAGGAAGCCTCACCCAAACAGCTACTAAAGATATATTAGCAGTATTTGGTCTAAAATCATGAACCCATGGTCTTATGGAAAGAAAGTGCTCCCCAATAAACTAGGGACCTTTCTTCAAAACTGCATCATGGTCTTCTCTACAAGAAAAACAAATGAGGAAGAAATTGCATTCCAGGTCTACACAATCAATCCTCCTTGTGGGCTTCCATAAGGTAAGTAGCTTGGACTGAAGATAGTTGAAACCCATCGTTCTTCCAAAAACCTTAATGATAAGAGCATTTGTCCACGAAGCTCGGATACGTTGTTTAGTTTCTCTGGAGAGGTTGATAGCAGCAAACCCATCTCGGATAACCTCAACTGATGACTCTAATTCCATCTCATTTTCAATATATTTAGAAAAATCAATTGCCTGGATATAAGCTCTAGGTATTTCACCGATAAGTTTTTCCTTGAAGGATAATGTAGACACATTAACTCCAGAAGGAGTGACGGCACCATTCCCTTGCTGTCTGGGTTCAGCGGGAGGTTCATTTGCGTGGTATTCCTTGACTTTCTTAGTACTACAGCTTAGTTCAGCTTCTTCTTCACAAGAGAGCTCTAGAGAGCTCTTGAGGGGTCTTGTCATCCTTTGTTCCTTTTTTTTCACTATTAGAAGACAATGATGAAAGTCACTAACAAAAAAAAATATTTTTTTGACTCATTCAATGTGGTCATACTTAATGCCTCAAGTATTACCAAATACCTTGATTGACTTATAAATTATGCATTCTCCAGATTTCAGCCACAGTGTTCTCTGTCTTTGTCTCTCTCTTCCCTTTTGTTTGAAATCTCCACCATTTCTCGTCTCTAAATCTTAGTACGTCTTTTTCCATCTGGGTTTTAACTATTGTCGTTTGGCTTTTGTATTATTGAGGGAGACTTGGGCACTGGGGGGTTGCCCCCCAAATTTTTTTTTTTTAATATATTATCATATACATAGGTACTAATTTTGGCAATTTTGTTTCATAAAATTACACGTTTCTCCCTTATCAATATTATTGATTCTCACTTTTTTTATAAGTTGAAAATAAAAATAACCATTACGAAGGAGATTTACTTATTTATATATTCTTTGATTCTCAATGTATATAGTTTATATTCAGCCTCCTCCAACACAAATTCCATGCAAATAAAGCACCACAACAAAGCTTGCACATCCAAAGCTTCTCATAGAATAATTTTTTCAACTTTTTTCTTCTAGTTCACAACTTGCATATCCAAAGCTTCTCCTATAATAATTTGTCAAATATTAATTTTATTTTTGACCGATAGAAAATTAGTCTCCCTTTTTAAAAAAAAGACAATTCTTTTAATGCTAAAGATAAACATTCAATCTCTCATTCATTAAAAATAAAAAACAATTCACTAAATCATAAAAAATATCTCAGTCATCAATTTACACAAATCATTGTCATTTGAGTGACTGAACATAATCTTGTAGTGGAATTTTTCTAGCATTTTTCTATTATTTTGGAACATTGTTCATCTGCCTTTGAAAGTACTAGATTTGATGCCAACTTATATCGAAAATGTTTCGACCAGTTCTCCTACAAAAAGTAGACATTGTTGATGAAGAAGCAGCTTAAGCAAATTATGTGAAAACTATAAAATATACTTCCAATAAATTTATTACCAAAAAGGTTAGATTCTCTTTGATAATTTTTGTATGCATATGTTTAATAACATACATGCCGCAATCACACTTCAAGTATAAACACAGTTCAACATTAATAATTTTAAAGATTCACACAATAGCTATATGTATGTGCAAATTGGATTAGTGAAAGATTCACACAATAGTTACACTCCTACACTAATTGCTCAGACTTTGAAATTCTTTGAGAGCCAAAATTTGAAAATACATGCCGCCACCCAAACTAGATTAGTGAAAGGACATTTCATACCAATCCTAAACCTGAGAAAATTATATTATGTACCCGACATATATGCCGGGTACACAATATAACTGCTCCTAAACTTGACATTAAAATGCACTAACTAAACTTGACCCAATATTAATACAAACATGACCGGCATATTAATACCAATCCTATTGGCTGAGTTCAAAGCATAGCATAAAACAAAAGTCTAAACCCAGAAAACCACAAACTTGGGTGCACAGAACACCTATTCCAAGAATCAAAACTTTTTACTTTTGTTCCATAACCAAGGATAACCTAACACTCATGTAACTCAGGAAACTATTAATCCCAGCTCAAAGAGGTTCCAAAGAACTTATCAAAAAAAAAAAAAATAGAGGCTCCAAATAACTTACATACATAAAAACAACTTAAATAGAAAATCCCTAAGAAGGTGCATTCACTAACACAAAATAAATTGTAGGATTCACAAAAATCAAATTATTATTGAAACAAGACCAACAAGGCTTATGTTCGTGTTGCCTTCGACTAGTAATATTTTCTCTACTGGGAACAACTGGCGGAGCCAGAGGGGGGCGAGGGGGGGCACCTGCCCCACCCTGACTCCTCAAATTTTATAGTAATAGTAGTCTAAAGTAGTTATATACTGACATGGAGGGAAAAAAGAAAAAGAAAAAAAGGACTTTTACTTGGTTGAAAACTTGAAAGTGACCAAACCATTGCTTTTGTCTTGTCCTACGCAACTTGCACCCATTTCACTATTTTTTATTTTTTATTTATATCAATATTTACACAATTTTTACTATTTATGCTACTTTTCACAGCATGTTATTTTTAAATGATGCTAGAAATACTACAAATTTTACAACTTATGTCTTACAAATTGGCATGTCACCAATAACAAAAAAAATCATTTCAAACATTTATTTTTTATATTTTTTTAAGTAACACTAATCACATTCTTACTCCATCAGTTTGTAAAGTTTTTAGTAGCTATGAATGGGTTATTTTTATCTATTCATTTATTTTAATAATATGAAATATATTCATATTTGCTTACAATTGTTTATTTATTTTGTTATTATTGTTAATTAATATTTTTTAGATTAATTTCACTTTTAATATTATCTTTTAATTTTGCCCCCTCTAGACTAAAATCCTGGCTCCGCCACTGTTGGGAACTGCTTAGACTTCTTGGATTCATTGAACTTTTGATAGTTTTTTTTTGGTATTTTACTTCTTCATTTTTTTTAAATAATATTAATTAAAAAAGGGGGTTTTTTCTTTTAGGTACTAAACAAAAAAAATCAAGCCACAATAAATTCAACCTAGTAAAGTACATGCCAAACAATACTCGCATAAAATTACAATTCAATGCAATCAACCCAATTCAAAACATTTCAGTATTCTCAAGCTGCTCTTATGCTAATTGACCATAGGTCCAGCCGTTTGAGAAATTCATTTTACTCACCTAGAAAGCCACAAATCTTGAATTTTATAAGAAATGAATCAATGGACTACAATATTTATGTGGAGTATACTTACCAAAAACTATATCTACACTAATTACCACAAGATTCTCAACCCAAAAAATGGTTTCTCTCTAATTACTAGAATTCCAGAAAGGTGACCGACTCAAATATGTCCCCTGACAGATTTGGGGACTTCATATGACAATAACCATTCTGTTTAAGGAAATCCATTAGCAATTAAACCCAATTTAGATCACAGGACAGCCATGAACATTAGCTTTCATTCTAATTATCTTTGGCTTCCAAGCCGATCTCAATTCTTTTATAATGAAATTTCTAATCATAACTTGCACAGATCAAGGTTTTCAGATTCAGACCGTTCATTGAACCGTAAAAATGAGAGATTCAAGGTTTTTGAGGTCGAACTCATGTCGAATTAGGATTGAACCGTGATGACGTCATAATTAATTTAATAATTATTTAATAAATAAATAAATATTTTAAATTAGAAATAATAGAAAATTTGACTAAAATAAAAAAAAAATATTTAGGTACCAAAAATGTAATTTTATAAAAATAAATTATATTTTTTTTTATGAAACCTACGTCTAAATTAAGCCCATGCCCCCAAATTAAACCAAGCCCATTTCAACGGTCAACTAACCAATGAAATTTAAAAGTGGAAAACAAAAATGATAAAAGACTTAAAAAGAAGAAGCTATAAGTCTACTCATTAAATAATAGCCTTAATACAAAACAAAGCCCAAGAATAAAGTTGTTGGTCAGTGAAATGGTTCAGATTTGGGTAGATACTGTACCCTCTAATTTTTTATAAGGTACAGTAAAATGACCCTTGAATGATATTTAATCTCCTTTTTCCAATATATATATATATATATATATGAGTAGACCATGACTCATGAGATGATGTTAAAATGGATGCCACGTATGTGAAAATTGGCCGAAGTGTTTAAAACTTTTTAAAGTCTAAAACCCTCAACACAAACTGCAAAACCCTCTTGAGTCTCAGACAATGTCACAACAACCCGAAACGGAACGAGCGGTGCTTCTCCGCGGGTACGAGCTCCGTCTCCTACGCTGCACCCTCACTTCATCTCTGCCGTCCGATTCTCCACCGCCGCCTCCTCAACCACAGCCGTCCGATCATCATCAGACTCACTCTTCACTCCTCAACGACCTCCTCTCTTCAATCGAGGCCGGCGACTATCTCCGCGCCCTATCCTCCGACGCCGCCGCACTCGTCCTCCGACAACTCTCCGATGACGAGTCCTCCTCCGCCGACCGAGTCTACTCCGAGTTGCTCCGCCGCGTCGAGTCCTTCCTTGTTTCAGAACCCGAAGACGACGAGGACAAGGCTTATAGAGCGTTGCTCGTGGTCAGCATCGCCGTTGCCGCGTTCCTCGCCTTCACTCAGTGCAACATGACTGGGTGAGTCAGTGAAAAAATTGCAACTTTTTGAAATTTGAATGACAAAAGATCGAACTTTGACTCTGTCTAATTGTGTAATTTATCAGTGTTTTGTTTGTTTTTTCTGTTTTGGATTGGTGTGATTGAATTATTCAATAGGCCTTTGAAGGAAATGGCAAAATGTCCATTGGCATTGAAGAAAGTGGGTGGTAAAGGAGAAGATGAGGAATTAGTGGAATGGGAAAACTGGGCTCGTAATCAGCTAATGGCTGCTGGCTCTGACTTGCTTGGAAAGTTCTCTAATCTTCAGGTTACTCTACTTCTGAATCTAATTCTAATTTGCTTCAAAACTTCAACTTCAAACTGTACTTATATGTGGGGTCTACCTATTATGGATAATTCCATAATTACAATGGAGAAGGGGGGATTTGAATCTGTAACGTCTCAGTTAGAGACCCGTGAGGTCCCAATTTTAAGGTCCTATTATGAACGGTGGCGACTTTGTACAATACAATAGTAGATTGGATTGGAGAACAAACGCTCAAACTGTTTTAAAGGAATCTCTTTTAACCTATTATGTGGTCAATCAAATGATTATCGGTGATGATCAATTATGTTATTCAGAAAAAAAGTTACATGATTCTACCCTCCTACCCTTGATTCCTTTCCATGGAGAATGATATGGCAATCGAAGGTTCCTCCAAGGGTGGGTTTCTTTTCTTGGTCTTCTTCTTTAGGTAAGATCTTAATAACAAACAACCTTCATAAAAGACGAGTGATAGTACTTGACTGGTGTTATATGTGTAAGAGGTGTGGGGAGTCAGTGGATCATCTTCTACTTCATTGCCCCATAGCTTGGGAGTTGTGGTCTTTGGTTTTCTGCTTGTTTGGTATTCAATGGGTTATGCTCAATACTGTTCTTGAGTTGTTTGAGGCTTGGTAAGGAAAGTTTGCACGACATCGTCACATTAATGTTTGGAGATTAGTGCCTCATTGCTTGATTTGGTGCATTTTGGTGTGAAAGGAATGCTAGAAGTTTTGAGGGTTATGAACGGTCTTTGTTGGAGATTAAGTCTTTTTTCTTAAACACTCTCTTTGAGTGGAGTGTGGTCTTTTCTCACTTTTCTTGTTCTTCTTTTTCTATTTTTCTTGATCGTTGTTCTTTTGTTTCCTGATTTGTGCCCCCATAGTACATCTCCAATGTACTCGGTTTGGCAATCTTTCTATTATTAATAATATTCTTGCGTTAATTATCAAAAAAAAAAAAAAAAGTATAAGCATATGTGGATGATTTTTTGAATCTCCACGTTACATGATTAGTGGAAAATAATTTTCCATATTTTTCCTCCAGATCAATTTGGAGGAAAATTCTGCCCTAGATTGTAGGGGATGTCTGATTTTTGAATTTTTGGGGGAAGAGCGGAGATCACTTCTTATTGTCATGGAAATATATACTCTTTGTTACACCAATACTACCAACCTACTGAGCCTTTTAACTTGAATGTCATACTATTATTCGTAATTTAATGAATTACGTTACTTATCAAAAAAAAAAAAAAAATAGTGAACAACATCAACTTATTTAATGGAAGGTGAAATTTGTTGATCGGATAATGGTAGCTTTTTTTTATTGGTAAATTACACATGAACATAGTGAGTTTTGAACCTATGAGCTCATTCTCTACTTACAATTGTTAGAGGAGGCGGTATCCTTTGAACTAGGACTCATCTGTAACTAGGTAGTAATATTGCCAATAGCCTTTTAGCTCGATTAGCATCTCTTGGTGTTTCTAAATGAGATGTCTATGGTTCAAATCCCACATCCCCTAGCTATTGAATTAAAAAAAAAAAAAAAACCAGTAGTAATATTTCATAACTGTTATTATTATTGTTGTTATATTGAAATCTGAGACAAGCCTTTTTTGCTGTAATGTAGTATTTAGTTTTTGCTAAGATGTTGCTCACGAGGACAAGAGACTTGTTATTTGGAGAAAGTGTGTCTTCCACGTATGGAATTAGTAGCATCTCATGGTGGCTCGCTAGGTTCATATTTCTTCAACAGAGAATTTTGGATGAGTGGTCGTCTTCCTTGTTTGATTTATTGCACGTCTATGTGGGTGAGACTCTACATCACTTTGACACTTTGGAAAACGTAATGAGTTATTTTGGTTCAAGTTTACACAATGAAGATGCTTTAGCAATCATCTCGATGGTTCATTTAGAAGCTGGGATAATGGAATACAACTATGGAAGAGTTGATTCTTGCAGGTAAATTTCAATAGGGGAAGCTATTTTCTTTGATGAACTAATTAGTGGTTTATTAAAAAAAGGCCCAAAAAAGTAACTGGAGTCATGTTTATTTTAACTTGAAATAATGTTTGCATGATAAGATATATTGTATTGGTAGATATTTAACTTGTGGGAACTTATTTCAATATTTATATTGTAAGATAATACAGAAGACTTTTTTATATCTTCTTGTTAAGGAATCCTTGTCTTTAAATTTAAACACTTTACTTACCTTGTGACTTGTATTATCAGTTGATAAATGGGAAATTTATTTGTATGCCATATAAGTTTGTGTTAGAGACTGCATGCAATCCCCAATTTCCCTCTGAAGATGTGCTTCCAGTTGTTAGAACATCATTATGAGTTTAATGTGGAGGGATTATTACCCTAGGTATACTTGGCTATCTTGAAATGGGATTTGGGTTTTTGATTACTCCTAGCTTCTCTTTATTTGCTGAGGTACCTATGTCATATCAGGCAACATTTTGAGTCAGCTGAAGTGGCAGCTGGGCTTCAGCTTTCTGTTACTGGGATTCTTGGCTTCCGTACTGTACATCAGGTAATTGAAGTACATATAGTTGGACTTTGCCAGAGATGCTTTCTTCTTAGCATTACAGATCATTCTTGGATATAGGTACAACCTAAGGCACAGAGTGTACTTGTTACCAACACAAGCTCATCCAACTATGTCAGTAATTGCCCCTTAGAAAGCTCTGGTATCCAGGCCCACAAGTCTAGTGTTGGAGAAGATAATTTGCATTTAAATCAACCTGAAACCTCTGACATATTGATGACCCCAAAATTGTTAGTGGATAATGATGAAGGAAGTAGATTGCAAGGCATTCAAAATGGTGGTCCTGCTACAGCCCCTTTGAGGGGAATCCAACAGGCAGTGATTCTGGCCCGATGCCTTCTTATTGAAAAGAGCACTCCACATGGTGAAATGCAAGGTGAGTTCTAGACACAAACTTCTGGTACTAGTATGTGCTGCATCTTGGTTGACATGATGATCAACGCGAAATAAACTATACTTTTACTGTATTTTCAAAATGCATGCCATATCATTTCAAATTATTCCTTAACTGATATGAAAGATTGTATTAATAAAGTAGACAGACTTAGATTTTTAGAAAGGGCAAAAAATTGATTTTTGTCTTTGAACAGTTTGGGGAATGGAGGCTGAACTGCCTTTGGGTTCTCCTAAAGGTTGCTTCTGTCTTTTTGTTCCTTTTTTTCCTTTGTTCACTACTGCGAACTCTTTGTGTTTTTCTTGCTATTCTATTCTTTAATTAAAAAAAAAAAAACATTGTTAGTAGTTCACTTGCCCATTAGTATCTTATAATTTAGTTGTGAAATACTCTTCCTTTTTCTTTTCCCCCTGACTATGAAAAGCATATATATATATATATATATATATTTTTTTTTTTTACTACATCATTCAATATGGTCTACTTTTTTTTTCCTCCTTAATTAAAAAAAAAAATGATCAATCAAGCATTGAAGATGCTTATAGAGAGAGGAGATTCAAGAAAAGATAATTTTAAGTTAAAAATGAACAATGAAAGCCTGCAGCAAATAAATAGATCTGAAATTACATTGAAACATGATCCATCATGCCTTTCCTGCTTAGAGATCAACTTCAAAGCTGTTCACCACTGGGTTCAAGCAGTTAAAGTTCTATCTGTCACTATAATGCTCAAACCAATCAGCACAACAGTTTCTGCTTCTACCATGGTCCTGACATATTTGTTTATTATCTATTTTTATTTGATAAGTATATTTGTTTCTTATCTATATGGCAAGGATCTCCTTTACTAGAGTTCCTTTTCCCCATTGCTGTTATTTTAATTATATTATAAAGTCGTTTTCTGAGTTGAGATCCTTCTCTTTTGGTTATTCAACAGCCCTATTTCTGTCTCAGGATGGGATATGGCTCCATATATAGAGGCAATTGATTCTCAGCAGTTGTCATACTTCATTGTAAGTAGATAATTACGGCAATATGTATTTACTCACATTGCATTTAATATTTTTATAAATGACACCATTTATTTCTTCAATGATAAATCTGTTAAATGTTGATTCTTCTGATAAAAGTCATTGCATCTTAAGAAGTTAGAATGAGGCTTTACTTGTACATAGATAAGCCATTACAATGGGTACCGAAACAAGTATAAGAAATTGAAAATTTGGTCAACTTCATTATTATTAGTTGGGGCTTTCTTACACTTTAGGGGTTTGAGCAGTAACAGTCGGTTATGGGACTTGCCATGAGATTAATTTACCTATTACTTCATATAGGGATGCATGTTTTAATTATTCCCATTACACTTAAAACTTTCTGGGCTTTAATGTCCTATAGATAACCAAGGTCATCTTGCATTCCTATTGAATTTTGATACCGGCATGACTTGTTTAAAATTTCCCCCCTTTCAGATAAAGTGTTTCTGTGACATCTTACGTATTCGATGGGAATCAACTCGTAGCCGCACAAAGGAGCGTGCATTGCTGATGATGGATAAACTGGTATGAGGTGCATCATTGTTATCATGTTAGCTATATTTTCTTTAGGATATCCAGTTGTTTTTCCAACTGAATACTTTTTCCTTCCTAATTTTTGAATTGCTGCCTGCTCTCTAAATTTATAGGTTTCCTGTTCAAGTTTTCATTTCTTGTGGCAGGAAAGAAATATTAAAGAGCAAAGACACCCATGGCAAAGCTAGTAATCCAATATACTATTAACAGTGAAAAAAAAGAAAATTTCTAAGATAAATAGGCTATTTGATTTCCCTGAACTTATTAGATACTCAGCTACTTGGTTTGCTGTCCCAGATTATGGTGACTAGGCTTTATGTATTGGAGTCATATGAGGATCCACCACCAAGTTGCATGTTTTCCTTCGTTGCAATTTATGATGAGCTTCTTTGCTACTACTTGAAATCTCGCAGTTTTGTTATTTCAGGCCTTACAAATCATCTCACAGCTTTTGCTTTTTATGGCTTGCCCCTTATTAGTTGCTTCTGCTTCATAGGCTTCTGTAATCTCTGATAATGTAGTTTTTGTTCTTCCTTAATTAAATAGTGTAACACCGGAAGAGAGAGAGAGGGTGTGTGTGTGAGTGCGTGCACAAACATATGTAGATACACAGGTGTGGGTATGTACATGAGTATGTATATACTGACTTTGTGCTTACCAGAGTCTGCACCCACTCAATGCTACCTGAGTAAGCATGAGGCCAAGAAATATGATTTTGGATCTATTAAAATAATTCCTTCCCATATGCTCAACATGCTTCATTTTTTGTCAATTTGCAGTGTGGATAATGCTGTTTATGTTATTGGTATTTGGCATTCAGAGTTAGCCATTTTTACCATTAATGTCAGCAATGTTGTCCCTTACACCTAACTATATTTCATAAATTGCAAGGGGTTTGTCTTGCCAAAGCCGGTCTTAATTTTTCATGTTACTGTTCAATGGCATAAGCATCAAGAAAGTTTCACCATTGCTGGGTTTATATCTATCAAACTATTTTTGTGTTTCTTTAAAAGTGAGCAACTGGTCCTTAAAAAGAAAAAAAAAAAAAAAGAATAGAAAAAACAAATTGTGTGACTAGCATGTAAAACTCAGATCCTAAATACCCATAGAGGGTTTAAAGATAAGATATTATTTATTATTTGGACACAGACCTTTCTATAATTTATATTGGTGTGTGTACTATGCAACTCATGATCAGTAAGCTAAGTGTATGCATACCGGATTCACACTAGATAAGGGAGTGCACATAAAAGCTCATAATAAGGGAAGCTCATTGAAGCATCTTTTCAGAACTATATTTTATAAGGTCATTGCTCATTAATTCCTACCTTCTTGGTTAATTAGGTGTTGACTTAATAAACAATGTTACTACTTACTAGATATCTGGTGTTTTTGTTGATTTCATGTGTTCCGAGGAAAGTTCATCCTATGAGGCAATCTAGTTTTTTAGCTCCAGTATATAAATAGTCCTCATTTATTTATCATTCTGTTATTATAAATCTCACAAAAAGATTCTGCACTATTACAGGTCCAGAGTGTCAGTGAGCCTTCTCCAGGAGTGGCACAACGAATTCCTTTTTGTTTTGGAGTTTATATCCCTACTATTCCTGCATTGCGAAAGTACAAATTCACTTTCATTGTCTTTATACACTATAACCCCCCTCTCTCCTCTCCCCCCCCCCCCCCCCCCCCACACACACACACACACAAAAAATCATTTTTCTATTGAGCAGATCTATTCTTCTGTGTAATATTTCATACTAAAAGCTCTTTTCTTGCCAGAGTTGTATGCACGGTTAACTTCTATTGATTTTTGTTTTTTTTGTTTTTCCTTATCAATTTTAGGGAATATGGTGAACTTTTAGTGCGCTGTCATTTAATTGGTGAGGCAGTTAAATTTTTTGAGGATTTAGAGTTATGGGATAATCTTATATTTTGCTACCGGTATGTTCATACTTGACAGTCCATTATCTAAGTCAATTTCCTTCATCAGTGCATTTTTCGTATTTTGTTGCTGGAGTCTCATGTGAGATTCAATATGTAAATCAGCTTATTGGAGAAGAAAGCAGCCGCTGTTGAACTCATCAAGAAACGACTATCTGAAATGCCTAATGACCCCAGGTTATGGTATGTAAGTTACTTGTCTTTTCCTTTCTTTCTCCTTTTAGTTGAATTAATTTTCTACCTCAGCTAATGCAATCGAAGTTTGAAAGTTCCACTGGCATGTTATTGTGGAAAGTGGACAACTAATAAGCTCAAAGATGAGTTCTTTCTGATCTGTTTTGACTGAAATGAACTATGTTTATGACACAAAAAATGTTAAAAAGGAAGGCTATTTAATTATGTATATTGACACATGTTGGGCCTTTTCTAAATAATGTTGTGCTTGTTTTGCAAAGCTTGTTGTATCAAATCATATTTACATGCCTGCTAATATCATAGAGGACATGGTATTATTTAACTTGATATGGTGATGTTGTACTTTAGCCTACAACATGAAAACTTGTTTTCAGTTGTTTGACTTATTTCATTCTTGCGTTTATGGTATATATATTTTTTTAAAGTTAAATTATGCAAAGAATTTCTGGTGAATGCAGGTTAAAATCTACCAAAGGTGTGTCTTTTATTTGGGTTTGAAAGTGCCCAAAAGTAAAGCTTTACCTGTCTCATTATGAAATTTTTAAAAGGTGCATATATTTGAGATTCTGTAAGGGAAAAAAAATGTAAATGTGTTAGGCTCATTCTTAAAATATGTGTATCATATGCAAGAAGGTTGGTCCCTTTGCTTATCACTTGGTTATTCATAGAAACATCAGCTTGCTTTCTTGTTTGTGTCAGTTTTATGTATTCTTGTTTACTGCATCCATATCAGCTTATCTGTAAAAGACTTCTTCAGAGTTCTTTAAGAGTGGTATTTTCCGAATGCATTATTTTAGGTGATGAGAGAATAAATAGGAAACGCAAGTGGAATTGGAATCTTATTGGTAATTACTTCTAAAACTTATTTCAATCAAGAGGGGTCTAAATTATTCTTATAGTGGTGTTGATTATTGTTACTTAACATTTTCTTTAGCAGTTGCTATTTGCATGACTCAAATAATGCTAAAATTGAAATAGCTTTCTGTAACCTTTATTTATTAAAATTATCTCACTTGCTTAAAATTCATCTTTGGGTTTGCAAAATATATCTTACTTGCTTAAAAATTATTCCTAGGTGTTCATTGGGTGATGTTACAAATGATGATGCTTGCTACCAGAAAGCCCTGGAAGTTTCAAATGATAAGTCAACTAGAGCTATGGTGATTCCATTTCTTGCTATCAACCTTTTATCAATATGCTTTTTATGTGGACTTTATGTTAATTTTATTGAGTCTGTCTGTCAGCGATCTCTTGCTCGTAGTGCATACAATCGAGGGGACTATCAGACATCTAAAATCCTTTGGTAAGTTTCCTCTAATGGCTTCTACTATATTATTCTGTTATTTAGTACTGATGATAATATGTGTACTTCATGGCTGATTTGGTTTTACAACAATTTCGTTGTGATTATTATGTTTCAGGGAATCTGCGATGGCCTTGAATTCTTTGCATCCAGATGGTTGGTTTGCCCTTGGGGCTGCTGCTTTGAAGGTGACTTATGTGATCTGCATTGTGTTAAATTCTCTATTGAAGGGATTTTTCCTGGCATTGTATTCTTCAATTTATCAGAAATTTCTGAATCTATTGCTGAACAATTGTTACAGGCTAGAGATGTTCAGAAGGCTCTGGATGGATTTACTCGTGCTGTTCAAGTGGATCCTGATAACGGGGAGGCTTGGAACAATATTGCTTGTTTGTATGCACCCTTTGCTCTGAGTCATCTTGCATTCTTTCCATCCTGAAATATACTGCCTTTTGTTTTCTCATCTCAATACAGTGCTAATATCTTTTATTGAACTTTTACATAAAATTTCCTACTTCAACCAGAAAGCCTTTTTTTCTTTTTTGAAAATTATCATTAGTTTTTTGATAAGTAAGTTTTTTTGAGAATTATAATGGCCTCCCCCCTTGTTTGGAATATTACAATGGCCTTTGCTGTCACAACAAAAGGGTCAATGGTGTTAATAACAGGATTTTTATTATCTAAAGATGAAACTGTACTATTTTTTTGCCTTCTTTTACTCAAAAGGGTAGTATCCTTGCTATTGCATAGTCTAGCTTATAAAACAGGAAGGGGGGTTATTGTTTTTTTTTTTGATAGGTAATAACAGACTTTATTGATAATAAAAGTACAATGAATTTACGATAGTAAACTCATTGCACTGAAAAGAATACAAATCCATCAAAAAGAGAGACTAACAGAATTAAGAAATTCAGACAAAGAATGACAAAGCGTAAACCCCCAAATACGAGACCACTCAAACAAAGTCCTAAGTAGCACAGACTTCACACAGTCTACAAGTCTCTCAGTTTCTTCAAAAGTTCGGGCATTTCGCTCCTTCCAAATTAACCACATAAGACATGCTGGAACCATATTCCACACATTAGAAGTGTGACTCCCCAACCAATTCCACCACGCAGAGAGAAGAGAAACAACATTTTTTGGCATCACCCACTGAACCCCAAACAAACAAAGGACTTCACTCCACAAGGTATGAGCATACTTACAATGGATCAATAAGTGATCCACAGTTTCCTCTTCACATCGACAAAGGTAGCACCAATTAACAAGAGGCAACTGCTTCTTAACAAGGTTGTCTATCGTAAGAATCCCACCCCTAGCAGTTGTCCATAAGAAAAAAGCTACCCTTTTAGGTACCTTAACACACCAAATACTCTTCCAAGGAAAAGACACCATCGGGGCTGCTAGCAATGAAAAATAGAAAGAGCGCACATCAAAAACACCACTACGATTCAATTGCCATATCATGGTATCATCACCCCCTCTAGGTAGCTTGGATGAGATATACTCAAAAAAATCATAAAAGACCCCTGTCTCCCAATCTTGAAATGCACGACGGAAGGGGGGGGGGGGGTTATTGTAATGTCACAAAACCTCATGAGAGATCGAGGTAACTTAACTTTTATTTTTTCATGGGGGCTTCCTTCTAATTATTTATCTTATTTTTGTCTTTATTTCAAGAGATTTATTATATGCATATACTTATAAACAAATATTTCTAAATTGTATATAAAATCTAAATTGCTAAGAGCTGGATTCTTAGTTTTATCCACCGCATAGCCTCTAAAATCCTGATACCAAACCTTTCTTTCCAGATTAGTTGATCCAGTGTCTGCTCTTAAATTGGAATCTAGCATTTGGTGTTTAGGATTTAAGAGACTATGGGGTGGATAATATTAAATATCCAGCTCTAAAATATCATTTTGGCTTGGTTGTCTTTTGTTGCATTACTTTCTTGATAAAGTAATTGTCTTATTTTTTTCCCGGTTGAACTTTTTACCAGTGCTATAATGAGTTCAGTTACTTATCAAAAGATAATAAATTTAGTTTGAACTACGTGTTAAGCCATAAGTTGAGTCAATTCTGTAGGGACTTCATTAGGGTTTGTAGAGATGTGAAGGGAAACAAGAATACCATAGCTATCAGGAACAAAGGTTTTGTTTCAAGGCTTTGAGATGGTGGAAGCAAGGAAATGAGGGTTGTTTCTGTTCATTTATAGAAAATAAGCTGATTATTTGTTTTTGTTGAATCACAGTCTCATTTGTAGTGAATTATTATATGCAATTGTTTTCCCTTGAGATACTGGCAAGTCATTTTATATGTGCTTTACATTAGATGTTAATTAGTGTCCCTCACTCCCTCTTAACAACATGAAATACTAAGAATTATGTTTTGAATGACTTATGAAGACTATTTTGAGTCATTTTATATTTTCTCATAAATGAAAGTCACTTGTGATTAGTTGTCATTCAAGAATTAATATTGTGAATACTTGTTTGTTGTTTAATTCCTCTAACTGGCTTTAATAAATTATATGTATGCCTTTATATTTTTTTAGAGGATAAATTTTATGCAACTTACCAATTATGCAGGCATATGATCAACAAGAGGAGCAAAGAGTCTTTCATTGCATTTAAAGAAGCTCTCAAGTTCAAGTTTCGTCTTTCTTCCCTTCATTAGAATGATGTTTCTGCACAGACTCACGTGCGCACACACATTTCTAATTTTTGGATTTGCAAATATATGAATATGTGGTGACCAAACGTGATTTGGTGACAGGCGAGATAGCTGGCAGTTGTGGGAGAACTACTGTCATGTTGCTTTGGATGTGGGTAATATTGATCAGGTAAGTGCTTTCTTTTAGCAAAGTAGTGCATTATTCTAAGTCTTCCTTTGGAGGCTTCATGTGATACAGCCCTTAACGAGGGGGTACTTTGCCAGGCCATAATATGAAGGATTCTAGTGGGCACACTGACACATTGTGCTAGTTAAATATACAAACCTGACCTATGGTTCATTCTTGCAGCTTAGCTCAAGCTCTTTTTTTGAATGGTCTACAGCCTTAAACTACATGGAACCACCCTCTCTGCTTGAGATGGCCCTGTTAAACAATTATGTTAGGTTTACGAATTATGTTTATCCAAATATATATGTTCAACCTGATGTTGTTAGTCCGGTGGCAGTTTATATTGCTGACGCGGAAGCTATCTCCCTCTAATAAGTAATAGAAATAACTCCATCAAGCAAAGAATTTGGGAGGACATGGATGAATTGATTTAAGGGTTACCAAATGATGAAAGATTTTCAATGGGAGACCACCTAAATGGTCTTGTTGGAAAAGATAGTACGGGGTTTTGAAAGAGTTCATGGATGCTAGAGATATGGAGTAAAAAATGAATCAGGATATGTTATTAGATTTAAAGTCATATGATTTGATATTAACGGACACTTGGATCAAAAAAAGGGACGCACACTGAATTACTTTCAAAAATGGGACAAACATTAGTCAAATAGATTTCATCCTTACGCAAAGCGTTGATATTAGATGTTGTAAAGATTTTAAGGTGACATGAGGCTAATGGTACTAAATATATGTATTAGACGATTGAAAAGAAGAGATATTAGAGAGAAACCCAAGAATTAGGTGGTAGGGTTTGAAGGGAGGAGAGAAACAAGATGAGTTCAAATATTAAATGATCAAAGAAGGCAAGTGGGAGCTAGAAAAAGATGTCGCTTAGATGTGGAATAAAATGGCTAGTTGTATTTAAAAAACTGGCTAAAGACGAACTTGGAGAATCTAAAGGGTGTGGGCAATCTACTTTGGAGACTTGGTGGAATAAGGAGGTTCAAGTATCAATTAGATTAATGAGAGAAAAGTTGTAGAAGTGTACCTAGATGTAGAGACAATGTTGCTTATGAAAATTATAAAATGGTAAGTGGGAAACAAAAAAGTTTGTCCAAAAAGCTAAATATAAGATGTATATTGCAAGTTGAGGATGAAGGATGGAGGAAAGAATATTTATAATCTTGCTAAGTCAAGGGAAATAAAAACAAGAGTTTGAATGATGTCAAGTGCATTTTTTTGACATTATAAATGAAGATCAAATGGTGTTAGTAAAGGAAGCGGATATCAAAGAGGTTGGAGTGAATCAACACAATTAGAAACTGTAGGTTTGTTTGGAAAATTAGGATGATCAAGGTATGATGCATTGAGGAGGATGAGAACGAGTAAAACAGTGGGACCTGATGAAATTCCCATTGAAGTTTGTAAGTGCTTGGGTAACATGGGACCCATGGCCGTATGCTTGTTGACAAACATTTTCAATAAGATCTTAAGTGTAAACAAAATGCCTAATGAGT
Organism: Quercus variabilis; assembly: GCA_030445155.1. Taxonomy (NCBI): domain Eukaryota; kingdom Viridiplantae; phylum Streptophyta; class Magnoliopsida; order Fagales; family Fagaceae; genus Quercus; species Quercus variabilis. The sequence goes on from CP129447.1 coordinate 72,973,798, forward strand.
GGAGGAGATACTTTTATACCTATTTACAAGAGCAAGTGAAATATCAAAATTGTGCAAATTACCACAGCTTATGAATCACACTATGAAACTTTGGAAGATAGTGATTTAATATAGGTTAAGACAAAAAACGACAATATGAAGAATCAATTTGGTTTGGTTTTATGCTAGGACAATCTGCCATAAAAGCTCTTTTCTTACTTAGACATCTAATTTATGAAAAAGTATAGAGAAGCCCGTAAAATTCTCCATATGTTTTTTTATTGGTCAATAGAAAACATGCTATACAGTCCCTAGAGAGGTTATGTGGTGGGTTTTAGAAAAGAAAGAGTTCCTCCAAAGTATATAACTAAGGTGATAACAAGTGGATGCATTACAAGTGAGCTTTTCATCATTATAGGTTTACATCAAGGATCAACGTTAGGTCCATATCTTTTTGCACTAGTGATGTATGAGCTCACTAAATTGATTCAAGATGAAGTTCCTTGGTGTATGCTTTTTGCACATGATATAGTTTTAGTGGATGAAATTGTATGTGAAGTTAATGTTTAAGTTAGAAATTTGAAGAGATGGTTTGCACTCTAAAGCCTTTTGGCTAAGTAGGACTAAAATAGAGTGCATATAATATAACTTTAGTGAAAGAAGAAACAAAGATGAATGGATGAAGAGATTGAAGATGATGTGAATCATATGATAAGTGCAAGGTGGATTAAGTAGTAGAGAAACACATTGGGAGTAGATTGTTATAAGACCATTTGTACTCTATAGTATTGAATGTTAAAAAGTAACATATTTATAGCCGAAATGATAATATTATAATTAGGATTTGTAATGAGGAAATTCACTTAAAGATAGGGGTGATCCTTATTGATAAGAAGATGAGGAAGAGTCGCTTGAGATGGTTTAGTCATGTACAAAGAAGAATGATTAATGCACCAATGAGAAAGAGTGAGTTGATTCAAGTCGTGGGAATGAAAAAAAGTAGGTAGAGGAAAACCTAAAATAACATTAATAGTAGTACAAAATGACAGCAATTAAAGAGGTTATAGAGAGTATGACTTTGGATAGAATCAAGTGATGGAAAAGAATTCGTGTGGCTGACCTTTCCTAGTTTGTTGAAGATCAATAGTCAAAATATTTTGGAAATAAGGCTTGGTTGTTATTTTAAAATAACATGACTGGGCATAGTTACAAGTCTGCTTGACTTTGGGAAAAAGGGATTTAGCTATTCTTTAAAAAGATATAAAATACTATGATGTTGGAATGTGGTATGATGGAAAACCAATAATTAAAGGCTTCATCTTCAATATAATTTGCTCACTTTCTATCAGATGGACTAGCTTAGGCCTTTCAATTGTTGGGCCTTTTTTCATATTTAGCCATCCTTTGCATAGTTGTTACATGTGAAAATGTTTTTTTAGGCCATGAAGTTGATGTAGTTGTTCTTTTTTTTTTTTTTTTTTTTTTTTTTTTTTTTTTTTTTTTTTTTTAATGGTGGCATCATTCTAATTGTCTATATGTCCTTGTTTTTCATTTATGTATTGGCTCTTTTAGGCTCTGGAAGCTATACAGAAGGTTTCGGACATGACTAGTAATAAAAGAATTGACATTGAATTGTTAAGGAGGATTATGATAGAGGTGGAAAGAAGGGCTTCAACTGATCATTCTGTATCTCCTGTGATGATCAATGACGATAATTTTACTGACCAAGATTGTCCAGCTGATTCTCAAATAGACCGTCTTAATGAGTCAACAAATGCAGAGTCTGTGGAGAGAAGGTCAAGGGAAACTGAGCATTTGGAGATTCTTGGGAAAGTCCTACAGCGGGTATTCAAATACTTTCATGATTATCATTTGGTCCTGCTTTTTCTTCAGTACCAATTGTGTAGTCATATCTCTGCCTACTTGCATTTGTGTTTACTGTCATATATTTTGGAGTTTTTGTTTTGTTTTTTTTTTTTCTGAATGTGTAGGCACATGATGCATATGTGGCCATTTTTGAATCAAGTCAGTGCACCAATTGATCATTGCCATGCTAAAATGAATGCATATTTGTGCATCTAGCTATTGGTCTATGCTTATTTGTGCTGTGGCTATTCTATTTGTAATCTAACATTCCATTTGTTTTGGTGGAGATTTCTTTATTTTCTGGTGTCGGTATGGCGCACTATGAAAGTCAATGCAAAATATTTTCCACGGTCAACAGAAAATGAGCCGTTTAGGGTGGTAAACGTTTTCTCTTTTCAAAGGTGGAAAACATTTTTTGAGCTAACGTGAGTCGTGGAAACTTAGACGCACCTCACTCCAACAGTAACAATCTCTTCCTTTTCTCTCTCTTTCTCATCCCTGTAACCACCATACACCCACCCTACACATGACCCCAAATCCTAACCCACAGCTGCCTGTCTGCAAGGGCCACATCTCCTCTCCTCACCTACCCTGTTTCATTTACTGGCTAAAACCATGGCATCCATCACCCATTCCTTCACATCACTGTCATTCTATGATGATGCTCCCTAGGAAAGGAGGTAAGGGTGCATGTTAAGAGAGAAGTAATTGGTGAGAAGTGAACAAGAGAGAGGAGGAAAAAAAAAGGAAAGAAAAAAAAGAGAAAGATAAGGATTTACGGTAGGCAGTGAAATAGAAAAAAGTTAAGAGAGAAAAAAAAAAGAGGAGAAAGAAATAGAAAAAAGAGTGAATGATAAAAAGGTTAGAGAGAGAAAAAAAAAAAAGAGTAGAAAGAAATAGAAAAGAGAGAAGATATGATGGGGTGAACATGTGATTTAAAAGAAAGAGATAGAGGAGAAAGGAAAAGTGAGAAGATAAGGTGGGATGAACGGGTGGAAAGGGATAATAATATTAATTGGTGGGTAGGGGGGGAAAAAGAGAAATAAAAATGAGTTTGGGAAATTTTTTTATTTTTAAAATGATTGTCATAAGAAAGTTGTAAATATGTAGAGAATAATTATTATTAGCTTTATTTGTTGTTATGACTTTTATGTTCGTGAACTAGTAAATGTGTACTTGAAAAAAGTTTGATTTTCTAGTTGCTTTAAACAATAGTCATGTTGTGAATGAAAGTGTTTGTTTCTATAATTATATGGAAACTGAAATATTAACTATTTTCTGTACAAGCCAGGCATTGCAAAATGTTTTGGATCATTTACAGGGTTGTGACCAAACACTAGAAACCAAGTAATTTTTCTAGAAATTGTATTTCTATTTATCGAAACAAATGGAGCGTAACTTGTTCAATAATTTATTTTATATGTTTTGGGATTTTTTTTTTTTATAAAAAAAAAAAATCCTTGGGAACTGAAATATTAATGATTTTTGTAAACAGCACATTGTTTTTCAGATCATTTCCAAGGTTTTGACCAAACTTAGGAAACCAATTAATTTTTCTAGAAATTGTATTCTTTCCATCAAAACAAATGGAGTGTTACTTGTTCAATAATTGATTAAGCTCATATTTGGGGTTATACACAATGTATTTCAATTTCTACTTTCCTACAATCTGTTAGCTTTAGCTCTTGAGCTTTTTGTGTTTTTTCATGTCCAGAGTGTTCATCATCATGAACACAATGTTCAATTTATTCAATAAAAGTTTTATTACCTGTCAAAAATAAAATTAAAAACTTGTTCAATAACTGATTCTATATGTTTTGGGATTTAAAAAAAAAAAAAAAATTTGGTTTTGTTCTTGTGGTGATCTCTTGGTTTCATTCTTGTGGTTCTTGTAAGTAGGATCAGCACGGCTTCTCATTACATATTTTTTATTGAGTATTTCCCTTTCTGATATAGATGGTTCGAAATGACGGTAGAGCAGATATCTGGGGCTTGTATGCAAGGTGGCACAAAATCAAAGGAGATTTGACAATGTGCTCTGAAGCCCTCTTAAAGCAAGTTAGATCATATCAGGTATCACTGGCAATGACTAGTACATCCTTTTTCTTGAAGGAAAAAAGAAGAAGCTTTGTATGATTAATTTTAGTGCTGTTTTCCCCTCTTTCAGTTAGTGTGCCCTTTTGAAAACTGTTCTTAGTATGCTATACATTTAAAGACGAATAAATGAACAGATTATCTATTTAGTCTTATCAAATAATTTGTGAAGGACATTTCCTAGATTTATAGAGTTATGAGAAATGAGCACCACAGGTGCCTATATCATGTACTTCTTTTAATAATATAATTTTGAATTATGAAGTGTTAAATTGTTTTAGTTAATATATTTGATATTTCTTTATTTGCTTTAATGTACTAGATAGGTTATTATTTAAACATTTCCAGTCTTATCTCAGCTATTTGTCATGCTCTGATCATTGTTTCTATTGTGCTCTCTCATTCATGCCAAATTTAAATTCATAATGCTCATGTCAAACTCAGATTAATGACCCCTAAAATATTGTCATTGTACCACCTGTGGCAAACTAGAATCCTCCTGTGGGGGGAAGATTTGTAGTATCATTCTGTGGGAGTTTGTTAATTGCACATCAAATAGGGTTTTGGCTTGGATCTTTGGTTACAGTGAACTAGACTATGATCCCATAGTGCTTTTCTTTCTTGCCTTCTATATGTTAAGTCTAGAGGAGACAGATGCATCCGTGGAAGAGATTGTTTGTTACTACATAAATTCAACTTTACGAACTTGTGAAGTCCAGTTGAAATAAAATTCATGATTTTGAAGGTCTAGTTATCTGTGTCTTAGGTTAAAATATTTTTTAATTGTCCCAGCAACCTTTAAAAACATTTGGATTCAAGTGCAAAATTTTAATTTTGGCAATCCCTATGAAATAAGGGCATTTTGGTAGTTTAGTTGAGTCTAGAATTTTCTAGGATGTCCTAAGTATTTTAGGTTTTATGTTTTTAGAGTCCAATTTAGTCTTTTACCAGATTTTTAGTTTACAAAGTCAAACTAGGAATCTTAATACTACTCTAGTCCAAGAAACAATCAGTATATTTATTTGTGCTCAATGTACTTGAAAATGGATGGAGTTGATTTATATAAATATCGAGTGTTTTGAGCATTGAGTGATGTTTTCCTTCGTATGTTCTCCCATTCTCTTCTCTTTCTTGTGGTACTGTTCAAGCCGTTTCTTTTACCCATCAAAACCTTAAAACACTACATACTTCTCTCAAATAGTCATTAACTAACTCATTAAGCCACTTTTTAAATTTTATTTTATAAGTAATAAAATTTATTGAAAAAAGATGTAAGAAAAATCTAATGATATCATGCCATAATCACATAATACCCTTTTTAACAATTCTAAAATCTAGATTAATAAAATTCTCCCAACCCTAAACCTGCCACAAGTACATGCAGACAAATCCCCAATTTTCCCTATGTCAATTTGGTGTCAAAGATACCAAAGCCAGGTTCCTCCCACAATTTCTTTGCTAATTTTCTTCCCCAACCACTTGACGAATCTTCTCATCCAAGATAACGCTGAGTAATGCAGAATTAGAGTCCAAGTTTAGGACTTCTCAATACTATTACGAAACAAAGAAGGATTTAAACCAGTTCTGTGAAAGGGTGTGTTCCATGCAAGAAACTTTGAGTAATCTGACAGTTGCTATTTGACAAAATTACTTGCTAAAACAGTAGTTGATTAAGAACCTAGATATTCTAAGTTAACCCAAGTTTGTCCCCACCCTTGTCTGCAAACATTGATGGATATGGCAATACCAATTCGCTATCACAGAAACCTCAATCAGGTGTTGGTTCAATGCATCAATGTGTTACATTGAAGAGCAAAACCCAGCCTTTCAATTCACATTTCCAATTCCAAGAACAACCAAAGGAATACATTGCAAGGATAATGGAGACCGCAACGGAACAAGTTGAGCATAAGGTTGATCGTGGAAAAGTCAAGACCAAGGAAGATATTGATATAATTGCTATATGTCAATTCTTGATTTTATCATTCCAAATGAATTTAGTGTGGTAGTGGGAAAAAAAAAATCATTATTCTTAATGCCTTCGAAGGCGATTGAAGATTTGGTGCAAGTTTCAAGTTCAAAGGTTGTTATACTTCAACATTAAAACTCAAAGCTGAGTTTTTCCTAGCTGGGGGAGAATGCTAACAAATATTCAAGATTTATGTTATGGGACCCACATGTGAAGTCCAATTGAAGTAAAAGTCGTGACATTTTCAAGCCCTTGTTTTATGTGTCATAGGGTTAAAATAGTTATAAATTTGGTTTTTTATATAATAAGTTACAATCAATTTTGTATTCAAGTGCAAATTTGTAATTTCTGAAATCTTTGGGAATTAAGGGTATATTGATGATTTAGTTGAATCTAGAATTTCTTAGGTTTTAAGTATTTTTAATTCCAAGTTAGTCTTTTATCAGATTTTTAGTTTACTAGTCAATGGAGTCTTATTACTACTAGTACAACAAAGAGTCCTTATTTATATATATATATATATATATATATTTGTGCTCAATGAACTCAAAGATGGATGTAGTTGATAATAAAAATATTGAGTGTTTTTGTGCATTGAGGCATCTTGACTTTTGTGTGATGTTCTTCATTTCTCTCATCTTTTTTCCTTCTCTTTCTTTTGGTTCTGTTCATACAACCCTAAATACCGTTAAATTTATTTTCTTCCTTCTTCCTTACAACAATAATTCAAGTCCTTTTTTTTACCTATCAAAACCCCAAACCCTAAATGTAATTCTACCAAATAGCCATTAAATAACTCATCAAGCCACCTTTTAATTCCTTTTCACCCCATAGCCCTTTCTTCAATAACTCTAAAGCCTAGATCCATAAATTCTCCAAATTCTAAACCCACCATAAGCACACATAGACAAATTCCCCACTAGGGACTTAGCGTAATTTCTGGTTCATGTGAACGAGAATTTCTGTGCATGAAACTCTTATTTTGGCCATGAAATGCTTTCTGTGATTGCCCACAAGGGGCTCAGTATGTTTTTTTTTTCCCCTTTGTTTGGTGGTGGATATTATAGTTTCCTTTCTCTGCATCAAATTTTACTTTAGATGAGAAAGCTATAATCACATTATTAACACATTATTCTCTCTCTCTCTCTCTCTCTCTCTCTCTCAGGGATCTGATTTATGGAAAGATAGAGGTCGTTTTAAAAGTTTTGCACAAGCCTCCTTGGACCTTTGCAAGGTGTACATGGAAATTTCTTCATCTACTGGTAGCCGTCGGGAACTCCTTGCAGCTGATATGCATCTAAAGAACATAATTAAGCAGGCAAGATGTTTATATTTTGATGTTTGAGAATGTCTTTTCATATATATGTGTTAATTTGATAGTTACGAAGGTGGATGGGGAATTTGAACCTAGGATGTCTCCGTTGGAAATATCAAGAGGTGTTAATTGAGTTATAAGGCTCTAAGCAAGAAAACCTTACTTTGGAACACTAAGTTCTATATTTTTTTTTATCTTACTAAATTGTGTGTAGAACTCTAAATTAGCTTAGCTGCTATGCTGGTGTAACCATTTTTGCATGACAGTATGTAGGTCAGATCGCCTTTTAATTTGTCAATCATTTTGTAAAGTTGGATTTATAAGATTCATTTATAAAATCACAGGCGGAGAGCTTCTTCGACACAGAAGAATTTAGAGGTCTTCAGGCTTGCCTTGATGAAGTGAAGATGAAGCTCCAATCCAGTCCTTTGCCTAACTAAAATTATTTGATGATGCCCCTTGGATATGTTATTTACCTTCTTAACACAAGGTTGGACCTACAGGTACAACATCTTGGTTCATATCATTGTCCAAGGTATGAACATGAAATTTTTTGATAGTGGTAGCTTTTTCCTGTCTTTTGTCTTAAAGCGGCACAGATGCTTATCTTTGTGATGAATTACCTTCCATAATCACCATGATAGCTTTAAATTATATAAATAAGAGAAAATGTTGCTTCAGTTTCAGTATGTTGGCTTTTTTTCCCCCTAGAAAAAAAGATCCATCACTGACCCCAAAATTTTTGGATTAAGTCTTGGTTGTTATAATCGTGTTTCTTGATATGATCTAAAAATTTGATGTGGGCTCTTTGTGTTATCGAATTTAATGCAAAGAAATAACTATGTTACATGCAAGGGTGACACTGAACTCCAGCTCAAATGACAACTCTCCTTGTCAGAGCAAAGTGGAGGTTAAGGATGTAGGCTTGAGACCCACTGAGTCCATGTATAATTTACTGATTAAAAAAAAAAATTGTTTCATGTATGGTTGATATAGGGGGATGGGTCCTTTCCTGATTTTGCACTTTGTCCTCTTTTTATTTGCAGGGATATTGGAGTTTAGAATGCAAGCCTTTTTTATGGATGTTTGTAGGGTGGCAAAGAATACTACATGATATAGCCAAATTTTTTATATCGTAATTGACTCTTTTGCTTCCCAAGGAGAAGAGAAGCTGAATGGATGAATGCCTAAATTGATTTTACTCATGAATTAAACGGTTGACCATCGGATTGATCACTTCTGTGTATCTCTTAGCTTTACCACCCCCGTGGCCAAGAGGAGGAGGAGGAGGGGGGGGGGGGGGGGGGTGGTGGAAGAGAAGAAGAAGAAGAAGAAGAAGAAGAAGAAATTGCAGAGTTCAGCCATTGTTGTATCTATATTCAAGTGTTTGATAATGGACAGCAGCTGTACTTCGATAATAGTCCCTAAGAAATTAAATTAAGTTTAAAATAATTGTGAAAAAGTGTGGTTCTGAAACCACTATTTAATTTATGAGATGTGCTTTTCCTAAGATTTTTTTTTTTAATTAAAAAAAATTGTTTTTACCTTGATAGGCCAGATTGGGATGACTTTTACTAATAGAAAGGAGAAAGATGGATTACTTAGTTGTCAATTTGTTGCTGCCAGAATAAACATCCTAGTGTCTACCAGCACCATCATAATTCTACCCTCACATCAACCTTCAGCTCTTGCATTTCCAGTGTTGAGTTTGAATAATATATGGGGGGTTGGAAATGAATGAAATATATTCAAATGGAAAAGAATTGCACAAGGTATTTTGTAAGTTGGATACATTAGCTATCTCAGAAGATCCATTGAAATATTTAGGAAACGGCAATGCATGTGAATTATATAGAAAAAAAATTAATAAAGGTTGAACTAAGAAACCTATAATTAATAGGTTAGAATCTATATATATGTGTGTGTGAATATATATAAAAGTTGAAGTTTAACATTTGTTATTGATATGCTTTTGTTAAGTCACATCAGCGATCGTATCATTCGATCATTTCCAACATTCTCTCTTTTCTTTTCTTTTTTTGATTTTTTTTTTCTTATTAATTTTCTAACTTAATGTTATATTTTCTCCAATTTTCCCTCCATTTTACATTTTCAACTCTCCACTACTATCTATCTTAATATTACTTTTCTTCTATCCCTTTATCTTCTTTTATTTTTGACTTTTTTTTTTCCTTCTCTTACTATAAATTTACAATTCTCTATTTCATTCTATACATAGTTTTCTTATTCTCTTCCTTTGTATAGTTCTTTGTTTAGAGAAGGGATAGTTCTTAGTAACAATTCATTGTCCTCCATGTAAAAGTTGCGAGAAGTAGTAAGCCATCTTTTTGATTATCTAATCTCTACTTATGCATTGGTTATTTCAAGGAAATGTCTTCATTTAGGTCAGGGTACATCCATGACACTTTAACAATGGTTTTTCTTTAATCAATCGTTCTGTCAAGAAATAGTACCAACAATTTTTAATTTTCACCAAAACAAATATATATATATATATATATATTTATTTATTTATTTATTTATAGTTAATCCTTAGGACGTACGTATATTTCATATTATGATTCATTTTCTTTTTATTTTTGAAGGGAAAATTTGTGTTCAATCAATATTGTGGGAGAGTTGCATTGACGTATATTTATTTTTGTTTTTGTTTTTGTTTTTTGCTCCTTTAACTTTAGATCTTAGGGGAAAGTTGTTGAAGGTAATTAGTAAGGTAAACGAGCTAGTTGGGAGAGGTTAGCCATCCCCTAAGAATGGGCATTAAACAGGATTTTTTAGAAAATAACTACAAAACCCAAAACAATATTATTAGTTAGCCAACGTTTCAAACATATTGCATTTTTAACAATTCGACTTCAGAGAAAACAACTTCAAACGTATCTAACTTCCAGTGGAGTCATCTCTTTGTAAAGAAATCGACTTCTCTGAAGTCGTTTTCTTTGTATAGAAACGAAATCCCAGCAACCCAGACAAACGAAACTCAGGCGACCAATTCAATTCCAAAAAAAACGAAACCCAAACCCATGAATGACAAATCTGATCTGATCTGATCTCGAAATGGAGTTGTCGTTGATGTTTGTGGAATTGGAAGACTTCGGTCAGACGGACTTGACTCGGTGAATCCGTGAGGTTTTGTTGCCGAACGAAGAGAACGAACCCAGGCGAATGAAGAACGAAGAACGAACGAACCCAGGCGCCTGGGTTTCTTGCCGACGAACCCAGGCGCCGATTCTGACCGACGAACCCAGCAACACCGAGGAGCAAACAAAGGAACCCAGGCGCCGATTCACCAAACCCCAACGAACCCCAGCAACACCAACGAGCAGTGGAGGAGAAGAAGAACACGCTCGGGCTTGGAAGTGGAGAAACCCAGGCGCATTTGAAGAAGAAAATCGTTAAGTGTTTGGGCTGGGCATATCAAAGAAAACGACTTCAGAGAAGTCGATATCTATACAAAGAAATCGACTTCACTGAAGTCGTTTTCTGTGTATAAAAATTGACTCCACTGAACTCGATTTCTTTATCTATGTGGCGCAAAAATAGGCGATATGAACAGTAAAATCGACTCCTCTGAAAACGAATTGTTAGAAATGCAATATATTTGAAACGTTAGCTAACTAATAATATTGTTTGGGTTTTGTAGTTATTTTCTAAAAAATCCCGGCATTAAACAGTTAAACTAGTTAGATGAGAGACTTAGCTACTCTTCTTAGAAGCCATGCAACAATGAGAGTCCGTTGCCTTTTGCCATTGAGTTAAAGGACACTCCATCCACCATAGGTGGGTAACTCTTTTATGTCAAGTGATTTGGTTAAAAAAGGATTCGGGTCTTCCCACAGATCAATTCAAGGACTTTGATAAGAATCTGGGCCCAAAAGGACTTTGAGATGTGTACAAATTCTTTATGGGCTGGGATTTGGTTTTAGCCCATGGGAGTCCAAAAGGACTTTGAGAAGAATCTGGGCCCAAATTTAAGCATGGCCCATATGATGCATGGTTTGCCCAATAATACCTCCTGACTAAATTCTTCCAGCCTTGTCCAACATGCATGCCACTTGCACCTCTTATTACAAAGCATGTCTTAATTAAGAAAATACATATTACATAGCAGTGCCAGTGTTGTACTTCTACACCATGATTGATGATTCCTATCTCTCTTCTGGACTGTGTGGCTAATCATATCTCATTCCATTTCAAATATAAAATTATCAATCTTCTAAAGTCTTCCTTCACATTTTCAATTGAGACTTGGACATAGAATCATGATTCTTTTTTTTTTCCTTTTGTCTCAACAATTTAATCATATGATTAGAATAGCATATTTTATATGAATCATTATTAATCACTAGGTCAGCATTGGATTGGATATATATTGTTGCAAAGAAAAGTAATAAAGTTCAAAAAAAGGTAAAAAAAAAGGAAAGAAAAGAAGCAAAAAGGGGTTTATGCCATCAGTGAAAATAACTAATAAAGTCATTACCTGGTTACACAATTGGTTAATAACATTCTCATGCCGGCCATGTTGGGTTATCTTGTATGCTTGTCTCGTAAAAACCCCATTTTCAGTGTCAATTCCACTTTGATTGTGCTTTTGGGTAGAATGTCAAAGTGGAAGTTGGTATGTCCCCTTTTTGTGATGGATGCTGCTTCAGCATTCCTTATAAAATATTAGCATCTGCATGGACATAACTCCTACCCTCAAATTAGTGCACCAAAAAAATATTCTCTCCATTTGCCTTGTAGTGGAGAGGCTCTATTTGTTATTACAAATTTAATTTTTACGACTTTCATGATATATATATGAAGTCACGTCATTTAAAACTTAAAACTAACAAATAGAATTTCATCGAGTTAAGTGTTAGGTTTTCCATATGAAAATTATACAAACTCAACCTCTTCAATATACTATGCCCAATCTCCTTCTTTGATCACCACTACTTGTGTGTCGTTGTTTCCCTCAATGAAAATCTTGAGATCTTTATTAGATTGGAAGTACGGATACTTCGTTTAAGATGTCATACCCATATTGTATCAGTATCATACTCGTGTTATATCGGTGTCATACCGACTGTTTTATATTATAATTATTCAAAAATTGCTCGTGTCACTATGTCGTATCCGGGTCTATACCCCTACCCGTGTCTATGTTCGTGCTTCCTAGTCTATCAATGATAATGTCCCAAGCCCCCAAAAATCCTAGATCAATGAGATCACTAGCACAATTGTCGACGAGTGGGTATGATTGAGCTGTTCTTCAGTTTAAGCTTATTGGATCGGTTGACAACCTATGCATCGACAGTAGGCAACAGTTTGAATTTCCTTAAACCTAATATGATCGTGATGGTTAGTGGGTTGATATTAAATTTGCTCGGACTGACCTGTGGGCATCCCTAGGCTACATGACCCAAGCTAGCCATCGTCCCCATATGGGTTCCTTCTTTGCATATATGGTAGGATACACAATCACAAATGTGGCATAAGTTGATCCAATTAGAATGGACATCACTTACTGTTCTGCGTTATTAGAGCTAGCTAGAATTACTACCATAACCCCTTTTTCTTGGGGGGAGACTAGAACTATAATAACCTTGGATTCGAGATTAACCATCGTCTAGAAAGGCACACGGCATATAATTAGACTATGGAGAAAGAAAAGAAAGAAGGACCACATTACCGCAGCCTTGAAATTGTCATTATAGATAACAGATTGAGATTTTAATAGATAGTAGTAAAGCCTATTTTGTAGGTGCAATTTTCTAATTTTATTTGGATAAAAAAAAAACCCATTTCGCATTCCGAAATTATCTTGAATTTTTTGTTGATGCCAACAACGAGAGAATTTACCAACATGATGCATTGCCTTTACTAAGCTTTTTATTTAAGCACAAATATGTGTCCTACTTAAAGATTTTAAATAAAGGACAAGGCAACAAAGCAAACTCTAAAAACGTAAACTAATATTGATGTAAGGTCCAGTTCAAGTGTAACTAAAGGGGTGAGAGAGGACATCTTAACCATCAAAATTATAAAAATCAGGGGAGGACAGTTGGACATTATATTCTAACTTTTAGTTTGTCAGATTAGTCAGTGTCTTATAGTGTTTTCTATCATTAAATCATCTTAAAATAGTTTCTCCAAAAAAAAAAAAAAAAACTTAAAATAGATAATTACTTTGCAAAGTATTAAGGAAGGTGGACTATATATAAAACATTCTAAAATCTAGTAGTATTTTTTTTTTTCCTTTAGTAAATAAACATCATTAAAGTTTTGTGTGTTGGTTTCCATTTACACTCTAGAAATGATGAATCTGTAGCGTTTGAGTCACGCTAGTTAAAATAATACATAAAATAAGAACGAAACCTTAATTTAGGAAAGCCATCATTGTACTAATAAAAGCTTTGTGGAATTAAAAAAAATGTTAAGCTCACCTAACGTGGCACTGCAAGCGGTTTGCTTTTGACATTTTTTTGTGTCTACTTCTTTGTATGTTCATATCGTTATAATTACTGAGATGTGTATGATTAAAGTATCAAACTAACTTTTTTCCAAAAGAAATATAAGAAATTATAAAATCAAACTAAGTAACTATCAAGCATCTTCTTCTCAAAAAAAAAAAAAAAAAAAGAGAAAAAAGTATCAAGCATTTGGTAGGGACATGTATATAATTATATATAAGCCTTTCCATCCTGTTCTCAAAAAAAAAAAAAAAAAAAGCCTTTCCACCCTACAAGTAGAGGTTTTTTTAGTGTACGTGTGTTTTTTTTGGGGGGGGGGGGGGGGGGGTGTTCATAATGTTTTTATTAAATAATGTTGGATTCATCACCAACACTACTTTTATAATTAATCACAATAGGTGACTTTAGCTTCTGAAAAAAATTATGAATTTTTTGTTTCTCACTATTACTAGATTCTAGATTTATTGAAAAGGAAAAGAAGAAGGAATTACTCTAAGAAAGAAAAAGCAACTTTAAAATGGTTGCTAGAATAGTAGAATAGCATAATATCAAATATTTTAAAAAAAAGCATGTCTAATTTTTAACAAGAAATGTGGATAGTTTCTTACTGGGAAATCAAACAAAGAAATGATGATACTAACATAGGATTAGTAGCAGTGATAAAAAAAAAATATAGTTTATTTATAAATATGTAAACATTTTTTGGCATCAGCATTAAAAAGTAAGTTGTTATTTTACAATTTTTTTTTTTTGAGGATTTTTTAAAATTTTATCATGATAAGCCTAGACCCCTAGTTGATACTTGATACTCGTCATTGGAAATGTCATTAGGTTGCCAGTTGTAGAAATTTAGAATCTTCCTCACTTAATCACATCATTCATGCCCAAGAGAAAATAATAATAATAATAATGTTAGTATGTATACCAACATCAATGGTGAAAATACATATACATTATTTTTAATTAAAAAAAAAAGCAATGGAGAAAATACGTGGAGAGAGAGAGAGAGAGAGAGAGAGAGAGAGAGAGAGAGAGAGAGAGAGAGAGTTTTCCTCATTAATTTCATAGTTTTATTAAAAAATAGATGGGTGGCTTCTGTTTAATAATCTCATCCTGATTTCTTATTTTAGAAACTGATAGAAACAGTTGTCACAAACACGGGAGAGAAAAAAAATGTTGTCATGGAGAATCTATATCTGCAACTTGTTGAAGATATGAGAATAGATTAAATATTGTTAGGAAAAATAGAAAAAGAAATGGACAAGGACAGGGACAAAGAAAGGTCAAAGATTATAAGTGACTGAGTGAGAGTGAACAACCAACTAGTTCATGAATTAACTGAGTAATCAGTCTTATTAAGGGTGAGAAAAAGCAGCTTAAAGATATAATTGAAATTGATTACGCTACCAAATGTCCAGTGCAGTAGAACTGAACTGAACAGCTGGTATTATGAGTAATATGGCCCTACAGCTTCATGACAAGCACGTTCAGCAATAAGCCCCCACAAGGCCAAATAAAAAGAAACAAATGAAGTGACATGATTAAAGAAAAAGGAGAAAAGCAAAGCAGAAATAAAAACATGGACCAGACCAACATCTAGAAATTTGTTCAGGCACAAGCAAATGCCTAGCTAATTGTGGCCACACTCTCTTCTTTCACTTCTCCTTCTTATAATAATTGGTGCCTCACTTAATACCCCATCTCAGGATGGCCAAAACAGGTACAAAGTTGCCTAATTTCTGCTTAAACAGAATTAGGCCTCATGCTAGAGTTCGTTCCCCTCCTGCACAAGCACAATCCAAGCCAGCTGAGAATGTGATCAGTTCCACCAAAGCTGAGAATGATTCTGGCCATATCAAAGAAGAAAAACTTGGTGATGGTGCAAAACCCGTGTTGTTAATTGGTAGGAGAATAATGATTGTGGTTGATTCAAGCTTTGAAGCTAAGGGAGCTTTACAGTGGGCACTCTCTCACACTGTTCAGAACCAGGACACACTTATTCTTCTCTTTGTAACCAAGCCTTCTAAGAAAGGTTCGGGTTTAGCTTCTTGTTTCTTTCCAAATTGCTTGTAATTTATTGATATTCAAAGCTAAAGTCTTGAGTAAAGTTTGGTATTTGTCACAGGCACCAGTCAAGGGTCCAGAGAGGAGAAAGCTCCAAGGGCTTATGAATTTATTGACTCTCTCAAAAAAATGTGTCAGTCCAAGAAACCTGAGGTTAGTATACAATATATTAGTTGTGCTCAAAATCATATGACAGGCTCACATTTTGTCATTGATGCATTTTGTTCATCACTACATCTACATGCATGGACTAATAAAATTCAGCATAATGTTTGAATGGTTAAAGAGAATCTTGAATGAACATAAATGTTGGCCATCACATGTATGTTTGTTCATTGAAATATGTGCAATGTAGTGTTGTTTATTTATATATCACTTTTTATTTGGTCATTTCTTTTGTGATAACAATATTATGGTCCAAATTATAGGTGAAAATTGAGGTTGCAGTTGTGGAAGGGAAGGATAAAGGACCTACAATAGTGGAAGAGGCAAGAAAACAAGGGGTGTCAATGCTGGTTTTAGGACAGAAAAAACGCTCCACAACATTGCGGCTTCTGATGATGTGGGCAGGCAACAGGGTTGCTGGTGGTGTGGTGGAGTACTGTATTCAGAATGCTGATTGCGTGGCAATTGCAGTGAGAAGGAAAAGCAAGAAGCTTGGAGGGTATTTGATCACTACAAAGCGTCAGAAAGATTTTTGGCTCTTGGCTTAGTTTGTCTGCATAAGTAAATATTAATTAATTATCTGAATCCTTGTGATCATGAGAGTAAGTTAACCACATGAGAAAGTATGATTGTTTTCTGTATTGTCTGTAAATAATAAATCATGCTGAGTTATGAAAAGGGAATTGGGTGTGTATGAAAAAGTTTGTGCTATATTAACCCAAAAAAAAACAAAAGAAGAAAAAGAACACAATTAAGAAGAAAAAGATGAAAAAGTGTGTAGTGTCATTATTTGGGCCATTGGCTATTATGGTTAAGGGAAAGACAATGGGGTCCATTGATCCCTTAGGGTCTCTTCCGGTTGCTACAGTGCTACCAAGAGTGCACATGGTGGGAGACCTTAATTCCTGGTGCTATGAAGTTAAGAATACAATTTTTTTTTTTCATAAACCCTTTACAATTATTAAGTTGGTATGCTGCGATTGATGCAAACAAAATAGGTGTTAGAGATTGAGCATATACAAATGACGTTACTGCAATCAAAATTTATCACAACAGTTTTGAAAAAGATTTAAAATTTATGTGTTCTGGCATTCCTTTGTGGCATATATGGAAACTAAACTAGGAAAAGGGGGGAGCACTTAGAGCCACCTGGAACTGTCGGTTGTCACAATTCTCACCCTCATCATGCAATGCAGTGGTTGCAACTTTATGCAGCAATGCCACGTTTTTCACATGGTTTTACCAAAAAAGCAAACCAATTTGTAAGTAAAATTCTGTCTGCAAGAGAAGTGCATCTATGGTTGATGTTTAACTTTCATAAATCTAAGATCAATGTGGAGTAGTTCTGTTAATGGAACTCCAGTCCTCTTCACCATATCACCATTGATTTGTTCATTATGGGTTAAATATACAGTTTAGTTGGTCGGTCCTACTGCAGTACTATACTGTAGATGATTTAATACCATTTGTCGCTACTGGTGTTTTGTCAAGAGTTTCGGGCCCTTGTGTGTTTAATAATGAAGCAGTTTTCAAAGCTAGAGTTCCTAGCTACTGACACATTTATTTGGGCCTGAAATCTATGCGCTCAGTTTTCGCTTTCACCGTCAGAGACTTTTGGAGCCCAGGGTGGTGGCTACTGGTACACTCAAGGGTCATGATCTGCAATAAGCATCACAGGGCGTGGGGCAACATGCTGATTTTTGTTCATCAACCCCTAATTTATTATACCTATGCACTATATAATGGTTATATAGAAATTACTAGCAGTTTTGTATAACTTTTTTCCATCCTTTAGAAAATAGGAAGTCAAGCAAACTTACTCAAAGGAGTCAAAAACAGATACTACTTTGAAGAATCTTATATAAAGGGTTATCTATGTAGCGTTGTTGTCACATATGTTGTGCAATGCAGTCCTTGAAACAGCTGAACACTTTAATTATTGAGTGTTCTTTTTGGTACGGTTGAAGAAGTCGGTAACAACTTGTGACTAATATATATCAAGTTATACTTTTGTATGGGGTTTGATGGCAAATAGGTGAACATAAATTTGTTTAGATATAGATCATAGTGCCTACATATATGATTAGACAATGCTCAAGTTGTTGCCGTTAGTGTACAAGAATAGTGAAGCTGCATATTCAAGGAACAATTTTTAATGGATTGAAACTAAAGTTCGCCAATTCAAAAATTGATTTTGCAGATTTATATTTCAGCCCTTTAAGTCCAACAAGTAATTAGGATTTCAGTCCAAATACACTCAGTACTTAAGGGAAACCCTAATGCACATTTTCAAGGACTTCGTAGTAGCTTAGTTTGAGATCTAGAGGTTTGTGCCTACTGCTCTTTCAAAGTCACTACTAGTGATCACTCACACACTCATTGAACCGGTGGATTCAAGTTGCTAACCTTCGGCTATCAATTGTACTGGAGATCTAAATCTTCAATGGGATTTTAAAGTGAGTGGATTGGAGGTTCATGTTGAAGCAATTCATTGTAAAGGAAGTTTGTGGGATTTAAAGCCCAGTTCTGTAACTAAAGTTAGATTTATTATGGATTTTTATTCTTGATTGTAAGTCTCCAACTTAGAATGAAAGTGTTACCTTGGGATTGATTCTGTCAAGTCCCCTAGGTTTTTCCTTTAGAACAAGTTGTTTTGTAAACTTTCCTAGGTCATCATATCCTGTGTTATATATATATATATATATATTTGCTGTGCATGATATTTATGCTTCTTTGATTAACCTAAGACTTTCTTAATAGATCTAATTAACAACTCGTCCTTAAAACTTGTTAATTACTACTATTTTTGACAGGGGTCTAAACCTAATAGTATATACACATACATGTTTGTATTTTGTTACATATGCTTTTTCTCTTTTACTTGAAAAGGTGAGTTGATATTTTGTAAGAAAGCTAACCTTAATTATATAATAGAAAAATATTCATTCAGTTTCTTTTTTAGATGCTTTAACATAATAAATTTTGTCTAAGTACTAATTTAATTCATATAAAATTGAATGTCATATGTTATCAAGGAATTGAAAAATCAATAAATTTTATATAAAAAGTAATACACCAATCAACAATCAATTTTGGAAACTATGATTCCAACCCCTTTCTCAAACAACTCAATTTTATTTACAATTGAAATCTCATCATATAACTTTTCACTCATTCTTATTACAAAGATAAAAAAATAATTGAAGGGAAAAAATACTTAAGTACTCAATAAAATAATGAAAGCATATAACTAAGCATTGATACATGGTCTAAAAAGTGCATAATTGGAATTAGGTTAACAAAACTTAAAATTTTTAGACAATATTTTATTACTCATACCAAATTTGGTATTTTATTTTAAACGATGGTCATGTATTATTTTCGCAAAAATAATAAATTTGTAATTCTTTTTAATGAAATACTATAATTTGTCACTTTTTTAAAGTTCCATAAAAGATTAGGGTTTAAAAAAAAAAAAGTGTTTTTAGGAGGAAAAATTATTGACAATTCTAATTTTGTGACTTATTCTTTCTTAATAATAATACTATATAATAAAATCCGGGAACCGGTGCGTTTTCGGTTTTCCTTCCGTTAAAACCCTAAACCCTGTGATTCTGTGTTCTCTCTCTTTCTCTCTCTTCAATGGTTAAGCTTTCGAAACCCACAGCTACAATGGACAACCAGAAGAACAAGAAGAAGAAGAAGACGAAGTCTTCAGGACCAAAGGCAAAATCCATGAAAGTATCGGAGCCTCCAAAACCGAACCCGTTCGAGAACATTTGGTCTCGAAGGAAATTCGATATCCTCGGAAAGAAGCGAAAAGGCGAAGAGCGCCGCATTGGTCTCGCTCGCTCTCTCGGCATCCAGAAGAGGAAGCAGACTCTGCTCAAAGAGTACAAGCAAAGCACGAAGTCTTCGGTTTTCTTGGATAACCGAATCGGCGAACAAGGCGAAGCGCTTCCTGAATTCGATAAAGCCCTTCTCCGCTCTCAGCGACACCGCCAGGTTAGGGTTCTTATTTCGATGATCGAAATTGAAATTTGTTTGTAAAGTTTTTAAATTTTTGGTCTGGTTTGGTTTTTGTAGTTGAAATTGGGGAAAAAGAGCAAGTTTAATTTAGAGGAAGAAGAAGACGAAGGAGAAGATGGTTTTGGATTTGGAGGTCTTGGTGGTGAAAGGGATGATTTTGAGGATGAGATGCTTCCTTTTGATGAAGATTATGATGGTCAAGCTACTGAGGGTATGTGAATTTTAGTTTTTGATTATGAAAACTTTGCTGATTATGTTGTGTTGATTTCGCAAAACTAGTAACTGGGCTATTTGTTGTATAGCTGCTAACACATGTAGAATAGGAGCAAGTCTGATAGGGTAATCTATGATGTGTAGTTTCTGATGCGTAGGGGCTGTGATTGATCACATTATATTTCTGTGTTTCCATGGATGAAAGATCCACCCTTTGGAAATTTACATTTTACAAACTGCTCTTGGATATACTAAATTGGTTTTAAATATGACTTCTTTTTTGATAATCAATTGTATTTCGTTGAAACACAATATGACAAAAACTACAAAAATTCCATGCCTAAACAGCCCAATATATCTAAGCAGATTAGCCAGCATTAGGCCTACATGACAGTAAACAAACATTGAAACCCCATCAACAACAAATGTCTTTGTTTTCACCAGTATCGGGAAATGAATTTTTGAACTCAATTCTAGCTCTTGCTTTCTGATGGCAGCAATTATCCGATCCTCAGAGTCAATGCATCTTGTATCTTATGTAGAAAAGCATTTCAAAGCTTCCAAAACTGGTATAAAGTTGCACCAAATCCAACCTTACAAGTTATAACCTTTACACTTCTCCCTCTCCAATTGTTTCCAGCCCATTCAACAATTCTTCCCCAGTCAGTTTCTGGGTTGTCTTAAACCAATTATCACTCTCCAAAGTCTTGTAGCTGCAGGGCAATTAAAGAACAAGCGGGCTCGACTCTCTGTACTAGCTCTGCATAGTAGAGACAGCACATCACTACCAACACCCCATTCAGCTAATCTATCTCTTGTTAGCGTCCTATCCTTCCCTGCAAGCCAACAGATGAATGCATGCCTAGGGATTGGTTGTGGAAACTGAAAACCAAATCAATTTCCACCAATTCACCACAGGAGCCTTTTATCTGATTTGTATGCATCCATACCACCTGATCAGACTCACCAAGAATTACCTCAGGCAACTTTCTCTATATACTTACAATATTTTTAGATCTAGCAGGTCTCCATGCCCAGGTTTGGTTACTAATGATAGTTGACAGCATAGCAAGTAGTAGAACTAGCAACATCATACACTACACTATGTCCATGCTTTAAAAGCGGAGGGCCATCCAGGTGCCAATTGTCATGCCATAAATATATGCTAGAACCATCACCAACCTGGAATTTAATTCTTAATATCACTAACCCTCCAATCTTCAGGATTTTCCTCCAACCCCAGGAACATTGTTGATGAACCTTTACTTGCCAAAAGCTTTGGATCTTCAACATATAACATTTCAAAAGAAAAAAAAATCCCGAATAGAAGAAAAGGTGTATTGAAATGATCTTGAACTATTTAAAATTGGCCCTATCTTAGTTTTTATGTCACTAATTTATACCCTTTATTTATTTTTATTTTGAAGTAGTGTCCCAAAGGTACTACATTTCGGTATGAACATTTGAGCAACTTCATAGGTTGTTGTTCAGTTAGACATTTAGTAAACTTGCTTGGATTTCAGAATTGTACAATATGGTTTTTGTAGTTTATTTTCGTGATAGGGTTATTGGGAAGTTGTAATTGCTTGGTGTTTGATTCTTCATTCTTTGGGATTATGTCAATGACATCAACAATACTTTTGACTGTGCAGAAGAGTCAGCCATTTTAAAGCAACTTCAAGGTCCTAAGACACAGGATCCAATGGATAGTGGTCTGATCGAAGGAGAAGAAAATGTGAGGCCTGTTTTGCTATCTTAGTTTTGATATTAACATGTTAAATTATTATTTGTAACTCGAATCCCTAATTAGTGTGACCATTTAGGTTGTTAATGTGAGGATACTATCTTATTTTGGATTCTTTTGTTTTATGTTTCAGTCTTATTATATCTCCTAATTGCTCTTTTTTTACTATCTTTTTTGGGAGTTTATTTATTTTTCCTTATTCCATCTTGTGGCAGTGTGCTGTTTTGCAGCTTTATGCAATCATGATTGTTTTTTCTGTCCTTTATGTGTTTGTTTCTTTAAGACATAATTTGTCTTGATGCTGGGTGATCCTTGTACTATTACTTGATTACTTAGATTGGCAACTCCATTTATTTAGTTTATACATGTTTCCTGATCTGAAGATTAGAGTTTTCTGACCCAAAATCATATTCCTGGGATGGATTATGTCATTTGTTGAATGTATTTTCTTTAAGTGTAAGAAAGTGATGTGTTTTCTTGGAAGTGACTTGCATATTCACAGCTAATAACATTGATTCAATTGGCATTGACATAATAGGAATATTTTGTCTATTAAGGAGGATTCCCCAAATTCTCAGTATTATCTATTAATGAAGCCGTGTGTGTGTGTGTGTGTGAGTGCAAGCACGCATGTGCTTGGGGGCGTGTGCATGTCCATTTGTGTTTGGCTGCTGTTAGATGATGTGTTGAACTGATTCAAAGAATTGTATTTTTACTGCAGAGACACAAAACCAAGAAAGAAGTGATGGAGGAAATTATCTCAAAGAGCAAATTTTTTAAGGTGATTTTTTTTTTTTTGGTGTTATTGAAACTGCTTTTTGAATGAAGTTGCATTTATTTCCAATCTCTTTCTTCAATTTACGTTTTCCACTAATTCTTCAAGGCACAAAAAGCAAAAGAGAAGGAAGAAAATGAACGTTTGATGGAAGACTTGGACAAAAACTTCACATCCTTGGTGCAGTCTGAGGCCTTATTATCTTTAACTGAACCAGGCAAGATGAATGCTTTGAAGGCTCTTGTGAACAAAAGCATTCCAAATGAAAGGAAGAATGATAACTCATCTACAACTTTAAAAATAGAAAATTTTAATCAGGTAAAATTCTAGAACTTGACAACTATTTTTTTTTTTTTAATTATTATTATTATTTTTTGGTGGATAAGTTAAATCCTAACAACTTTTATTCAAGAAATATGGTGATTGGGGTTTCTAATTTGGCCTCTGTTGTTGGAGTTCTCATTTCTTATTCTTCCCCCTTGCTGCCCCACCAAATCTTCACCTTGGCATACAATGTTTTCTGATTCTTAAACCATCTCTAGGAGGGTTGTTTGTGTCTTTCCTTAGGTTATCATTTTTCATATACAATGTAATGATGTAGTGTTTGGCTACTTGACAGTTTCAAGCATTAAATTTTTGTATTTGGCAGGATCAACCTGATTCTTATGATAAACTTGTGAAAGAGATGGCACTGGAGATGCGAGCTCGCCCTTCAGATAGGACTAAGACTCCTGAGGAGATTGCCCAGGAGGAGAGAGAACGACTAGAGCATTTGGAGGTATGAGTGCCTCATACTCAATGATAATTGTGTGTGTGCGTGTGCATGCATGTGTGCATGTCCATGCTTGCTAATATGATATGTGGAGTCCGTTTTAGAGCAACTTATTTGGCTGAATCTGAAATTTTTTTGCTGAAAGTGTAGAAAAAAAAAAGTTAAAAACTTGTTCAATAGTACAATAAGATCCATGTATAGTACCAAAAAATTCAATGGGACCTATGAAATAGTACCAAAAGAAGCTAAAAGCTCAAGATAAGCTGAACTTTTCATCACATCCTAAACAAACTCGTAGTTCTTCTTAACATGACCGGTTTTGCAGTTGGTTACTGTTGGTAGTGACTTTAGCATGTAGTTTCTGAATATCTTATTAGGGTTCTTGAATATTGCTTTGCTTGGCCAATATTGAGTTTAATCCTGTATAATACTAATTTCTAATACAAATTATTTGTAAATTGTAATTCTTCCAAGTCAATGGTAGTAAGATGTTGAATGTACACTATGCAATATGCATGGATTGGCACACTTGTCACTGAGCCTTGAGAATGTGAGTCCTGTTCTATTGAGTTATATATCTTCAATTTTAAGTTGAAATATTTGTATTACGTACTAAATTTCAGGAAGAGCGACAAAAGAGAATGCTTGCTCCTGAAGATGCCAGTGATGAAGACAATGATGATTCTGACAAACCATCTACCAAGGGGCTGAGATCCATATCGGGGGATGCTCTTGTTGATTCCTTCTCACTTGAAGAAGAGCCTAGGACTAAAAAGGGTTGGGTGGATGAGATTCTTGAAAGAAGGAACGAGAATAATTCTGATAGTGAAGCTGGTGATTCTTCTGGTGACTCAGAGACTGTTGAAGATGATAGTGATGAAGAAGGATCTGATGAAGATGATGATGATGAAGGTGAAAATAAGCTTTCATTGAAGGACTGGGAACAAAGTGACGATGATCATATTGGCACAGATTTGGAAGATGATGAAGAAGAGGGTGAAGAAGAAGAAGAAGAAGAAGAAGAAGAAGATGATGCTAATGAGAAAGAAATGGGATCAAGAGACCAGAAAAAGGCAAAGAAAAGTGATTCTGTTGAAATTATTAACAAAGATGGAGATTCTTTACATGCCAAAAAAATGAAAGCGGATGGTAAAACTGTTTCTACTCGACCGGACCTTCCCTACTTAATTGAAGCTCCAAAGAGTTTGGAGGAGTTATGTGCATTGTTGGACAATCGTTCTAATACTGAGGTTATTTTGATAATCAGTCGAATTCGGGCAAGCAATGCAATCAAGCTTGCGGCGGAAAATAGAAAGAAAATGCAAGTAAGAAACTTTTGGTTGCTTTTACGACTACTATATATTTACTTTGTAAACCAAGGTTTCCCATCTCTTGGAAACTTGAGTTAAATTCCAGAAAGCCTGGCTTAGCTTTTAATGTTATCATATAATTATGAGTGGATTTTATAAGGTGACTAATATCATCCAATTGTTGTGCATTCTTTTTATGATGCTTTTTGCCTTTTGTCTTCGTAACTATAGTTAATAATTCATAACAAACTAAATTATCCTTTGAGCATTCATTTTATATGAAATCTAATAATGGCACAACATTTTGTTAAAAATTTTATTCAAACAACACAAGTTGAGATGTTGGTGAGTCAATTTAGATACTTATCAATATTGCTGCTCCTTTATAGGTATTTTATGGTGTATTGCTTCAGTATTTTGCTATCTTAGCAAATAAAAATCCCTTGAATTTTGAGCTACTTAATTTACTAGTGAAGCCATTGATGGAGATGAGTGTGGAGATTCCGTACTTTGCTGCAATATGTGCTCGTCAGAGGATATTACGGACTCGAACACAACTTTGTGAGATCATCAAAGACCCAGGTTAGACCTGACAAATACTTGTTCACTGCTGTTTTATTTTATTTTATTTTTTCCCCAACATGATTTGATTATTTTTGTTCCTACAGAAATTAGCAGTTGGCCTTCTTCAAAAACGTTGTTTCTCTTGAGGCTCTGGTCCATGATATTCCCATGCTCCGACTTCCGTCATGTGGTCATGACTCCAGCAATATTGCTCATGTGTGAATATCTGATGCGTTGTCCCATTGTGTCGGGTCGGGATATTGCTATTGGATCTTTCTTATGCTCTATGCTTCTCTCTGTATGTATAAACCTATTTGCTATTTCCTCTTTTTCAATAGTTAGTGCATTTTACTTATGAAATTTTTAATAACAAGGTTTGTTGAAGAGTCTTGACTTGTGCCACACGAGCATTATTTTTACCATCATACGTTTGTTATCCTCAACTCCAATGTTTAAATACCCTGACAATACATTGACCTGGAAAGTACCTGGATAAGGGGTCATAGGTCATTAATATAATATAAAACACTTTATACAAAAATAGGCACACAACTTAAAACATGTGTTTATGGACAATTATTTTTTATTTTTGGAAATAATGGTTAGAGTTAACATAAGAAGCTTTAAATATTGGTCATGAAAATTTCTGTTTGCCTAATGTTCAATGAAAAGTAACCAGTCCTTTTATATGATTAGCTACAGTTCATAAATCTGGGTTCAATCCAGCTTTTAGTGCTTGTTAAAGCCTGACCCTCTGGCCATGACCATATGGTGGATGGATGGTGAGCATACATTATTCAGTCTGGTTTTTAACTAAAAAGGTTGAAGTATGACCTGACCAGGTTATGGCCAGTTGCTGTTCAACCATCTGAAGTCTGGGTTGAAGCATCGTGCAACATTGTGGATAGTGATGGAAATCACTGAAGTTCTTTTCAATATTCCACATGTCAATGGTGTAATTAATACATTTCATCTGAATTCTATGCTTGTTCAACTGTTTTGTTCATCATGCATACCTCCCTTTTAGTATACTGTACTCCTTGATTTTGCCTTTTAGTTTTCCTAATGTGTCATTAATGAAGTTTAGAGTGATCTAACGAGTTTAATTGTTAATATAATGTCTGCTGCATGATTGAATTTTATGTCGTCCCATTTTCCTGCAAGAGTTGCAATTTCAGGTTATTCATTTGATTAATTTATGTTGCAGGTCACTAGACAATCTCAGAAGTTCTGTCCTGAAGCAATAATGTTTCTCCAGACTTTGCTGATGGCAGCTACAGACAAGAAGCCAGTTTCATGTCAGGATTCTCAGGTATGACTCCTGAAGCATAATTTGTGATTTCTGTGACAGTTTTAATGTTAAAAGACGCATAATGGTTTTCTTCATCAACTTGCATATGCTTCAGACTATACTTGATGGACGCTATATTAAAGTTGCATGAAGAAATGACTACTCTCTGTTTATTTTGTTGCAGTTTAATCATCTTACTGAATTAACAGCACTCAGGCCCTTGCTTTGTATACGTAATTGTGTAGATGAGATTAGTCCTCTGAATTTCATCATGATAATGGACATGCCTGAGGACTCTCCTTTTTTCAGCTCTGATAATTTCAGGTTGGTCGTTGATGGGGTTTGGCTCAGTACTTTTTTCTTGCATATGCTATAATGTGTTGTGGTATTGGAACTGGATTATACATTGTGATATCCCTTAGAGTGGTATAGTGGCCTTGTCAAGACATATGCACTTTTTTATTTCTACTAGAGATTGTTTAAGACTGAACCTCAGAATTTCTCCATTTAGACTGAAACAACATATTAAAGACTGGTTTCTTTAAATGGTTTGTATGGAAATGCATTTTACTCCTAGAAGTATGTTGGTTAAAAATCTTTACCATAATGTTGGGGCTTATACAGGTTTCTTCGAATATATTAGATTTCATAATATTCTAAGAATTTCCACTTCTCAGTCATCAAAAGAGATGTCAAAGGAAGAATAGAAAGTGGTATGTGTTGCAGAGACTCAATTCCGAATCAAGTGCTGTGCTGTAAATGGGGTCTGAATCCTGCTGTGATTTGTAAAAGACTTGTTAGGGGGGTTTGATTTTTAGAGCTTGTAACAATGAGTCTATAAGATGTTGTCATTTGTTTTTCTGCGCTGTCTTTTGGCTTGGGCGGCCTGTTGCGGCTGTTGTGTTGTTTAGGTGTTGGTACCTCTGTTTTGGTCCTTTAGGAGATTTTGTTGTATGTTGTTAATGAAAATTACTTATTCTTCAAAAAAGAAAAGAAAAGAAAAATTCCACTTTTGAAAGTTGTTGATATTTGATTAAATTGACCTTCCAATTTGCAGGGCTAGTGTGTTGTTAACTATGATTGAAACCCTACAAGGATATGTCAACATTTATGAGGGATTTTCTTCCTTCCCTGAAATGTTCTTGCCAATTTCATTGTTGTTACTTGAAGTGGCACAACAGGAAAATTTACCACATGTGTTGCAAGATAAATTTAAAAATGTTGCTCAACTCATTAAGACAAAAGTAGATGAACATTACAAGCTGCGGCGACCACTTCTAATGCGGAAGCAAAAGCCAGTGCCTATCAAAATGCTGAATCCAAAATTTGAGGAGAAGTAATTTTCTTTCCCTTGCTCTTAACCACATGTTAAAACTTTGTTGCGATAGATAATGTTACTAAGAATAATTTGTTGGAATTGAGAATTTGACATGTTGTTTTGCAGCTTTGTTAAGGGTAGAGATTATGATCCAGATCGTGAACGGGCTGAGAAAAGAAAGTTGCAGAAACAAGTAAAACGTGAAGCTAAGGGGGCAGCCCGTGAATTGCGGAAAGACACATTTTTCTTACTTGAGGTTAAGGAAAAAGAAAGAGCACTACGGGAAAAAGAAAGAGCAGAGAAGTATGGGAAGGCATTAGCTTTCCTTCAAGAGCAAGAACATGGTATAAAATCTGGACAATTAGGAAAAGGCAGGAAGAGGGGAAGATGAAGCTGACTTCTGATTCTTGTATTACATGCTATCATTATTTAGGCGGTGTTCAGGTATACATAATATTCTTGGAATTGAAGTGAATTGAAGCCTTGGAATTGGAATCAGAGGCACAATTTTGATTTCGTTGTATTATTGTTGTTAACTTAAGAAATTATAAGCAAGTTTTTTCTTTCTCATATTGAGTCATGTTAAGTCTACTTTTAAGCGCATTTTGAGACCCTTGAACAGATTTCTTGAGATACATACTCTTAACAAAGTCGGCTAGTGTCGTTTGAGATAGAAATATCTATCTTTTGTGTACCCTTGCCTGGATAAACTAGGATAAATTAAATTGAAATATGAAGTTATGAAGTAAATTAAGGGGAGTCCAAATCTTCTGTCACATTTTTCCTGCTCTACTCTATACTCTACCAATAAATATTTACTATATGTTTACTTAATTAATTAAATACTATCATTATTGACTTATTAATACTACAGTTATTAATTAATAGTAGTATTTAATTAATTAGGTTAAAACGTGACAGGTATTTATTGGTGGAGTATGGAGTGGAGTAGGAAAAGTGGGATAGAAGATTTGGACTCAATTAAGGGCATAAAGAAGGATCCATTATTCAATATTCTACTTAAAGTCCAACTAGCAATCTAGTTTGTGATTTTTGCAATACTGCAAAAGAAGCTATACCATCGATGGTCTCTCAAGTGTCAACAGGTTGAGTTCTCAGTATGGTATGTTTAATTGTTGGACAGGGGAGAAGGTGTTGTAAAAGTGGAAAAGTTATACTCTACATTGGGTATATGATTCTCCTCTCTCACATTTTAGTGGGATCCACCAATTATGAGAGAGAGGAATGTATACCCATTGCAAGGTATATTTTTCCATAAAAGTGGGTGTTTGCAATTTGTTTAAAAGAGAAAATAGATCAAATGCAAAATACATAATGGTTTGGTGATAGGGGCTTCTAAATTATTTTCTTTTTTATTTGATTTACTTGCTTAGACTCATCAAAGCAGAGAGGAGTAAGGACCTACTACTCTCGCCTAAATAGTTCCAAATCTTATTTATTATTATTACTAATAGTTTCAAATCTTAATTATTTTGTAATTGTAATATAATGTATAATTTGTTCTCCCTAAAAAATAAAGAATTACTATTTGGTCCAATTAGGTTTACTTTAGTTCACTTTGGTCTCATTCAGTCCAATTTCATCCACTCGGTCAATCTTGGTCCCTTTCGGTCTATTTTGGACTAATAAGGCCATAAATTGATTATTTTTGTAGGTTGCTTTTTCAAGTTTAGCTCAAAAATTAGTTTTTTTTCTTATTTTGGGCTAAAAAAATATGAGATTTTATTATATTTGGCCTAAGCTCTTTAGTTTTGAGTTAAAAAAAAAGAAGAAAAAAAATAGATATTAGAAATATGAGCCCCAAAAATGCAATAAAAATGATAAATATTCAAGTCTTATTCGGTCCACTTTAATCCTATTTGGTACACTTAGGTTCATTTTGTCCATTTCGGTCCTATTTAGTCGACATTAGTCCTATTTGGCCCACATCGGTCCTATTCGGTCTTATATGTTCTTATTCAGTCCACGTCGGTCCTATTTGGTCCACATTGGTCCACTTTGTTATATTCAGTCCACTTCGGTCCTCCTTGTTCCCATTTGGGCCACTTTGTTCTATTTTGTTCATTTGTGTCCACTTTGATTTATTTTGTTCAACTTTGGTCCATTTTTGTATACTTGCATATAGGGAAAAAATATGTTTAGGTTTGGGTTGAGAGTACCTCTTCTAAATTTGAATATATTTTTTGAAAATCTCAAGTATAGCATTTTTTGTTGAGCTACATTAATGTAGCATTTCAATCCACATCATTCTGACTAAATTTAAGTGAAAGTATTTCTAAACATTAAGGCTATGAATATACAAATCTAATTTTTAGGGAAGTTGCTCATTTATTTTAATATCATTACCTTTAAAATAATTGTATGAGGTTGATTATACATTCAAGAAAACACACACACACACACACACACACACACACACACACACATATAGATATATTTATATATGTATGTTTTTATGTATGTACAATTTTTAATTAAATAAATTATTCAAATTCTTCATTCTCTTAAAAGAGATTATTATGATAATCAAAACTTATAACAAACTTATATTGAATATGTATAATTTATTCTCTAAATTTTATTGTAGATAATTTGTTCCCCCTAAAAATTAAACAATTTCAAAAAGTAATTTCCATCACTCTATTCTTACAAATATAAAATTTTATCATTTTTGATGTATTTGATTGATATTTTTCTTTTATGAAATGATCCATATTCTTCAAACTATTGTTATTATGCATTATATTTTCCTAATTTCTTTTGGTATAATTAAAATTTTTAAGTTTCAAATTTTTTATTTAAATCTTCATTCTCTTAAGGAAGTTATTATGATAACCAAAACTTATCATATAATCACAATTGATATTACTTAAATAATTAATAGCACTCTTAACCTAAACTTGTATTTTGCCATGCTTAAGTAGGTACACCAAATTGGACTAAAGTGATATAAAATGGACCAAATGGATTGAATGGACGAAAGTGGACCGAATAGACCAAATTGAATCGAATAGACCTAAGTGTGTCATATGGACCAATTGGATCGATTAGACCAAACTGGACCAAATAGGCCAAAATGAACCAAATAGTTCAAAGTGGACCGTATGGACCAAATTAGACTGAATAGATTGAAGTGGGTTGAATGGGCCAAAGTGGAGTGAATTAGAGCGAATCACAAAATTGGATAGAATGGACCGAATTGACCAAATTAGACCAAATGGACCGAATTGGACTGAATAGAACGAACAAGACTGAATAGACCAAATTAGATTGAATTGACTGAAGTAGACTAAATGGACCTAATTGAACTGAAGTGGACTGAAGTAGATTGAACCGAATTGAATTGATGAAGTGGACTGAAATTGATCGAATGCCAATCTGTTATTAACATAGCCATGATTATGTTTTTATATAAATTCAAATTATTACTTCCAAAATAATCAAGTATCAATTCAAAGAAAAATCAAACCAAAACTATAATAGAGATAGATTTACGACTTGTAACGGGAAACTAAAAAATACAACACCAAAATGTATGAATCCAAAATAGAGTTTTAAAAATTACAATGATTCATCAATATAAAGTAGGGTTGCAAGAAAAAAAAATGAAGAGAGAGAGAGAGAGAGAGAGAGAGAGAGAGAGAGAGAGAGAATGTGGGAGAATAATAAGAAATTTATAGAAAATAATATGAGAAAAAAAGTAAAAATAAAAAATATTGTAATAAACACCATATTATCCAAGTCATGATATGTTATGTAATAAAATAACATTATATTCTTATATACTATCTTTATATATAATGCAATAGGATAACATCTATGAAATTAAAGAGAAGAAAAAAGATAACAACTTAAAAACACATTTTAATCACATCAATCCAAAGTAGAGTTTCAAATAATACAAAAACTCACCAACTTAAAGTGGAGATGCAAGAAAAATAAAAAATAAAAATCCTCCAAAAAATGAAAAAAAAAAATTTGAAAAAAAGAGAAATAACCTTATATGTGTGGGAAAACTATGTATAGAATGAAATAGAGAATTGTAAATTTATAGTAAGAGGAGGGGAATAAAAAAAGCCAAAAATAAAGGAAGATAAAGCGATAGAGAAAAAGTGATATTAAGATAGATAATAGTGGGAAGATAAAAAAGTAAAAAGGAAGGTAAAAGTTGGAGAAAGTATAACATTAAGTTGGGAAATTAACAAGAAAAAAAAGAGTTAAAAAAAGAAGAGAGAATGTTAGAAGTGGGTGGATGATGTGACCATTGATGATGTGGCTTAACATGAGCGTAGTAATAATAAATACTATGTTTTTGCTTTTAGATACATACTAGTGTGCAACCCCATGCATATGTGCGGGTACAATTAAAAAAAAAAATCACAATTACACAATTCAAATTATACATTTTTTAAAAAAGAGGTTGAAATTATACATGGTATTAGCTTGCATATTTTTTAAACCATAGATGTTTAAAATATATAAGTTAAGATCTAGGAAGCACAGGCATATACATTGACATAGAGATGGGGACGAGTACGACATGGCAATATGGAAATTTCTGAAAAATTAAGTATGAAAAATTAGGATACATATATTAATTAATTATTAAATGGAAAAATATTAGCTACAAAATTGGTTGTAATTTAAGGCCACAATCTTACTCGATAAAATAAAAACTACTATATATTTTAAAAATTTAACTATTAAATTGCATGTTCTTTACACTCTTAATGCATATGTCAAATTTTGTGTCAATTAGAGATTATTTACCATATAATCTATATAAGCTTATATTTTATACATAATTTTAAACTACAAAAACTTGCAGTTTAAATAATTTATTGATGACATAGCAATTGATCTTTAATTTTCTAGATATTTTGCAAGTATTGAGAATATAAGAAGAAGATGTAATTCAATGGTAGATTTGTCAAAATTCACCTCCAATAAAAATATATTGAGTAAGGTTGTAGTTTTAGGCTACAACTAATTTTGTAGCTAAACTTTGTCCTTATTAAATATATATTTTTTGTTTTGTCTAGACCCCTAAAAGACAGATTTGTTTAACCTAATTAATTAGCTACGTAAATACTTAGATTAATTATTCAAATCTAGATTAAACTCATGCAATCATATTACTTAGTGCGGAAATATAAATAAGACAACAATATGATGACTTAGGAAAACCAATAAAACCAGTAGTTTTAAGAATAAAACCAGTAGTTTTAAGGTAAAAACCCTGGGGAGGATTTAACCTAATTATCCTCAAGGTAAACAAATTCACTATGATAGAATGAAAATTTACAATAGATTTTCTCCCTAAAACCTAAAACTACCTCTTGTAGAACTTCCTCACACAACCACATACAACTTCGACTCTGTGAACTCTTCAATCTTGAATTTGTTGACATAAACACCCAAGTTTATGACTTTGAGATCCCACTTAAAGTTTTATATCATCAATAGTTGTTGATCTTGTATGCAGCAACTTCTACAATATCGAATCTTGAGTTTCTTCAAAGAATATTATAGGAGATGATTTTAGAGAGCTTTGGGTACAAAAGCCCTAGATCTACAATTGGAGGCACAAGATACACTTTTCTCTCTCTAAAAACCCCCTTTAGGGTTAGCTTATGATGTTCTCTAAATATTGCAAAAAATGAATCACGATTTGGGTTTCAAATAGATAAGTTATGGGCTTTTTACGTTTGTTGATTTTTGCTGATCTACGACTTTCGACCAATTGAATAAAAATCCAACAGAAATCCAGAGAACTAGATTGCATCTCACTATTTTTTCATCCTGAACTTGAGTGTTTTTGTCTTGGATTTGAAAGTACACCATTCTAACTCAACGAGACTTACTTTTTGTCATGGTTTGCCAACGCTACTCAATTCCTAACAATATATATATATATATTATAGATTGTTAAACATATATTAATTTGAGTGCAATAATAAATAAGAAAAGGTTGGGCTCCAACTACTAATAGGAAGATGACACATGCCAAGTTATGTGCAATACTTGCGACTTACTTGGTTAGTTGGTTATATGCATTGCATGTGACAAGTACAAATGTCATATTCCTACTAGGACAAAACTTAAGTACAATACCTTAAGTGCTATTCCTTAGATTCTCCTTTTACGATTCAGTCATGTGGCTATTTAACTAAAAAATACACTTCCATCCCGTGAACAAAAATTCACATGGCAAAATCTTAAAATGGGAACCTAAGGAACATTACTTAAGTACTGTATCTAAGTCTTGCCCTTCCTACTAATAGTTGGAGTCTAAGGATCTAAATATATTTGAAGCCAAACTCTATCCTAATAGATAATAGAGTGAATCTCTGGCTATTAAATGATGTTTAGAATATAATTAATTACCACAAAAAAAAAAAAAAACAGTCTAACCTATCAAATATTAACAAGACCATCATTTAACAATTAAAAAAGGGAAATGTTGAACTATTCTTGGGGCATTGGTTTATGAACTATTTTTAGAAATATTTGTTAATGCCCATTTTTTGTAAACCCTTACCCAAAAGCCCATATGGAGGAAAGCCTAGTGAAAAGCAAGGCCCAAAGGCCCACCAGTAAGACCAAAGAGCAAGAGAAGTCCAAAGAAAGAAATGCAAGGGAAAGTGATTTGCAGTAGAATACGGCTTTGCCGTAGAATATAGTTCTTCAGCAAAATGGTTTTGGCAAATAAAGACAAATTGAGCTTAAGACCTTTTTGATCCAATCAACATTATTTGGCCCATAAAGGCCCAAATCCTTTTGTATAAAAAGATAGGCCTAAAAACCAATATGAAAAGGCATGATGAAAAGAAATAAGGAACAATAGAAAATGTTAGCAGTAGGAATTGCGTGAAAGAAAGAAAAGTCAAACCAAAGGAAATGACAAACATAGCAGGAAACACATGAAGAAATAAGACAAAGACATGCAACAAAATAGAACAAGGCTAGTCTACTACAGCAAAAACGACGTGAAAATGAAAGAAGACAAAAACAGAAGATAGTGGAGCAAGCACACAAGGGCCGAGGCACCACCAACTTGTACCTAGCTAATACAAGGGAGGTGGGTCCGCGGTTAAGGGGATTCAGAGGTTGTGATTTGGTGGTGGGGAGAAAAGGGGTCTATATTTGGTTTCCAACTGTGACTTATTTTGGGAATATACCTTGCTGGAATGGTATCTTACCCAAAAGAGGTAGTAGATGGCTAATACCATCTGAAACATGCCATAGAGGTAGGTGGTGAGGTAGCCCAATCCTTATCCATTTGAATCTAGAGGTAGAGGTATACTGTAAGAACAAACAAAAGGAAATTTTGTCACGAAATGAGTAGTGGTGCAGAAAATGTATTCTGAGTAGTGGTAATGGCTGGGCAACCAATGGGTTGGTGGGAAATCCTGAAAGAATGCCCACAACAAGCCAAAAATAGTTGGTGAAGCCTTACGGATAAAAGGGAGAAATCTCATTGAATCAGTTCACTGTAAAAGGATGAGGTAGCCATGGATGAAGGGGGAAAGCACCTAAGGGGGGAACCCATGGTAAGAGAGCAATAAACATCTAAGGGAGGCACTTAGAGAGAGAAAGAGAGAGAGAGAGAGAGAGAGGGACCCAAGAAAAGGAAAGACCAAAGGGGGAACAACCCACGATAAGAGAGTAGTAAGAAACTAACTATAAAAGAACGAAGAGAACGAAAGAAAGAAAGTGGTAAAAAGAAGAGAGAAAACACGGCAGGAATAGGGGCATGCATTAATAGACCATCTTTTCCATTTCTCTTAGCAAACTCACTCTTTAAAGTCCCCCAAAACTAGTAGTAGAAACCTATGACAAGGTTGTTCAAGTTGGGGTTTGGGTTCCTTCTTGGTTTACTTATTCTATGGGAAGATTCAATATTTGATTTCGATTGTAAACATATTTGATTTCACCCATTAGAACTTATATTTGCTGCATTTAGTCATTCTGCTGTAGCACGTTTTTATCACGTTTGCTGCATCAGTTGTCCTGCTGTGGTATCTTTACTTGCTGTATTAGTTATTCTGCTGTAGCACCTTTTATTATATTTGCTGTGTTAGCTATTATATTAGCTAAACCTTTTCTACTGAAGCTTTCTGATTTCTTTGTTATTACGTGTTTTACTTTTGATACAAACTAATCATTATCCTACCATAAGTATATATACATATACATTGTTTCACATGTTTTGCAAAAATACATTTTATATATGTATATGTGAATACGTATAAGTGTATTTATGAATATATGTATGTATATATTTGAGAATATGCTAACCCATGTAAACTAACATTTGCTTGATTGATTTTTTTTTTTTTTTTTTTGGGTTTTAGATTTGTTTATGTTCAGAAAGTAGAAAAATATTTCTGCAGTAAAAAATGAAGAGTAGTCATTCACGTTGTAGAAAAGTGCCAAAAGCTTTATTGCACAGCAGAAGGTTTTACTGCACAACAGAAAGTTTTATTATGTAGTAGAAAGCTATACTGTGCAACAGAAGGTTTTACTGCACAGTAGAAGGTTTACTACACTGCAGAAAGTTTTATTGCACAGCAGAAGGTTTTACTGCATAGTAGGAAGTTTTAGTGCACAGTAGAAAAGTTAGTCATATGGCAAAAACTAGAGAAAAAGTTCCTTTTGTGGAAAAAGTAGAGGATAAGCTCACTTACAGTGTCTTCCCTGGGACTTTGGACTCAATGTTTGCGTACAAACTGACAGTGGCAAAATGGTACTTTGGAGCTCATTCCGCGAAGCGCCAGGCCTAACTTTCTTCTTAGAAAAAGCCTAGACTAAGTATTATCCAATAATATTAAAACGCGTCTCTAAGGTACAAGAAACCTAAAAAGAACCCTCGACAATATTTTATTAGAAAAATAATAAAACAATAAAAATTGTTGAAAGTTTTTTATATTTTCCATAAAAGTAGTATCAAAACTTTCCTATTATGATTTATTAATAACTGACCTAAGCGAATTTGTTAACATGACCTTTAAAAAAAAATACTTATATTAAACAAAGAATTAAAGTTAAAAGTTAGTAAAATAATTCCTAAAAAAAGTTATTATTATTTTTGGG
Source organism: Quercus variabilis (assembly GCA_030445155.1). NCBI lineage: Eukaryota > Viridiplantae > Streptophyta > Magnoliopsida > Fagales > Fagaceae > Quercus > Quercus variabilis. The sequence goes on from CP129447.1 coordinate 73,010,859, forward strand.
CGGGGTACACGTTTGGGACACGCATGCAGCAGTGTCAGAGGCTTGTCCAGTGTGGTTGACACGTACAAGCAACCCATGCTGGAGTTTCTATGCTTCCTAGGTTAATATTTAGTTTTAATAGCCTAACAGGTGTTTAAGATCGGTAAAAAAATCTAAATCCTATAATAATTAAATAGTATTCATTATTGACTGTAATCAAAGTCCAACTAGAAACTTTGATGTCGGAGAATGTATTTACCTTTGCACCTTTCTGTTTCCCTTCAGGATTGCAATATATTGCACAATTTTTTTTAAACAAAAAATGGGTAGAGGGAGGTGATCAGCATGGCTTTCTTATCTAGGCGTGACTATAGTAACACCTTGTCCGCTTCCGTGCAAGACCTCATACTTCTAGTCTATGTGAGAAACTTACTTACGACTATTTGGAATAAAGATGAGATATAATGAGCACTAATACACGGTTAGTTGTTGAGGCTCGAATCTAAGTTCTGAGACTTGTTGGCTTAGTATCTTTACTAATTAGACCACCTGAATGTTGGTAGTACTTATACAATTATACCATTGTTGGTCGTTGAAGCCTCGAATTGGCTAAGTACTTTGGATCGTACGGCTAATGGTTGGGGATGGGAGGGGGTGTTGTAAATGGTTTTTTTTTTTCTCAAAAAAATTAGAAAATAAATTTGATTAACATAGGAAAGAGATCAAATACGACATTTGTATTGGCTTATTGCTAGAGAATTATAGAATCTCAAGCTCTAGAAAGTAGTTTAAAAAGAAAAGAAAAGGATGAAGGAATACTTTTACTTTCCACACTCTTTATACCTCTCAAAGATATGATTATGATGTTCAACATCATCGAAGGTCCTACTACTCTCCCACTAAATAGTGCCAAATCTTCAAATGTATACTACTATGAAGCGTGTTCTCCTTGTCAACAATTAAACTGAATCAATGTCATCGTCATGATCCAAGAGGAGGAAAATTGAAAATAAATAAATGATAATAGGTCAATTGCCAAGCAACACTACAAAAGAAGGTGATCAGCAAGACTCTTTATTACTCGGGGACATGCATCACACACCAATCTTTTAAAATTTTAAATGATTTCATAATTTATATTAGTTAGAATTTATGTTGTCAGTGTTAGAAAATTCCATGACTTTTGTAGCTGTTAAATTGAGAATGTAATGTTTCATTGACGATCAATTAAATTTGAAGACAATTTGTAGAAGATAGGTCATACTGTGTTCGACTACCCTTTGATTGAGATTCGATCAAAACCATGGTTTATGTTCATCAAATCCATGAAACTTGGCTGTGCTCAGAATTGTGTACCCTAGTTACTGCCAATATATGAGAGACTATTCTACAAGATTTTCCGGGAGGCTTGAGAGGTCATGCACTGTTATTCCCTAGAGAGAGTGATTCAGCCAAGCCAAAATATACAGTTCCCTTGAGTTTAAGATTAAGGAAGGCCAAGACCAAAATTTAAGTCTGCCGGAGTAAATTTCATACACATATACATTTAGTTTAGGTTAGACCGTTAGGATAGGATTTCTATTTAGGAAAAAAAAAAAAGTGAATTTCAACATGGTTATTGAATTGTTTGAGCAACAAATTGATTTACACTTTCTTGAGTTTTTCACTTTGTCACTATATCATGGTCTTATTGTGATTATTTTTTTATGCTATTGGTGATAAAAAATGCCACATCTTAATTTTCTTTTATTGATTAAAACATAATTGTTCAAGTTGGAATAATTGGGTTTAATCCGTTTTACCACATAATCAACAACCGGGCCTAAAATATCATATATACTCGTAGATCTAGAAAATAAAATTTAAACCATAAATGCATATTTTTGGCTATTTTGTCTTTTACACCGTTGAAGAGGATCCTATTCATTTATAAATGCATATTTTTGCTATTTTTTCTTTTAGACACAAAATAGCAAAAATATGCATTTATAAATGAATAGGATCCTCTTCAACGGTGTAAAAGACAAAAATAGCCAAAGAAGATAATAATGGAATCTTATACTGCATTCAAAGATGATAAAGTTTCAGCTACAATATCCACTTTATAAGCCTTTCAATCTCAAGGGATATCTTAAATAGGGGTGGCAAAATTCGACACGACCTGTAAATCCGACAAGATACAACACAAAATTAGCAGGTTATGGGGTGAGACTTAATGAGTTTGTATTATATTTGGGTTGACATGACTAACCCGTTTAATAAACGGGTTGGATCAGTATTCAACCCATGGAACCTGTTTGACCCATCCAACTCGTTTAATTAAATAACATTTTACTAATATACCTATTAGGTTCTTAAAGTTTAGAACAATTGGCAAACTGTGAACACAACTTGTCTAGATATAGATCTTAGAGTTTATAAGATATATTAAACAATACTCAAAGTACTGTAAGTCAGAATACAAGAAAAAGAAAGCTGCAGTTCAAGAATTCGAAACATGCCAGGTTTGACCAATCGAAAGAACAGGTTTGATTGATCGAAAGATAAGTTTTGCAGAATTTAATTAAAGCCCAACAGTCCAACAACCTGTTAAGCCCATTAAGTGATTAGGGTTTCAAATCTAATTCTCCTAGTATATAAAGGAAACTCTAAGGCATGTTTTAAGATGATTTTGGAGGTGCTCTTGTGAGATCTAAATGGTATTGTGCATTCTCCTTTCAAATTCACTATCAGAAATCATTCTCATATTATTAGAATCGGTAGATCTGAAGTTGCTGCAACAAGATCATACATAGCTGATGATTTAAACCTTCAAGGGTGGTCTTAGAGTCACAAATTGGAGAGTTTATGTTGCTAAACCTTTGAGTGGGATCTTAGAGTCACAAATGGGGAATTTTTGTTTAGTAAATCCAAGATAGAAGAGTCTGTGGAGTTGAAGCTACACGTGGTTGTGTTAGTACGTAAGTTTTACTTGAGGTAGCTTTAAATTTGGGGTTTAAATCTATTGTAATCTTCCATTCTATTATAGTGGATTTATTTACCTTGATGATAGCTAGGTTAAATCCTCCTCTGGTTTTTACCTTAAAACGGTTGGTTTAATTGGTTTTCCTAGTTCATCATATAATTGTCTTCTTTACTTTTATGCACTAAGTAATATGTTTCCATGTGTTTAACCTAGATCTCATAATTAACCTAAGTAAATACTTGGCTAATTCATTAGGTTAAATTAATCTGGTTTAAAAAGGGGTTTAAACAGAACAAACAATACCCTTCAAATCCTAGGTATATAAATTTATTAGTTTTTGTGGTTTATTTTCTTTGACATATTGTGATTAATTATTTTTAATATTAAGATATGTTTTAGTTTTGAATAATTATTTATGATGTAGTTACTCGTTGGTTTTGAATTTTATATTAAAAATATTTATTCTTTTGTTTTTTCATAATTTATATTAATTTGGTTAATACTGTATTTTTTTTCTTTCTTTTTGATAAAATTTGATAAACAGGTCGATACGACTGACCCTTTTGATAAATGAGTCGTGTTAAGGTTGAGGAATTTTAACCCGTTTAATAAACATATCAGGTTAGTATTTGTGGTGAAGTAGGATTTTAGGTTATGGGGGGCAAGATCAGAAGAGAGTAAAATTAATCCGAAAAAGTATTAATTGATATTAATAACAAAATAAATAAACTATATGCAAACGTAATTGTCATACACAATTAAAATTTGGGTTTGTTAAAAAAACTTAGGTTTGACACTAAAAAATGCTAGTGAGGAAAGAGAAAATTGTTATACATAACAGAGATGTTATGAGTAGTTCTATACCATAAATTATTTCACAACTTTTTTGCCAAAAGTTTGACATGACATTCTATGAGTGATTAACAAATACTAATACATAAACTCACAAATTCTTTTTTCAATAATTACACTCTACCATGCAACAGTTGTGACAAAAAGTTGTAAACAATTTTGTGGTTATCAACTCTTTTGAGGTGCTATAATGACTAGTGAGTGAAAGTAGGGTTTTTATTTTTTTTATTTTATTTTTTTATATTAATTTATTATAATATTATTATAAAATGGGACCCATTATTTTTTAAAAAAGAGTTGTAGTGGCCCCAAATGTGAAATGGTTTTTCTGTGATGAACTAATACACAGTTCAAGTACAATATGTATGTAAAAAAACTGATTGTCCTTTTGTATGCAAATAAGACCTTGTACTACATAGAGTGATACTACTTGAGAATTTTTGGGGCATTCTCCACCCTTAGTTAGTATTGACCCATGTAGTCAGATACTCATGAGTTAACCCGACATGTAAACATGAATTGCCACCCCTTATCTTAACCATGCATTAACAGGCCAAAGAAAACAGCAGCAAGGCTCAACATTGATAACTTTGTTCTACATCTATATAATAAGTTAACAGTTAACTACCACCACTGCAAAAACGCACTTAACAACAGCAGCCGCTTTATTTCTGGTTCAGACATTGCGCTATGGTTTTCAAAGCCAAAGATTTACTTTCCTACATACATTTATATTATTACGTAATTATCCTCAAAATTTTTTACATACATTATTATGAAGGAAGATAAATTATTACATAAAGTATTTGAGGTTCTATTAGGTTTTTATTTATTTATTACATATATACAGACTTTTTTTTTTAACACTTAGTCCTGCTTAATTACGGATTTCGACAATTACTAAATTATTCAACCTTAGTAGTTAATCAATTTCAAGTACAACATGAATAAAAGTAATCATAACAATAAAGAATAACTCATTCATATAGATACAAGAATTTGTTCACGGAGAGATAGAATTTTTCTATCATGTGCTAATAAATTAATAATATTACAAAAAATCTCCTCGAGTAGGAGCTGTCTCTCTCGTCTGCGGATGAGCCTTCCCTCTCTAAGGATCACCCTTAGAGTTTAGCCTATTCTCTAAAATATCACCATGGTTGTTGGTCCTATCACTCCTTCTTGCTATCTCGATGGTAGAGGAGGTTATTGACAGCTTGGAGAACATGACGTTAACAGTGGAGGAAGAAGAAACCATTGCGATCCCGGATGAAGGAAGATTAAGGGAGATTGAAAGTTGCAACTTAAGCCTGATCGGAAGGTTTCTCACTTGTAAACCTTTCAACAAAAGAGCAGCGAAAGCCACTCTACGAAGGGCCTGGGGCTTGAATGAAGGACTACAGATTGTAGAAGTGGGGGAGAATCTCTTCCAATTTAAATTTAAAACTGAGTTTGATATGGAGAGAATAATTCATGACGGCCCATGGACGTTTGATAATCAAATTCTCTTGGTACAAAAATGGCACAGAGGCATGAATGCAAAGAACGTTAGTCTAGACTCGGCATCTCTCTGGATTCAAATCTAGGATGCACCATTCAATATGGTGTCTCCCACTGTGGCTACGGAGGTGGGTGGCAGACTCGGTAAAGTGGAAGAAGTGGAGAGGAGGAGGAGGAATCTTGACGATCAAAACATCTTTATGAGGGTTAAGGTGGCATTGCCAATCTCAAAATCCCTTAGGCGGGGGGCTTATCTAGCTAGTGCAGACGACGAACGAACATGGTGCAAGTTCAAGTATAAGAGGTTGCCATTTTTCTATCACTATTGTGGTATGCTTGGACATGATCTCCGGCATTGCACTAAGCATTTTGCTGCAGCAAAACAAGGTGGAGAGGTGAAATGCCAATACGGGGATTGGATGAGAGCTTCTGGAGGCCGTTCATGCACATCATCGAAGCGAACCACTAAGGGCCCAGTGAGTTCAACTTGGGAAGGAGAAGAGGCGCAAGATGGTGGAGGTGGTAATACCAAGCGGGCAGAGGTAACGGTGACGGCGCCTGAGAAACCTAACGAAAACCTTAGGGAGGAAAATGGAATTGGAAGTAGTGCGAAATTTGGATTGCATTTAGAAGGCCATCAATGCTCTCCTATGATTCTCGGAGACGTTGAGACTAGTTTGGAAAATAGTAACCACAACTAGGAGGGTAACAGTACTGAGGTACAAAGTTTAAATTTTAATTCAACTCACGTGCTCCTTCATAATGACCATGTGCAGGAGCTTAAAACCAGTGGGCCTACGGACTCAAAAGCCAAGCCCAAGTGGACTCGTGTTGCCTGTATGGATAGTGGGCCAGTTTAAAATAATAAAGAGAGCTCAGATTCATTATTGGGAAAGAGAGGGATTAAATATGCTAAGGAACCTGAAGGTGAACACGGGGTTACAGAGAGAACAGCAAAACAGCGGAGAGTAGCAGACAAAGATGTTGACCATGATGAAGAAACGGTGAGGGTGGAGAACCGCCCTTGTTGGATGCAATGAAAATCCTAAGTTGGAATTGCCAAGTACTTGGGAACCCTTGGACAGTTTGAAGCCTGTGCGATATTGTGCGGGTTCAAGCGCCTACGGTATGCTATTTAATGGAAACTAGATTGGACAAGGAGGGGTTTGATAGACAGTTAGGTGATTTACCATTCCCAAATAAAATCATAGTGAAGCAGCTGAATTCAGGAGGGGGATTAGCAATGATTTGGAGGGCAGGAGTGAAGATGGAGCTTATCAATTTCACCATGAACCATATTCTTGTCAAAGTTACGGCAGAAGACGGGTTCAACTGGTTTCTCACCAGTTTTTATGGGTGGCCTGAAGCTAGCCAATGTGGTATGTCTTGGGCTCTGCTTAATCATTTGAAATCATTTGTTGATGGACCATGGGTTTGTATAGGTGATTTTAATGCCATACTAAACTTTTCGAAGAAATTAAGCAATACACCGCTGCAATAGAGGCTTATGGATGATTTTCGAGAGGCATTGGACTTGGCAAAATTGATTGATTTAGGCTTTGAAGGATACTTGTTTACTTGGAACAATAGAAGACCGGGATATGCGAACACAAAACAGAGGCTGGACAGGGCAGTGGGGAATGAGGCTTGGAAGGCAAAATTCCCTCTTTCTAAGGTAACTCATTTATCCTCTTATGCCTCTGATCATCTTCCAATTGTGCTCCATGTGAAGTGTGACAAAAAATGGCAAGGACGGGGAAGTCGTGGGTTTAAGTTTGAGGAGGTGTGGCTTCTATGGGATGATTGTGAGGCTGTGGTAGAGGAAGCTTGGGGTAGAGGAGGTATTCGGTCAAATTCCTTAGAGACAGCAAGACAAAAAATTGAAACTTGTGGGGCGGATTTGTTGGTTTGGGGTTCATCTAAAACCCATCCGGCAAATGAGGAAATCAAACAACTTCAGAAGAGAATTGAAGCTTTGAATTGTAGTGACTATAATGAGGAATGTAAGGTAGAGCTCTTGGTCCTGAGTAGGAAGTTGGATGATTTATTGCACAAACAAGAAATTTTTTAGACACAGAGATCTCGAATCCCTTGTCTGACGCATGGCGATAGAAACACGAAGTTTTTCCGCCAAAAGGCCTCACAAAGAAGGAGGAATTACATATAGAGAATAAGGGATTCAGACAATAACTGGGTTGAGACAATGAAGGATATTGCAGGAATAGCTTTAGACTACTTTCAGAAAATTTTTACAGCAGGGGAGTGTGACCGGATGGATGATTGCCTTAATGCAGTGCCCTACAAAATTACTACTGAGATGCATCAATTCTTGACCAGTGAGTTTAGTGTAGATGAAGTCAAAGCAGCGCTGTTTCAGATGGCACCAACAAAGGTCCCAGGTCCGGATGGTATGAATGCTCTCTGTTTCCAAAAGTATTGGCATATTGTTGGTAATAATGTAATAGATGTTGTGTTGGGTTTTCTTGAGTCTGGTCACATGGTTCCTGGAATTAATGCTACCAATATTGTATTCATACCAAAAGTTAAATGCCCTAAAAAAATGTCTGATTTTTGCCCAATTAGCCTTTGTAATATGATATATAAAATAATCTCTAAAGTTTTAGCAAATAGACTAAAACTGATTCTGCCACAAATCATTTCACCTACACAAAGTGCCTTTGTACCTGGAAGACTCATCACAGATAATGTTTAATTAGCGTATGAGACTATTCATACTATACATAGTAGGAAAAAGGGAAAGATAGGTTCTCTTGCTTTGAAATTGGATGTTAGCAAAGCCTATGATCGGGTTGAATGGGATTTCCTTCACGACATTATGACTAAATTGGGCTTTCCTGGACATTGGATCAGGTTGGTGATGGCTTGTGTTTCTTCACCATCCTTTTCTATTCTTATTAATGGCAAACCCTTTGGAAATATTACCCCCTCTAGAGGGCTCCGTCAAGGAGACCCTCTATCACCTTATTTGTTTCTCTTGTGTGCAGAAGTGTTCACATCCTTATTAGCAAAAGCTGAGTTAGAGGGGAGGATTCATGGCATTGCTATTTGTAGGAGGGTGCCGATGATATCTCATTTGCTTTTTGCTGATGACTCATTGTTATTCTGCAAAGCCTCTCAAAAGGAAGTCCAAGTGATAAATGAGCTCCTTTAAACCTATGCTGATGCTTCGGGGCAGATGATTAATATGGAAAAGTCCTTAGTATTTTTCAGCAACAACACTTTAGTGGGCATGAGGGATTGGATAAAAGCGAAGTTGGCTATAAGGAAGTGGCCAAGTTTGAAAATTACCTGGGGCTACCAACATTGGTTGGAAGGGCAAATTACCAAACTTTTTCCTACCTTAAAGACAGTGTGTGGAAAAAGTTGCAGGGTTGGAAAGGAAAGCTACTGTCCAAGGCCAGGAAAGAGGTGTTGATTAAAGCCGTGGCACAATCTATCCCAACATACACAATGGGTGTATTCCAACTACCAAAAAAGGTTTGTGATGATCTCAACACAATGTGTGAAAATTTTGGTGGGGTCAAGTGGATAGGGAGAGAAAAATCCACTGGCAAAGGTGGGGTATTTTAACTCAAGCTAAGAAATCTGGAGGAATGGGTTTCCGAGACTTGAAGATTTTTAATCTTGCCATGCTAGCCAAACAGGGATGGAGATTATTGCAAAACCAAGAATCCTTAGTGTTCAAGTGCCTCAAAGCTCGTTATTTTCCATGTTGCTCCTTGGAAGCAGTTGATTCACCGACTAGCTCTTATATTTGGAAGAGTATTATGGCAGCCCAACTTATTTTAAAAAAGGGATGCTGTTGGATGGTAGGAGATGGAACATCCATACGGGTTATGTCTGATAGTTGGATCCTTAATCACCCCACAAATAAAATACTTATCCACCCGGTGGAGGAAGAATGGGAATGGAGAGTGTCTGATCTTATGGAACCCGAGTTAAGGTGTTGGAATAGAGAGATAATCATGTCAAAGTTTCACAAGGAAGATGCAAAGGCTATTTTAAGGATACCACTGAGTAGAAGGCTAGTTGTAGACTCGATGACGTGGCTGCATATAGCAAGGGGAGTGTATTCTGTGAAATTAGGTTACTATATGGCAACACAGGTGCTTAGGGGGGCGGATTGGATAGAAAGCTCAAGAGGGTTGAGTGGTACTAAAGTTTGGGCACTGTTATGGAAGCTCAAGGTCCCAAATAAAATCAAAATTTTTGACTGGAGGGTATGCCAAAACATACTTCCTACCCGAGAAAATTTAGTCCATAGATGAATTTTGGAGGATGGTACATGTGAACTCTGCAAAAGTGCTTCAGAAATAGTGATTCACGCCTTATGGGAGTGTGGGGTGGCGAGGGATGTGCGGGCAAGCAGCCTTGTGAAGTTACAAAAATGTGGTGGAGGTCAATGGGATTCAATGCAATTATTTAAGGAGATGCAAGACCGGTTGTCAAGGGAAGAATTGGAGTTATATTTAGTCCAAGCCTGGCTCATATAGACCCAACGGAACAGGATTTTACATGGAGGCAAGCTTCAGTCACCAACCCAACTGAACAAAAGAGCATTTGATCTCCTAGCAGAGTTTCGACAAGCACAAGAACAACTAACTATAGTAAGCAGAACCAGCACAGAGAGTAGATGGTGCCCACCACCAATTTCAAGGTTCAAACTTAACTTTGATGCAGCCATTTTCCCTGACCTTAAGTGCTCTAGTCTAGGAGCTATCATTCACAACGAAAACAGTGAAGTGATGGGTGCCATGTCTGCTAAGGGGCCACAGGTACAAGACAACATAGAAGTTGAAGTCCTTGCATGTCGTAGAGCCCTTGAATTTGCCATTGATATTGGTTTTTTAGAGTTAGTGATTGAAGGAGACAATGCACAAGTGCTGAATTCACTAAGGTCCACTAATACAAATATGTCTTAGCTTGGTCATATTGTTGCTGATATTTAATGTTTGATGGCTGGTTTACAGTGGGTAGAAGTAAAACTGGTGAAAAGGGATGCAAATGGTGTAGCTCACTCATTAGCACGGTTTGCAAAAACTATAGTTGAAGATATATTTTGGTTAGAGGACTCTCCACCACCTGCCTTGGAGGCTTTGTATGTTGATTCTCTTCAGTTTCAATGAATGAAAGTTTTGTTGCGTTTTCAAAAAAAGAAAAAGAAAAAGAAAAAAAAGAATTTGTTCATGGAGTGAATTGAGAAAATTACTCTAGGATCAAGCCCAATGGACCAAATCCACAATAAAGAGCATTGTGATAGATGCTAACTTACAAAACCCCTGTACAAGTAATAGACAGTGGTAGCTCAAGGCTTAGGCCTAAGGCTACCAATTTTTTAGGGCTTGTTTGATAATATTGTTCTAATAACATTGTTTAAATAGCGTAAAAATATGTGTGGATGAAAAAGTGTTGTGAAAATATATATTGTGTTATTTAAACAACGAAAACTGTTGTTCAAACAACATTACCAAATAGGCCTTTAATGATTCTACCCTTTGATCAAAATGCCCCATCTCATTTTTTTTTTTTTTTAAAAAGCCTAAAATTATAGATTGGTGTTGGGGATATTACTAAAATTATGTACTTATCCTTAAATTTTATTGTTTATGCTCATATTTTTTTGAAGGAAATAATTTATACATAAAGAACTTGAGGTCTATTATGGTTTGTTTGTGTGTGTATTACTTTTTTCCCATAATTTGCTAATGAATTTTTACAGATAAAGAGATAGTAGTGCATTGATTCTTATATATGTGTGTGTGTGTGTGTGTGTTAGGTTCTAAGACTTTAAGAACTAATGTATTAGAACTTCAATATGTATTATGTTGGCAAATCACGATCAAAACATAGAGTCTAGGTTTAGGCTTGCTCAAAGTGTGATTTAATGTAAAATTGGAATCGAGTGATTGCAAGATTTATTGAACAAAATCTGCAAGGCACGATCGATTGAAAATTAGATTCGATCGATTGAAACTCGTGTAAATTTAATTTTCTACAGAAATTCCAATTTAGCCCAAGCCCGTATGACATATAGGGTTAAATGTTTTACTTCAAGTATAAAAGGAAAAATCTTAGCTACATTTTAGGAGTCTTTTAATGTGTTGTGTGTTGAATCTTCTGTGAGATCTGAGAAGTGTTTACCTTCATACACACATATAGAGTTGTCAAGATCAAGATTTGTGTCAAGAACTTGATGATCTCTTCAGTTTCTGCATAAAGAACTTTAAAGAAGATTTGAAACCTTTGAGTGGAGTCTCAAAGTCACAAGTAGGAGAACTTGTGGTTGCTGCAAATTAAAGAAAGAAGTAGTCTGTGGACTCGGAGCTGTCACGTGGTCGTGGTAATAAGTTTTTTACTTGAAGTAGTAATAGGATGTTAGTGGTCTAAGTTCTATTGTAAAAACTTCAATTCTTTCATAGTAGATTTGTTTTTTACCTTGAAAATAGCTAGGTTAAATCCTCCTTAGGTTTTTTACCAGTTAGGTTTTCTTGGGTCATCATATTGTGGTGTTCTTTATATGTCCGCATTATTTGCATGATATGTAATTATTGTGTTAACTTAGAACTGAATAATTTATCTAAGTAATCACTTGGCTAAATGACTAGGTTAAACAACTTGTGTTAAGGGGTCTAAAAACATACAATATATATATATATATAGTTTCAACCTATAAAGTCTGCTTCTATGATTTTTGCTCTTTATTGTCAGATAAAGACACCAATCAGTTAGTTTCAAACTATAGAGTCTGCTTCTGTGATTTTTGCTCTCTATCATTAGACTAAAATATCAATCAGCTTTTGATGTAGATAAGGTGAAACCCCAAATTTTTTATTCAACCATCAAAGACTTCACCAGTTGAGCTAATTAGAACATTGAGTAATGCATTAATTATAATAATGATGTAAAGAATATCTCCAAGAAAAAAAAAAACTCACCAAAAAAGCAAAACATTAAAAAATCAAAATATAATTAGGTGGAATTAAGAGGGGACAGTTAAAAATCAAGAAGTATATATAGCATTTTGGTTTTGGTTGGCTTTAGAGCACTAACATTAGTTGTGTTATGTCAAATGTCATTTTAGTGTCCGTTTGGTAAAGATTATTTTTGTCAACTTATTTTACTATTCAGCCTATTTTTGCTACTATTCATGGGTCCTATTGCACTTTTTGGTATTATTCATGAGTCTCACTATACTATTTCAGCTAACTTTTACCTTTATCTATAGTACTTTTAGTAAAAAGTTTTCAGTTTCAGCAAAATAAGCGGATCCCAAATGGACCCTTAATACATCAAAACTTAATTTTTTCTATTTTAACATAGCATTTAACTTTACATCATACATGAGATCTTCTATTTTTCTCTTCAAAACATTAAAATAACCTAAAAAACTCCTACAAAAAAAAAAAAAAAAAAAAAAACAAAACAAAATCCATATATCACCTTATAGCCAACCCTTACAACCATCACCCACAACCCATAACCAACAACCCACCACCACCACTATTGCAAACCCACTAGCGCCAACCACCACCCCAAATTAGCCAACCACCATATCCACAATCTAAACACCACCGACAGCCATAAACACAACGACTGCAACCTATCAAAATCAACCCACAAAGACAACCCAAAAAAACACCACCACAACTACCATGAGAGAGAGAGAGAGAGAGAGAGAGAGAGAGAGATTTGTATGGCGTGGCAATGTGGTGAGAAGGAGGAAGCTTGGCGAGATTGGCATGGCAACGTGGTGAGATCATCGATTGGCAAGTCAAGAAAGGCCGCTTGGTGATATTGACAATGGGTCAAAGGAGGAAGCTTGGCGAGATTGGCGATTGGCTAAAGGTAACTTTGGTAGATTAGGGGTGGGCTAAGGTTGGTGACTACTCTAAGACTGGGAGTGAGAGTGAGAGAGGAAGAGTGTGAAGCTGATGCTATATTTGGTTGGAGTGATTTTGGGGAGGATGGAAAAAAATAAGTGAAAAATAGGAGAGAAAATGGATGAGAAAGGTGTTTGGTTGGAGGGGGGGGGGGGGGGAGAGAAAACTAGTGGGGTCTGGTTGTTTTTTCTTCGGGTCCACCAAAATTCAATCTTCCAAAATTAGGGAGAAAACACAAGGGATCAGTAGAACGTAGATCAATGCAAAGCATTTAGAATATGTATTTTCTTGGTATTTAGGGGTGAAATGCTAAATAAAGAATTCTATTAGGTATGAGGGAAAGGAATGTCCCGTATTCCTAAATAAAGAATACACATGTCCCTTATTCCTTTTTCAAGCTCATCTGCTAAATAAAGAATTCTTGGTATTTAGTGGTGAAATTCTTGATTATCTCTAATACACGGTTGGAATATGTATTAATTTTCTTGGTATTTAGTGGTGAAATGCTAAATAAGGCAAATTGAATCTATCAGGAGCCTTATTTAAACAATTCTATTACACGTTGTGCTAAATAAGGGAAACGTAATAGAGTTGTTTTATCTAGAAGAGTTGCCTATTCAATTTTCTTCTGTTTCTTTCTATAGATCCTTTTTCCCGGTTTAGACATTAAATGTCTGTTCATTATTCACCTCTATATATATCATCTATATCTGCCACATATCACTCGGATATCTCTCCCTCAATTCCGTCACTGTCGTTTCTCTCTCATCATTACATCACATCGAGATTGAAACCTACCTTACTGATTCTGAGAGTTCCAAAAAGTTTCCTTCGAAAAGGAAAAAAAAAATGGCTGCTATTGGAATCCTTGCTATCTGTCTTTCATGCTCTCTGTGTCTGTACTTTGTCTTAGCTCTCATCCGGCAACTTAACAAACTGTGGTGGGCTCCTATTCGCATACAACATCAAATGCATTCACAGGGAATCAGTGGTCCTCCCTACAAGTTCTTCTATGGAAACAACAAAGATGTTTCCAACATGAAAAAAGAAGCCATGGTCAAGCCAATGGATTTATCACATGACATATTGTACAAAGCTCAGCCTCATATTCACGCATGGATAAAAAAATATGGTAAAAAAAAAAAAAATTCCTTCGTTGTTATGCTAAATTTAAGCATTTTTCATTTTCTCCCATTCTCTTTGGTGCAGGGAAGAATTTTCTTCTTTGGAATGGCTCTCATCCTGAATTGATCGTTACTGAACCAGAGCTTATCAAAGAGATACTGAACAATAGAGACAATACTTATGTTAAAGAAAAGCCTGGAGGCTATATAGAGAAGCTCTTAGGAGATGGACTTGTGTTTTCTACCGGTGAAAAATGGACAAAGATGCGGAAACTAGCCAACAATGCCTTCCATGCAGAGAGCCTCAAAGTAATATCTTAAATTCAATACTATTGCTAATGATTAATATTTAAGCAGATTGAAATTCAATAACAAATAAACTTATTTATAAATTAGTCTGAGTTGTTACAAGGGATTCGCTTTTGTATGTAGAATCTGGTTCCAGCAATGATCACTAGTGCGGAGGTGATGCTAGAAAGGTGGAAAAATTATGAAGGTAAAGAGATGGAGGTATTTGAAGAATTTACGCTATTGACATCAGAAGTGATTTCCAGAACAGCTTTTGGAAGTAGTTACTTAGAAGGGAGGAGCATTTTTGAGATGTTGACGAAATTGACAATGATAACAGCCAGAAATACTTATCAACTCAGGATTCCTGTCATCAGGTAAAAGTCCTTATAAAGTCAGGTTTCCTAGCATCAGATGAAGTCCTAGTTTTTTGTTTTCTGTTTTTTGTGTTTTACTGATAAAGTCCTTGTAGTTAAACATTAAGCATTTTTCTGTTTTTATTTTCACAGCAAATTTTATAAAACCAAGGATGATATTGAAGCAGATGAGCTTGAAAAAGGAATATACAACCGTGTATTAGAGATAATTAAGAATACAGAGTTTGGTAGCGGTACTGGGGGTCATTTTCTTCAGTTACTTCTAACGGCTCATCATGATGCCAATGTTAGCCAAAGGATTTCAATAAAAGATTTGGTGGATGAGTGCAAGACATTTTACTTTGCTGGGCAAGAAACCACAAATAATTTGCTTACGTGGAGTGTATTTCTTCTATCAATCCACACAGATTGGCAAGAGAAAGCAAGACAGGAGGTGCTCAGTTTATTTGGCCGTCAAAATCCAACTCCAGATGGAATCACAAAACTCAATACTGTAAGGATGTCTCAATTCTCAAACACTAATCAATTTCTTGTGTATATATCAATGATAATTATACGGACAACATTTTTAGAAAAAATTTCACAACTATTGAAGTGGCCAATTGGTAAAGAAAAAGTGATGGGTCTATTAGTAGCAATTATATCCACCACGCAACGTTAGAATTATGATTAAATTAAATCCTAGAGAAACCCACAAATATGATGTAGTTAAATGATTAAATTCATAATTTCCTAATAGTTAAAACTTTTATTATTATATTAAAGCAAAAGATCTTGATTTCAATCTCTAACTCCACCATACCTCCCATTTAACATGTTAAAATCCCACATGTTGAACTTTACTGATTAAAGGGAAGTTTAGGTTTACACGTGAAAGAGATAATATAATTATAGTTAAATGATTAAATTCTATTATTTCCTAATAGTTTAAGATTTGGAAGAATCGGTATTTATTACACATTTACACAACAAAAACTTTTCCTTACACTCCAACACACTAAATATTTTGGGCAAATTTTACTTGAAAGCTTATAGTTTAAGAGTTGTTCAAACTAAACCTTCATTTTCGAAAGTACCAATTCTATACTACTCCCCCTCCCCCCTTCAATTCAAACAAGCCCTAAAAGCTAACAAATTAGTCCTATATTCAAAATTGATGTAACACAGTTAAATAAACGATACGTATCAAAAGTGAGAGAAAGAAAGAAGAGAAGACGACTGGAGGAGAGAGGCAGTTAGATTCTTTATTTTTATTTCTATTTTTTAATGATATTCTTTTCCATGCAGATGAGCATGATCATCAATGAGGCTCTAAGGTTATATCCTCCCGCAATTTCAATACTAAGAAAAGTTGAGAGGAAAGCTACACTGGGGAAGCTCACTCTTCCAGCTAATCTACTGGTGAACGTCTCCAACTTTGCTGTTCACCATGACCCCGACATATGGGGAGAGGACGTAAATCTTTTCAAGCCAGAGAGATTCTCAGAAGGTGTAGCCAAGGCTACTAACAACAACGTAGCTGCTTTTATACCCTTTGGAATGGGACCTCGAATTTGTGTCGGTTCAAACTTTACCCCCACTGAAGCAAAGGTTGTTCTCTCCATGATTTTACAACGCTATGCCTTCACCTTATCCCCAACCTATGTCCATTTGCCATTTCAGCTTTTTACCCTTCGCCCACTAAATGGAGTTCAAGTAATTCTACACTCACTTTGAATTCCATAATCGGCTGTGAGCTTGGGATTTAGTAACTTGGAATAATACCTGAAAGTTGTTTATATGTTTGGGAGGTTTGTAAATTGAATTTGTAAATTCTGCAGGGACATTGAAGTCACTGTTGACTACAAAGTTCATCAATGGTTACGTTTTAAATAAATTAATGACTGATGTGTGCTTAATTCTTGTTCACTGTGATCTTATCTTGCTCTTGATTTTGAAAAATCTAGATTGACTCTAGTGGAGATAAGTAGTGGATTAATTGTTGCTTATTTCAAAATTAACAGTTTAAGAAACAACACAAACACAATAATAATCACTACGAATTAAATCATAGCAACATAATAATGATAATTTCTTAGTTAAGAATTTAGGACTGAGCTTGGGTTGGTTCAGGTTGATTTCACTGCCACCTGAACCCAACCCCGTATTAATTGGGTTCAACAAAGAGAAACCCGACCCTACCATAAATATGCAGGTCTAAAGTTGAGTCGGGTTATTGGATACTGGGTCGGGTCTTTTTTTTTTTTTTTTTCCCTAAACTGTGTGAAAGGTCTATAGAAACATTGAAACAACCACCACTTTAATGAGTTATTAATAGAAAAAACAAATTAGTTATTGTATTACTAAAACTTTCCTTTAAAAGTTGTCATGTTTTTATTATTAGTTTGAAACTTCCATATCTTAGAAAGATCTCCACCTCCACCTCTTATGGTAATAAATGTTAACCAATGCTGGTTTAGAAGTTATTTTTAGAAACATTTTATTGGGGGAATGATAAAATAATAAATGTTGTTGACAGTCTTTTATATTTCTTATAAAAATGGTATCAAAAATTTTCTATTATAGTTTATTAACAATTGTCTTAAGGGCATCTGTTAACATAACCATTTTTCTTTATCAAGTTAATGCATGTCTATGAATTAGGTATATTTTTTCTTTTGTTGCTATTTTACTAATTTATTGATTGACATTAATAAGAAAAAATTGAATCCAATTTAAGGAAGTCAATTCTGTACCGTATCGGCTAGTGCACTGGTACAAGTACACCCCTTGTTTCGTACCGAAAAAATATCGGCTGTACCAGCGAAATTTGGCTGTTTCGGCCGATAAAGATGTTTCAAACCGGTACAAGCAAGAAGGAAAAAGAAAAAGAAAATGAAAAAGAAGATGAGAAAAATGGGTCTGTGACTCACTGACTTGGTGCCTAATAACTGAAATCTGTGTTCCAAATCTTTCATTTTTTTCCCTTCTATACCCTTTTCTAATTTAGATCCCATTCCTCTCCATTTTAGTTGCCACGACAACTTCTTTATTCTTCTTCTTCTTCTTTTTTTTCCTGCAACTTTGGCTTCTTCACTGCTAATGCACTACAACTGTGTGCTTTTATCTGTGTCTTTCAAATTTTCTTATCTAATATTTAGTCAATTATGTGAGATGGTTAGGTGGAACTATGAAACACTCAAAAGTGTTGAATATTTTTCAAACCTGTCTTTAGTATCAATTCATTTCCACCAACCACATGGCCTATGCTCTTAACTTTTTGTTTGCCCCTGTACTTTCTTTTTCTTTCATTACCAAGGTATCAGGCACATGTACTGATATATATATATATATATTATTATCATTATTATTAATGTCAAGTAAATTGATTGGACTTGTTTTTAACTTGTCACTCCAGTAGTAATCCACCCACAGTCACATAGAGGGATATAAATATAAATATATATTATATTATATTATATAACTACAATGGTACACACTAAAATATATTTACGTTGTTGGTTTTTTTTTTTTTTTTTTTTTTGGGATGAACTTGTTGGTTTCTCTAAAGTATCTGATGGTACTCAGATCGTCCATAGAGATGTTCGTCTAGAGTGGAGTAGTCCACAGTTAACCCTGATCCTGAGACAAAATGAATGGTGAAAAAGAAGAGTGTGGTCACCAGTGTGGTGCTTGCCACAGAGCCTCCAAAGATAAAGTTTGAATAGTTGGGAGTAGAAAGAAGTATTCAGATAGTAATGTGTTTGTGCTAGAAAATTTTTTGCACCTCCTTGTCGAGTCTTGTGAATGGATATATATAGGTGCTTTCTCCTTCCTTCTAGTCATTGGTTTTGCCTTAATGGTGATATCATTGCCAAATCTGTAACGCCTATGTGGGGTGTTAAAGGGATAAATATATTTCCAACGGTACGGAAGTTAATTATTGTCCTTGTAACATTTCGTCGTGATTGAGAGACAATGGTCTAGTCTTTGCCAGGTAGTTTCCCCAGGGCTGGGCTAACCTCAGGGTCATCCTTGTCCATCGTCCTTACTAGGTGGACGAGTATATGTTTGGGACTATAAACTGCCCCCCTATTCCAAAGTCGTCCTTGACTTGGACGGTCTTAGGAATATGAGGATTTTTTTTTTTTGACGCTTGGGGTTCTATTCCCCCCATTAATTGTTTTATGGCAGCATGGCACGCATCATGGCCACGTGTCATTTTTTTGATCGGTGAGCAATGAGTGCCTTTTTAGTTTTCTTGCATTTTTCAAGGCAAACCTTTTTAACTCTTTGCTTTTCTTTTCTCATCTCTTTACTTTCCTTTTGCATTCGATTTCTTTGACTCTTAGCCTTTCTCTTCACTTTCTCTCTGTGTCTGATTTCTCTAAGCTCATCGTTGTCACTGCGTATTTTGCTCCTTGCCTTTCCAGTTTTCTTCCTTATTTCCAGGTACGTCCCCTTTTTTATGCTTTTTTCCTTTTCGGCTTTATTTTATTCTTCTCTTTCGTACTACTATTTTCTTTTTTTGGAGTTGTGTAATTTTCCTTAGTGGAGGGTTACACTGAACTTAGGCACACTTCTCCCTCCATCGCCATTCTTTTTACTTGCTTAGGGGGTTGTTAGATTCTTCTAGTGATTGGTAGCCACAAATTAGGGATTTTGTTATAGGTGATAGTGACCTTAATTTAGCATTGGGTGACCTGTATCCGCTGTTGCAACAGTCTTTATCTTGGTTCAAATTTGTTTGTGGGGTCCTTAGAAGGGAAAATATGGGATCTGAGGTGAAATCGGGTGGCGGGGAGAGGGGTTCGTCTTCTGGTGTGGTCGCGGATAGGGCTGTTGCAGACACAGCTACCTTCGTGCCTTCCTTTGCCCCTTTGTTTGTTCTTCCTTCTACTTCTGCCACACCTCATTCTTTTCATGCCCTCAAGGAAAAGTGTGCCTTAAAGGCAGACATCTTTAACAAGTTTAGGGATAGGTTCCAGTTCCCTGATGAGACTAGGGCTCGTCTTCCTAGGAAATTTGAAAAGGCTTGTGCCTTTGCCCATGGCGAGGTTTGCTTTTATGAGACTGCGTTCTTGTGCGGCCTAAGGTTTCTCGTTCATCCATTCATTATGGAGCTCCTAAATCACCTGAATATTGTCCTAGGGCAGTTTATGCCAGACTTTTGGTGGATCATCATAAGCTGTATGGTGATTTGGACGACCATAGCGGATGGGGACATGATCACTCTCAACGAGTTCATCCATCTCTATCGCTTAAAAGAGTCTAGGGAATTTGGGTATTACGAACTTGTACCTTGGGATAGGAAATCTCATCTCGTCGTCGACCTTCCTTCATCCTTTCGTTACTGGAATTCCAGATATTTTTTCGTGCCAGGCGATGGTTGGGAGACTTTGTCCGATGACTTTTGGGGGAATGTCCCTAGGTTGCTGCGCCGGTGGGAGACCCCTCATCTTGGTGCGTTTTTCTTTTATGCCTCTCCTTTTTAGTATTTTGGATGTGTTGATCATCCTTTTTTTTTTCTTTTTCTTTTTTTTTTTTTTTTTTTTTTTTTTTTTTTTGTGTAGTGAAGGAGTATCCTAAACTTGAGAGCCGGTTTGAAGAGAGAGTTCGGGAAACGATTAAGCACACAAGCATGATCAACAATTTTGACGAGCTGGTCGACCCACGTACATTGGCTTGTCATTGTTTGGGACCAAAGCCTTCAATTTACATTCTTCAAACAATTGACTGGGAAGAGAGTAAACGTGAGTTGCCTTGATATACCTGACTGTCCTTTTCGTTTTTCTCATTTTAACTCTTTAATTTTCTTCCTTTTTTTGGCTGTAGAAATGATGATCAAGTTTAACAAGGATATGTACGAAAAAATCAAGGGGAAGAAAAATGAGCCCCTTTCTAGCATTGGCCAGAAAACGTTAAGGATAACTGATAAAGAGAAGTAGAAGGGGAAGGAGACGGCTGAGAGGGGTTCATCCACCCCTACCTTGGATGAAGGACGGATTGTTTCTCCAGCCATTTCTATTGAAGAGGTCCCTGCCCCGAAGAGACGAAAGACTGGGGTCAAGGGAAAAGAGAAGGTGGGCTCTAGTGTCTGGGCTGACGCTGAAGCAGCCATGGCTAAGGTGAATGAGCTCCTGACTCTTGACGAAATGAAGGAGATTTCCCACGTGCCCCCCCACGAAATGGTGAGCCAGCACGTTCATAAGCTTGTGCAGGTAATCTTTTCTTGTCCTTTTTTTTTTTTAATAATTTTTTTTAAGTGTTTGGATGCCTTTGTTGACTTAACTTTTGATGGCACTTTTTATTGTTAGGTGTTGGGAGAAGCGATGCACCTCACTTCTCAATATTTGGCGAATAAGGAGAAGGCCGTTGTGGCCACTTCAAAAGTGGACGCATTGGAGGCCGAGGCTTCAGGACTACAGAAGGACTTTATTGCTATCATGGATGCCCACAATACCTCCAAAGAGCAAGTCAAGGCTTTGACTGAGTAGCTTGATGTTGAGAAGCTATTGGTAAAATAGAAGGATGAACTTCTCGCATCAGCTGGCCAAAGGATGTAAGCCATGATGGCTAAAGCCGTCCTTGCCTTCCAGACGACCGATGAGTACAACACCATTCTATTCCAGTGGTATTTCAAAGGCTTTGAATTGTTGAAGAGGTACTTGGTGAAGCACAGTCTGGGCATTCATCTAGAAGATCTAGACATTGAAGCTGTGGATAAAGAAATCGAGGCGGCCCAGGCTGCTCAGGCTTCTGTGACCACTGGCGAGGATCCCCCTGAGGTGGATAAGGGTGGTGATGATGCTCTTCCAGCTTGACCTTGCTGTCCTTTCTTTGCATTTTTTTTTGAATGCCTAGTTTGTTTTGGGGCTTTTGGATGAACAATCTTTTGGTGCCTTGTATGTTTTGGGGCTTTTGAACAATTTGCATCTTTTTATATACACCTGTAATTAAAATTACAAGAAAAGTTGAAAGGGAAGTTAGATTGGGGAAGCTCACTCTTCCAGCTAATTTATTATTGTACATCACAACTCTTGCACGTCACCATGACCCTAAAATATGGGGAGAAGACGTGCATCTTTTCAAACCAGAGAGATTCTTAGAAGGTATTGCCAAGGCTACTAACAACAACATAGCTACTTTTTTTCCCTTTGGAATAGGGCCTCGAACTTGTGTGGGGTTGAACTTTGTGACAACTGAAGCAAAGATTGCTCTTTCCATGATTCTACAATGCTATGCCTTCACCCTTTCCCCAGCCTATGTCCACTCACAATTTTAGCTTCTTACCATTCGCCCACAACATGGAGTTCAAGTGATGCTACACTCATTGTAAAGACCAGAACTGGCAGTAAAATGTGCACAGAATATCTAGACATCAATGCCTTGGGACGTATACTATAGCCTTTTTATTTCAGTTGTTTCTGAGCTTAATTGGGAATTGGTAGCTTGGAGAGTAAGTGAAAATCAACGTGTTACACAAAAAGTGAATGATCATTGAATTAATAGAATCAGTAGAGACATTGAAAACAGGGGTGACCAATATGAAGATTATGTTGGTCATTAGTTAGTGTAACGTAATGGCATTTGGAGACTTTTCTTGTATCTCAAGATCTAATACGATCTGGACTGTTGGTCGCATCTTAATTAAAGTCGTGACTGTTGTCTTATATGTTTGTGCTCAATTTTAATTTACTATGATCATTTTTTGATCTTGATTACATGGCTAGTGATCATCTAATATTTCGCAGAATGAAGACATTAATTTGCGGCACTGATTGGTTGAATACTTAGCTTAACAGCCTCATATGGACTATGATGGCAGATACATATGCCAACAGGTGTGTAAATGTTGCTTAATTACGAATTCGCGCATGCACACACCCACAAAAAAAAAACATATAGTTTCTTTGTAAAGTATGTTTAATAAATAAGGTTTGTTGGGATTTAGCCAAAAAAAAGGCTTGCTAGGAAGTAAGGTCTCAAGTTAAAAGAAGATGGACCTTTTTTTTTTTTTTTTCAATTGGAGAGGAGAAATTTGAACCCTAGTTACATCTGCTGAAAACAACATGAGATATTAGTTACATTACAAGGCCCATGGTAGAACGGGAAAACACTTTAGTGAATTTCACCATGAATTTAGATAAGGAATTTTATTATTATTATTATTATTAGTTGAGAGAAGGGAGATTTAAACCATGGATGCCTCCATTGAAATTTTTTTTTTGAGCAATTCAAAGGGTGACTGTAAATGCTCAAAAAATACAAGTCCAAGCCCACTTAGATCAATAGTACCTTATCATTCAAATCAAGCTCAAACAATAGAATTTGTTGAGAGAGTGAGAAACAAGTCCAAGTGCAATACTACACTAAGCCTAAGCTTAAGGCCAAAGAGCCCAGATTAATAGATTAAGGTGATTTAATCAATAATTGAGAATAAAGTCCTCCTTGGGCAAGTCTAAGGATCAACTCCTTGTACATAAATTCAATTCAAGTTTTACCCAAGGCTATTCGTAGTTCTGTTTCCTATTCTAATGGTTCTTAAAATGTTCATCCCTTTTTTTCTTTGGGGGGGGGGGGGGGGTGGTTCCTTTCTTTTTATATCCCTTTTCCATGCATCCTAGCCTTCCACTTGTATGTGTCAGGGCATTTCACAGGATAGTTGTCCCTTCAAGACTCTGCTGAAAGTGGTAGAAAGGGCTGCTAGTTATGAAGTTATTGTTCAGGGGTCATTTCCACATTAATGCAGTTGATAAGGTTATTGTAAGGCATTGAATGCGAAGGTGGGAGGTATGTCCTTCAAGAAACTTCCCCCCACCATCCCTATCCCCGTTGTTATCTTTTCTCCTCCCTTCAGGTCTTCACAGTATATTGATTGTCTTGATTCTCTTGCTTTCCTTGGGTGGGTGGCCTCAAGGCTCGCTTACCCTTCTGGGTCTTGGATTAGGCTAGTTAATCCCCGGCCTAGACTCTTCAATCCTCAGACTCCACATAATAGCCCCCTAAAACCTTGCTACCAGGAGCTACTCTAAAAGTGATGTTTTAGTAGCAATGGGAAGCCTGGTACTTGCCAAACGCGTTCCCACATGGGGACATCGTTTCACTTGTCTTATGAACACTCTTGACACTATGGTATCCATGTTGCTACAGTTATTACATCAGGTAGTTGCTTGTACCCCCATATTCTACGGTGTAATGATGATCCAACGGTCCAAATTTCTTGGGGTAAATGAGCAAGAAATTTACCACTCATTTCCCACCTATATATAAATGGAGAATGGGAGTAATTTTCAAACTTACATGCTCTCTACATATTTTCTCTGAAGCAGCAGTCTGAGGATCAACTTTCATCACTCGTAAGTGCCTTTGGCCTTTCATCCATTGCCCTGAAGGAAACTCTCTTTTTTTTTTTTCTTTTTTCTTCTTACTTTTACCTAATAGAGACACATGGATAGGTTTGCCAAACTAGTTGATACCCCTGAGGGCATGGCCACTTTTAAGGAAAAGTACAGAATCCCTAATGGTGTAGAATTTAAGCATTGCGAGTTAGGAGAGTGGTCAGTTAGTAAACCACCTAAGGTAGTTGTCATTCCCATGATTGCCTTTATTGAATGTGAATGCAAATTCCCATGGCTAGAGTTACTAGGGACTTCCTCATTAACTTTAGGCTTTGCCCCACCCAGTGCTCACCTAACCTATTTAGGGTCTATGGTAACGAAGAAATGCTAAATCAGAAAATGGGGAACAACCTTACTTGTCACGACATAAACTGGGTTTATAATTGTCAAAAGGGTAAATAAACTACTATTTTAGGTGTAGAGTGCCCTTTGTTAGGTTGATTTCTTATATTCCTGAGTCCAATAAGGGTATGGACAAAGATTTCCTCATTGTCTTAGGTGAATGGCATAATGGTTTGTATTTCCCTACCTAAGATGGGGAACCAAGTGGGGTACCTGAGGACTTAGAATAACTTAGATTGCCTTCCCTTCTTATTTTTCCTCCTTTGTTTTCAACTTTTGCTTTAATTAACACCTTCTCTTGTTTCCTCTCCAGACGAGTTTCATACTGCCTCAAGCAAAAACATGATGAACTTTGCAGACCTTAATCGGATTCTGCAATCAAAGATTTTCCTTCATCGAGATGGCCAAGTTTGAGTGGTACACATAATCCTTGGATTCAAGCCTATATCCAAGCATTTCCAATCTCCCAAGCACATGATTAAAGCCAAATACCTGAGGCTCATGCTAATTGACATTGCTGTCCCCAGATTCTTAACCAAACCTCCTCCATCCGGTACTTAGGACGTTGGGTCATCCGCTCCACTTGCAGCTAAGCTCCTCTACTCCCACGAGCAACCTCTTCCTTATGACGAAGAGTAGGAAGAGCCAACATTTGAACCTACCCAAGAGCAAATAGAGAAAGATTTTGAGTTTTTTTTATCAGGCTGACTCCGAAGAACCCCAGAACCTAGTCATCGTCGCCTTGTTGCTACTCAAGTCAGTACTAGTCAAGAAGCAAATAACATTCTTGAAGCAATGGTGCTCGAGGAAAAAATGCCTGACTTTGTCTAACTCCTCACAAAGTAAACCCTACTACTCAATCCCGAGATCTCCCTCGAGGTCCGTTAATTGCTACAGGGCCTCTTTTGATGTAGAAGAAGTCTTATCCAATGATTGTTGTCTGATAGCAGCCACTAGGCATTGTCTGACCATTGTCTGACTTCCAACAAGTTCCCTAACTTGGCCCACGGTGGGGTATTTGACTTTTAGGTGCAAGGTAGACAACACCGGTCTTATGAAATGTAACTAAAGCCTTGCCAAAATAGTTGTATAAAGGGAATAAGCTTCAACCACAATAAATTTATTTGCACAACTTCATTCCCTGCCTACATGGGTAGCTTAATCATTCCTCAGGGAATCACAGTTCTCCCATCAAATCTGACCAAAAGGGAGTCATACCTGTTCAGATCCTTAGGCTCGAGGTTTAGTCCCTTATACAATTATGGGTACATTATCTCAGCTCCACTTCCCTAATCTATTAGGACTCTTTTCACATCATATCCCCCAATTCACAGGGTCACAACTAGGGCATCGTCATGGGGTTGGAGAGTCCCAACCGTATCTTCCTCAGAAAAGCCCAAAGTTGTTAATGCTTCAAGCCTAACCTTCTTAGATTCTTTGATTTTCTCCTCGAGCTCTAGCTTCGATGCCACTGACATGACGCTTGAAAGTGAACCCACACCATGGCTAGAAATGGCAAAAATCACATTGATTATTCCGAAAGGTGGCCAAGGAGCAACTTCCCTTCGATACCTTGCTCCAGTTTGACTTGCTTGCCCTAAAGGCTAGTGCATGAACTGCTTTAGCTTCTTGGCTTTCACCAACTAATCCAGATAATCATGCAAGGTTCTACAATCCTCGGTTGTGTGTCCTCTATGCTGATGATATTGGCAGTAAAGACTTTGATTATGTTAGGATGGATCTTTTCCCATTTTATTGGGCCATTTGAAATAAGGCTCATTCTTGATCTTCTCGAGAATCTAATATACCGACTCCTTAAACATAGAATTTACTACTTGTGCGTTAGCCCTTGAGGATTGATTAGCAAACTCTCTCCTAGATCAGCTATGATTATACCTCTCTGGATGAGTATCTCTTCTTTTAGGGGCAAACACTTTGGTTTTTCCTTTTCCTTAGGTTTGATCCTCCTCGAACCACTTATGCACATCAATGCGATCCATGAGCTGACGCATATTTAGGCAGGTTTCATAGTCAAGGATTTTTTTAAGTCATGTTTTGTTTCCTAGTATCTGTCAGAGTAGGTTTTGAGTGACTCCCCTTCTCTCATTACCATGGACAACAAAGAGTTTAAAGGCTTGGGGACCTTGCTGCATGTCACAAACCTAGCTCTGAAGGCCCTTGTCAACTATTCATAGGAACCTATAGAACCCTCTTCTAGCTCATCAAACCATCTCATAGCAACAAGCCTGAGGCTAAAAGGAAAGACCTTACACATGAGGGCCTCATTTCTTGAATGAATGGCCATCCTTTGATTAAAATGAATCACATGCTCCACGAGATCAGTCCTCCTATTGTAAATAATAAAAATGGGCTGGGTGAAATGATGAGGGAGCTTGGCCCTATCAATTCTTCACGTGAAGGGTGACTTAGCAATTTGGCTTAGAGCTTTGCTCATTACATCATTTCCCACACTCTTAGGGATGAGCTATCTTCGTGCCTTTTACTATGTATTTTCACCCTATTCAAGCATGAAGATGCAGAGATAGATTCACTAGGGGGAGTCTTGGACCTCGGTCTATAAATACTGTCTTCAAATCCTGAACTTGATGGAGGTGTCTGATTTCCCTTATGTGCGCCCTACAACGCAATTTTTTGTGTAGATAATCAATCTCCAACCTGAGATTTTATGTCTCTTGTTCATGGGAAACATGACTCCCAGTCCTTAAGTGGCTCCTACTAGTATGCCCTGTGTGTTGCGTTTTCACCCTAACACTTAGAGTTCAATCATGTTCTCGATCTCTCCTTCTTTCTAGACTGACAAAATGGTCCACACACTGCAAGCATCAGGTTCCTCTCTACTTTGACTGGAGTTAGCCATAACTTAGGAGAAGTGAATTGTAGATGTTTCCCAAGTGCTCAAAAAATACAAGTCCAAGCCCACTCAGATCTGTGGTGCCTTATCCTTCAAATCAAGCTCAAACAATAGAATTTGTTGAGAGAGTGAGAAACAAGTCCAAGTGCAATACTACACTATGCCCAAGCTTAAGGCTAAAGAGCTCAGATTAACACATTGAGGTGATTTGATCAACAATTGAGGATAAAGTCCTCCTTAGGCAAGTTTGAGGACCAACTCCTTGTATATAAATTTAGTTCAAGTTTTACACAAGGTTGTTCACAGTTCTATTTCCTATTCTAATGGTTCTTAAAATGTTCTTCCCTTTTTCTGGGGGGTTCCTTTCCTTTTATATCCCTTTTCCATGCACCACAGCCCTCCACATGTATGTCTTAGGGCATTTCACAAGATATTTGTCTCATCAAGACTCCGTTGAAGGTGGTAGAAATGGCTACTAGCTTTGAAGTTACTGGTTAGAGATCATTTTCACATTAATGCAACTGATAAGGTTGTTGTAAGGCATTGAATACGAAGGTGGGAGGTATGTCCTTCAAGAAACTTCCTCCCACCATCCCTACCCCCATTGTTTTCTTTTCTCCTCCCCTCGAGTCTTCACAAGATATTGATTGTCCTAATTCTCTTACTCTCCCCGAGTGGGTGTCCTCGGGGCTCGCTTACCCTTATGGGTCTTGGATTAGGCTTGTTAATCCCCGGCCTAGAACTCTTCGGTCCTTGGATGCCACACAACAACAATATTCAAAAAGCCATTCTATAATAAGTTGAGCAAGCTTGTCAACATTCTGCATACGATTACACATTTACCTTTAAACAAATTGTATTAGAAATCTTTAACAGGCTTGACTATGCAATCTCATAGAAATAACTGACTGGCCCACAAAGGAACCATAAATCACAGCAATGTCAATTTTTTTAATATTACAAAAAAGAGTTTTTAGTTTTACTTGGTAGAGGCCAAACGCAAGTACTGCTAGATGGAGAGGACGGAAGGAGTTCTTTCCATTGACTCTCTCGCATACACTAGTCAATATATCTGAAAACTATACAATGGTTTAGACATAATCTGACAATGACATATCAGTATCTATATTTATATATATAACAACAGAAGCTGAGAGAAAGTTGGTTCCCACATTCAAGGAGGTGCTGACAAATAGGAAAAAATGCCCCTTCAAATGCTGCCACGTACACAGCTTTTAAGTAAAACAGCCACATGTTACAACATTTGGCCTTTCAAAACTCTGCCATGCATACAGGTTTTTTATTAAAAAATACCGTACAGTGCACCGTTTTTGGAGAGTCTTATAAAAACCCAATCTGCTTATTTAAAAAAAAAATAAATAAACATAAAAACCCAAAATAAACATACGCTGCAAAAAGAAAAAGAGAGTCGACAAAGAGAACAATAGAGAAAGAACTTCAGTCTACGTAGATGGTGGAGAGAGAAAAATTTGAGAAGAAAGTCAGGATTTGCCACCATAAGACCACCATACCATCCACCAGTATTGTCTTCATCTTTTTGTACCGAAGGCCAGTGTACTCCCTTCATCTTCAAATACTTTTTTTGTAGTTTGAAAGATTGAAACTCCTCACCATTGCTTTTCCTATTTGAATTAGAATCTTAAATCTTCTATATTTCTATGTTTTTGAATTCAAAACCGGCAGTTCCCCTTACTTAATTTTCTAGGGTTCTTCTTTTACCCTTTCTAAAAAAAAAAAAATTAGATGGGTTGATTCTCTTTCTTTGGATGCTTTGGTTCCAAATTATCCCTCTATATCTTTTTTTGTGGTAACATTAGGGATTTTGCCCTTGATTTACTGTGGTTAAAAGTCAAAAATTCACCTTGGATTATTTAAAATTACGCGATAACTAAGATTTATGTTTGGGTGTTTGGTAGTATAGGTTCAATTTAGGCATTTGGGTTACATTTGATTTTGATTAAGGTTATTAAATTAGATTTGGTTAATGGTTAGGGTATTTGAGTTGTTCGTTTGGTTTTTGTTAGTTTTTCACTCATGGTAGAAAGCAGAGAGTATTTTTGGTCTCTTTAATTTCTTTACACTTCTCGAATGAGTTTTTAGGTTTTTGTTTTTAACTCTCTCTTGGATTCAATTGTAGATTTCATTTGTCAATGATTGATTTCAATTCCAATCTGTGTAATAAAAAATTAAAGGGTTTTTCTTTAGCTTTTCTTTTTTCTGGGTTTGTAGGTGGAAAGGAAAATCATTGGAATTTAAGTTCTTAATTTTAATTTCTTGGGTTTTGTTTTGTTGTTTATTGTTTTTTGGTTAGAATTTATTTTCCTTGTTTGGTAGATTTTTGTTAGATTTTTAGAAAGTATCAAATGTTATTGCTTTATAATCAATCTTCTGGTCTCTTTTGCAAGTAGTTATGTACTACTCCTATTCATTTAAGGGGTAATTTAATCATTGATCTCTATCTTAAACACATATATGGTTTTTATCAAGGGCTAATTCATTTGATATGTTCATAGGGAACATTAATGCATGCAAGCGTCAAGAAACAAGCACTTTTACCAATGCTTCGAGCTCTAGCCCCAGTTTACCCATTTGAGATGCTCTTAAGATCATGTGTGTCCAATCTTTCTCCTCTCTTTCTAAGTAACATTTTATTTTCAGTTCTACTTTTTTTATGTTTTTTCTACTTCTTTTTTTGATTTAATTTTGTGAATTCTTATTTGGGTTCATGTGGCTACCACTTAGAAACTTGATTTTAGTGTATAGTTTCTCTGTAGGCATTGATTTGTATCCTTTTAAATTCCAATTCTTATTGGATTCCATTTGGGATTTATAGGTTTTAATTTTAACCAAGATGGAATCACAATGGACATTGAGATTGTGTATTTGAAATTTTAGGGGAAACTAAGCAATGGGTTTGAATTTTAGAGTTTGGTCTCAGGTTCTGTCCAAACAAAAAAGATTTGTACTAGACAAGAACTGTGGCTGCCACGGTTGCATAAGATTGGTTTAACTATCAATCTAGGCTTGCATAACACAACCATTTGGATAAAATAATATTCTATCCTGAATAATTTGTGCATCATGAATTGTATTCTCTCAATTGAAGAGGATGAAGAAGCCTTTGATTTAATATGTTGTATTGCTTGCATCTGAAATGATGGATGGTCATTGACTTGCTATGCATGTTGCCTATGTGGAGTTTTATTTACAATCTCTCTCTCTCTAAAATCAAATTCCCAATATTTAAGTAGTCAAAAATTTTTATAAAGAAATGTTTGTTGTTGCAGAGTAAACCAACAAAACATGAAAAGGTTTTCGAATTGGTTTTGGGCGAGTTAATAATTTTGTTTTGCTGAAATAATTTGATTATAGTTATTTTTTGGGGTTTTTTTTTTTTTTCAATTAATCATATGTCTTTCTCATGTATTATTACTATTTTGTATTAACAAAATGAAAACAACACAGTTATATAGAAGCCTCAACACTAGAAAAAAAAAATGCATTTAATCCTATGCAACACTTAAATCAAATGAAATCATGTTGAGTTCAAGTGTAAAAGCAGGGTTGTCAATGTAATAGTGTATTAAAATTGGGAAATGTCTTGATTTCATTGGATGAAAGTTAAGTTCAAAACTAAACTATCTGGCTACCTTTTTTTTTTTTTTTTCTTTTTTTTTTGGGCTTACGAAGTAATATTTCTATAATCATTTGATGATTTTATGGCTATTTAATAAAATGATATGATATTTTCTTTTGTTTTGTTTAATTGAGGATTACATGGTTTGGTAGATTGGAGTCACATATATTCCCCAAATTTCAGGTGCTTTTTTAGATAGTATGTTACTCTACTATTTTCTCTATTTGGTTAATGGGAAATTGTGAAAAAAGCAAAGGAGAGGACTGGGCTTTTGGGGGTTTTAAGGTTATTCGGGAGTCAATCATTTATGCAATTTACACTTCATTTGGCTAGATTTAGTCCTTAATTCTCAAATTTCAGGTACCTTTTTTTCTTTCTCCTTGGTTGGTTGGAAGTCCAAGATGGTAAAAGAATAGAATATTTCTAATATTGTTAACCTTAATGTCGAATTTGGCGTAATCAATGTTATTTTGGGTTAGCATTAGGTACTATCATTTGCCCAACTAGTAGGCACAAAACCAACAATATAGATCATTAGATAACTCATGTTGTAATCTTTTCGATATAATTTCTTTTAGTCTTACCAATCTACCAATCTGAGATTCTAAATTGATTTGTTTCAATTGCATTGGCATAGTCATGATATGTTTTTAACATGTGAGCTTTGCTTCAAATGATTTTATGAGAATAAAAGGAATTATTTGTTGAAGAAGAAGCAAATGAAGAAGAATAATGCACTTGCAATAATGGTTTTGTAATATGAATATATATAACGAAACATTCATATACATATTAATAAAACAAATTTGTTAAACATTGTTCTCTTTTAAAGTACTCTCTACAGTAATTACAATATATGTTGGATAGTACACTTTCAAAGTTTCCTATTGAATTTTATTTTCTACCATATTTAGAAGCAAAGAAATGTTACCAATGATCAAAGCAAGGTTAAAATAAAGGAAGACATTATGAAATTGATTAGGTGGGAAATCTAGAATAAAATTTAATTTATTGGTAAATTATAATTCTATTGAACTATCTTAGCAAAACAGAAAAACACTATTGATCTAAATAGTTTGCAGTCTACCGAGAATCTCTAATGTTGTTTTAAGAGTGGAACAAATTCATTTTTCAAGAGAATAAGTGGGGTGTATTTTGTTGTTGTGTTTAGTGTCGTGTCGTTTAGGTCCTTTAAGGGACTATTTTTATGTATAGCTGTAGTTTTGAAAGTATATCTTGAAATTTCAAGTTGTGTTTTTGTTGTACAATTTTATTTTATTTTTTCTCTAGTGTCTAGATTTGCTGTCTAAAATGCACAACACTCTATGCTTGGGTCGCTTCTAAATCTATCTATTGACTATGTCCTAATTAAGAGATAATTTAGTTCACAATTATTTTCCTTGAGATTATTTATAAACACACATTTTTGAGTTTAGGATGTTTACATGCTAAGTTTAATTCTTTAGTGAATGTATGAATTTAGTTAGGTTAAATGTAACTAACTAATATTAGTTGATTAGTGGCATTGCTAAAAATAATTTCAAAGAAATCCAGATTGGGTTCCCCTTTGAAACAATTGTTGTTGGTGGCAAATTAGTTGATGATGTCTGTGATCAACTTAAATTAGAATCAGTACAGACAAAGAGTGGGGAAGTGAGGGAATGTCTATTTCTCTTTTATTTTATTAGTGTTTTAATTTTTTGGTTTCCTCTCTATTTTGTGTGTGTGTGTGTGTGTGTGTGTGTTTTTTTTTTTTTTTTTTAAAGAAAAAAGAAAAAGGTAGCATTGGGGCTTCGCAATTATTGTTGTATGAAAATATGTGATTTTATTTAAGCTGCATTTTTATTTGCAAGTATAGAGAGCTGAATGCAAGAAATTTCCCAACAAATCAGTTTGTAATATATGCCCACCACAATATTTAGTTTAGTCCCTTGCAAACAACGGTTTCTTGCATCTATTATTTTATTTTTTGTATGTTTGTTCTAAATGTATTTTATTTTATATTAAGGACATTGTAATATGTAACTAGATTTTGTGAGAATAGTTTCATATTTTCCATCTAAAATCTTATTAGTGGTTTTGTTTATTTATTGATTGATTCTATCTCTATCCATTGCATTTGGATCCATAATTCAATTAACAATTTGAAGTTGTTTTGATAAGCGTCACATATTAACATGGGAAATTAACAAAGCAATTGTCATTGGAAATTGAAGAGAGAAAAAACAGAATGTGAGTTAAGGCTATGTTTTATCTCTATAAACCCAAAACTTATTAAAAAAAAAAAAAATCACCCCAACATAAAAGGGCTTTAGTTTGTGGTTAATTTGCTTTGGGTTGGTGCCTTTGTGTGTTTTCAACGACATATGATGTTTACTATGTGCTTGATATTTTGTTTCTAGATGGAGACCATTGTAACATATGATATGTATTTTTTAAATTCTATAAAAGATAATTGGAATTGATTTTAAATGGAGTGATATTGTATTTTATAGATAGCATTCCTACAAGTAGGACAAATGAGGGGATGTATAACATGCCCTTAACGAATTTTGAATTCTAATGTATTCTTATATTAAATTGATTGTTTTCTAATTCATAAAATGATCCCGCACATTGCATGGGTTAAATGCTAGTCTATATCTATATATTACTAAAAGCTGAAACGTAGTATTTAATGTTGCTATGCTCACGTTAAGCCACGTCAACAGCCATGTCATCATCAATTTTTTTCCAATTTTTTATACAATTTTTTAACATTTAAGGTGAATCAAAAACTCTATTATATTACAATCAAACTATCATATTTAATTTATCTTATTATTAACTATTCTTATTTATTATTAAATTTTCTGATGAAAAATTTAGACCCCTTAACACACAACCAGATTGAGTAGCCTAGTTAATTAGCCAAGTTGTTACTTAGTCAAATTAAGCAATTCTAGGTTAAAACAATCAAACAATCATATCAAGAATATATAGCAGCGGAATAATAAATAACACAAGATATGATCACCTAGGAAAACCAAACTAGTAAAAAACCTGGGGAAGATTTTACCCACCGATCCTCAAGGCAAAACTGAATTCACTATGAAAGAATTAAAGTTCATACAAAAGGACTTACAAGATCCCCGCTCGACTTCCTAATGCTACCTACCAGTAGAATTTACTGACACGACCCTGTGCAAGCTCCGAATCCACGGACTCCTTCTTTCTTGAATTCTTCAATCAGCTACAAGCACCCACGCTTGATATTCTTTAAGTTTCAATGGTAGCAACCAAGTTGATCATCAAGATGTTGAAGTAATTTCAGTCTTGAAAACCCTAAGCTTTGTGTAAAGGAAAGCTCATCTAGATCTCATAAGAGATCTACACAAAACAACAATGTATGAGCAACAATACAACTTGAGCAACTCTAAAAACGTGGCTAGGGTTTTGCTTTATATACCTAAGGCAAAAACACAAAACCCTAAACGTTTAATGAGTTAGGGCTGAGTTGGAAAATTGTAGAAAAACGCAATCTGATCGATTTTTGATCGATCGAATTTATTCTTCGATTGATCGAGCCAGACTGAAATGCCCCAATGCATCTACAGTCTCTCAATTCCAACTTTACAATAATTAAACAACTTTGAGCACACTTTAACAAGACTAAACATATTGTTTTGATCATGGTTTGCCAATATTACACATTAGAGTTCTAAATACATAAATTCCTAAACCTTTAGAACCTAACATTTTCAATTTCATTTTAACTTTTCATATCCCTACTACTCTCTACCTTAACTTTCTTCAACCTTTCTCATTCCATTTTAACTTTTCATATCACCACTACTCTCTACCTTAACTTTCTTCAACTTTTCTCATTTCATTTTAACTTTTTATATCCCCACTACTCTCAGTATTACTATTATTCTATCTTTTTATCTTCATTTATTTTTGACTCTTCTTATTCTTATCCTCATACTATAAAATTGTCATTCCCTCTTTTATTCCATGCATAATTTCTATTTTTCCACACACAAAAGCCTCTCTCTCTCTCTCTCTCTCTCTCTCTCTCTCTCTCTCTCTCTCTATATATATATATATATTTTTTTTTTTTCCTTCAGATTTTGGTATATATATATATATATATATTTTTTTTTTAGTGTAACAAGTTGACCATCAAAACATACTGATGCAATATTGAAAGCTCCACCAAATGCATCGTAGAAATCAGTTTTAGACTACTAGAAGTCAGTTAGTTTGCTAAAATTGAAATTGACTTGTAATCCAGTTTAATATGATTTAGTTTTGTTTTTTTTTAATGTTTTTTCTTTTTTATTCTTATTGGTTTTTAAATATTATATTATTGCATTATAAAGACAGTATATAAAAATATAATATTATTTTATTATACAGCGTAACTAAAATAATATGGTGTTTATTTCTATACATTTCATTTTTACTATTTTTCTTCTCATCTTATTTTATTCAACATTTAAATTTAGCTACATTCTCTATGTCATAATTATTTATATTTTGGCTCATTTTTTTTAAATTAAACATATAATATTTTTTTAAAATTCAATCTATATATTACTAAAAACTGAAATGTAGCATTAAAATGTTGCTACGCTCACGTTAAGCCACGCTAGCAACCATGTCATCATCAATTTTTTTCCAATTTTTCATACAACTTTTTAACATTTAAAGTGAATCAAAAACCCTATTATATTTCAATCAAAATATCATACTTAATTTATCTTATTATTCACTATTTTTATTTATTATTAAATTTTCAATTCCATTTTAACTTTTCATATCCCCACTACTTTCTACCTTAACTTTCTTCAACCTTTCTCATTCCATTTTAACTTTTTATATCCTCACTACTCTCAATATTATTATTATTCTATCTTTTTATCTTCCTTTATTTTTGACTGTTCTTATTCTTATCTTCATACTATAAAATTGTCATTCCTTCTCTTATTCCATGCATAATTTCTATTTTTCCACACACAAAAGCATCTCTCTCTCTCTCTCTCTCTCTCTCTCTCTCTATATATATATATATATATATATATTCTTCAGTTTTTGGTATATATATTTTTTATTTTAGTGTAACAAGTTGACCATCAAAACATACTGATGCAATATTGAAAGCTCCACCAAATGTATCGCAAAAATCAGTTTTAGACTACTAGAAGTCAGTCAGTTTGCTAAAATTGGAATTGACTGGTAATCCAACTTGATATGATTTAGTTTTGTGTTTTATGTTTTTTCTTTTTTATTCTTATAGGTTTTTAAATGTTATATTATTGCATTATAAAGATAGTATATAAAAATATAATATTATTTTAAACTAAAATAATATGGTGTTTATTGCTACACATTTCATTTTACTATTTTTCTTCTCATCTTATTTTATTCAACATTTAAATTTAGCAACATCCTCCATGTCATAATTATTTATATTTTGTCTCATTTTTAAAAAAAATTAAACATATAATATTTTTTTAAATTCAATAAATAAAAATTGTTCTTATAAAGTCTTCCCATGAAATGTTACAATGCATCAATGGAAAAATGAAATACAAAACAAATATTTATTTAGAAACACTAATTAAAAAAATAGAATAAATTTTTTTCTTATAAAGTATTCCCATAAGACGTTACAATGCATTAATAGAAAAAGAGAATACAAAACACATGCTGTTTTAGAAACACTAAAATAATAATAATAATAATAATAATAATAATAATAATAATATCAAACCAAACATATCATAAAATAAACTAATAGTTATGGATACACTAACTTCATGGCAGCAAAATGGAATAAAATAAAAAAATAAAAAATGTTACAATATGCATATTTAGTACATTAGAATTATCATCAAATTTGGGAAACAATAGGATGTTAACAAAGAGTGAGAGAAAGAGATTAGAAAAAGAAATCAAATATCAATTAAATAAATTAATTAGTAATCGTTAATTGGGAAACAAAGAGGCTGATGGCTAAAGGAGTAAAAAATTACTTAAAGATGAACTTAAAAATGTTATTAAAAACTTTACAATACAAATAAATAAATCGTTGAATTCACTTAATTAAATCATATAATCAACAATTAATTACAATCATACAAAATTTAAACTTGAAACTAATCAAACTCTGATCTAGAAAATCATATTTATTATCAAAACTAAAAGGAAGACGTTCTTCAATAATAATAGAAAATATATAATAAATAACGATGAAAATTTTCAAAATCATTTTTTTGACATTTCATTTAACATTATTTATAAAAAAAAAAAAATTCTTAAATGCTTATATTCTTCACACACCACGACTTTTAAAATCTAATGAAAGGTTCTAAGAATTTAACTCATTTAATGCCTCTATTATGAAAATCACCAGCCAATAAAATATGATAATAGTAAGAAACATTACAAATGAGATCATGAAAAAACTAATTAGCCACTATTATTATGGAATATATGTCTTTTTTTATGCATCTAAGAAAATGAAATGTATAAAGTTTACTTATTAAGGTATATGTAAAGATTCATGTTAAAAAAAAATATGTAAAGGTTTTTTTCAAAAAAATGGTATATGTAAGGTTTTTATTAACTTAAAAGACAATGAAAAACCAATTTTTAATTACTACAATTGTCGCTACTCTATAAATCACATACAACACTATATTCAATACCCTAAGCTACAGAATTAAGCTCTTTTGGATATACACTACCATATTTAACTTATAAATTACAACCCAAATCAATCATACAATTACACAATCAAAGCATGAACATGTAACATGAATTACCTTTTGAATTACTGCTTGGAATTTTCACAATTATTGACGGAGAATCGCCAAATTTAATTTTTAGAAAACATCAAGACAAGGTGAATTTTTTTTTTTTTTTTTTTAAACTTCCTTAGAAACAAATATTACCCACATTATTTCAACCCTTCTGGAAAAGAAGGTTTACATGTAGCATGGAAAACGTGTTTAATTGACTTAGAGATGTAAAAATTAGTCAATCGACTATGGTAGAATTAAGGTTTCAAATTTAAATAAAACAATTCTACAATAATAAAAATTATCTTGTGATAAATATGATTATGAAGTGCATTACTTTTCATTAAATTAGTTCAAATTACAAAATAATACCACCTTAAAAAATAATCACGCATAATGCGCGGGTCCACGACTAGTGTATATAAAAGCAGAGAGCTCATACAAGAGAGCATGAGGTTTTGCCAAGTGGCACTCTCTTTGAAAAGATGATTGATTTTTTTTTTTTGAAATAAAATACATCATTCTTAATTTATTACACTTATTAGATGCCACATTAGTTATTTACTAAACTCAATAGATTTTAATTAGTAATAAAAAAGACTAATGGATAAGATAGAGGGATGTCAATCATCAAAAACTCTTTGTTTTCCTAATTCCTTCATCCAAAGGTTTTCTTATGTTTATACCTACTCCTCTTCCCTTATAACTAAATGCCTACTCTTCCTAAACCACTACATGCCTTCTCCTATGCCTATGTTGCTAAATTACCAATTCTATGTTCTATAATTTGCACAAATTGAAATAATATCTAGATTATTTATGAACATATGAAATCATATAAAAATCACCAAATTAGAGTTTAAAATTATAATTAATTTTTTTTTAAAATCTAGGCACATTTGCACAAAAGTTCCATGTAACTAAGTCACATTTAGGAATATTGGACCCTTTTTCCTTTGTATAAATAGAAGGGTCCCAATGGGATGAGGGGGCTAACAATTTTCTCTCTAAAACATTTATTGTAGGTACACAAAAGTTTTCCATTGTAGACTTTTCACGATTAAAGAACATGACTTGCCAACTAATTAAACTAGAGTTTTTAGTACCTACAACAATTTCACAACATCAAGAACAAACCCCTATGTATACAATGTCAAATTACATAGTTTCCTGTTACATCAAATGATTGTTTAATTTTTCTCGCAAAGTATTGAATAGTAAAACTTCTGGGCCATAGTCTCAATTACAACTCTCAATCATGTTGGACTTGGATGACACCTATCAACAATGTATCATTATGAGATGCAGAAAAAATTTAGAGTGTACACAACGTTTAGTGTGGATGGGAAGAAACTTCATCCTATTTCAACTGGTTAGCTTAGTGAGGGATCTGTTCCAATTTAATGATCTTGGAATTTTGTATACAAGTAATAATCAAGGAAACTTCCACCTAAAATCAGTCGAACTTTTGGCAAGAGAAAAAATTGATTTCTAGACAAATCAAGCTAAGGCAGACCAAAATGGACCATATTATTAATTTCTTATCTCGATTTGTTCCATGTACGGGACTTATAGTCAATGCTTGGCGTATAAAAGTTGAACATCTTATCTAAAGTCCATCCACTGAAAGCTTGAGAAAAAATTCATTTAAACCAACGCAATATATAAATTATAAAGGAATCAAAGAAAAATTGTCAAAAATAATGAAAATTTAATCTATGCTTAAATTCTTGTAAGGTTGAATTTAATCAACCATTTAATTGGCTTTGTTCCGTGACTAATTTGTTTGTAATTTAGCACTTAGCAACCCTGTATTTAGGTGGAAAAATTGTAAGGGTAGTGTGTGAGAAGTTGTGAAGAAAAACTCAAGAGTGTGCAAGAAAAACAGAGGTTCGTGGCTAGAGCTCGCGGGTGGATCGCGACTGGCAAGCTGCTAAAAGCTGGCACGTGAGAGGCACACTGAGAAGCTGAAGGGTCGCGCCAGCTGTCACGCTACAAGACAAAAGTTCCAGACTGGGCAGGCTGTTACGTCGCGACTTGAACTCGTGACTTGGACAAGCAGCGAGACCAAGTCACCAACTTGCCCTGTTTGGCAAAAATTGACGTTTTGCATTCCCTTCTCACCCTACTATATATACACCCTTATACCCATCATATTGAGAGAGTTTCTAGAGAGAATTTTGTGAGAGAAAATCCTAGAGAAAAATAAGATTGCCTCATCCCTAATCTTCATCTAAAGAGACTCTACAAATTCCTCTACTTTCTTCCTCTCCATTGTCATACCCTTGAGAGGTCATTTACCAAACCCTTATCTCAACACACCCACGTCTGTGAGAAGGTCCATTTGGTGCTTAGGGAATCAGTTTGGAAAGGAACCAATATACATTGGTTAATGCTATGGTTAAGTAGCGGAATCTGGGAAGCAAAAGAAGAAATAGGTTTGGCATAACCTCGTTGGAGCAAGAAGCTTGGAGGACTTAGGTACTTAGGTAGATTAGGCTTGGAGGGTCTTCTACTGTTCATATATCCCAACTATATTCTTTGGTGGATTTTATCACCACTTGGAGGGCGGCGGAGAAGTTTTACGCCAAGGACTTCGGTTTCCTCTTCGATAACACATCGTGTGTTGTCCGTGTGTTTGCATCTCTTTTTCCTTTATCTTTGCCTTATATTTACTGCTGTGGATGTGTTTATATTTGGCTTAGATTGTTTTATAAATTTTGTTATAAGCTGGTTATCATATTCCGCACATTAATTGTTTGATATAAAGTTTGAATTGGTATTTTGTATCTGGGGGTCTAAACGTTCAAGGGTGTTTCATACCCATATTGAACTTTCAATTGGTATCAGAGTGGGTACACTTGTTGTGGTTTTAATACCTAAGTGTAATCCTTGACCCCTTGTTGAGATGGATAGGTCTTAATCTCTTACTGCTCCACCATTTTTTTTATGGTAATAACTATGCTTTTTGGAAAGTCCGAATGAGAGCATTTTTATGCTCTATAGAAGATACCGTTTGGGATGCTATTGAGATAGGTTGGACTAAACCAGAGGCTCCTAAGGCCAACTGGGATAAGGCAGCTCTTGCAGCAGCCAATGCAAATAGTAAAGCTTTAAATGCTATTTTCTATGCTATGTCTCCTGATGAATTCCACAGGATATCTCACATGACAGTGGCCAAGGAAGTTTGAGAAATTTTGGAGACAACTTATGAAGGGACTAAGAAGGTGAAGGACACAAAGTTTCAAATGCTTACCACCAAATTTGAAGAGCTTAAGATGGGTGAAGATGAATCGTTTGATTCATTCTATGGGAAGCTCAACGAAATTGTCATTGCTAAACTCAATCTTGGTGAGAAGATTTTTTTTTTTTGGGCAATCTTGGTGAGAAGATTGAAGATACCAAGGTGGTGAGAAAAATTTTGAGGTCCTTGCCTGAAAGTTTTAGAGCAAAAGTCACAGCCATAGAGGAGAGTAAAGACTTGGATGAGATCAAAATTCAAGAGTTGATTGGGTCTCTCCAAACATATGAACTGGGACTGCCTTCACACAAGATAAGTAAATCATTTGCTCTCAAAACCATCACCGAAAGAATGGATGATCCCTCCGAAGGAGATGGAGTGGACAAGGAAGTGGCATATCTTGTAAAGAACTTCCGAAAATTTCTAAAGATGAAGGGCAGTGGGAAACCATTTAATAGAGGGAAATTTTCATCTTCAAGAGGTGATAAGAAAGAGTTTATGAGGAAAGAAGGGAAGGAGTCTCAATCTCCTTCGGACATTGTGTGCTTCGAGTGCAATGGACATGGACACTTTAAAAAGGAATGTCCAAATTATTTGAAGTCAAAAGGAAAGGTCTATGCCACTACTTTAAGTGACTTAGACTCATCAAAATCTGACTCTGAAGAAAGTTGTGACAGAGAAGGAAATTACTCAGCATTCATGACCATTGCACATGTGGGATCTTTAGATGATTTAAGTACTCTTGTGAATGAGCTGGGTGAATGTTCTGATGAGGAGTCCATTGGGATTGTTGAAGAATTAGAAGGAGAAGAAGAAGAAGACGCATCCAGCCTTCAAAAGAATTACGCAATACTTCTTGAGAAATCAGGAGAGTATACAAAGGTGGCAAAGGTAGCCGTGAAGAAAATGAAGAGAGCTGAGGAAGATTTTAAAAGCTTGCTGGTTAGATATAAGGAGGCAAAGTGTAAAATTGAAGCACTTAATGGTGAGCTATCAGAAGCTTACACGAAGGTGAGATTTCTCGAGCAAGAGATAGTACAAGCTCATGCCAAGGTAGATAGGGTTTCCTTTAGGAAGCTAGATGAAGTTATTTCATCTCAAAGATATGCCTCAGACAAGTTTGGGTTGGGATATACCGGAGGGAGCAGCTCATCAGCCAAAGTCACCAAGGAAGTAAAGTTTGTGAAAAACAAAGAGACGGCTGTTGATAAGTCTACTCCAGAGATAGTTGAGGATGAAAAGAAAAAGAATGTGGCTAATCAACAGATGTTTTACAAATCCTGAAATCAATCTGAAGTCAGATTTGGAGCTAGAGGAAGATCTCTCCCAAGACAGCAACAAGGCCCTAGAATAAACTATATTTGTCACTATTGCGGATTGCAAGGACACACTAGACCAAACTGTCAAAAGTTAAGAGCAGACAACAATGCGAGTGTACCTCGGTCTCGAGGAAGAAGAAACGATTTGAGGTCTTGGGGTGATGAGCAATCAAGGAGCCAAAACCGTGATTCCGGAATGACGGACGTGATGAAAATGATTGGCGCCTTCACCACTTGCTTGGAGAGCTTCAACAGGAGGTTTGAAAGTCCTAACCCTTGTACTCAATCCGTCAAGGATATCACCCCAAATGCACATGACGTGTGGGTGACAAAGGGTACTCATGCATAAGCATTAGAACATGTCCATGCATCAATTCTTCCAATGTTTTGTGGATATGATTGGTTATTTGCGTTGTGTTTTTGAGTATCTGTTTAATTTGTGGTTTATGTGTGTTTAAAATGCTTTTACATCTTTCTTGTTTTTGATCATTCTTCTACTGCTTTCGTGTCAAAAATCCAAAAACATATAAAAAGTTGAAAATGCAAAAAGTTTGATCACTTTGTTGAGTTTCTGTCTCAAAGCATGTTTAGCCTTGTATCTCTGTACTAATGGCTCTATGCATTTAACGAAATTAGCTTGTCTCTTATGCACTCATATCATTGTGGAAGAAATTCTGAAATCGATGTGATTGTTGTAAATAGATCTTCAACCTTGTTATGAATGATTAGTGAATGGTTTTGTTGATCTTGAGACATGCATAGACTCATGCCTATATATCTTCCCACTTTTTTTTTTTTTTTTTTTTTTTTTTTTTTTTTTTATGTTTTTAAAGAGCTCTCTAAATGTAAATCTCCAAATGAAAAGAGATATAGAGCTACAAAAGCCTGTCGCACATACTAGTATTTGACTAGAAAAAAGGGAAAGCGGCCAAAATAAAATGTATGAAAGATGCCCAAAAAGCCAAAGGCTAACTCATTAATTGAAATATCAAAAATTTCAGGCATCTATCTCACAATGAGAGTTCCTTTGCTCAAAAATGGCAAATGATATGTTAAATATGGAGCCAAATGAAAAGCTTCAAAGAGTTGTTATCAAGTTCTTGTGGGAAGTCATATATGCATGCTTCTATAATTGAGATAGGTCACGTTATCTAGTGCTAGTTGTGTATGCCTTGATTGAATTGATCATTGAAGCTTCACATTGGACTAAGGACTATCTCATTTTTGATATCCACACACAACACACAAGTCTATGTTCAATGAATGCCATATTCATTTGTGTAATTGTACTTGATTAAATGTGTTTTCACATGCTCAATCTTTGTTGGTCAAACACAAAAATATTTTTGAGTGTTTTGTTTTGTTTTTGGAAAGTACTTTGCTTTTACAAAAATGTGAAATTAAAAAAAAAAAAACAGTGTTGCCCTGTTTTGGCGACTAAGTCGCGGGTTAGCTCAGTCGCAAGCCTTAGTTGCGAGCTCAATCGCAAGCCTCAGTTGCGAGCTCAATCAGAGATTTTTTGTGGCTTACTAGCGAGTCAGTATTCTAGTCACGAAAAAGACTTAGAAATTTTTTTAAAATTTCAGTTTTGCTCTATTCGCGGCTCATTTTGGCGGCTTGTTCGCGGGTGGAAAGTCCAATCGCGAGGGTTACTCAGAGATTTTCGCGGCTCAGCTCACGACTCCTTCGCGGCTAAACCTTCCAGTCACAAAAAACACTTTAGAAGATTTTTCTAGAAGCTTACCTTCACAGTGTTTCGCGGCTTGCCCTGGCGACTTGGTTAAGTTGCGAAAAACGCGTGTTTTGCGTTTTTTGAAGACAGTTTTTAAAATTTCTTTTCAGTTTTCCCTCGATTTTCAGTGGCTGTTCATTATCTTCTTCACTCTCTCTCTCAAACAGTTCGTTTCTCACTAAAAAATCTTGTATCTCTACATCATTTTTGCATAAAACTCCAAGAATAAGGTATGGGTTTTCTTTCCCTCATTTCATTCTTACTATGTTATCCATTACCTTCTTGTGTTGAACATTGCTCATGTGCTATGCGATATATTGTGTTCAAATATGGGTTTGCCTAAAATGGTGATTTTGTTTGTTTGAGGTTATTTTCTTTTGTTGCTGAGTTT
Organism: Quercus variabilis; assembly: GCA_030445155.1. Taxonomy (NCBI): domain Eukaryota; kingdom Viridiplantae; phylum Streptophyta; class Magnoliopsida; order Fagales; family Fagaceae; genus Quercus; species Quercus variabilis. The sequence continues at coordinate 73,055,568 of CP129447.1, forward strand.
ATTTTATATCTTGTTTGTACTCCAGCATGTTTGTCTCTAGTCTGAGCATTGTTCGTTTGATAGAGTTTCTCTTTCTCTTTAAACATATGGGTTTGAGATCTATGTGGTACTCTCTGTATGTGGCCGTGGGTCATTTGTCTATGGTTCTGTGGTCTTTATAGTTTTTGTGCTTATATGTGGAGTGTGTTTCATTTTAGCCATCTGGTATCTTGTTGTTGATCTGATTCTTGTGTTTGTGATTAAAGTGAAATTTTCTCACATTCTTAACTGAATCTAATCATGTTGTTGTTGATTCCCTGTGGTATTGCATTTGGTACTTTTCTGTGTGTTTGCTATCTTACAGATGTCTCGACAATCCTCGAAAGGAAAAGAGGTGATGTCAGAAGAAGAAATAGTGCCTGTTGCAAAAAAAACACGGTCTTCCTCATAGCCATCTACTGAACTCAATATTGAGTTATTCAGAACTCCTTAGCACCAAGATGCCTACTTCAACATTTTTGACCAGGGAACTCCGATAGTGGAACGGGAGGTCAGATTTGACACTTTGGACACAACTTTTGTCCCTCGAATCTTCGAGACAAAAGATTGGGCAGCTCTATTCGGAAATTTTGTTGATCCGATGATTGAACTAGTGAAGGAATGTCTCGCCAGCACAGTTGATCTTGAGAGTGAATTACATTGTCTGGTAAGAGGAACGGAGTTCATCATTAATCCAGACACCATAGCTGAACTTCTCAAAATCACACAACCTGCGGATGCTGACCTTACTCCGTATGATGATCATACTCCAGCGATTCAGGACATTCTCCAAATTCTTGGTCCTGAACATGACATTTCCAGCACAGGCACATTAATTAGTACTACCAAGTTTTCACCTGAGTTGACAACATTGAAGTTGATTATGTTTTCAAACCTCTATCCGTTGACCAACATGGTGTATATAAATCTTGGAAGGGCCCAATTTCTATGTGATCTCATCACTGGCACCACCATTGACATCTGTGCCCATATTTATCACATCATAAGAAAGACAGCAACCAGAACAATAGCACGAGGGTGCCTTCCATTCTGTAGTCTTATTATGAACTTCATTCTACGTAAAGGTGTTACTTCTCCCTCAATTGGGAACGTGATTGCTCATCCTCGACCAATCTCTATGTTCACTCTACAGGCCAGCAAAAGTCATTCATCCAAAGCTCCAAAGAGTGCACATCTATTTTCTCCTACTTCCTCTACTTCTGAGCAACCAGGCACTATACAACCACAATCTGCCCCTCAGCTTGACAAATTGCAAATGCTCTTTGATAACCTTCACAAATGTCTTACGAAAATGGAAAAGACCCTTAGAGATGGCCAGAAAGAGCAGTCGGAGAGATTGGTTGTCATGCAAGACCAAATTGATGTGTTAGCAGCTCAAGTTGATAGCATTTTCACAAAGCTGAAACAGTGACCCTTTGGCCATTCCGATCAAAAAGGGGGAGAATCTTTGGGGGGCAGCTCTTGAGGGGGAGTGCTCGTTTTGAGGGGGAGATTTCTTCATCATTTTTTAAAGTTGATTTTCTGTATATAAAACCTTGATAACTTAAAATACTGTGGTGGTAGTCGTTTATTTCAGCACTTATATAGTATGATGTTATTTAGCTTTAAGCACTTTTTATTAGGTTTGTGCTCATTGTTGCTTTTGTAAGCTTTGAGGGTTGTTTCTTGTTCTTATACACTGTTTGTAGGCTCTTATGGTTTGTGCCATGTATTTGTAAAATTTTGCATATGCAGCCTTTGTGCCTTGTGTTTTGGTACTTGTTAATGCCTTGCATTATCTTAAGTACAACACTCTTGTGCCTGTGTAAGATTGTTTCTAAATGCGTATATGTTTGTATGCATTGGTTGAGTGTTGGACTTACAAATGATACTCTTCAATTGAGTTTATCATTTTTGCATGTCCGGATGTTCATTCCTTGTGTGAATGAACATAGTAATCACTTTTGCTTAAGTGACTACTGGTGTTGATCTTGCCATGAATTATTACTGTTATGCTTATGTTCATTTTTGCTTGATCATGCTTATTTTGCTCCATATGCATATTAAGTTTTCTGCATACAATGATATTGCCATGTTATTGTGTTTCAGGAGTTACTTATTCATATGTTCAAGAGCTTTACAGAATCTAGAGTTAGGTGTGAGTGAGTTTTCCAACTGTTCCTAACTCACTTTTAAGTCTAGAGTCTGTTGTAGGGTTTTGTCACGGAATAGCCAAAGGGGGAGATTGTAAGGTTGAATTTAATCAACCATTTAATTGGCTTTATTCCGTGACCAATTTGCTTGTAATTTAGCACTTAGCAACCCTATATTTAGGTGGAAAAATTGTAAGGGTAGTGTGTGAGAAGTTGTGAAGAAAAGCTCAAGAGAGTGCAAGAAAAACAAAGGTTCGCGACTAGAGCTTGCGGGTGGATCGCGATTGGCAAGCTGCCAAAAGTTGGCACGTGAGAGGCACACTGGGAAGCTGAAGGGTCGCGCCAGTTGTCACACTACAGGACAAAAGTTCCAGACAGGCCAGGCCGTTACATCGCGACTTGAACTCGCGACTTGGGCAAGTGGCGAGACCAAGTCGCCAATTTGCCCTGTTTGACAAAAACTAACGTTTTGCATTCCCTTCTCATCGTACTATATATACACCCTTATACCCATCATATTGAGAGAGCTTCTAGAGAGAATTTTGTAAGAGAAACCCCTAGAAGAAAAACAAGATTGCCTCATCCCCAATCTTCATCTAAAGAGACTCTACAAATTCTTCTACTCTCTTCTTCTCCATTGTCATATCCTTGAGAAGTCATTTACCAAACCCTTATCTTACCACACCCACGTTTGTAAGAAGGTCCATTTGGTGCTTAGGGAAGCAATTTGGAAAGGAACCAATATACATTGGTTGATGCTATGGTCAAGTAGTGGAATCCGGGAAGCTAAAGAAGAAATAGGTTCGGCATAACCTCGTTGGAGCAAGAAGCTTGGAGGGCTTAGGTACTTGGGTAGATTAGGCTTGGAGGGTCTTCTGCTGTTCATGTATCCCAACTATATTCTTTAGTGGATTTTATCACCGCTTAGAGGGCGGCAGAGAGGTTTTACGCCGAGGACTTCGGTTTCCTCTTCAATAACACATCATGTGTTGTCCGTGTGTTTGCATCTCTCTTTCCTTTATCTTTGCCTTATATTTACTACTGTGGATGTGTTTATATTTGGCTTAGATTGTTTTATCAATTCTGTTATAAGTTAGTTATCATATTCCGCACATTAATTGTTTGATATAAAGCTTGAATTGGTATTTTGTATCTGGGGGTCTAAACGTTCAAGGGTGTTTCATACCCATATTGAACTTTCAATTCTTATAAAGATGAACACAATAGCAATATCCTTTTAAAAAAATAAAGATAAAATAATCTATACTTATTTTGTACGTATGATAAAGTCCTATCACAAAGTTTTTTGAAACTCATGTTGATTAGTGATTAGAAGTTATAAAAGAATAATCATCAATATATATAAGCAGATATTTCATGCAGGAGTGCATGAGGTCTTGCAAAGTGACGCTCTAATTTTGCATTTAGGATTTTTTTACCTCTTTCATTAAGTTTTTTTTACTGTTACCCAAAAGTTTACATTAACTTATTTTACAATTATCTCATTAGTCTCTTATTAATTGCCTAAGCTTACATCACACATTTATCTCTTTTTCATATCTTTTAGCATACCCACCATTTTAATATTTAAAAAAAAGTAAAAAAATAATAATTAAGGACTAATAGTAATAACTAACCAGATAAGGCCTTGGAGAGAGATAGAGAGACATAAAAATGTTGTGGATTGTTAAATAAAACACATTGTTTCACTATAAAATCAAAACGTATTGTTTCACTATAAAAGACCTGAGACTGACAAAACATTTGAAAGAGAGAGAAAGAGAAATCTGAAGGGACGTCGCCTCCATCATATTGGCCTCTCACCACCATCAAGATGTCGAAACCCCTAAATGTAATTTAGGTTTGGGTAATTTGGTTGGATAATTTTTGTTTTGGGTATATAAGTTGAGAAAATATTTGGTACGCAATGTAAAGCCATATTCTACCATGGTTTTAAATCATCTATAAGACAAGTGCATACACACTTGCCCATACCATGTTTTAATGTCGCACTATCAGTGAGTGGAAGACAGTGAGAGAGTTGGACATACTTTTATTTCAAAGTATTAAATATGTAAACACAACACAAATTATTTGATTTTCATGGTCCTGTTATTCTTTTGCATTTATTTTTTGTTTCATGATTTAAAAAAAAAAAATTAATCTTCCCTTTTTTTTTAGGGTGAAAATTTAATCTTACCTTGAGAAGGTTATAAATATGCAGTGAAACAATAGTTAAAAATTGCACACACATAACCATTATAATTATTCATTTTAAGGAATGAGTAAAAAAAAAAAAAAATTGGAGGAATATTATAGAATAAAAGTTGTTACAAAATGTATCTCTCTCAGAGACCTCATGTGAGAGTGTATGAGGTCCTACCAAGTGGCATTCTAATTTTGCATTTAGTCTTTTTTTACCTCTTTCAATAAGTTTTTTTTTTTTTTTTTTACCCAAAAGTTCACATTATCTTATTTTACTGTTATCTCATTAATATATTCTTAATTGCCTAAGCTTACACCACACATTTCACTATTCTTCATGTCTTTTAGCATAACCATTGTTTTAGTATTAAAAAAAAATACAATAAAATAAGTAAGGGCTAATAGTAATATAACTAACGAGATAAGACTCTAAAGAGAGATAGAGAGACACAAAAATGTTGTGAATTGTTAAATAAAAGGCATTATTTCACTATATATTATCAAAATAAAAGATCTGAGACTAACAAAACATTTGAAAGAGAGAGAAAGAGGAACTTGAGGGATCACCACCTTCGTTATACTGACCTCCCACCACCATCAAGACACCAAAACCCCTAAGGGTAATCTTTTTTTCAATTTAAATTAGGGGCTTAAATATGATTTAGGTTAGGTAATTTGGTTGGTTAGTTTTTGTTTGGGGTATATAAGTAGAGAGAATATTCGGTGCATAATGTAAAGTCATATTCTATCATGGTTTAATTTAAGATCATCTATAAGACACATGCATATACACTTGCCCATATCATATCTTAATGTTGCACTATCGATAAGTAGAAGATAGTCAGAGAGTTAGGTATACTTTTATGGTCCCATTACTCTTTTGTATTTATTTTTGGTTTCATAATTTAAAAAATAAAATAATCTTACCTTAAGAAGGCTACAAATATGCAGTGTAGCTACTAAACCAATTTTTAATATCTCAAAATGTATATGTTTTTTTACTCTAATTTAGTTTACATTTTCTTTATAATTTATGTACAACATTATTCAAAACTATTTTACTGATGTCGCGGAAGCCTGAAGAGAAACACACACGATGCTCTCTTGATGGAACAGAAACTAAACTGTTAGTTTCTGGTAGTAAACCTCGAATCCACGAGGGGTTTCCTTGAATCCACAAGGAGATAAAACTGGAATAAACCAGAAGAAAATTTGACAAAAGTCTGTGTTTATTGATAATAGTCTATTTTGCCTCTGACGGCTACAAAACATATAAATACTGAGAAAAAACGTTTAAAACCCTAATTCGCATTAATTAAGCAATTAGGTGACAAAATTACCGAATTTTACCAAAAATGGAAAAATTGAGTTAAATACAGAATCATAAACTACTGACCTTAAGAGTCGTCCCAAAACAGACAGGACTTTATTCTGACTTTTAAATTAAAAGTTATTAAGGAAAAACAAATATTACTACAAATAGCAAAAACACTATTATCGGGGCCTTAATGAAGGGATTCGCCTAAATTTTGGCGACGTTCATGGCATTTAAAAATGAATCTGGATCAGAACGTCGTTTCCCTTCAACCTGCCAAATTTCATGCAATTCCAACACTGTTACCCCGATGGCCCCTACTGGCACCCCCTTCTGATCTTGCGTTGTGACTTCCTACGCCCCTGCTGCTCAAGGAAGGCATGTGTTGTCTGTTCTACATCATTTACATAAAATATCATAAAATTATCTGTGCATCATACGAGCAACTTACTAGTTACTTGTAAAGAGAAAGTCTCAGTTAGTAACGAAGTCATATATATTATCCTCGTCCTTAATGTGTTAATTAATTAGTAAATTGTTTATAATATCATCATGGTGTGATCCCACCATTCTAGCAATAGTTCAGTACTTTCTGAATCACGGTGTGATCCTACCATGCTAGAATGGTGGGACCACACCATTCTATTGGACTTGGTGTACTTGAAGCCCACAACGCTCAATTCAACTAGTCCACATTCATCACTAATTATAAGTTGAAACATTGAGGATAACCATCTAATTCTAAACTTCCCAAAAGTTTCCTTCAGAAAGAGAAAATGGGTGCTGTTGAAATCCTTGTAATCAGTCTTACAAGCTCCCTGTGCCTATACTTTCTCTTGACTCTTATCCGGGGCCTTCACAAACTATGGTGGACTCCAATTCACATGAAGAATCAATTGAGTTCACAGGGAATCAAGGTCCTTCCTACAGATTCTTCCATGGAAGCACCAAAGAAATTATCAACATGAAAAAAGAAGCCATGAGCAGGCCAGTGAATTTATCACATGACATATTTCCCACAATTCTGCCTCATGTTCACTCGTGGGTTGACAAATATGGTAAATAAATCTTTCAAAGTGATTTAGTTAATTTTAGTAAATTTAGCCATTTTTAATTTTGTTGCCTTATATTCTTTGGTACAGGTAATAATTATCTTCAATGGTTTGGCCCTAAAGCTCAACTGGTCGTTACTGAACCGGAGCTAATCAAAGAGATAATGAACAATAGAGACAACAATTATCCAAAGCTAGAGACTGCACCCTATACGAAGAAGCTCTTAGGAGACGGGCTTGGGACTTCTGAAGGTGCAAAATGGGCAAAGATGCGGAAACTTGCTAATTCTACCTTTAATTCAGAGAGCCTCAAAGTAATCTCTTACTCTTAGTCTTGCCATTTAGAATTATTAACCTAGAAAAATATGTTTAATTGATTTTTATTTTATAAAATAAAAAACTAAATCTTCTATCAATTTTATTAAAAAAAATTTACAAACTAGAGAGTCTATTAACATAATTCATGTCACATCAACAATATACATGTAACAAATAAATTTCTTATTACTTTTTGTGTGATTTAAAATTGACACATCTATTTGTAAAGCTAATAGTAAAATTTGTAATATTTTTAGTATCACTAGTCTATTTTAACTAAACCCAATAACAAATTGGCATATTATATTATTGACATAATTCTATCCAAAAAGTATAGATATACAATCTTGGAAATTGTCAAGAGCCTTGTGTAGTTATAGTTCAATCAGTACTTTTTAATATTTCTAACCAAGATATCAATTAATGGTTCAAATTTCTGCCCAAAAAATTATCTGTGTATCAAGGAAAACAAATTTTGGAAATTATTCTAAATTGTTAGAAGGAATTCACTTTTGCAGAATATGATTCCATCAATGATCAGTAGCATTGAGGTGATGCTAGAAGGATGGAAACATCATGAAGGTAAAGAGATAGAGGTATCTGAAGAATTTAGGCTATTGACATCAGAAGTGATTTCAAGGACAGCTTTTGGGAGCAGTTACTTAGAAGGGAAGAACATTTTTCAGATGTTGATGAAATTGGCCTTGATATCATCCAGAAATGCTTATAAACTCAGGTTTCCTGGCATCAGGTAGAGTCATTTTAGTTAAACCAACAATTGGGGAACATAGAACTACTCTCCATTAAATATTCTTAGCGTCCTCATGTCCTAATAGCATTCCAAAATGTGACCCACTCTAACTAGTATGTTGAGGATCATAACTAACCTCAAAATTTTGAAACTAATGCTTATTGTTGTTAATGTACCGTTGGTCAATGTTGTCCTAATATTATTTGTCCATTTTTACAGTAAAATTTATAAAACTATTGATGATATTGAATCGGAGGAGCTTGTAAAAGGAATACACAACGCTATATTAGAGATAATAAAGAAAAGAGAAGAGAAGGTAATGAGTGGAGAGGGTAGCAGTTTTGGGGATGATTTTCTCCAATTACTTGCAGAGGCTCATCATGATGCCAATGCTAGCTTTAGGATTTCAATAGAAGATTTGGTGGACGAGTACAAAACATTTTACATTGCTGGTCAAGAAACCACTAGTACTTTGCTTGCATGGACTATGTTTCTTCTAGCAATCCACACAGATTGGCAAGAAAAAGCAAGAAAGGAGGTGCTCAATTTATTTGGCCAACAAAATCCAAACCCAGATGGAATCACAAAACTCAAGACTGTAAGAATGTCTCAAACTCAAATCAATTAGTAGCATAATTGACAGACCATTTAACTCAATTGTAATTCTTAAATTCTTAATTTTTTTGACATTGTTTCCCATGCAGATGGGTATGATCATCAATGAGTCTCTAAGGTAATATCCACCCGTAACTGCAATATCAAGAAAAGTTGAAAGGGAAGTTAGACTTGGGAAGCTCACTTTTCCAGCTAATTTATTATTGTACATCCCAACCCTTGCACCTCACCATGACCCCAAAATATGGGGAGAAGACGTGCATCTTTTCAAACCAGAGAGATTCTCAGAAGGTATTGCCAAGGCTACTAACAACAACATAGCTGCTTTTTTTCCCTTTGGAATAGGGCCTCGAAATTGTTTGGGGTTGAACTTTGCGACAACTGAAGCAAAGATTGCTTTTTCCATGATTCTACAATGCTATGCCTTCACCCTTTCCCCAGCCTATGTCCACTCACCATCTCAGCTTTTTACCATTCGCCCACAACATGGAGTTCAAGTGATGCTACACTCATTGTAAAGACCAGAACTGGCAGTAAAATGTGCACAGAATATCCAGACATCAATTCCTTGGGATGTATACTGTAGCCTTTTTATTTCAGTTGTTTCTAGGCTTAATTGGGATTTGGTGGCTTGGAGAGTAAGTGAAAATCAATGTGCTACACCAAAAGTGAATGAACATTGAATTAATAAAATTAGTAGAGACATTGAAGACAGGGGTGACCAATATGAAGATTATGTTGATCATTAGTTAGTGTAACGTAATGGCATTTGGAGACTTTCCTAATCTAATGGTTCTTAAAATGTTCATCCTTTTTTTTCCTGAGGGGGTTCCCTTCTTTTTATATCCCTTTTCCATGCATCCTAACCCTTCACCTGTATGTCTCAGGGCACTTCACATGATACTTGTCCCATCAAAACTCTATTGAAGGTGGTAGAAAGGGCTGCTAAATATGAAGTTATTGTTCAGGGGTTATTTCCACATTAATGTAGCTGATAAGGTTGTTGTAAGGCATTGATTGCGGAGTTAGGAGGTATGTCCTTCAAGGAACTTCCTCCCGCCATCCCTGCCCCCGTTGTTATCTTTTCTTGTCCTCTAGGGTCTTCACAGGATATTGACTGTCTTGATTTTCTTGCTCTCCTCGGGTGGGTGGCCTCAAGGCTTGCTTACCCTTCTAGGTTTTGGATTAGGCTAGTTAATCCCCGGCCTCGAACTCTTTAGTCCTCGAACTCCACACAATAGCCCTCTAAAACCTTGCTATTAGGAGCTATTCAAAGAGTGAGGTTTTAGTAGCAATGGGAAGGTTGGTACGTGCCAAACATGTTCCCACGTGGGGATGTCGTTTCACTTGTCCTATGAACACTCCTAACGCTTCAATATCCATGTCGCTATAGCTATTGCATTAGGCAGCTACTTGTCCCCCCATGTTCTACGATGCAATAATGATCCAATAGTCCAAATTTCTTGGGGTAAATGAGTGGGAAATTTACCGCTCATTTCCCACCTCTATATAAAGGGATAATGGGAGTAATTTTCACATTTACATGCTCTCTACATATTTTCTCCGAAGTAGTAGTCCAAGGATCAACTTTCATCGCTCATAAGTGCCTTTGTCCTTTCATCCATTGCCCTAAAGGAAACTCTCTTTCTTTCTTTTTTTCTTCTTAGTTTTACCTTATAAAGACATATGGATAGGTTTGCTAAACTAGTTGATACTCTCGAGGGCATGGCCGCTATTAGGGAAAAGTACAAAATCCCTGATGGTGTAGAATTTAAGCACTGCGAGTTAGGAGAGTGGTCCTAGGATTGCAACCATGTAATTTTATTTATTTATTTATTCCTTTCTTTTGAAGCATATATATATATATATATATATATATATATATTTTTTTTTTTTTCACTTCTTTTCACTTATGTACAAAAGCACCTTAAGTATTTTGCTATGCAAGTGCTACACCTTATTGAGCATGGCTTTTATGATTTGCACATGTGTTCATGATTGGCGAGTAACAGTGGTGAGATAGTTATTTATGCATTTCTTCTAGGATTTTTAAGTCCTTACAATCAAAAGAATGTGACTTCAAAATAAAGAGTGTGTGTTTAAAAACCATAAACAACTCACACAATGTAAGCATTACATAGCACAAACTAGCAAAGTGCAGAAAAACAAAGCTCGTCAAAGTTAAACAAGGTACACAATCATGAAATGTAACCTTAATTACACATCTTGAAGATGCATAATACAAATAAATAAAATCTTTTTGTCTTTTTGAAAATTTTCAATGCTTTTGGATTTTCTTTTAAACAAAACAACCTAAGAAAATAAAACAAACAAAAATTGAAAGAAAACATGTCCACAAACAATTGAAAGGATTATATCAAGGACAAGTAAACAACACTCACCTTAGCAAGTCTTTCCTCACCCATACAACACACATCTTTGGCTTTGTAGGTGAAAAACCATGAGAAGTAGAGTATTTGAGGGATTACACCATTCTTCTAAGAGAGACTAAAATCCTGCAATTTCATTTTACAGGCCAACAAGCTTAAATTTTTCAAAAGCATATGAAACAATTTATTTGGACTTATGGTATGAGAAATATCATCACATATCCTGGACTGAAACACAAAATGCTTAAATTTCAATTTATGACATTTAGGATGAATGTGACCGGAGACACCACAAAAGTGACAAATAAAAACAAATTTAGAAACATCAGTATTTCTAACAGCAAATCTAGTCTCAAATATTGGTTTTTTCCTCAACAAAAAACAATTTTGTCTAATATAACCAACAACACCACAAAGATGACAAGTCAGTACAAAAATAGATTTCTTATGCACTCTAATAGAACGTTTAGACATAGGTTTATAAATTTTAGCGTCTACATCAAAACTTTTACCTTAGTCTAACCTAGCAAAACAAGCCATTTCTTTAAGATTCCTCTTGAAAGGAGGAACATAAACTTTGTTATTAGACTTAACAGGAATAGAAATAGAAACAAATCTGTTATCAATAGCAAGTTTGTAATTAGACAAATTTTCAAGTTAAGCTTCAAACTCAGCTAACTTTTGTTCCAAAATTTTCATCTTAAGAGAAAAATTGATTTCTCAAAAATTCTTTCTTCTTCTTATTAGATTTATCTAATCTCACAATCAATTCCTCTTTTTTATGATTAGCCAATTTTAACTCTTCCTTTAATTTCTTAGCAATTTTGCATAGATTTAGTTAATTCTTTATGGAGAGTTTCACAAGTATCAACAAGATTAATAGAAACAATAGTGTCATTTTTATTCAAATCATCACAAATATGAGTAGATGGACACTTAAAATTATCCATGATAGCAGGGATCAAGGATCAACTCTAGGTATAAAAACCTAAAAACAAGAGCTAACTCACTCTGATACCAATTGTATGTTTGTTTAGACCCCTTAAAGCAGATTGTTTAACCTAATTTATTAAACAAGTAATTACTTAGATTAATTTTCAGATCTAGGTTAAATACAAATATATCATATCATGCAAAGATGCGGAAAAGTAAATAATACCATGATATAATACCTTAGGAAAACTAATGAAACAAACCATTTCAAGGTAAAAACCTAGGGAGGATTTGACCTAACTATCATCAAGGTAAACCAAATCCACTATAAGAGAATTGAAGTTTTTACAAAAGATTTAACCCTAAATCTAATGATACTTCTAGTAGTAACTTACTAACACAACCATATACAAGTTTCGAATCTATGGACTCCTTCTCTTCTTGGATTTTCAGCAACACAAGCTACCTTGCTTGTGACTTTGAGATCCCACTCAAAGGTTTCAGATCACCTTCACTTGTTGATCTTGATGCAGCAACTAGTTCTACCAACTCCTGATTGTAGTTTTGGCTCTGATAGATTCTTGTATAATTAGAAGGTACAAAACCTCTCAAATCTCACAAAGAGTAACACACAAGTCTTCTTCAGCACCTTTAAAATGTGGCTAGGGTTTTTCTTTTATATGTAGAGAAGTTTAAGTGAAACCCTAAATGTTTTCGCGGGCTTTGGGCCTATTTAAAAATTCTACAGAAACTATGCCTACAATTTTCGATCAATCGAGCCTAATTCTCGATCAGTCAAGAAAGGTAGAACTTCACTTTTCTTTTCTGCAATAGCTGGACTTGAAAACTTGAAACACCCTTATTTAAGCATTGCCTAAACACCTAGTCTAGATATGTTTTGTTCTTAGTTTGCCAACACAATATAACAATGATTCTAAATATTTATAACCTAACAAAATATATAAAATTTTTTAAAATGATTTAAGTAAGCTTTTAGATCTTAAAATTAAAAAATAAAAATACTAAAATATAACCAAAGACTTACTTAGAATATGAATTAATTAATTCTATAATATATATATATATATATATATATTTAGTTTTACCTGGTGGAGGCCAAACACAAGTATTGCCAGATGGAGAGGATGGAAGGAGTTCTTTCCATTGACTCTCTCCCATACACTAGTCAACATATCTGAAAACTATAAAATGGTTTAGACATAATTTGGCAATGACATATCAATATATATATAAAAGCAGAAGTCTCGTATGAGAGTGCATGAGGTCTTGCCACGTGGTACTCTAATATTGCATTTAGCATTTTTTACCCTTTTTCATTAAGTTTTTTTTTTTAGTGTTACTCAATATATCATCATAACTTATTTTTACTATTATATAAATTTACATTTTTTACCTCTTTTTATTAAGTATTTTTTTACTATTACCCAAAAATAGATCATAGTAACTTCTTTTTACTATTATATAAAATATGGGTTGTTATTGACAATTAGACCAAAATTTATTCACTATAAAATGACCTACATTTTAAAAGTAGATCAAACTTTATGAAAATCTCAAGCCTAGTTCTTACCTTACATATTATGACCCAAGTTTGACCCTTCTCACGTGTAAATCAAAGCAAAAACTCTTACCCTCTTACAAACTCTCTTCTTCCTCCCCCACGTATAGGTGATACTTCTACAAAATCTCATTCTCATGAAATCATGTCTTCATTTTCCCCCAATTTCAATTCAATATGTTTTTGTCTATTAATAATGTTCTATGCAATTTATGCAGACAAATTCTCTGTCATCAACCAGTGTCACAAAAATATATATAAATCTTAAAATCCCTAAAGTTGCTGAAATAATTGACAAGTGCATATTTCTAAAATTTATAATAACAAAAAAGTCTAATAAATAACATATACTATCTCACAAAATGCCATTAACTTAATATTTTCTTTAAAAAAAATTCAATGATAAGAATGGTAAAAAATAAGATCCTATACAAGAAATACCAAAAATACATGCAAAACAATTGTCATAGGAGGATTTATCTTTAAATAATATGAAAGCAATAGTAAAGATAAAATGCATTGAATGAGATCCTACGAAACAGGTTTGTTAATCATTTCAAATTATACTCATCATTTATGTAAAAAAATAATAATACATCATATTATTTACGTTAAAAAATAATACATATTAATTTCAAAGTTCATTGTCAGATGTGAACTGGTAGGGTATTGCAATAATATGTAACACTAATACAACAATGCGTTGGTATTACATTTTGTGCGTACTTTGTGAAAGGAATGTCAAACCACAAGAAGGATCATTTTAGTATGCAAAATGTGAAACAAAAATAGATCTTTCTATCCTAAAGTTTGAGGCACTCACATTAACTACATACTCTCCAAATATTTATAATATACTTATCTCACTATAACTACCATATATATATATACAATTGCAAGCTACTTCAGATACAGGATTCAAATTGAAGTTTTTGATGCAACTAACAAAAAAAATTTTGTGATATTTGATCGAGATGCTGAAAAATCCTAAATAAGTCTACAAGAGATCTTGCTGAAAAATAAACTGAGGCACAACTTATTTAAATTATTGTAAAAATATTAATATTGGAGAAGGAATCCCATGTGATTTGAAAAAAAAAATTAGGAAAAAAAATTGATTTCTCTATTTCATTTGAATGAATTCAATCTAAAAGATGGTTTTGAAAATTACATAGTTGCTAAGATTTTTTATGCACCTTCAAATGATAAAAAGGTATGGAAGAAAAAAAAATACAAAATTGAATATGCTATATTAATTCTTTTTGCTGCACTATTCCAAAATTAACAAAAATAAAAAATAAAAACATTTACAAAAAACTGTCACATCATTGAAATTTATTATAAATGTAAATACCTATGAAAAATCTTAGCAACAAAGTCTAAACTTTGTAAGATCCAATCAAGAATCTCTCGGTGCCAATTCATTAGTGATTAATACAAATGATGCAACAAAAGGAAAAAAAATGATAAAAGCTCAAAATTTGAACAAATATAGACGGACTAAACTTCAAACGTTGAAGATGGAGAAACTGATGATGATAACAAGTGTCACCATACCGCAATAACAAAGCATTGAAGAAACAAACAAAAAAAAGATTTTGTAATGAAGCTTTTTATTACATCACATATAAAAATCAATAATATAGAATGAATTAATATGCTTTTATCAACTTTTATGATACAATATTACTCCAAGTTGTTTTAATTATTGCTCATTACTTGAACAAAATAATTATAATAGATATATGTGTGCAATTTATAATTGTTACATTTTATGATGAACTCATTACTAACAAAGTTTTATAATAAATATGCTATATTATATGTATAATATTTTCCAAAAACAAATTTACATAAAACATTACAACATTATCCATGCATTGTACGGGAAACTTACTAGTTACTTGTAAGGAGAAAGTCCCCAATTAGTAACAAAGTCATATATTATCCTCATCCTTCATATGTTAATTAATTACTAAATTGTTTATAATATCATCATGGTGTGATCCCACCATTCTAGCAATAATTCAGTACCTAGCAATAATTCAGTACATTCTGAATTATTGCTTCTAGCAATAATTCAGTACTTTCTGAATTATTGGACTTGGTGTACTCTAAATTGCACCGACACCGACACAAGTATGGATACGACACGGGTACGGATACGGGGGTACGGCAATTTTTGAAAAATAAGAGTACAACACGGTGTGAATACGACAATTAAATAATTAATTAAATTTTATATGTAGGCGTATTTTTAAATATTTTTAGACATAAAATACTTTTATGTCTAGAATTTAAAAAATACAATATTTACAATAAACAGCAAGTAATGGAATGAATTAAAGCCAAAAAGTAGAAGCGAAGGAATGAAAAAAAAGAAAAGGAAAAGAAGAAAAAAGAAAAAGAAAGATAGACATGTGATGACTCTAAAATGGCAACAATAGCCAAATACTATTATTTTTTGAAATTATTATTGTTTTACCACTCTTTTGAAACTCGAGTCACAAATTTAACATAGAACTCGAGTTTACAAAAATCCCAGTATCTAAAAAAGTCCACTTGGAACTCGAGTTCCTTTTGCCTCTGTTTCAAACCCTTTCACTACCTTTTTCACTACCTTTCCCACGTGACCCTGACAAAAGAAAGAAGGCGTAAATGCACTTTTAGTCCCTACATTTTGGGGTCATTTCTATTTTGGTCCCTATATTTTCATTTTACCACTTTTAGTCCCTAAACCAATTAACGCGTGACATTTAAGTCTTTACCGTCACCCAACTAACAGAAAAAGCTGACGTGGCTGACAGCACATTAAAATAATAATTAAAAAATCTTTTTTGGCATTAAAAAAAATGCCACATTAGCATCTAAATTAATTTTAATTAAATAAAAAAATTAAAAACAAAAAATTGCATGAATTAAAAACACCGGGTTTGCTTTTTGATTCTGGGTTTGATGTCGTTGCTGGGTTTATTTCTTGATTTAAGAAGAACATTGAAGAACAAGTTATTATGTTATTATGTTCTTAGATCTCACTTCACGTAATTTTTTTTTTAATTTTTTTATTTAATTAAAATTAATTTTGATGCTGATGTGACATTTTTTAATGTCAATTTTTTTTTTTAATTATTATTTTAATGTGCTGTTAGCCACTTTAGCTTTTTCTATTAGTTGGGTGACGGTAAAGACTTTAATGTCAAGCGTTAATTGGTTTAGAGACTAAAAGTGATAAAATGAAAATGTAAAGATCAAAATAGAAATGACCCAAAATATAAGGACTAAAAGTACATTTATACCAAGAAAGAAAAAAAAAAAAAGAAACCCACATATTGTGTGGTGAAATATTCATTGGAATATGGAGAGTGGGTGATGATGAAGCGTGTTGAAATGGGTGGACATTTTTCAACCACATAGACAAACATGTGTCCTTTTGACACAACCCTTACAGAAGAAGACCCCAACATGCATAAATTCATGGAAGTACTATACCTCTATGAATAGGCAAAATTTGCCAAACAGTATGATTCTAAAAAAAAATTTAGGTGGATAGCATGCGTTCAAAGGTAATTAGTTAGTTGGATTGTTTTTTGGAAATCGAGTAAAGCAAAATCGACTTCCAGCCAAAATCCCAACCAAAATCGAGTTTACCATTTCAGAGCTATTTTGCAGTAGGAAGTCAAGTATATGAAACTTGATTTTGGCGATTTTGGCTAGAAGTCAATTTTTTTATACTCGATTTCCAAAAAACAATCCAACTAACTAATAAACTTTGAACGCATGCCATCCAACGAATTTTTTTTTCAGAATCATACTGTTTGGCAAATTTTGCCCTATGAATACGATGGACACATCGAACCAATGTTCAACGTTATCTTCCTGTTTTAATGGCTGAGAATTCATGTTCAACGTGTGGCATTTTTATGCACACCCCTCCAACCTAACCAGCTTTGCCCATTTGTCACCTACTTGCAATAATTCAGTACTTTCTGAATTATTCAGAAGCAATAATTCAGAAAGTACTGAATTATTGCTAGAATGGTGGAATCACACCATTCTATTGGACTTGGTGTACTTAAAGCCCACAACGCTAGCTGATTTCAACAAGTCCACATTCATCACTAATTAAAAGTTGAAACATCGAGGATAACTATCTAATTATAAACTCCCCAAAAGTTTCCTTCAGAAAGAGAAAATGGGTGCTGCCATCCAACGAAATTTTTTTCAGAATCATACTGTTTGGCAAATTTTGCCCTATGAATACGATGGACACATCAAACCAATGTTCAACGTTATCTTCCTGTTTTAATGGCTGAGAATTCATGTTCAACGTGTGGCATTTTTATGCACACCCCTCCAACCTAACCAGCTTTGCCCATTTGTCACCTACTAGCAATAATTCAGTACTTTCTGAATTATTCAGAAGCAATAATTCAGAAAGTACTGAATTATTGCTAGAATGGTGGAATCACACCATTCTATTGGACTTGGTGTACTTAAAGCCCACAACGCTAGCTGATTTCAACAAGTCCACATTCATCACTAATTAAAAGTTGAAACATCGAGGATAACCATCTAATTATAAACTTCCCAAAAGTTTCCTTCAGAAAGAGAAAATAGGTCCTGTTGAAATCCTTGTAATCAGTCTTACAAGCTCCCTATGCCTGTACTTTCTCTTGACTCTTATTCGGGGCCTTCACAAACTATGGTGGACTCCAATTCACATAAAGAATCAATTGAGTTCACAGGGAATCAAAGGTCCATCCTACAGATTCTTCCATGGAAGCACCAAAGAAATTTTCAACATGATAAAAGCAGCCATGAGCAGGCCAATGAATTTATCACATGACATATTTCCCACAATTCTGCCTCATGTTCACTCGTGGGTTGACAAATATGGTAAACAAATCTTTCAAAGTGATTTAGTCAATTTTAGTAAATTTACCCATTTTCAATTTTGTTGCCTTTTATTGTTTGGTACAGGTAATAATTATCTTCAATGGTTTGGCCCTAAAGCTCAACTGGTTGTTACTGAACCAGAGCTAATCAAAGAGATAATGAACAATAGAGACAACAATTATCCAAAGCCAGAGACCGCACCCTATACGAAGAAGCTCTTAGGAGATGGGGTTGCGACTTCTGAAGGTGGAAAATGGGTAAAGATGCGGAAGCTTGCTAATTTTGCCTTTAATGCAGAAAGCCTCAAAGTAATCTCTTACTCTTAGTCTTACCATTTGGAATTAGCATCATTAGTATTGCAATTATTAACCTAGAAAAATATGTTTAACTGATCTTTATTTTATAAAATAAAAAACTAAATCTTCTATCAATTTTATTATAAAAATTTTACAAACTAGAGAGTATATTAACATAATTCATGCCACATCAACAATATACATGTAACAAATAAATTTCTTATTACTTTTTGTGTGATTTAAAATTGACACATCTATTTGTAAAATTAATAGTAAAATTTGTAATATCTTTAGTATCACTAGTCTATTTTAAATGAACTAAACCCAATAACAAATTAGCATATTATATTATTGACAAAATTCTATCCAAAAAGCATAGGTATACAATCTTGGAAATTGTCAAGAGCCTTGTGTCGTTGTAGTTCAATCAGTACTTTTTAATATTTCTAACCGAGATATCAATTAATGGTTCTAATTCTTACCAAGCAAATTATCTGTGTATCAAGGAATAAAATTCTTGGAAATTATTCTAAATTGTTAGAAGGAATTCACTTTTGCAGAATATGATTCCATCAATGATCTGTAGCGTTGAGGTGATGCTAGAAAGATGGAAACATCATGAAGGTAAAGAGATTGAGGTATCTGAAGAATTTAGGCTATTGACATCAGAAGTGATTTCGAGGACAGCTTTTGGGAGTAGTTACTTAGAAGGGAAGAACATTTTTCAGATGTTGATGAAATTGGCCTTGATATCATCCAGAAATGCTTTTAAAGTCAGGTTTCCTGGCATCAGGTAAAGTAATTTTAGTTAAACCAACAATTGGGGAACATAGACCAACTCTCCATTAAATATTCTTAGCATCCTCATGTTCTAATAGCATTCCAAAATGTGACCCACTCTAACTAGTATGTTGAGGATCATAACTAACCTCAAAATTTTGAAACTAATGCTTATTGTTGTTAATGTACCATTGTTCGATGTTGTCCTAATATCATTTGTCCATTTTTACAGTAAAATTTATAAAACTAATGATGATATTGAATCGGAGGAGCTTGTAAAAGGAATACACAACGCTATATTAGAGATAATAAAGAAGAGAGAAGAGAAGGTAATGAGTGGAGAGGGTAGCAGTTTTGGGGGTGATTTTCTCCAATTACTTGTAGAGGCTCATCATGATGCCAATGCTAGCCTAAAGATTTCAATAGAAGATTTGGTTGACGAGTGCAAAACATTTTACATTGCTGGTCAAGAATCCACTAGTGCTTTGCTTGTGTGGACTATATTTCTTCTAGCAATCCACACAGATTGGCAAGAAAAAGCAAGAAAGGAGGTGTTCAATTTATTTGGCCAACAAAATCCAAACCCGGATGGAATCACAAAACTCAAGACTGTAAGAATGTCTCAAACTCAAATCTATTACTAGTGTAAATTACAGACCATTTAAATCAATTGCAATTCTTAAATTCTGAATTTTTCTGACATTGTTTCCCATGCAGATGGGTATGATCATCAATGAGTCTTTAAGATTATATCCACCCGTAACTGGAATAACAAGAAAAGTTGAAAGGGAAGTTAGACTGGGGAAGCTCACTCTTCCGACCAATTTATTATTGTACATCCCAACTCTTGCACCTCACCATGACCCCAAAATATGGGGAGAAGACGTGCATCTTTTCAAACCAGAGAGATTCTCAGAAGGTATTGCCAAGGCTACTAACAACAACATAGCTGCTTTCTTTCCCTTTGGAATAGGGCCTCGAAATTGTTTGGGGTTGAACTTTGCGACAACTGAAGCAAAGATTGCTCTTTCCATGATTCTACAACGCTATGCCTTCACCCTTTCCCCAGCCTATGTCCACTCACCATTTCAGCGTCTTACCATTCGCCCACAACATGGAGTTCAAGTGATGCTACACTCATTGTAAAGACCAGAACTGGCAGTAAAATGTGCACAGAATATCCTGACATCATTGCCTTGGGATGTATACTGTAGCCCTTTTATTTCAGTTGTTTCTGAACTTAATCGGGATTTGGTAGCTTGGAGAGTAAGTGAAAATCAATGTGCTACACAAAAAGCGAATGAACATTGAATTAGTAGAATCTGTAGTGACATTGAAGACGGGTGACCAATATGAAGATTATGTGATCATTAGTTAGTGTAACGTAATGGCATTTGGAGACTTTTCAGGTATCTCAAGATCTAATACGATCTGGACTGTTGGTTGCGTTTCTTAATTAAAGTCGTGACTGTTGTCTTATATGCTTGTGCTTAATTTTAATTTACTATGACCCTTTTTTAATCTTGGTTACATGGATAGTGATCATCTAATATTACGCAGAATGAAGACATTAGCGGCACTGATTGGTTGAATACTTAGCTTAACAACCTCATATAGACTATGATGGCTGATATATGCCAACAGGTGTGTAAAAGTTGCTTCATTACGAATTTGCGCATACACACACACAAAAAAAAAAAAGCATGTAGTTCCTTTGTGAAGTATGTTTAATAAAGAAGGTTTGCTGGGATTAGCGACCAAAAAAAAAATAAAAGGACTTGCTGGGAAGTGAGGTGTTAAAAGAAGAGTGACTTTTTTTTTTTTTTTTTTTCCTCTGACCGGAGAGGACAAAATTTGAACCCCAAATTTCTCTATTGAAAACAACACTGGGTATTAGTTACGTTACAAGGCTCTTGGTTAGTAAAATGGAAAAACACTTCGGTGAGACTTTTCTCTCCCATACATGAATAGTGAATTTTACCATAAATTTAAATTAGGAATTTTATTTTTATTTTTATTATTATTAATAGTTGAAAGAAAGGAGATTTAGACTGTGGATGCCTCTATTGAAAAAAGAATTGAGCAATTCAAATGGAGACAATATTCAAGAAACCATGCTATAATAAGTTGAGCAAGCTTGTCAGCATTCTGCATATGATTACACATTTACCTTTAAACAAATTGTTTTAGAAATCTTTAACAGGCTTGACTACGCAATCTCACAGCAATAACCGACAGGCGCACAAAGGCAACATAAATCACAACAATGTCAATTTTTTTAATATTACAAAAAGTAGTTTTCAGTTTTACCTGGGGGAGGCCAAACGCACTTACTGCCAGATGGAGACTTTCCATTTACTATCTCCCATACACTAGCCAAGATATCTGAAAACTATAGTGGTTTAGACATAACCTGACAAAGACATGTTACGTGTGAAGAGAAAGTCCCAAAGTAACAAAATCATATATATTATCCTCATACTCATCCTTAATATATTAATAAATTATTAAATTGTTTATAATATCATCATGGTATGATCCAACAACTCTACATTTATCAACACTCTATCGGGACATTCTAGCAAGAATTCAGTACTTTAATTCATATTGGACTTGGTATACTTGAAGCCCACAAAAGTCAATTCACCAAATCCACATTCATCATCACTAATTAAAAGTTGAAACACTGAGGATAACCATCTAATTCTAAACTTCCCAAAAGTTTCCTTCAGAAAGAGAAAATGGGTGCTGTTGAAATCCTTGTAATCAGTCTTACAAGCTCCCTGTGCCTGTACTTTCTCCTGACTCTTATCCGGGGCCTTCACAAACTATGGTGGACTCCAATTCACATGAAGAATCAATTGAGTTCACAGGGAATCAAAGGTCCTTCCTACAGATTCTTCCATGGAAGCACCAAAGAAATTTTCAACATGAAAAAAGAAGCCATGAGCAGGCCAATGAATTTATCACATGACGTATTTTCCACAATTCTGCCTCATGTTCACTCGTGGGTTGACAAATATGGTAAATAAATCTTTCAGAGTGATTTAGTCAATTTTAGTAAATTTACCCATTTTTAATTTTGTTGCCATATATTCTTTGGTACAGGTAATAATTATCTTCAATGGTTTGGCCCTAAAGCTCAACTGGTCGTTACTGAACCAGAGCTAATCAAAGAGATAATGAACAATAGAGACAACGCTTATTCAAAGCCTGAGACCGGAAACTATTCGAAGAAACTCTTAGGAGATGGGCTTGTGACTTCTGAAGGTAAAAAATGGGCAAAGATGCGGAAACTTGCTAATTATGCCTTCCATGCAGAGAGCCTCAAAGTAATCTCTTACTCTTAGTCTTACCATTTAGAATATACTGTCAATTTTATCATAAAAATTTTACAAACCAGAGAGTCTATTAATGTAATTCATGTCACATCAACAATATATGCATAACAAATAAATTACTTATTACTTTTTGTGTGATGCGCTTTAAATTGGCATATCTACTTTTAAAACTATTAGTAAAATTTATAATATTTTTAGTATCGCTATTCTATTTTAAATGAACTAAACCCAATAACAAATTAGCATATGAAATTATTAATAAAATTCTATTCAAAAAGCATAGATAGACAATCGTGGAAATTGTCAAGAGCCTTGTGTAGTTGTGGTTTAATCAGTATTTTTTAATATTTCTAATGGGGATATCAATGGTTCAAATTCCTGCCCCAGCAAATTATCTATGTATCAAGGAAAACAATTCTTGGAAATTAGTCTAAATTGTTAGAAGGAATTCACTTTTGCAGAATATGATTCCATCAATGATCAGTAGCGTTGAGGTGATGCTAGAAAGATGGAAACATCATGAAGGTAAAGAGATTGAGATATTTGAAGAATTTAGGCTATTGACTTCCGAAGTGATTTCAAGGACAGCTTTTGGGAGCAGCTACTTAGAAGGGAAGAACATTTTTGAGATGTTGATGAAATTGGCCTTGATATCATCTAGAAATAATTATAAACTCAGGTTTCCTGGCATCAGGTAAAGTCCTTTTAGTTTTTTTTTTTTTTTTTTTTTTTTTTGATTCACAACATAAAACATATTTCATTAAACTGAATTGGAGTTCAAACAAAGTACATCGTGCTAGAATTGAGCAGCAATTAAGGGTGGAGTATCCTCCACCCAAATAATACATTTATTAACCAACTTGGCATGTCTTGCCATAACATGAGCCACAGTGTTTCCACTCCTGTGGGTGTGGGAGACTTCCCACTCATCAAAGCAACTAAGCTCCCTCATTGTACCTTCAACCACTTTTAGGATGCTGCTTGGAGACAGGCTGAGCACACGTAAAGCTTTGACTACGGTCTGTGAATCACTTTCGAGGAAAATCTTCTTAAGGCCAAGATCCCATACGAAGCGGACACCCTCTTCCACTGCTCTAGCTTCTAACGCTCCCAATGGCATCTCCACCTTTTTACACGTAGACCCCATTAGTAGGCCCCTCTCACTTGCTTAATTTCCTCAACATAATCTACCACCGCCCTGATAAGCGCCACCTGCCCTTTACACAGTCCATTGTGAGCTATATTGTTCCTGTTATTCCACAAACTCCACGCCGTTACCGCGAACACCACCCAGTCAATGGTAGATCGGGATTCCATTATCTCCCACATTACATCAACGAACTCCCGCGATGAGTCAGGAACAAGGGGTAGCTTAATTTTTGTTTCACTCTACACATACTTAGCACATCAACAGCCCCACAAAATATGCCCAATCGTCTCACTACAGCCACACAGCGTGCAACAATCCTCCTGTCCCACCCTTCTACTGATTAGCCGATTCTTTGTTGGGAGAATTTTCTTAAAAGTGCGCCACAAGAAATGTTTGATTTTACTTGGACATTGCAACTGGCAGACCACCTTCCAAGCTTGGGTCTCTTGCTACATTCCTTCAACCACTTCTGTGCTACACCATATGCGCTCCTAACTGTAAATCTACCATTGTTAGTTCACCCCCAGATGACAGAGTCTTCTGGCAATTGAGGGCTAACTGAGATGCTCAAAACTAATTCAGCTTCATGGGGAAGGAAAATTCTCCTTACCTTGTCCACATTCCACCTTCTCATCTCTGGGTCCATCAGATCCGACACCAGCTTTGCCTCTCCTTGGGGCCTTCTCAGGCTAACCACTCTAAATGAATCTGGTATAGGAAGCCATCGATCCTCCCAGATATGGACACTACTTCCATTACCTATACACCACCTCGTACCCCTCTCAATAATCCCTTTGGCAGCCATGATACTCCTCCAAACGTACGAGGGTCTTTTACCAAGTTAAGCTTGACCAAAAGAGCCCTTTGCAAAATAGTTCACTTTGTAGACCCTAGAAACAAGCAAGTATAGACTCTGTTGTATTCTCCAACCTTGTTTAGACAGGAGGGCCAAGGTGAAAGCCTTGAGGTCCCTAAAACCCATACCCCCCTCATTCTTCAGTGAGCAAAGTTTCTCCCAAGAAATCCATGCCAATTTCCTCTCTTTTTCCTTTTGCCCCCACCAGAAATTTCTCATCATGGAGTTCAGCTCCTTGCATAACGTTTTCGGGAGTTTGAACACACTCATTGTGTATGTTGGTGTAGCTTGTGCAATGGATTTTATGAGGATTTTCCTACTCGTATTAGATAGGAGTTTACCTTTCCACCCCGCTATTTTCCTCCTAACTTGGTCTTTAATGCGATTAAACGCTTTCCTCTTGCCCCTACCTACAGTTGGGGGAAGCCCCAAGTACTTCTCGTGGTGTTTAATGATTTCAACCCCGAATTTCCATTTCACATGAAGCTGAACATCTTTCTTTGTATTCTTGCTGAAAAATAAGGAGGTTTTATCCTTATTAACTTTCTACCCCTAGTTGTTTTCATAATCCTCTAATACCTTGATCACCCTATCACAATCCACAATCGAAGCCCTATAGAAGATAATGCTATCATCTGCAAATAAAATGTTAGGAATGTTATAAGTATATGGATAATAATTGTTGTATTGAGATTTAGTTAGTTAGGTAGTTAGTTAGTTAGGTACAATTCCAAGCATGTTAATCACATTTAGCACATGTTGGAATTATTAATGCACATGGAGAATAATAGAACCAATTAGGTAAGGCCTTGTGGGCCAATGAGATTAGAGCTAGTCTCCTATAAATACATGATTGTAATCCAATATGAGATATCAATGAAAGTATAAACCAATTTGTTAGTGCATTAGTGCAACTCTCTCTCTCTCTCTTTCTCTCTCTCTCTATGGAGGGTGACTACCTTGAATTAAGTCAATTTCCCTACAATCCCCATCCATTCCCTTATAATTCTCATCAATTCCCTTATAATTCCTACCCATCCCCATTAGGAACCAACAGGTTCCTAACAAATGGTATTAGAGCCGTTGATCTTGAGATTAGCAATTGTGATGAAAGAAAACTTTTGAAAAAAATACAGGAATTGTTGAACAAAGCCATAGAAGAATCCAAGGATATTTCAAAGAAGATGAAGGCTTTGGCTAAATCTAACATGGCCATGAAGGAAGAATTTTCAAGAGTGCAAGAGGATCTTGAAAACATGTCCGAAGAAGAGTTTCAACTTCTTGAAGGAACAAGTGAAAAGTTTCAGGTTGTTAAATCAACAAAAACTGTCCTTGACAGTGAAGATGCAAATGACAGTGAAGATGTGGCTGATCTTGAAGAGTTTCTTGATTTAAAGGAATTAGTACCAAAAGAACACAATGCTTTCCCATGCCCAGTGCAATCCCCAAGAATACTTTGCAACCAACCATACTTGGTCTTGGACAGCCTCTCTGTGCATAGCCTGGATATAGTGTATCCTAAGGTCTCTAAATTCTATAATGAGCTTCACACTAGCTTAGCTTCATGTGGACTAAATGGATTTAAGGTTGATCTTGAACTTGGCTACGGTGACAAAGTCTCTCTTTTCCCTGGCTGTCATCAAGATGGAGTCACGTTCCTTTCTATGTTTGAGAATTTCGCACTTACATGGCGATTTCTTGGTGGCAAGCCCGAGTTGATGTTCCTAGAAGGGCTCCTGGCTACACTTATGGAGGCCAACATGTATTCCGAAGCCTTCACACCAACAAATGGTGGTGACAACTGCGGGATAAATGATGGGTTCCACAACCCAGCTGATCAAAATTTTTATAAAGAAATTATGTTTAAAGTCAAGAGCATTGCATACTTATTGTTTAGATGATGAAGAGTGGAATGATAGGCTATTAGCAACAACACTGTCAGATCTTCATTTCCAAGAAAGAATCACTTCTTGCAAGAAACAATATGTGACGTCTTTTCCCAGTGAACTTCATGAACTATACCAATGTGTCCTTGGAAGCAAATTACTTCTTGCAAGCATTATGTGATTATCTTTTCATACTACATGTCAAGAAATGGTCCTAGACAACAACTTTACAATGAGACCAAGGTAGCAGGGGAAGGTTCTTCTCAAAGAAAGGACAAAAAATTACATCATTCGGTCATGGCCATGTGTTAGTAACTACCCCAAGTTCATTTTTCAGTAGCATGTTATTCCAAGATCGTTGTCATTGCTAGGCTTAATCCATCTTGAGGATTTAATGGTGTGGCCAACGTGTCTCAATGGTGAAAAATCAATGTGACTATTTCAGTTTATTAATGGGCTGTGATTAATTGCTTGGAAATATTTGATGTTTTCGACGGTCAAGATGCCTTGGTGTATTGGATTAGTAGCCGGTTTCCCCTCATGAAGGTGTCATTTCAAGCAACACTTAGTGGGCAAGGTGTTTTCAAGGGGATGGAAATGTTAGGAATGTTATAAGCATATGGATAATAATTGTTGTATTGAGATTTAGTTAGTTAGGTAGTTAGTTAGTTAGGTACAATTCCAAGCATGTTAATCACACTTAGCACATGTTGGAATTATTAATGCACATGGGGAATAATAGAACCAATTAGGTAAGGCCTTGTGGGCCAATGAGATTAGAGCTAGTCTCCTATAAATACATGATTGTAATCCAATATGAGATATCAATGAAAGTATAAACCAATTTGTTAGTGCATTAGTGCAACTCTCTCTCTCTCTCTTTCTCTCTCTCTCTATAGAGGGTGACTACCTTGAATTAAGTCAATTTCCCTACAATCCCCATCCATTCCTTTATAATTCTCATCAATTCCCTTATAATTCCTACCCATCTCCATTAGGAACCAACAGGTTCCTAACATAAAAGATGCAAAACTCTCGAAGCTCCCCTGTACACTGCAACCCCTTTTAAATTTCCCTTGCTCTCCTCTTATTTCAACATTGCCGATAAACCTTCTGCACACAATAAGAATAGATATGGCAAAATGGGGTCCCCTTGCCGAAGGCCCCTTGAAGGGACAATCTTGCCATTAGGTTCTCCATTTATCAAAATTGAATAGGAAACCGTACTCACGAACATCATCATTAAAGTAATCCATCTCTCATGAAATCCCATTCTCTTCATTATGGCTTCAAGGTAAGACCACTCGACCCAATCATATGCCTTGCTCATATCAAGCGTCACAACCATAAGGGCTTCTTTTCCCTTCCTTCGTTGATCTATGCAATGCATCGTTTCGAAAGCAACCACCACATTGTCTGTAATCAATCTACCAAGCACAAACGCATTTTGAGATTCATCAATCACCTCCATAAGGACACCCTTAAGCTTGTTTGCAAGCACTTTAGAGATAATTTTGTATACTACGATGCAAAGGCTTATAGGCCTGAACTCAGTAATTTTTTAGGGAGAACTAAACTTTGATATAATGCAAATATAAGTTTCATTAATACCACAAGGCAGCACAAACAAATTTAAAGCAGTTAGTACATACTCTATAACATTAGGACCAACAATTTCCCAATACTCTTGGTAGAAAATGGGAGACATACCGTCAGGTCTTGGAATTTTGTGGAATGCATTTGTTGGAGAGCGAATCGGACATCCTCTGCCTTAAACACTACTAACTGATCCCCATTCATCTCCTCAAAAACCCAAGTAGAAATTGTGCTTAAACTCATATCAAAACTAGAAGGGTTGTCAGTCTTAAAGATGGCAGTAAAATAATCCAAGATAAAGTTATCTATAACTTCCTGGTCTTCAACCCAATCGCCCTGATAATTCAACAAGCCCCCAATCCTATTTTTTCTACGCCTTTGACTAGCTGTGGCATGAAAAAACTTCGTGTTACGGTCTCTCGACTTTAACCACAGCACCCTTGACCTCTATTTCCACACGATTTCCTCCCTAGTAAGGGTCTCGTTAATCTCCTTCTTTAGAGTTTTGATCTCCTCTGCCTTATCAAGCATGCCATCAATGACTTCTAGTTGCTGAAGCCAACCCTATTTCTATCTTAGGATTTTATAAACATTCCCAAACACCCTCCAATTCCATCTCTGAAGGCGTTCTTTACAGCTTCTCAATCTATCCATGAGCCTAAACTCAGGGTCTCTCCTCATCGGATCCCAAGCCTCCTTAATCACCTCCTAACAACCTTCTTCCCTAGTCCACATTGCCTCGAAGAAAATCATCTACCTTACCAATTTATGTGGTTGACAACGGTGGAGATGCAATGTTCGTAGGCAATGATCCGAAACAGACATTTTGTAGTGATGCACCATAGCTTCAAGGAACTTCTCACTCCAACTTTCACTTGCCACCTTTCGATCAAGTCTGAGCTTTGTTCTTTACTCCCCAAACCTTCTGTTACACCATGTGTATCTTCGACCCATAAATCCCAAGTCGAAGAGACCACACCTATTCAAGCAATCTCTAAATTCCCTCATTTGCCTTGCGTCTCTATCCGGACCCCCAAACTTTTAGTCTGGATGTAAGATTTCATTGAAATTGCCAAAAAAATTCCAAGGCAAATGGGTTTGTACCTTTAGCATTTCCAATAATTCCCATGAGATACTGCGCTTCAATGCATCTGGTTACCCATAAAAACCAGTTGCACGCCAAGGTGAAGGCGAAGAGTTTTCATAAACCTCCACATCTATATGAGAGTTGGAACAACTTTTGAACCGTACATCTGTACCTTCTCTCCAAAGCATGGCCAGTCCACCGCTTCTGCTGTCACTGGGGACCGTAATACCTTGAGTATAATCTAACTTATTCTGAATGCCCTTAATTCTACTTACTCTGGCCTTTGTCTCTGATAACAAGACTAGGAGAGGATCCTTCTCTCACCTCATCGGTGAATGTCTAGACTGACAGGGAAGACCCCAATCCCTGGCAGTTTCATGCAATGATGTTCATTGGGCTCGGTGGTGCTGCTCCACGCCACCTCCACTCCGCCATCCAACTGCTTCTTCCCAACTGTGTTTTGTATGTCATCCTTCTTTCCTTTTCTCCATTTAAAATCTTTAATGTTAGGGTCTAACTCCTGGAGTGGAGTTAGACCCTCTCTCTTTACTTTAATTGGGCTTTTTCCTTCACTTTCTGACTTTGATTCTGCTTCCCTTGCTAGCCTTTTCCAGCGTCTACTCAATGGGCCGAGAGTTTTAGCTATCCACCCCTTCTCTTCAACATAGCATATAGCAAGAGGGCCCAAGTTTGAGCCCACATTAGTTGGGCCCCCCACCTTTGCTTCAAGCTTTATAATTGGCACCAAAGCACCCACATGCACTTTGTCAACTTTCTGAAGATTAGCTGTCCAACTAATGGTTCAGCTTGGTCAATAATTTGTACTTGGTCCTGACTACCCAAAGAAGCTTTTGTTCCCCCTATCTTTCCCACCCACTTTTTGAGATTTCCTTTCTCACGCAAATCTTCTAACAAGGGTGTATGAGGGGCTGTGCCATCCCCACCTTGCATCGGGTTGCTGTCCTTCAGAGTTGTCTTTTAAGACCCGTGATCCTTGCCAGCCCTCGTTTCCTTCCTTGGTATGTGTGCCATCGATGGCGTCCTTACCATCCTGTCCTCTATTTTTTTAGAGCTACTCTCGACATTAGTTCTAACCCCCGATTTGAACATCTCATATCCACCCCGTTGTATTGGAATCACCCCTCAGCCAAGCCCCGTATTGAAGGAAGTTCACCCTTTCTTCTTTGCTATGTTCATGCCCTTCAGTGCAATCTTTCAAAGCATGGTTATGAAGGCCGCATCTATAGTAGAAATTGGGAAGCCTTTCATATTTAAAGCTCACCCACCTGCTCTTGCCTCCCTCAATGGTGATTTTCTTACCACATTCCAAGCACTTCATGGCATCAATATGCACCCGTACTCAGAGAAACTTACCCTATTGAACTCCAGACTTTGGCACATCAAGGTCCATAACCAGCCCTAAGCTTAAGCCAATAGCACACCCGGTTTCCTTCATCCTACACTTCAAAGGGAGATTATAGATCTGGATCCAGAACAGAGCCCACCTTATATCAATCTCCTTTAGGGTAAGTTCACCTTCAAAGTCTTGAATAAGAACTAATTGTTTCTCATAGCTCCAAGGACACATCTCAATCACTCTCTTTTTATCTTTCCTGTCCCCGAATTCCACCAAGAAGAGATCCTCATCAATCTCAAAAATTTGGACCCCTTTATTTGGCTTCCAAAACATTCTTATATATTTTTTTTCTTAGCACATCCAAATTTATGCATCTTTGGGTCATGATCGTCATCACAGTACAACACTTTCCTACTTCTTTTGTTGCTTTAGTGCTATTGCTATCTAGTACTATCACTACATCTTCCTCCTCAGTGAATGTCAGTTTCTTCCATAGCCCTTCTAGTTCCTCCACCATCATCTCCTCTTCTTGAGGGGGTCAACCCTACAGAGGATGGGGCGGAAGAGGGGCGCACACCACTACCTCGCTCAAAGGAGGCACCACACTTCTTGCAAGCAAAGCTGCAAGACTAGACTGCTCTACATGCCTAAACCTGAGAGCATAGCTATTTTAGAATTATCATATTCGATAAGTGCTTTTAGTTAAACCAACAATTGGGGAACATAGAACCACTCTCCATTTAATATTCTTAGCATCCTCATGTCCTAGTAGCATTCTAAAATGTGACTGACTCTAACTAGTATGTTGACGATCATAACTAACCTCGAAATTTTAATTTGAAACTAATGCTTATTGTTGTTATTGTACCATTGGCCGATGTCATAATATCATTTGTCCATTTTTGCAATAAAATTTATAAAACTAATGATGAAATTGAATCGGAGGAGCTTGTAAAAGGAATACACAATGCTATATTAGAGATAATAAAGAAGAGGGAAGAGAAGGTAATGACTGGAGAGGGTAGCAATTTTGGGGGTGATTTCCTCCAATTACTTGTAGAGGCTCATCATGATGCCAATGCTAGCCTAAAGATTTCAATAGAAGATTTGGTGGACGAGTGCAAAACATTTTACATTGCTGGTCAGGAAACTACTAGTACCTTACTTGGGTGGACTATATTTCTTCTAGCAATCCACACAGATTGGCAAGAAGAGGCAAGAAAGGAGGTGCTCAATTTATTTGGCCAACAAAATCCAAACCCGGATGGCATCACGAAACTCAAGACTGTAAGAATGTCTCAAACTCAATTATTTAACTCAACTGCAATTCTTAAATTCTTGATTTTTCTGACATTGCTTCCTATGCAGATGAGTATGATCATCAATGAGACTCTAAGGTTATATCCACCTGTAATTACAATTACAAGAAAAGTTGAAAGGGAAGTTAGACTGGGGAAGCTCCTTCTTCCGGCTAATTTATTATTGTACATCACAACTCTTGCACCTCACCATGACCCCAAAATATGGGGAGAAGACGTGCATCTTTTCAAACCAGAAAGATTTTCAGAAGGTATTGCTAAGGCTACTAACAACAACATAGCTGCTTTTTTTCCCTTTGGAATAGGGCCTTGAATTTGTGTGGGGTTGAACTTTGCGACAACTGAAGCAATGATTGCTCTTTCCATGATTCTACAACGCTATGCCTTCACCCTTTCCCCAACCTATGTCCACTCACCATTTCAGCTTCTTACCATTCGCCCACAACATGGAGTTCAAGTGATGCTACACTCATTGTAAAGACCAGTACTGGCAGTAAAATGTGCACAGAATATCCAGACATCAATGCCTTGGGATGTATACTGTAGCCTTTTTATTTCAGTTGTTTCTGAGCTTAATTGGGATTTGGTAGCTTGGAAAGTAAGTTAAAATTAACGTGTTACACAAAAAGTGAATGAACATTGAATTAATAGAATCAGTAGAGACATTGAAAACAGGGGTGACCAATATGAAGATTATGTTGATCATTAGCTAGTGTAATGTAATGGCATTTGGAGACTTTTCATGTATCTCAAGATCTAATACGATTTGGACTGTTGGTCACGACTTAATTAAAGTTGTGACTGTTGTCTTATATGCTTGTTCTTAATTTTAATTTACTATGATCATTTTTTGATCTTGATTACATGGTTAGTGATCATCTAATATTTCGCAGAATGAAGAGATTAATTTGCGGCACTGATTGGTTGAATACTTAGCTTAACAACCTCATATGGACTATGATGGTAGATACAGGACAAAATGGGCTTTTGCCCTTTTCAACCAAACTAATTAGCCTTATGCCCTCCTTCCCAAACTAAATAGGGAAATGCCCCTCTTTTAAAACTCGATTTTTGATAAATCGAGTTAGGTCCTATAGCGGCGTTTTTAAGGACCTATAGTGACATTTTCAAGATCTATAGTGGCGTTTTATAACTTGATTTATATGAAATCGAGTTATAGGTAAAAAAAATTAAAAAAATTGCCTATAACTTGATTTAATGGAAGTCGAGTTAAAAAACGTCACTATAGGTCTTGAAAACGTCACTATAGGTCCTTAAAAACGTCGCTATAGGGCTCCAGATTTTTTTTTTTTTATAACTCGATTTATCAAAAATCGAGTTTTAAAAGAGGGGCATTTCCCTATTTAGCTTAGGAAGGAGGGCATAAGGCTAATTAATTTGGTTAAAAAGGGCAAAAGCCCATTTTGTCCGGTAGATACATATGCCAACAGGTGTGTAAATGTTGCTTAATTACGAATTCGCACATACACACACCCACAAAAAAGCATATAGTTTCTTTGTAAAGTATGTTTAATAAAGAAGGTTTTTTGGGATTTAGCCAAAAAAAAAAAAAGGCTTGCTGGGAAGTAAGGTCTCAAGTTAAAAGAAGAGGGACCTTTTTTTTTTCAATTGGAGAGGAGAAATTTGAACCCTAGTTATCTCTGCTGAAAACAACATGAGATATTAGTTACATTACAAGGCCCATGATAGAACGGGAAAACACTTTAGTGAATTTCACCATGAATTTAGATAAGGAATTTTATTATTATTATTATTATTATTAGTTGAGAGAAGGGAGATTTAAACCATGGATGCCTCCATTGGAAAAAAAAATTTTGAGCAATTCAAAGGGCGACTATAAGTGCTCAAAAAATACAGGTCCAAGCCCACTTAGATCAATAATACCTTATCATTCAAATCAAGCCCAAACAATAGAATTTGTTAAGAGAGTGAGAAACAAGTCCAAGTGCAATACTACACTAAGCCCAAGCTTAAGGCTAAAGAGCCCAGATTAACAGATTAAGGTGATTTAATCAATAATTGAGAACAAAGTCCTCCTCGGTCAAGTCTGAGGAACAACTCCTTGTATATAAATTTAGTTCAAGTTTTACCCAAGGCTATTCGTATTTCTGTTTCCTATTCTAATGGTTCTTAAAATGTTCATCCCTTTTTTTCTTTTTTTGGGGGGGGGGGGGGGGTGTTCCTTTCTTTTTATATCCCTTTTCCATGTATCCCAACCCTCCACTTGTATGTCTCAGGGCACTTCATAGGATAGTTGTCCCTTCAAGACTCTGCTGAAAGCGGTAGAAAGGGCTGCTAGTTATGAAGTTATTGTTCAAGGGTCATTTCCACATTAATGCAGCTGATAAGGTTGTTGTGAGGCATTGAATGCAAAGGTAGGAGGTATGTCCTTCAAGAAACTTCCTCCCACCATCCCTATCCCCGTTGTTATCTTTTCTCCTCCCCTCAAGTCTTCACAGGATATTGATTGTCTTAATTCTCTTGCTTTCCTCGGGTGGGTGGCCTTGAGGCTCTCTTACCCTTCTTGGTCTTGGATTAGGCTAGTTAATCCCTGGCCTAGAACTCTTCAGTCCTCTGACTCCACACAAAAGCCCTCTAAAACCTTGTTACTAGGAGCTACTCTAAAAGTGATGTTTTAGTAGCAATGGGAAGGCTAGTACGTGCCAAACGCGTTCCCACGTGGGGACATCATTTCACTTGTCTTATGAACACTCCTGACGCTTCGGTATCAACGTTGCTATAGTTGTTACTTCAGACGACTAATTGTCCCCCCACATTCTACGGTGCAATGATGATCCAACATCAAAATTTCTTGAGGTAAATGGGCGAGAAATTTACCACTCATTTCCCACGTTTATATAAATTGAGAATTGGAGTAATTTTCAAATTTACATGATCTCTACATATTTTCTCTGAAGCAGCAGTTTGAGGATCAACTTTCATCACTCATAAGTGCCTTTGGCCTTTCATCCATTGCCCTGAAGGAAACTCTCTTTCTTTTTCTTTTTCTTCTTATTTTCATCGAATAGAGACACATGGATAGGTTCGCCAAACTAGTTGATACCCCCAAGGGCATGGCCACTTTTAAGGGAAAGTACAGAATCCCTGATGGTGTAGAATTTAAGCTCTGCGAGTTAGGAGAGTGGTCAGTTAGTAAACCACCTAAGGCAGTTGTCATTCCCATGATTGCCTTTATTGAAGGCGGAATGCAAATTCCCATAGGTAGAGTTACTAGGGACTTCCTCATTAACTTTAGGCTTTGCCCCACCCAATGCTCACCAACCTATTAAGGGTCCCCAGTAATGAAGAAATGCTGAATCAAAAAATGGGGAACAACCTTACTTATCACAACATAAACTGGGTTTATAATTGTCAAAAGGTTAAATAAATGGGCTACTATTTTAGGTGTAGAATGCCCTTTGTTAGGTTGATTTCTTATATTCCTAAGTCCAATAAGGGTATGAATAAAGATTTCCTCATTGTCTCAGGTGAATGACATGATGGTTTGTACTACCCTACCCAAGATAGGGAACCAAGTGGGGTACCCAAGGACTTAGAATGACTTAGATTGCCTTCCCTTCTTATTTTGCCTCCTTTGTTTTCAACTTTTGCTTTAATTAACACCATTTCTTGTTTCCTTTCCAAACAAGTTTAATACTGCCCCGAACAAAAACCTGGTGAACTTTGCAAACCTTAGCTAGATTCTACAATCAAAGATTTTCCTTCATCGAGACGGCCAACTTCGGGCGGTATACATAATCCTTGGATTCAAGCCTATATCCAAGCATTTCCGATCTCCCAAGCACATGATTAAAGCCAAAGACCCGAGGCTCATGCTAATCGACATTGCTATCCCCGAATTCTTAATCGAACCTCCTCTATCTGGTACTCAGGACATTGGGTTATTCGCTCCACTTGTAGCCAAGCTCCTTTATTCCTACAAGCAACCTCTTCCCTATGATAAAGAGTAGGAAGAGCTAGCATCCGAACCTCCCCAAGAGCACATAGAAAAATATTTTGAGGTTTTTTTATCAAGCTGACTCTGAAGAACCCCAGAACCTAGTCATCATCGCCTTGTTGCTGCTCAAGTCAGTACTAGTCAAGAAGCAACTAACATTCTTGAAGCAATGGTGCTTGAGGAAAAAATGCCTGACTTACTAGCCTTACTCATTGCTTACACTGGGGGGAATGCTCCTATAGTTCCCGTTGTACCCCAACCCCCTACTCCTGCTCCACCTCATTCCTCTACTGCTGATGCTGCCGAGAAGAAGAGAAAGAGGGGAAAATAGACTGAGAAAAAAAGCTTTGAAGAGGGGGAGATACCCTAATCCATTTAACAGCCGACCTCTAAAGAGCCCAGAATTACAATGGTGCAATAAAAGAAGAGCACTTCTGCCAAGGCAGGTAAAAGCATTGAAGGGGAGCAACGCTCCAAGGCCATTATATGGAACCCAGCCTTTGCGCTCAGCATAAAAGACCCCATCACATCTAATGCAACCCTTAGGGATGCCTAGAAGGGCAGGTCCGGGCTAGTGTCCAAGTACCTTAAGAAGGCCCTACTTCTTCCTAATGACATGCAGGAACTAAAGGGGCTGAGGAAATGTGAAGTGTTCCTCTCACTAAAAAGGAACCTTGTAAAGATTGGCTTTTATACCTTAGTTTCTATACGACTTACTCATATCTTTTATGTTAAGAACGGTAACATGTGTATACATTTTTTCTTAAAAAAAAGCCATGCAAGTGTCCTTTGTCAAAATTCTTCCACTCGTGGAGGAGTTGAAAGAATGGCTGACAACGCTTTGCTAACCGAGAGATGAACCTATTCTAGGCAACCGTCATTCTTGTTAGCTTCTGCACTTCTTTGGGATTCCAAGGTGGATGCAGGTTATTTATGGCTTTTATTTGATTGGGATTAACCTCATATAACCCAAAAACTTGCCTGAATTGACACCAAAAGAGCATTTAGAAGCATTAAAATGAAACTTGTGCTCCCTAAGCACCGAAAACACATTTCCCAAGTCATTCAAATGCTCCGAAGTTTGCTTACTTTTTACAACCATGTCATCAATATATGCCTCCACACTCTTCCTGATTTGAAACTCAAACATTCAGGTCACCATCCATTGATACATGGATCTAGCATTTTTTAAACCAAAAGGCATTACATTGTAATGGTTATTCCCAATAGGGATTCGAAAAGCTATCTTCTCTTGGTCGGGGAGGGCTAAAGGTATTTGGTGATACCCCTAGAAGGCATCTAGAAAACTCATCCAAGGATGCCCAATAGTCACATCTACTAGTTGATCAATCCAAGGTACGGGGAAAGGATCCTTTGGACATGCTTTATTTAGATCCATGAAATCAACACACACTTGCCACTTCCCATTCTTGTTTTTTAACCATCACAGTATTAGCTAGCCATTCAGGGTAAAAAGCTTCCTTGATTGCCCTTGCTTGCTTGAGTTTGATCACCTCTTCCTTGACTACCTAGGCGTGCTCCTTTAAAGAGCTCCAAGTGTTTGCCTTTCCAGTACAGCTCTAGGATTCACATTCAAATGATAGCAAATAAAGTCTGGGTTGACTCCTGGTACATCATAAACACTTCAAGTAAAAACATCCATGTTATCATTCAAAAAGCCTATAAACTCCTCTTTTTCAATAAAGGGTAGTTGAGCCCTTACCTGGATACCTATCTCCATCTAATCTGATCATCACTTTGTCTAACTCCTCATAGAGCAAACCCTGCTGCTCAATCCTGAGATCTCCCTCGGGGTTCGTTAATTGCTACAGGGCCTTTTTTGATGTAGAAGAAGTCTTATCTAATGATTGTTGTCTGATAGCAACCACTAGGCATTGTCTAACGATTGTCTAACTTCCAACAAGTTCCCTAACTTGGCCTCGGTGGGGTATTTGACTTTTAGGTGCAAGGTAGATGACATCGGTCTTATGAAATGTAACTAAGGCCTTGCCAAAATAGCTGTATAAAGGGAATAAGCTTCAACCACAATAAATTTACATGCACAACTTCATTCCCTGCCTACATGGGTAGCTTAATCATTCCTTAGGGAATCACAGTTCTCCCATCAAATCCGACCAAAAGGGAGTCATACTTGTTTAGATCCTCGGGCTTAAGGTTCAATGCCTTATACAATTCTGGGTACATTATCTCAGCACCACTTCCCTAATCTATTAAGACTTTCTTCACATCAAATCCCCCAAACCGCGGGGTCACAACTAGGGCATCGTCATGGGGTTGGAGAGTCCCAATTGTATCTTCCTCAAAAAAGCCTAAAGTCGTTAATGCTTCAAGCCTAACCTTCTTAGATTCTCAGATTTGCTCCTTGAGCTCTAACTTCAATGCCACGAACATGATGCTTGAAAGTGAACCCACACCATGGCTAGAAATGGCAAAAATCACATTGATTATTTTGAGAGGTGGCCAAGGAGCAACTTCCCTTCGATACCCTACTCCGGTTTGACTTGCTTGCCCTAAATGCCGGTGCATGAACCACTTTAGCTTCTCGGCTTTCACCAACTAATCCAGATGTCACACAAAGTTCTGGAATCCTCAATTGTGTGTCCTCAATCCTGATGATACTAATAGTAAAGACTTTGATTATGCTAGGATGGATCTTTTCCCATCTTATTGGGCCATTTAAAATAAGGCTCATTCTTGATCTTCTCGAGGATCTGATATACCAACTCCTTAAACACAGAATTTACTAATTGTGTGTTAGCCCTTGAGGATTGATTAGCAAACTCTCTCCTTGATCAACTCTGATTGTACCTCTCTGGCCGAGTATCTCTTCTTTTAAGGCAAACACTTTGGTTTTTCCCTTTCCTTGGGTTTGATCCTCTTCAACCTACTCATGCTCATCAATGTGATCCATGAGCTGACGCATATTTAGGTGGGTTTCATAGACAAGGATTTTTTCAAGTTGTGTTTTGTTAGGAGCCCAACCTTAAAGGTCCTAATGGCCACATCCTCAAAATCCCCATCAATTTCGTTAAATGTTTCCTAGTATCTGTCAGAGTAGGTTTTGAATGTCTCCCCCTCTCTCATTACCATGGACAACAAAGAGTTTAAAGGCTTGGGGACCTTGCTGCACGTCACAAACCTAGCTCTAAAGGCCCTTGTCAACTCTTCATAGGAACCTATAGAACCCTCTTCTAGCTCGTCGAACCATCTCATAGCAACAAGCCTAAGGCTAAAAGGAAAGACCATACACATGAGGGCCTCATTCCTTGAATGAATGGACATCCTTTGATTAAAATGAATCACATGCTCCACGAGATCAGTCCTCCCATTGTAAATAATAAAAATGGGCTGGGTGAAACAATGAGGGAATGAGCTATCTTCGTGCCTTTTACTCTGTCTTTCCACCCTATCCAAGCGTGAAGATGTAAAGAAAGAATCACTAGGGGGAGTCATGGACCTCGGTCTATAAATACTATCTTCAAATCCTAAACTTGATGGAGGTGTCTGATTTCCCCTACGTGTGCCCTACAACGCAATTTTTTGTGTAGATAATCAATCTCCAACCTAAGATTTTGTGTCTCTTGTTCATGGGAAACATGACTCCCAGTCCTTGAGTGGCTCCTCCTAGTATGCCCCGTGTGTTGCGTTTTCACCCTAACACTTGAAGTTCGATCATGTTCTCGATCTCTCCTTCTTTCTAGGCTGACAAAGTAGTCCACACATTACAAGTCAACAGGTTCCTCTCTAGTCTGTCTGGAGTTAGCCATAACTTGGGAGAAGTGAATTGTAGATGTTTCCTAAGTGCTCAAAAAATATAGGCCCAAGCCCACTTAGATCAGTGATACCTTGTCCTTCAAATCAAGCCCAAACAATAGAATTTGTTGAAAGAGTGAGAAACAAGGCCAAGTGCAATACTATACTAAGCCTAAGCTTAAGGCTGAAAAGCCCAGATTAACAGATTGAGGTGATTTAATAAACAATTAAGGATAAAGTCCTCCTCGAGCAAGTCTGAGGATTAACTCCTTGCATGTAAATTCAGTTCAAGTTTTACACAAGGTTGTTCACAGTTCTATTTCCTATTCTAATGGTTCTTATGTAAATTTAGTTCAAGTTTTACACAAGGTGGTTCACAGTTCTATTTCCTATTCTAATGGTTCTTAAAATGTTCTTCCCTTTTTCTGAGGGGTTCCTTTCCTTTTATATCCCTTTTCCATGCATTACAGCCCTCCACATGTATGTCTCAAGGCACTTCACAAGATATTTGTCTCATCAAGACTCTACTAAAGGTGGTAGAAAGGGCTACTAGCTATGAAGTTACTGTTCAGGGATCATTTCCACATTAATGCAGTTGATAAGGTTGTTGTAAGGCATTAAATACGGAGGTGGGAGGTATGTCCTTCAAGAAACTTCCTCCCACCATCCCTACCCCCGTTGTTTTCTTTTCTTCTCCCCTCGGGTCTTCACAAGATATTAATTGTCCTAATTCTCTTGTTCTCCTCGAGTGGGTGTCCTCAGGGCTTGCTTACCCTTCTGGGTCTTGGATTAGGCTTGTTAATCCTTGGCCTAGAACTCTTCAATCCTTGGACTCCACATAACAACAATATTCAAGAAGCCATGCTATAATAAGTTGAGCAAGCTTGTCAACATTCTGCATATGATTAC
This sequence comes from Quercus variabilis, assembly GCA_030445155.1. Lineage (NCBI taxonomy): Eukaryota > Viridiplantae > Streptophyta > Magnoliopsida > Fagales > Fagaceae > Quercus > Quercus variabilis. The sequence goes on from CP129447.1 coordinate 73,096,123, forward strand.
ACATTTACCTTTAAACAAATTGTATTAGAAATCTTTAACAAGCTTGACTGTGCAATCTCATAGCAATAACCGACTAGCACACAAAGGAACCATAAATCACAACAATGTCAATTTTTTTAATATTACAAAAAAGAGTTTTCAGTTTTAGTTGGTGGAGGCCAAACGCAAGTACTGCCAGATGGAGAGGATGGAAGGAGTTCTTTCCATTGACTCTCTCCCATACACTAGTCAATATATTTCAAAACTATACAATGGTTTAGACATAATTTGACAATGACATATCAATATCTATATTTATATATATAATAGCAGAAGCTCAAAGGAAGTTGGTTCCTACAATTAAGGAGGTGCTGACAAATAGGAAAGCATGCCCCTTTAAATGCTGCCATATACACAGCTTTTAAGTAAAACAGCCGCATGTTACAACGTTTGGCCTTTCAAAACTTTGCCACGCATACAGTTTTTTAATTAAAAAATACCGTACAGTGCACTGTTTTGGGAGAATCTTATAAAAACCCAACCCGCTTATTAAAAAAAAAAAAAACTTAAAAACCCAAAACAGACATACGCTGTAGAAAGAAAAAGAGAGTCGACAAAGAGAACGATAGAGAAAGAACTTCAGTCTACGTAGATGGTGGAGAGAGAAAAATCTGAGAAGAAAGTCAGGATTTGCCACCATTAGACCATCGTACCCTCCACTAGTATTGTCTCTGTCTTTTTGTACCAAAGGCCAACGTACTCCCTTCATTTTCAAATATTGTTTTTGTAGTTTGAAAGATTGAAACTCCTCACCATTGCTTTTCCTATTTGAATTAGAATCTTAAATCTTCTATATTTCTATGTTTTTGAGTTCAATACTGGCAGTTCCCCTTACTTAATTTTCTAGGGTTCTTCTTTTACCCTTTCTTTTAAAAAAAAAAAAAATAGATGGGTTGATTCTCTTTCTTTGGATGCTTTCATTCCAAATTAGCCCTCTATGTCTTTTTTGGCAATAACATTAGGGATTTTTCCCTTGATTTACTATGGTTAAAAGTCAAAAATTCACCTTGAATTATTTAAAATCTGAATGTATTAGGCGAACAACTTAATTTTTAATATGCAATTTGTTTGATTAAATTACTGATCGGTCTTTTGTTTTATTCTAGAATTATTAATCCATGTTGCCAATTAAATTGTGAAAGGTTGTTTCATACGCATCTAAAACTCTTTTTTTTTTTTAAATGGGTTTAGATTTGATTCTTTTTTTTTTTTTTGGGTTTTTGGGTTTTCTATCAAATTGTTTGTTTCCTCAATTTTAGATTTTTTTTTTTTTTTTTTTTTGTGTAAAATTGAAATCATTGGTTATTTCTATTTCTAACATTTATTTTCCTTCTTTAATATTATTTTAGGCTTTTCTTGCCGAAACAGCATGCACCAGATAGAGTCCCTAAGGCATATAGAGATAAATGTATACCATAACGGGTAAAGTTATTGTTTTTTTTTTTTTTTTTTTTTTCCTTTTGTTCTCAAATTTGGGCACCAACACCAGCTCTGGTACATTTTCTTCCATTTTTTTGCAAACCCAAAACCTAGGCAAAATGGTAAACAGAGAAGGCATGGAGTGAGGACTGGGGAGAGAGAAAAATTTGAGACAGTAGAAGAAGAATAATAGAGATTGAAAGAGAGATAAATCTCAGGGCAGCCACCACCAGGTAAAGGTTTTGCTTTATTTTATTTTTAAAATTACACGATAACTATGATTTATATTTGGGTGTTTGGTAGTATAGGTTCAATTTAGGCATTTGGGTTACATTTGATTTTGATTAAGGTTATTAAATTAGATTTGGTTAATGGTTGGGGTATTTGTGTTGTTCATTTGGTTTTTGTTGATTTTTCAATCAAGGTGGAAAGTAGAGAGTATTTTTGGTCTCTTTAATTTCTTTACACTTCTCGAATGAGTATTTAGGTTTTAGTTTTTAACTCTCTCTTGGATTCAATTGTAGATTTCATTTGTCATTGATTGATTTCAGTTCCAATCTGTGTAATAAAAACTTAAAGGCTTTTTCTTTAGCTTTTCTTTTTTTTTTTGGGGGGGTTTGTAGGTGGAAAGGAAAATCATTGGAATTTCTGTTCTTAATTTTAATTTCTTGGGTTTTTTTTTTGTTGATTATTGTTTTTTTGTTAGAATTTTTTTTTTCCCTGTTTGGTAGATTTTTGTTAGATTTAGTTCCCATTTCTATTCTTAATTTTAATTTCTTGGTTTTTGTTTTGTTGATTATTGTTTTTTAGTTAGAATTTATTTTCCTTATTTGGTAGATTTTTTTTAGATTTTTAGAAAGTATCAAATTTTATTGCTTTATAATCAATCTTCTGGTCTCTTTTGCAGGTAGTTGATAAGTGTAATTTTTACATGATTTTTATTATTCTCTTATTTATTAAAATTGTTAGTTTTCCTTTATTTCTTTTGATTTGATTTGATTTTATTTATATTTATCTATTCATTTGTTCTTTGAAGGAATGAGAAGATTCAGATTAATCTACAAGGGCTTTACATGCAAAGTGGGGCTAAGCCAATTAAATCCAAGTCCAATTCAGATTAGGATTCCAGCTTGCACATTAGTTAGTATTTTTGGCATAACTTTTGGCTCAGATATTCAATCGAGATGATTCAAGTTGGGCTGGAAAGTTAACTTAAAGGGCTACAACTTTGTAGTTTACCAAAAGTCCAAATTCTGACGTTAAATGGGCTAAAATCATCAGTTAAGTGAAACCTAAAAATCTGGGATTTTCTCCAAACGGGAATAGGATTCCTTGACCTATTTAAAGGCTCTTTAGGGAAAAAAAGAGAAAAAGAAGAGAAACCTGAGAGGAAAAGGAGGTGCCATATAGAATAATTTGCTTTTGGGAGTCTTTCAAAAGAGGAGTATCTGAGGACAAAGGTGAAAGCTTCATGTTGATCAACCAATTCGGATGAAAGACAAGTTTTATTTGTTTTCTTTTTAATTTTATTATGAACTAAATTTTATTTTCTAGAGCATTGATGTAGTCTAGCAATGAACACACAATTTATTTTTTGAGTTATTTTATTTTTAATATTTCCATGATTGAGTGTTTAATTCTTATTCTTAATGCTTACTATTTTTTTACAAATTATAGTTTGATCAATTGAATTACAATGAGACCGAGAGGTGATTTGTTATTTTAGTTCTAGAATTAAACACCATTAGTTGAGTGAAAGTAGAGATGCTTTACCGCGACTACTGTGATTTTTCAAAAAATTCAAAGTATGTAATGAGTCTCCAATTAATTAAATTCACATAGAGATATGGAATTGTTAGTTGAAGATATTTTTGATATTATTCGAGAGAAGATATTGAATACTTAAGGAGTTTTTAATCATCAACGGGAGATTATTAGAATTTAATAATTAGGAAGGATAAATTATGTGGGATTTGTTAGGTGAAATCAATCGTTCTAGATCCATGCTTATCATATTTTTACACTGTTAGGTTTTTTACGCCTTGTTAATTCTTTTTATTCGTAGATTTATTTTTATTAAATAGTTTAATTTAATTTAGAGAATAGAACGTTCCATTTATTTTTGATTTTCCAAATAGTAATTAATTTAGTGAATTTCGATATTCAATAACATAGTTAATCCTTGTGGGTTCGACATTCTTTTTCTAAAAACACTTTACTAATTGTTACGATTTTGTGCACTTGTAGATTAGTTTACGCGAACAGTAGTTATGTACTGCTCCTATTCATTTAAGGGGTAATTTAATCACTAATCTCTATCTTAAGCACATATATGGTTTTGATCAAGGGCAAATTCATTTGAAATGTTCGTAGGGAACATTAATACATGCAAGCATTAGGAAATAGGCATTTTTACCAATGCTTCGAGGTCTAGCCCCAGTTTACACAGTTGAGATGATCTTAAGATCATGTGTGTCCAATCTTTCTCCTCTCTTTCTCAATAACATTTTATTTTCAATTCTACTTTTGTTATGTTTTTTCTTCTTCTTTTTTTGATTTAATTTTGTGAATTCTTATCTAGGTTCATGTGGCTACCACTTAGAAACTTGATTTTAGTGTATAGTTTCTCTGTAGGCATTGATTCGTATCCTTTTAAATTTTGGATAAAATTTAGAAATTCATAAGGAATTTTAAATTCCAATTCTTATTGGATTCCATTTGGGATTTATAGGTTTTAATTTTAACCAAGATGGAATCACAATGGACATTGAGATTGCGTATTTGAAATTTTTAGGGAAACTAAGCTATGGGTTTGAATTTTAGAGTTTGGTCTCAGGTTCTGTCCGAACAAAAAAGATTTATACTAGACAACAACAGTGGGCAGTGGCTACCATGGTTGCATAAGATTGGTTTAACTATCAATCTAGGCTTGCATAACACAACCATTTGGACAAAATAATATTCTATCCTAAATAATTTGTGCATCATGAATTGTATTCTCTCAATTGTAGAGAATGAAGAAGCCTTTGATTTAATATGTTGTATTGCTTGCTTCTGAAATGATGGATGGTCATTGACTTGCTATTGCATGTTGCCTATGTGGAGTTTTATTTACAATCTCTCTCTCTCTCTCTCTCTCTCTCTCTCTCAAATCAAATTCTCAATATTTAAGGAGTCAAAAACTTTTATAAAGAAATGTTTGTTGTTGCAGAGTAAACCAACAAAACATGAAAAGGTTTTCGAATTGGTTTTAGGTGAGTTAGTAATTTTGTTTTGCTGAAATAATTTGATTATAGTTTTTTTTGGCTTTTTTTTTTTCCAATTAATCATATGTCTTTCTCATGTATTATTACTATTTTGTATTAACAAAATGAAAACAACACAGCTATATAGAAGCCTCAACACTAGAAAAAAAAAATGCATTTAATCCTATGCAACACTTAAATCAAATGAAATCATGTTGAGTTCAGGTGTAAAAGTAAGGTTGTCAATGTAATAGTGTATTAAAATTGGGAAATGACTGATTTCATTGGATGAAAGTTAAGTTCAAAACTAAACTATCTAGCTACCTTCTTTTTTTTTTTTTTTTTTTTTTTTTTGGGCTTACGAAGTAATATTTCTATAATCATTTGATAATGATATGATATTTTCTTTTGTTTTGTTAATTGAGGATTACATGGTTTGGTAGATTGAAGTCACATATATTCCCCAAATTTCAAGTGCTTTTTTAGATAGTATGTTACTCTACTATTTTCTCTGTTTGGTTAATGGGAAATTGTGAAAAAAGCAAAGGAGAGGACTGGGCTTTTGGGGTTTTTAAGGTTATTCGTGAGTCAATCGTTTATGCAATTTACACTTCATTTGGCTAGATTTAGTCCTTACTTCTCAAATTTCAAGTACCTTTTTTTCTCTCTCCTTGGTTGGCTGGAAGTCCAAGATGGTAAAAGAATAGAATATTTCTAATATTGTTAATGTTAATGTCGAATTTGGCATAATTGATGTCATTTTGGGTTAGCATTAGGTACTATCATTTGCCCAACCAGTAGGCACAAAACCAACAATATAGATCATTAGATAACTCATCTTGTAATCTTTTTGATATAATTTGTTTTAGTCTTACCAATCTACCAATCTGAGATTCTAAATTTATTTGTTTCAATTGCATTGGCATAGTCATTATATGTTTTTAACATGTGAGCTTTGCTTCAAATGATTGTACAAGAATAAAAGGAATTATTTGTTGAAGAAGAAGCAAATGAAGAAGAAGAATGCACTTGCAATAATGGTTTTGTAATATGAATATATATAATGAAACATTCATATACATGTTAAAAAAAAAATGTTAAACATTGTTCTCTTTTAAAGTACTCTCTACAATAATTACAATATATGGTGGATAGTACACTTTCAAAGTTTCTTACTGAATTTTATTTTCTACCATATTTAGAAGCAAAGAAATGTTACCAATGATCAAAGCAAGGTTAAAATAAAGGAAGACATTATGAAATTGATTAGGTGGGAAATCTAGAATAAAATTTAATTTAATGGTAAATTCTAAGTCTATTGAACTATCTTAGTAAAACAGAAAAACACTATTGATCTAAATAGTTTGCAGTCTACCAGGAATCTCTAATGTTGTTTTAAGAGTGGAACAAATTCAGTTTTCAAGAGAATAAGTGGGGTATATTTTGTTGTCATGTTTAGTGTCGGGTCGTTTAGGTCCTCTAAGGGACTATTTTTATGTATAGTTGTAGTTTTGAAAGTATATCTCGAAATGTCAAGTTGTGTTTTTGTTGTACAATTTTATTTTATTTTTTCTCTGGCATCTAGATTTGCTATCTAAAATGCACAACACTCTATGTATGGGGTCGCTTCTAAATCTATCTATTGACTATGTCCTAATTAAGAGATAATTTAGTTCACAATTATTTTTCTTGAGATTATTTATATACACAAAATTTTGAGTTTATGATGTTTACATGCTAAGTTTAATTCTTTAATGAATGTATGAATTTAGTTAGTTTGAATGTAACTAACTGATATTAGTTGATTAGTGGCATTGCTAAAAGTAATTTCAAAGAAATCCAGATTGGGTTCCCCTTTGAAACAATTGTTGTTTGTGGCAAATTAGTTGATAATGTCTGTGATCAACTTAAATTAAAATCAGTACAAACAAAGAGTGGGGAAGTGAGGGAATGTCTATTCCTCTTTTATTTTATTAGTGTTTTAATTTTTTGGTTTCCTCTCTTTTTTTGGTGTGTGTGTGTGTGTGTGTGTGTGTGTGTGTGTGTGTGTGTGTTTTAAAAAGTAGCATTGGGACTTCGCAATTATTGTTTTATGAAAATATGTGATTTTATTTAAGCTGCATTTTTATTTGCAAGTATAGAGAGCTAAATGCGAGAAATTTCCCAACAAATCAGTTTGTAATATATGCCCACCACAATATTTAGTTTAGTCCCTTGCAAACAACAATTTCTTGCATCCATTATTTTATTTTCTGCATGTTTGTTCTAAATTTATTTTATTTTATATTAAGGACATTGTAATATGTAACTAGATTTTGTGAGAATAGTTTCATATTTTCCATCTAAAATCTTATTAGTGGTTTTGTTTATTTATTGATTGATTCTATCTCTGTACATTGCATTTGGATCCAGAATTCAATTAACAATTTGAAGTTGTTTTGATAAGCTTGACATATTAACATGGGAAATTAACAAAGCAATTGTCATTGGAAATTGAAGAGTGAAAGAACAGAATGTGAGTTAAGGCTATGTTTTATCTCTATAAACCCAAAACTTATTTAAAAACAATAATACTAATCACCCCAACATAAAAGGGCTTTAGTTTGTGGTTAATTTGCTTTGGGTTGGTGCCTTTGCGTGTTTTCAACGACATATGATGTTCACTATGTGCTTGATATTTTGTTTCTAGATGGACACCATTGTAACATATGATATGTATTTTTTAAATTCTATAAAAGATAATTGGAGTTGATTTTAAATGGAGTGATATTGTATTTTATAGATAGCATTCCTACAAGTAGGACAAATGAGGGGCTGTACAACATGCCCTTAACGAATTTTGAATTCTAATGTATTCTTATATTAAATTGATTATTTTCTAATTCATAAAATGATCCCGCGCATTGCGCGGGTTAAATGCTAGTCTATATAAAAGCAAAGACCCCATACAAGAGAGCATGAGGTTTTGCCAAGTGGCACTCTCTTTTAAAAGATGATTGATTTTTTTTTTTTTTTTGGGAAATAAAATACATCATTCTTAATTTATTACACTTATTAGATGCCACATTAGTTATTTACTAAACTCAATAGATTTTAATTAGTAATAAATAAGACTAATGGATAAGATAGAGGGATGTTAATCATCAAAAACTCTTTGTTTTCCTTATTCCCCCATCCAAAGGTTTTCTTATGTTTATGCCTACTCCTCTTCCCTTATAACTAAATGCCTACTCTTCCTAAACCACTACATGCCTTCTCCTATGCCTATGTTGCTAAATTACCAATTCTATGTTCTATAATTTGCACAAACTGAAATAACATTTAGATTATTTAAGAACATATGAAATCATATAAAAATCACCAAATTAGAGTTTAAAATTATAATTAAATTTAAAAAAAAAAAAATCAAGGCACATTTGCACAAAAGTTCCATGTAACTAAGTCACATTTAAGAATATTGGACCCTTTTTCCTTTGTATAAATAGAAGGGTCCCAATGGGATGAGGAGGCTAACAATTTTCTCTCCAAAACATTTAATGTAGGTACACAAAAGTTTTCCATTGTAGACTTTTCACGATTAAAGAACATGACTTGCCAACTAATCAAACTAGAGTTTTTAGTACATACAGCAATTTCACAACATCAAGAACACACTCCTGTGTATACAATATCAAATTCCATAGTCTCCTATTACATCAAATGACTGTTTAATTTTTCTCGCAAAGTATTAAATAGTAAAGCTTCCGGGCCATAGTCTCAATTACAACTCTCAATCATGTTGGACTTGGATGACACCTATCAACAACGTATCATTATGAGATGCAGAAAAAATTTGGAGTGTACACAACATTTATGGCTTGTTTGGAAGTTTAGAGAGGGAGGAGAGTAGAAGGGAGTAGAGGGAAGGGGAGTAGTGAGGAGGAGAGTAAAGGAGAGTAGAGGGAAGGGGAGTAGTGGAGAGGAGAGTAGAGGAGAATGATTCACCTCTACCTTATTTGGATGTTTTTAAAATTAGTAAGGAGGAAGAGAGTAATTAGCTCTTCCCCTTATGTAATTTTGTTAATATAATAAGGGTAAATTAGGTAATTTACTTAGTCAATAGTTTATGTACTCTACTCCCCCTCCAAATCTCTCCAATTTGGGGGAATTAAAATTGGGGGGTTAGAGAGAGTCCAAACCCCTCCCCCTCATTCTTTAAAAAACTTCCAAACAAGGTAATTGCATTACTCTCCCTCCCTCTACTCTACTCCCCCTCTTTTTTTAAACATCCAAACATGCCATTAGTATGGATGGGAAGAAACTTCATCCTATTTCAATTGGTTAGGTTAGTTAGGGATCTATTCCAATTTAATGATCTTGGAATTTTGTATACAAGTAATAATCAAGGAAACTTCCACCTAAAATAAGTCGGACTTTTGGCAAGAGAAAAAATTGATGTCTAGACAAATAAAGCTAAGGCCAACCAAAATGGACCATATTCTTAATTTCTTATCTCTATTTGTTCCATGTACGAGACTTATAGTCAATGCTTGGCGTATAAAAGTTGAACATCTTATCTAAAGTCCATCCTTTGAAAGGTTGAGAAAAAATTCATTTAAACCAACACAATATATAAAGTATAAAGGAATCAAAGAAAAATTGTCAAAAATAATGAAAATTTAATCTATGCTTAAATTCTTATAAGGATGAACACAATAGCAATATCCTTTTTTAAAAAAATAAATAAAGATAAAATAATCTATACTTACTTTGTACATATGATAAAGTCCTATCACAAAGTTTTTTGAGACTCATGTTGATTAGTGATTAGAAGTTATAAAGGAATAATCATCAATATATATAAGCAGAGATTTCATGCGGGAGTACGTGAGGTCTTGCCAAGTGACACTCTAATTTTGTATTTAGGATTTTTTTACCTCTTTCAATAAGTTTTTTTTATTGTTGCCCAAAAGTTTACGTTAACTTATTTTACTATCATCTCATTAGTCTCTCATTGATTGCCTAAGCTTACATCACACATTTCTCTCTTTTTCATGTCTTTTAGCATACCCACCATTTTAATATTTTAAAAAAAGTAAAAAAAATAATAATAATTAAGGACTAATAGTAATAACTAACCAGATAAGGCCTTGGAGAGAGATAGAGAGACATAAAAATGTTGTTGATTGTTAAATAAAAAACACATTGTTTCACTACAAAATCAGAACGCATTGTTTCACTATATAAGACCTGAGACTAACAAAACATTTGAAAGAGAGAGAAAGAGAAATCTAAAGGGACATCACCTCCGTCATATTGGCCTCCCACCACCATCAAGACATAGAAACCCCTACGGGTATTTTTTTTTTTTTTTTTCTTTTTAAATTAGGAGATTAAATATGAGTTAGGTTTGGGTAATTTGTTTGGATAGTTTTTGTGTTGGGTATATAAAGAGAGAGAATATTTGGTATGCAATGTAAAGCCATATTCTACCATGGTTTTAAATCATCTATAAGACACGTGCATACACACTTGCCCACATTAAGTTTTAATGTCACACTATTAGTGAGTGGAAGATAATGAGAGAGTTGGACTTACTTTTATTTCATAGTATTAAATATGTGAACACAACACAAATTATTTGATTTTTATGGTCCTGTTATTCTTTTGCATTTATTTTTTGTTTCATGATTTTTTTTTTTTTTTTTTTTTAAAATCTTACCTTTTTTTTTTAGGGTGAAAATTTAATCTGACCTTGGGAAGGTTATAAATATGCAGTGAAACAACAATTAAAAATTGCACACACATAACCATTATAATTATTCAGTTCAAGGAATAAGTAAAAAAAAAAAAAAAAAATTGGAGGAATATTGTAGAATAAAAGTTGCTACAAAATGTCTCTCTCTCAAAGGCCTCATGCGAAAGTGCATGAGGTCCTGCCAAGTGGCATTCTAATTTTGCATTTAGTCTTTTTTTACCTTTTTCATTAATTTTTTTTTTTATTGTTACCCAAAAGTTCACATTATCTTATTTTACAGTTATCTCAATAATATCTCATTAATTGCCTAAGCTTACACCACACCTTTCACTATTCTTCATGTCTTTTAGCATACCCATTGTTTTAGTATTAAAAATAAAATAAAATAAAATAAGTAAGGGCTAATAGTAATATAACTAACGAGATAAGACTCTAAAGAGAGATAGAGAGACACAAAAATGTTGTGAATTGTTAAATAAAAGGCATTATTTCACTATATATTATCAAAATAAAAGATCTGAGACTAACAAGACATTTGAAAGATAGAGAAAGAGGAACATGAGGGATCACCACCTTCATTATACTAACCACCCACCACCATCAAGACACCAAAACCCCTATGAGTAATCTTTTTTTCTTTCTAAATTAGGGGCTTAAATATGATTTAGGTTAAGTAATTTGGTTGGTTAGTTTTTGTTTGAGGTATATAAGTAGAAAGAATATTTGGTGCGTAATGTAAAGTCATATTCTACCATGATTTAATTTTAGATCATCTATAAGACACATGCATACACACTTTCTCACACTATGTCTTAATGTCGCACTATCGATAAATGGGAGATAGTCAGAGAGTTAGGTATACTTTTATTTCATAGTATGAAATATATGAATACAACACAAATTAGTTTATTTCATGGTCTCATTACTCTTTTGCATTTATTTTTAGTTTCATGATTTAAAAAATAATAATAATCTTACCTTAAGAAGGCTACAAATATGTAGTGTAGCTACTAAACCAATTTTTAATATCTCAAAATGTATATGTTTTTTTACTCTAATTTAGTTTATTTTTGCTTTATAATTTATATACAACATTATTCAAAACTATTTTACATAAAATATTATAAAATCATCTGTGCATTGCATACGCAACTTACTAATTACTTGTAAATAGAAAGTCCTAATCAGTAACAAAGTCATAAATATTATCCTCATCCTTAATGTGTTAATTAATTACTAAATTGTTTACAATATATCATGGTGTGATCCCATCATGCTAGAATGGTGGGACACCACCATTCTATTGGACTTGGTGTACTTGAAGCCCACAACGCTTAATTCAACTAGTCCACATTCATCACTAATTAAAAGTTGAAACATTGAGGATAACCATCAAATTCTGAACTCCCCAAAAGTTTCCTTCAGAAAGAGAAAACGGGTGTTGTTGAATCCTTGTAATCAGTCTTACAAGCTCCCTGTGCCTGTACTTTCTCTTGACTCTTATCCAGGGCCTTCACAAACTATGGTGGACTCCAATTTACATGAAGGATCAATTGAGTTCACAAGGAATCAAAGGTCCTTCCTACAGATTCTTCCATGGAAGCACCAAAGAAATTCCCAACATGAAAAAAGAAGCCATGAGCAAGCCAATGAATTTATCACATGACATATTTTCCACAATTCTGCCTCATGTTCACTCGTGGGTTGACAAATATGGTAAATAAATCTTTCAAAGTGATTTAGTCAATTTTAGTAAATTTAGCCATTTTTAATTTTGTTGCCTTATATTCTTTGGTACAGGTCATAATTATCTTCAATGGTTTGGCCCTAAAGCTCAACTGGTCGTTACTGAACCAGAGCTAATCAAAGAGATAATGAACAATAGAGACAACAATTATCCAAAGCCAGAGACCGCACCCTATACGAAGAAGCTCTTAGGAGATGGGCTTGGGACTTTTGAAGGTGCAAAATGGGCAAAGATGCGGAAACTTGCTAATTCTGCCTTTAATGCAGAGTGCCTCAAAGTAATCTCTTACTCTTAGTCTTGCCATATAGAATTATTAACCCAGTAAAATATGTTTAATTGATTTTTATTTTATAAAGTAAAAAACTAAATCTTCTATCAATTTTATTTATAAAAAAAAATACAAACTAGAGAGTCTATTAACATAATTCATGTCACATCAACAATATACACGTAACAAATAAATTTCTTATTACTTTTTGTGTGATTTAAAACTAACACATTTATTTGTAAAGCTAATAGTAAAATTTGTAATATTTTTAGTATCGCTGGTCTAATTTAAATGAACTAAACCCAATAACTAATTAGCATATTATATTATTGACAAAATTCTATCCAAAAGGCATAGATATACAATCTTGGAAATTGTCAAGAGTCTTGTGTAGTTGTAGTGCAATCAGTACTTTTTAATATTTCTAACCAAGATATCAATTAATGGTTCAAATTCCTGCCTAGCAAATTATCTGTTTATCAAGGAAAAATTTTTTGGAAACTATTCTAAATTGTTAGAAGGAATTCACTTTTGCAGAATATGATTCCATCAATGATCAATAGCATTGAGGTGATGCTAGAAGGATGGAAACATCATGAAGGTAAAGAGATTGGGTTATCTGAAGAATTTAAGCTATTGACATCAGAAGTGATTTCAAGGACAGCTTTTGGGAGCAGTTACTTAGAAGGGAAGAACATTTTTCAGATGTTGATGAAATTGGCCTTGATATCATCCAGAAATGCTTATAAACTCAGGTTTCCTGGCATCAGGTAGAGTCATTTTAGTTAAACCAACAATTGGGGAACATAGAACTACTCTCCATTAAATATTCTTAGCGTCCTCATGTCCTAATAGCATTCCAAAATGTGACCCACTCTAACTAGTATGTTGAGGATCATGACTTACCCCAAAATTTTGAAACTAATGCTTATTGTTGTTAATGTACCATTGGTCGAAGTTGTCCAAATATCATTTGTCCATTTTTACAGTAAAATTTATAAAACTAATGATGATATTGAATCAAAGGAGCTTGTAAAAGGAATACAAAACACTATATTGGAGATAATAAAGAAGAGAGAAGAGAAGGTAATGACTGGAGTGGGTAGCAGTTTTGGGGGTGATTTTCTCCAATTACTTGTAGAGGCTCATCATGAGGCCAATGCTAGCCTTAGGATTTCAATAGAAGATTTGGTGGACAAGTGCAAAACATTTTACATTGCTGGTCAAGAAACCACTAGTACTTTGCTTGCGTGGACTATGTTTCTTCTAGCAATCCACACAGATTGGCAAGAAAAAGCAAGAAAGGAGGTGCTCAATTTATTTGGCCAACAAAATCCAAACCCGGATGGAATCACAAAACTCAAGTCTGTAAGAATGTCTCAAACTCAAATCAATTACTAGTGTAAATGACAGACCATTTAACTCAATTGTAATTCTTAAATTCTTAATTTTTCTGACATTGTTTCCCATGCAGATGGGTATGATCATCAATGAGTCTCTAAGGTTATATCCAGCCGTAATTGGAATAACAAGAAAAGTTGAAAGGGAAGTTAGACTGGGGAATCTCACCCTTCCAGCTAATCTATTATTCTACATACCAACTCTTGCACCTCACCATGACCCCAAAATATGGGGAGAAGACGTGCATCTTTTCAAACCAGAAAGATTCTCAGAAGGTATTGCCAAGGCTACTAACAACAACATAGCTGCATTTTTCCCTTTGGAATAGGGCCTCGAACTTGTGTGGGGTTGAACTTTGCAACAACTGAAGCAAAGATTGCTCTTTCCATGATTCTACAACGCTATGCCTTCACCCTTTCCCAAGCCTATGTCCACTCACCATTTCAGCTTCTTACCATTCGCCCACAACATGGAGTTCGAGTGATGCTACACTCATTGTAAAGACCAGAACTGGCGGTAAAATGTGCACAGAATATCCAGACATCAATGCCTTGGGATGTATACTATAGCCTTTTTTATTTCAGTTGTTTCTGAGCTTAATTGGGATTTGGTAGCTTGGAGAGCAAGTGAAAATCAATGTGCTACACAAAATGCGAATGAACATTGAATTAATAGAATCAGTAGAGACATTGAAGACAGGGGTGACCAATATGAAGATTATGTTGATCATTAGTTTGTGGAACGTAATGGCATTTGGAGGCTTTTCAGGTATCTCAAGATGTAATACGATCTGGACTGTTTGTCGCCTGTCTTAATTAAAGTCATGACTGTTGTCTTATATGCTTGTGCTTAATTTTAATTTACTATTACCCTTTTTTGATCTTGATTACATGGTTAGTGATCATCTAATATTACGCAGAATGAAGTCCTTAGCGGCACTGATTGGTTGAATACGTAGCTTAACAACCTCATATAGACTATGATGGCAGATACATATGCCAACAGGAGTGTAAATGTTGCTTCATTACGAATTCGCGCATACACACACCCACAAGAAAGCATATAGTTTCTTTGTAAAGTATGTTTAATAAAGAAGGTTGCTGGGATTTAGCAAAAAAAAGGCTTGCTGGGAAGTAAGATCTCAAGTTGAAAGTAGAGGGACTTTTTTTTCAACTGGAGAGGATCAAATTTGACCCTAGATTTCTCCGCTGAAAACAACACTAGGTATTAGTTACATTACAAGGCTCTTGGCTAATAAAATGGAAAAATACTTTGGTGAGACCTCTTTCTCCTGTACATGAATAGTAAATTTCAACGTAAATTTAAATAAAGAATTTTATTATTATTATTATTATTATTATTATTATTATTATTAGTTGGGAGAAAGAAGATTTAAACCGTGGATGTTTCCATTGAAAAAAAAAATTGAGCAATTCAAAGGGCGACAATATTCAAGAAACTATGCTATAATAAGTTGAGCAAGTTTGTCAACATTCTGCATATGATTACACATTTACCGTTAAACAAATTGTATTAGAATCTTTAACAGGCTTGACTATGCAATCTCACAGCAATAACCAACGGGCGCACAAAGGCAACATAAATCACAACAATGTCAATTTTTTTAATATTACAAAAAAGAGTTTTTAGTTTGAATAAAGTTTCTCTCCAAACTAGTTTGGCAAGAAATTTTTCAAACTTTTCATATATCTCTTTTTTTTGGTGTAAATTTTGCAAATCTAAATGTTAAATTTCATGTTCCTTGTATTCTTAACATGCATATCAAATTTCATTTAAATTGGATATTATTTACTATTTGATTAATAAGCTTATTTTTATATACACAATTTTAAATCATAAAAATTTGAAATTTTAACATTTATTTGATGAGATAACAAATGATTTTTGATCCTCTTGAAATTTTACATGTATGAAGAATATAATAAAAACATGTAATATAATGGTTAGATTTCCAAAATTCACAATCAATATAAAGATATATGAAAAATTTGTAGAGTTTCTCTTCAAATTAGTTTGTAGAAAAATTTTGTTTTCTCAAGTTTACATGGGGAGGCCAAACACAGTACTGCCAGATGGAAACTTTCCATTTACTCCCTCCCATACACTAGCCATATGTGAAAACTATACAGTGGTTTAGACATAACCTGACAATGACATATTACGTGTAAAGAGAGTCCCCAAGTAAGAAAGTCATGGATATTAACCTTATACTTATCCTTAATATATTAATAAATTATTAAATTGTTTAGAATATCATCATGGTATGATCCAACAATTCTACATTTGTCAATATTCTATCAAGACATTCTAGCAATAATTCAGTACTTCCATTCATATTGGACTTGGTGTACTTGAGGCCCACAACACTCAATTCGACAAATCCACATTCATCACTAATTAAAAGTTGAAACATTGAGGATAACCATCTAATTCTAAACTTCCCAAAAGTTTCCTTCAGAAAGAGAAAATGGATGCTGTTGAAATCCTTGTAATCAGTCTTACAAGCTCCCTGTGCCTGTACTTTCTCTTGACTCTTATCCGGGGCCTTCACAAGCTATGGTGGACTCCAATTCGCATGAAGAATCAATTGAGTTCACAGGGAATCAAAGGTCCTTCCTACAGATTCTTCCATGGAAGCACCAAAGAAATTTTCAACATGAAAAAAGAAGCCATGAGCAGGCCAATGAATTTATCACATGACATATTTTCCACAATTCTGCCTCATGTTCACTCGTGGGTTGACAAATATGGTAAATAAATCTTTCAAAGTGATTTTGTCAATTTTAGTAAATTTACCCATTTTTAATTTTGTTGCCTTATGTCTTTGGTACAGGTAATAATTATCTTCAATGGTTTGGCCCTAAAGCTCAACTGGTCGTTACTGAACCAGAGCTAATTAAAGAGATATTGAACAATAGAGACAACGCTTATTCAAAGCCTGAGATCGGAAACTATGTGAAGAAACTCTTAGGAGATGGGCTTGTGACTTCTGAAGGTGTAAAATGGGCAAAGATGCGGAAACTTGCTAATTATGCCTTTCATGCAGAGAGCCTCAAAGTAATCCCTTACTCTTGGTCTTACCATTTAGAATATACTGTCAATTTTATCATAAAAATTTTACAAACCAGAGAGTCTATTAATATAATTCATGTCACATCAACAATATATGTGTAACAAATAAATTACTTATTACTTTTTGTGTGATGCGCTTAAAATTGGCATATCTATTTGTAAAGCTAATAGTAAAATTTGTAATATCTTTAGTATCACTGATCTATTTTAAATGAACTAAACCCAATAACAAATTAGGATATTAAATTATTAATAAAATTCTATTCAAAAAGCATAGATATACAATCATGGAAATTGTTCAATCATACCTTTTAATATTTCTAACGAGGATATCAATGGTTCAAATTCCTGCCCCAGCATATTATTTGTGTATCAAGGAAAACAATTCTTGGAAATTAGTCTAAATTGTTAGAAGGAATTCACTTTTGTAGAATATGATTCCATCAATGATCAGTAGCATTGAGGTGATGCTAGAAAGATGGAAACATCACGAAGGTAAAGAGATTGAGGTATGTGAAGAATTTAGGCTATTGACTTCAGAAGTGATTTCAAGGACAGCTTTTGGGAGCAGTTACTTAGAAGGGAAGAACATTTTTCAAATGTTGATGAAATTGGCCTTGATATCATCCAGAAATGCTTATAAACTCAGGTTTCCTGGCATCAGGTAAAGTCCTTTTAGTTATACCAACAATTGGGGAACATAGAACTACTCTCCATTTAATATTCTTAGCATCCTCATGTCCTAGTAGCAGTCTAAAATGTGACCGACTCTAACTAGTATGTTGACGATCATAACTAACCTTGAAATTTTGAAACTAATGCTTATTGTTGTTATTGTACCATTGGTCGATGTCCTAATATCATTTGTCCATTTTTACAGTAAAATTTATAAAACTAATGATGAAATTGAATCGGAGGAGCTTGTAAAAGGAATACACAACGCTATATTAGAGATAATAAAGAAGAGAGAAGAGAAGGTAATGACTGGAGAGGGTATTGGGGGTGATTTTCTTCAACTACTTGTAGAGGCTCATCATGATCCCAATGCTAGCCAAAAAATTTCAATAGAAGATTTGTTGGACGAGTGCAAAACATTTTACATTGCTGGTCAGGAAACCACCAGTACCTTACTTGGGTGGACTATATTTCTTCTAGCAATCCACACAGATTGGCAAGAAGAGGCAAGAAAGGAGGTGCTCAGTTTATTTGGCCAACAAAATCCAAACCCGGATGGCATCACGAAACTCAAGACTGTAAGAATGTCTCAGACTCAATCACTTGTGTAAATGATAGACCATTTAACTCAACTGCAATTCTTAAATTCTTGATTTTTCTGACATTGCTTCCCATGCAGACGAGTATGATCATCAATGAGTCTCTAAGGTTATACCCACCTGCAATTACAATAACAAGAAAAGTTGAAAGGGAAGTTAGACTGGGGAAGCTCACTCTTCCGGCTAATTTATTATTGTACATACCAACTCTTGCACCTCACCATGACCCCAAAATATGGGGAGAAGACGTGCATCTTTTCAAACCAGAGAGATTCTCAGAAGGTATTGCCAAGGCTACTAACAACAACATAGCTGCTTTTTTTCCCTTTGGAATAGGGCCTCGAACTTGTGTTGGGTTGAACTTTGCGACAACTGAAGCAAAGATTGCTCTTTCCATGATTCTACAACGCTATGCCTTCACCCTTTCCCCAGCCTATGTCCACTCACCATTCCAGCTTCTTACCATTCGCCCACAACATGGAGTTCAGGTGATGCTACACTCATTGTAAAGACCAGAACTGGCAGTAAAATGTGCACAGAATATCCAGACATCCATGCCTTGGGATGTATACTATAGCCTTTTTTATTTCAGTTGTTTCTGAGCTTAATTGGGATTTGGTAGCTTGGAAAGCAAGTGAAAATCAATGTGCTACACAAAATGCGAATGAACATTGAATTAATAGAATCAGTAGAGACATTGAAGACAGGGGTGACCAATATGAAGATTATGTTGATCATTAGTTAGTGTAACTTAATGGCATTTGGAGACTTTTCAGGTATCTCAAGATCTAATACGATCTGGACTATTGGTTGCGTGTCTTAATTAAAGTCATGACTGTTGTCTTATGTGCTTGTGCTTAATTTTAAATTACTATGACCCTTTTTTTATCTTGATTACATGGTTAGTGATCATCTAATATTACGCAGAATGAAGACTGCTAGAAATACTGAATGAATAGTATTATATTTCACAAGTAATAGAATAGACGTAAGTGCCTTTATATAGGAAGTAAAGTGTGTAGTACAAATAAGTGTGTAGTACAAGTAAGCGTGTAATACAAGTATATGTACTTTACCAGTAAACAAAATGGGCCTAAGCCCACAACCTATTACACATTAACAACCCCCCTCAAACTTAAGGTGGGTGTGAGACCAACTTGAGGTTGTCAACCAAGATATGGAGGCATCCCTTAGGATGTGACTTGGTGAAGATATCCGCAAGCTAATATTTAGAGGAGATGGAGAACAGCTTGAGAGCACCATGGATAAGATGATAGCGGATAAAATGATAATCGATCTAGAGTGACATTCATATTGCTCACAATAAAGAGGAGTAGCAGAGGATGTGGACACACCTAATTTCTTAAGAAGCCATTATAGCCAAAGGAGCTCAGATATGGTATCAACATTGGCACAATATTCTGCTTCAGTACTAGAGCGGGCCACAAGGGTTTGTTTCTTTCTTCGCCAAGAAGTCAGAGAAGAACCAAGAAGAAAATGATAACCAGTGGTGGACCTATAATTAGTGGGATCTCCTGCCCAATCAGCATCAAAGAATACACGAAGAATAAGAGACTTCGTATAAAAGTTATTATAATAAACCTCAAATTGTATTGAACTAGCTCTGCTTTTACCAACATGTCATTCAAGCCATGCTCCAACTAAGGTCATCATGGTACCGAGTGATAATGAAGAAATTGATTAATGGCCTTATTATAGGATTTTAACTTATGTAGTCTACTCCAAGATGATTGCTCTTTATTATCAAACACAAATTGATTTTGGGGTATAGGCATGTATGTAGCCAAGGTTTAAACTCTAGATTTTGTTTTTTCGACTACAAGAAGCTATATTAGTTTAGCTAACCAAAATTGACATTAGTACATTAATGGATTAATTAAGTAAAACTATAATAATAGTTTTAGAATATACTAGGAGGGGGGATCGTAATCTATGGGCCAACAATTCCACTTCATTTAATTCTATAGAAAATATTTTTAGTCAAAACATTTTCTGGTGTTTGGTATGACATAAAATTTCCAAGCACAAACCACCAAAACTTGTGCCTCTTAGGCACTATTTGTGGCTCCAACCACTAAAGCGATGACCTAGCCACAGGGACAAACCCAGGTAGGGACCTAAGGGGGCCCAGGCCTTAAAAAAAAAAAAAAAAAATAGGCCCCCCTTACTTTGTAGCTTAGGGCCCTCCAAAAATCATGAACCATCCCAACTATCCAGCCTCAGGAGCCCATGTAAATCTTTTTAAAAAAAAAAAAATTGTAAACCCAGTAGTCCAAAACCAAACAGAAAAAGAATGAAAAAAAGAAGTGAAATTCAGTGGTGAGATAGAGAAAGTGAGAGACAAGAGAGAATTAGAGAGTAAAGAGTAGTCGAGAGAGACCCATCTTGTCGCCGCTCATAGCATGACACCGCCACCACGCGAGAAAGACCCATCTCGCTACCCACGCCACCATCGCATGAGACCCATCTCGCAGACCTATCCCTGTCAGTTGTCGCAAAACTAAATGACCACACCAACGCCGCCACTTGAGACCCATCTTGTCGCCGGTTGCTCGATCTGCCCAGCCCAGCTTCATTACTCCAGCCTTCACAATTCACAAGTATTTAATTTATCATTTTCCTTCAGAACCTAGTATAATGTTTGTGAATCTCAGAATCTAACAATTTGTGCTTGTGGACTTGTGGTGTTTGTATTTTTACTGATGAGTGATGAACTGATGTTAATGATTGTGAATTGAATCTATGCCTGTGGTGTTTTTTTTTTTTTTTTTTTTTGGCCTTTTGGCTTTGTGACTCTCTGTCACTTTATGTTTGTGACTCTCTCTCTTATATTATATAGACAAGAGAGATAAAGAAAGAGTAGAGCTTGTAGAGATTAGAGAATATATTAGTGTAGTGTTTGACTGTTTGTTGACTAGTTGTTGGGCAATAACAGGGACAAGTGACAGAAAGAGGAAAACAGTTATTCAACCTTTAAGTAAAAAAAATGGTAAAGTTAGGAAAAGTTGTTGTTGGTAGTGCATAATAAATTGATAGTGTCAGTAGTGGGACTAGGTGAGTGACAGAAATATGGAGATAAGACAAAGACAAAGAGATAAATAAAGGCAGAGATACAAAGACCAAAGATAAAAGACAAAAACAAATCATATAATATAGTAAATTGTCACACAAATTTAAGAAAATAACAGTGATTCACTTGCGCCTATTGTTAACTCATAATGCTAAATTAGATAAATTTATAAATTGAAAAGTAATGAGAAATACTCAATTTTTAATTAAATGCATCATGCATATTACCTTGATTCTAGTATTTGCCTTTGCTTAGTAACAACAACCATTTGTGAGATGATATATATAATTCTTATTTTATTTGTAGATCATGAAAAAATCAACTACAATGTTTGATTTTTTTCAAAAGAAAATATTCAAATTCTTCAGAAGTCAATGTAGGATTGCCAACAATCATCAAGTGGACTATCTACTGTGAGAAGTAATGCATCATGTACCTCTTTTGTTACAGTATTAGCAAAATTATCTTCATTCTTCTTTTTAGGACTTTTGCATTGCCTCCTAAAGTGACCCATTTTCCCATAGTTCCAACATTGTACTTGTTGGCATGATCTAGATTTACTTCTATTCCGATTAGAATTTCTGGACTTTGATCTGCACCATTTTGAATTTCTGTCATTACCTCTGCCTCTTATCTCAAGGTATAGGGCAGAACTAGATTCTGAGGTTTCACCTGCATCTCTTCTGCAAATCTCCTCAACCAGAATTAAATCTCATATATCATTGTACTTCAGCTTTTCTTTTCTTATAGAATTGCTTACTGCGATCCCCATTGCCTCTAAACTGTTTGGCAAAGAAGCCAAAACGATCAGTACACGGATCTCATCATCAAAATCAATTTCTATAGACGACAATTGATTTGTGATAGTGTTAAATTCGTTCAAATGTTGTGCTATTGATGCATTCTCTGCCATCTTCAAATTAAATAGTTTCTTCATTAGATGCACATTGTTGTTTGCTAACGGCTTTTCATACATACCAGACAAAGCCTTCATGAGATCTGCTATGGTCTTCTCCTTTACAACATTGTGTGCAACAAACCTAGACAGAGCTATCCTGATGACTCCTAGTACCTGTCTGTCAAGAAGAGCCCATTCCTCATCCTTTATAGTTGCAGGTTTTTCCCCTAAAAGCAGCAAATGCAACTTCCTCCCATAAAGATAATCCTCAATTTGCATCCTCCAAAATCCAAAGTCTCTGTCATCGAACTTATCTATTCCAGACATCTTTCCTACCTCCTCTGTCATTGCTCCCACTCAAACCTAACCCTAGACTCTAATACCAGTTGTAGGGAATTAATACGAAATTCACAAACCCGTGACAAACAAAATAGAGAAAACACATGCCAAAGAAAAATAATCACACGCACAAGACAATATTTACGTGGTTCGACAATTTGCCTATGTCTACAAAGTTGCAGGGATTTTACTATTATTAGGGACAAATATAAAGTGCGGCAGTACAATTTTTCTCTCTCTCAAAAAACTACATCAAGAAACCCTAATCACCAAAATAAGAGTTTCTATATCTTGCGAACAGAATTCGCAATAGGCTACAAAACGGGCCAAATTTTTTTCCCGGGAGTGAGCACTACGGCTTGGGCCTATTGGCCCCAGCCTCCACTCCATGGACTAAGCCTCAAAAAATCTCCCATTAAAAACCATGCAACATTATTTCAAGTCAAGTCATCATCTGGATCAAACACAACTAGGCTTCACAAAGCCTAACCCAATAGGGACAGAGAAAGCCTAAACGGCCCACACATAAAGATCCTAGAGAAGATTAAAAAAAAAATGGAAAGAAGAAGAAGAAGTCCAACAAAGGAATAATGGTGCTAAATAATGATGTGATGCGAGGCTCCCATAGACATAGACGTGCAGAGTTCCCATGGATGTGCATGCGAAGTTGACACGTGGTTCCCATGGATGGCGTACAAGAGACCCATGGATGACGAGTTGATAAAGTAAAAAGCCCATTAGGCAAGGGGGAGTGAGTAGGACTTGTTCATGGTCCATAGAGAGGTCTTGAAACCCATAGAGAGGCAGACTCACACGTGAGGGGGAGATTGTTGGGTTACACATGTGAGTGAAGTCCCACATTGAATAAATATGACAAGAATGAGTGATTAATATAACATAACTAAACACATACCCATTGGGCTTAGGCCTTTTGGGTTAAAGTGCGTCTCTATATGTTATATTAATTACTTAAGGAAGCTCCCTAATGTATTTAGCCCCCCGACAAGTGGTATCAAAGCTCATGGTAGTGTGGGGTGAAAGTGGCAATTTTTCCCTTAATATTTTGGAAAAGATCAAATATGTCATATTGTTATTCTCTCAGTTAAACCATAATGAAAACTTATGATTCTTAAAATATTTTATCATGTAATGTCTAAATAACTCCCACTAAATTTTAACATCCTAAAAATTTTATTTACGTATTTTGAGTTTTAAATGATAGAAATTCTTAGAAAGTTAGAATGATGATATTAGGTGTTTTATTTGTTATCTAAAGAACATTGATTTTCTAGGTTTAAATTTTCAAAACTTATAATTTATCTAATGAAAAATTCGATGACACATGCCTTTTGTTTTCTTTCTTCTTTTTTCTTTTTTCTTTTTTAATTTCTTAACAAAACTCAATTGTTTATTGTTGAAAGATGATGATATTCGTTATCATTCTTAGAAGTTTTTAGAGAGTAGATATATTGTCTTTAGTAAATAGATACTAAAAAACTATTATAGTTAAATAAATATTTATATGTTAAAGAGCAACCATAACTTTGTGGTTGATCAAATTTCTTAAGGAAATGAGATTAATTTTTTACGATATAATTATCAAAATTCTTAAAATTAATGTTTCTTTTGATTAATATAAATCTCTATATACTTTAAAAATCAAATGATTCATATTTTTATTTTGTGATACAAATAAAATTTAGAATGAACTTTAATTACTTTTTTTTTCTTTTCTTTTTTTCTGTGGTGGCAAGGCATCATATTTTAACTCATTATGTACGAGTCCTATCAAGCCACCTCAATTTTTTTATCAGATTATAGAGAAAAAAAAAAAAAAAAGGCTCCCATCAAATCTATCTTTTTTGTCTTTTTACCACGTAGTCTAGATAGACTTGATAGCAAGTCTATCTAGACTACTTGGTATATGTTTTGTTAAATATAACCACGTAAAAAGACAAAAAGCAGTCAAAATTTTAAGTAGACTACATTGAAAGTTTAAACATTGACGAAATTCATGTGTTAAACGGGTACGTAAGTTACCCGTTAATATTTAACTTTATAATTTTTTTGTATTATATAGATGTTTAGTTAAAGTTTTTTTTTTTTCTTCATACCTTAGTTCTCATTAGCTTAAAATTCTAGGTTTAATTCTGGTACATAAGAAAGTTTTAAAAAAGAAACATATGAGAAGTGCCTGATATGACGTCAAAATCAGTGGCAATGTCACGTTGAAGAGAGGGGCTTCAAATCAAGGTTCTAAATACCAGAATTGAGGGAGACGAATTGAGTTAATGGTGGGAAAATCAACGAGGAGACAAACTAAGTTAGAAAAGAATGCTGTGAAAAAAATAATAATAATAAAAGATAGAGAAGCTGAACCAGGAGTTTCATATTGGGGAACATGAAAATTTAAAAAAATGAGAAGGAGATACAAATATGGAAAAAGGATGAGAAGTGTACTAGATAAGTTTGAGAAGAGGAATGAGAGAGAGAGGGAGAGAAAGAGAGAGTAAAAAGAGGGGATGATATTTACGTGGGAAAGGAGATAGGAAATTTCGAGGAGTGTGCTTTCTTTACAAATAACACCACATTCTTTCTTATTTACAAAAATACCACTCATTAGAATATTTCTTTTAAATAAATAAATCATTAGATAATCATTTTAAAATTTTAGTTTAATAAGTAAATAACTTCATTTGAGCCAAAAAAAAAAAAAAGTAATAATCTTCGATGATGATGATGATGATTATTATTATTATTATTACTGTAGGTGCTTGGGCCCGAGTGACCCAAAACGACCAATGCGACCAAGGCCCAACGCTATTGGGCTAGGAGCAATCCACTGGTATATGTGCTAAGGTCTAATTACAACGTTTAGGGAATTGTACTATGTTCGGGACCATGTTGGGCCCAATGCAAACTGATAACCAAGGATAAGGCAAATTTAGGTCAGTAAGTGATCACAATTAGTGCCTTTGGGAAATCTGCTGCCGAACACTATTCGGTGTATGAAACAAGTTTTGAGAGAATCTTTAGAAGACGTGATTTTTCTGGGGATTAAAGGTGAAAGTGGGATTGCATGGAAACCAGTGAAAGGTAACGATTTGAGTACAACTAAGGGGAGGCTATATAAGGGACTGAGGGCACACAAATGTGGTTGGTTGGTTCTGCTGGGAAGTAAGAGAGAGAGAGAGAGAGAGAGAGAGAGAGAGAGAGAGAGAGAGAGAGAGAGAGAGAAGGGAGAGTACAAACTTGGAGGGAAGGAGAGAACAAGCAGAGTAGAGGTAACTAGAAGCTACGCCTAAGGGGAAGAGGGTGTTGGGCCAAAATCTTGAGAGATGCTTGATTGTTGGGCTGTAAGGTCTATGTTTGAGGCACAACCTGTAGGACAGTGAAGAAACCCACCAACAAATAAATTGGGTGCCCAAATCCATCGTTTCTCATAATAACATTTCTAGGTTTGGGTCACCACAATTATTATTATTACTATTATTATTATATATCCAATACTAATTCTAAAACAATGCATCAATATAGACTGATATCGTAATTTTTCGTTCAAGTAGCTAATTCTAAGTAGAATTCAAAACCTTGGTTCAAATGAACCTCTTGCCCTAAAGAAAAAGGAAAAAACTTAATATAAATTTTTAAAATTTTTTTGAACCCTTTGAAATAAAATTTTGCACACCTGACCCTAAAAACTAATGAAAAAAAAAGATAAGAAGATCCAACAAGAAATTAAAAGATGAAAAAAGAAGATGAAGATTTGTAACCAAACAAATAAGGAAGAATAAGGGAACATAAATTCACAAGCGCAGTAAAGGAAGCTCAAGTCTTAAATTGAATCCATTATAAAAATTTAGGTAAATTCATAAATAAATAAATAAGAAGAAGCGTTTTAGTACAATGACATAATATTGAAGATGATAATGTGAATATTCACTAGCATAATATTGTCAAAATGGAAATGTAAAACCAAAAAAAAAAAAAAAAAAAGACAAGAGAAGTGTCAAAATTAACAAAGGCACTATATTGTCATGAAGAAGCATTTTATTCCAATGATATAATATTGTCAAAATTAACAAACACAATATTGTCATAGTTTGTTTCTTTCAAAAGCTCAAGATTTTATGCCTAACATTTCAAACAAAATATTGGATTCAATCCCATTTCACTTGAAGTACTTTTTTTCTTTTTTCTTTTTTGCATCATTTGAGGAAGGAGGTACAATTATCTTTCTCTGGACATGTTGAGATGTTATGGCCAACATGCTTGCAAAGGCCACAAGACTTCTTTTTCTTTCCTAATTCTCTACCACCTTTCATTCATTTTTGCTTCGGGCAACCTTATGTCTTTGAGAGCAGAGGACAATTAATGAAATAATCTCCATCAATCATATCATTAACATTATTATCAACCATATTTTCCTTCTCCACTAAATTTTCATCATCCAACACTAGCAATTTTTTTTCACTTAATGATGCTTCACGACACCAACATGGTGGTAAATACAAAGAAGGAATTTGGTAAAATCTTTATGAAGGAATACACTAAGTATGTGTCAACAAAATATGCCCCAAAATTCAAAATTCTTGCAACTACAATTAGTCATCTTACCGTCCCATAATACCTTGTGCCTTTGACAAGTTTCATCCTTGTAATATTGTAACACAAATTCAATATTGTTTTCTTGAAACAGTGAATATTGTGTTGCTCTTCCAAACCCCTTTTGAAAAATCTTGAAAGCATAGGGCGTCAAAACATTATATGCTTGGTCTTCTAATGGTGACATTTATCTTAAAGAAGAAGCTCTATATGTCTCCAACATCATATCATGTGATTGTATTTGTTCAATATCTTCATTGCCAAGATCAACCTAAAATTCCAAATAGTAAAATAAATTAAAAACTTTTGTATGACACATGAAGACTACAAATATTAAAAAATAAAATATATATATATATATACACACAACAAAAGAAATCAATGGTAAATAATGACTTACTTTTTTTATGAGTTGGATCAAGTTTGTGTAAGAACTAACAAACCATTTAATAAATTCATTTATACTTTTGGATTTTCTAGTTGCTGTCATTCCACCAAAAAAAATACCCACGAAGGTAACATGGTACCCAAAAGTGCTTCATTTAATATAAACCAATTACATGTTTGTTAGAGAGCATGTCATATTTTGTCATAACTTGAAGCCATTGATTGTCAAACTCTTCACATGACTCTAGCTTATATAACTTATAGAAGTCCATGCACCAATTTGAATATTGATTACGAAGAATTAATGTAAACCAATCATTAAATTTAGTGATAATATGCCATATACAAAAGATATGTTTTCTAGTCGGCAGTTCTTTTGATATTGCCTCTATAATCCATGGATCTTGGTCCATCAAATTGCCTTGGGTTGATTCTTCATTAAGCATGCAAAAGTCTGCTAATTAAATACAAATTTACTAAAGCATGAAAATATTTCAAAGGATATACATTATTATTCTATTAATTAATCAAATAAAATTTCAAAAATAATTGTAAAAATTTCAAAGACAAAGAATCTACCTTTATTAACCATTGAAAGGCACTTGTTGTTTCATTTCGAAGAAGTGCACAACCAAAGAGAATTGTCTTTTCATGATTATAGACACTAACAAAAATACCAAAAGGCATATTATAAGCATTCACCTTATAAGTAGTATATATATAATAAAAATAAATAAATAAACCACATCTCCATATTTTTGGTACCAATCAAAACAAATAAGTAGGTGACCAAAAAAATGCTCCAACCTATTTTCTTCATCGATTGTAAATGCATATTGAAACCTAGATTTCTCTTCTTTAGCAACTTTGCAAAATTGCAAGAGATCCATGGCATCATTCTTTGCATTCTTCCTTCTCATTTTCACATAAAGGTTACGAATATCCCTTTGAAAAAATGGAAGCTATCCATGTTTCAAATGCCTTTCAAGTTCTATAACATGCATTACCTCTCTAATTGAAAGTCCAACTTCTTGCAATAAGAAAATGTGTTTTTCATCATCTATAGTGATAACTCGATTGGCTTGAAGAAATTGCACTTCCAAAGGAGAGAACAAATCATGATTGTGGTCTATAACAAACTAAGTAACATGTCATTTGATAGGTCAAGAATGTATTGACCCCTTGTGATGAATTAATTGATTAATTAGCCAAGTTTATTAATTAATCAAATTAACATGTAAAGCGCGTGGTAGCACAAACAAATCACCAATTAAACTAAGTATGTTGTGAAAATTAAATTGACACGGTGATTTGTTTACGAATGGAAAAAACCTACATGGCAAAAACTCCCCCAGGTGATTTTAAGATCACCACTCCCAATAATCCGCTATTATCAAAACAAGTGGTTACAAGTAAAGAATCACAATACCTTATACCAACCTATAGTTGAACCTTTACCCCAATACCCAATTGGACTTGTTCTGTAGTGACAATCTCCCCTTTTAATGCACAGCTCCCAATACATGACAAACCAATTGCGTGGATCCTAGTACGCAACTTCAATCACCAACTAGAGAGAGTTGTTGGCTGCAAAGTTCTTCAATTCATCCACACGATAAAGATCTAGAAGATGCTAGGTTACAAAACCCTACGGTGCACAAACATAACAACTTCTTCACAAGAATGATGAACTAGGAAAAATTCTATCTCCGGTCACAATTTGCTTGAACAAATTTTGCTCAACACTTGTGCAACTTGTTCTACCTTTGACGGCCCTTAAGATAATCATTTTATATGTCTAGGGCTATGAGAAAAGAAAGCCCAAACATGCAATCATGGATTGAATGAAAAACAGAACAAAAAATTTGAATTTCATAAACCTTGACAGATAGCCATCTGTCTATCTGTCGAGCAACTGTCAAGCCACAGGGCTAGAACAACTCTTCAAGCTCGATAGATACTAGCTGTTGAGCTTTAATGAACTTGCACTTTTCAGCTTGAATCTTGGATAGACTTGCATGGCTTTAACACTTGATCTTGAAACAAGATTTCTTGAAGTATTAAACACATTCTAGATCTACCCAAATACAAGTAAAGTGTGTTTTGTCAAAGGATTAGTCAATTACATAAAATATTGACATATGTTCCTAACAAGTGAATCACATATTTCTTAACATCATTCTCAAAGAAAAATATCAAATAACTTTCATAAAATAATACTTAGATGAGCTTTACATCCACATTTTAAAGACTTCATATTTCATTACTCCTTAGATGGATCTACTATTTTTAGTAGTTGTTTACCTTCTCAATAACAAAAGAAATCACAAGTTGCTATTTTTCCCCCTTTTTTTTTCTTAATACAACCTTTTTGAATTGTAAAACCATATCAATTTGCATAATTTCTATAGAAAATGAAAGCTTCTTCTTCACTAGGAAAACATTGACCAACAAAAGGTTTAAACTCATTTTCAATTGAATTTATATCTTCATGTTTTTCAATAACCCCTTTTCATCTATTGGACATTCACTCCAATCAATGATTTCCTCCCCATAAGTATTATTATTTTTTCCATCATTTGGAAGCTCATTTAATTCAACACAATTCTTTGAAACACTTCCATGAATCTCACTTTCAATCAAATCATCATCAACTTGTGCTATATTAAAACAAAAATTAAAAAAATAATCAACATCATATAATAAGAATTACATATTACAAATGAAATTAAAATAATAATACCTTTTTGAGACAATTCATTTAAGTCAAAACAATTCATTGGAACAAATTAATGAGTCTCATTTGCATCTACATTGTCATCCATTGGTGCTATATTAAACCAAGTTTATAATATAAACATCACATCATATTCTATGATAAATGGAATGTAAATTTACAAATAAAATAAAATTATAATTCCTTCTTGAAGTGGTTCATTTAAGTCAAAACAATTTTTTGAAATAAAGTAGTGAACCTCACTTGCAACTACATTCTCATCTATTGGTGTTATAATATACATGTATTTAAAATAAAAATTAACATCATATTTGTAGGGGGAAAGGGCCAGGAGCCCATATCTACGTATATATTGGGCCAATGGCCCAACCCGAGGACGCCAAACAATTTGAGGATGGGTAAAACACTTTCGTAAGGATTTGCATTAGTAAGTGAAGAGAAAAATCCTATTAAAGCCACCTTGGGGGGTGCCCCGAGGAAGAATCCCTCCTCGGCTAGGCAAGGCTGAAGTCAAAGGGTATGGTCTGCCATCAAGAGCAACGCTCCGGACCATTCCACCATAGAGGATAGGTATCAAGAAGGAAAATCACAAAGGATAGCTATGAAATATCTAAGAAAAAGCTGCCAACATCGCATTGAATGCTCTGCAACTGACTGAGCAATGTGATAGGCCACAAACATATTGACCCCTTGTGATTAAACCAATTAATTAATTAGCCAAGTTATTAATTAATCAATTTAACATGCAAACGCGTGGTAGCACAAACAAATCACCAATAAACTAATTATGCAACGGAAAATAAATGACACGGTAATTTGTTTACGAATGAGGAAAAACCTGACGGCAAAAATCCCACCGGGTGAATTTCAAGTCACCACTCCCGAAACTCTACTATTATCACAATAAGCAGTTACAAGTAAAGGAATCTCAAGTACCTTACCAACCTACAGTTGAACCCTTACCCCAATACCCAATTGGACTTGTTCTGTAGTGACAGTTCCCTCTTTTGATGCACGACTCTCAAGTACGTGACTAACAAATTGCACGGATTCCAGTACGCAATTTCAATCATCAACTAGAAAGAGTTGTTGGCTGCAAAGTTCTTCAGTTTATCCATAATGAAGATCAAGAAGATGCTTAGTCACAAAACCCAAAGGTGCACATACACAGGAACTTCTTTAGAAGAGATGAACTAGAGTAAAACTTTGTCTCCAGTCATAATTTGCTTAAACAGAGTTTGCTTAATGCTTGTGCAACTTGTAAACACTTTGACGACCCTTAAAACAATAATTTTATATGCCTAGGGTTAGAAGAAAAGAAGGCCCAAAAGTATATCCACGGATCCCAAGAAATCAAATCAGAAAAATCTGATTTTATAAATCTCGACAGATAGAAGCTGTCAAGCAGCTATCGAGCAGGTATCGAGCTTTAATGAATCTGCACTTCTTCAGCTTGTTTCTTGGACAAACTTGATGACTTCAACACTTGATCTGGAAACCTTGTTTCTTAAAGTATTAAAAACAGTTAGAACTATCCAATTACAAGTTGAGTGCATTTTGTCAAAAGATTAGCCAATTACATAAAAAAAATAAATAAAAAATAAAAATAAAAAACAGACATATGTTCTTAACAAGTGAACCACATATGTCTTAACACAATGTTTTATAGCCTTACAGCTACTCCCAAAGACTTTAGGGAATGGCTGATGGGATAAGTATCAAGATTAGCAATCCAAATCTACACGTGGAAGGATGAAAGGGGGATGGGAGTATAAAACTAAATGAGGGGAATAATAAAAAGGGAGGGCGGGGTACTCTGTTGAGGGGATGGAGACGAACACTTACCTCCTCAGACAAGAAGTTTGTTCATGTCAGTATTTCTTATTTGTGCATGATTGTCTTCCAATTCCATATTAGTCGTAGTCCAATTCGTTAGAGCCTAGTTCTTTGACTCACTCTCTACAAATTCATTATTTTAGGCCTTTTAAGCCTAAGTCCACTCATTCTGGACTGGGTCACAAATCTGGTCTTTACAATATTAATTTTAATCTATTTTTTAAAAATAACTTTGAATAAAAAAAAAAATGCATAATGGTACCTTGTTTAATAATTTCTTGACCCTTCAATTTTTATATTAAGCAGGACCCACACTATCTGATACTTAACAAGAGTTGACATATGCATAAATATCCACAAAGTTTCATTGAAAGGGAAAAAAAATGGTTGCTATTGGAATCCTTGTAATCTGTCTTTCAAGCTCTGTGTGTCTATACTTTCTCTTAGCTCTCATCCGGGTCCTTCTCAAACTATGTTGGTCTCCAATTCGCATGCAGTTTCTAATGGGTTCACAGGGAATTAAAGGTCCTTCCTACAGATCCTTCCATGGGAGCACCAAGGAAATTTTGAACATGGAAAAAGAAGCCATGAGCAGGCCTATGGATTTATCACATGACATAATGTCCAAAGTTCATCCTCATATTCACTCATGGCTCAACAAATATGGTAAAAAAAATTATGCAAATTAGTAGTTGAAATAGGATTTTTTGTTATTTTTCTTTCCCTAATCAAGTTGTTCTCCTTACTCAATTTGAAGTATGGCTTTGTCAATTTTTTTTTTTTTTTTTTTCATTATGAGTAAATGAAAATCTGTCCCTTTAAGTACATATTAGTATATTACTATTAGTATCAGAGGCACAATACAGAGCATAAAGACTATATATATATATATATATATATATATTTTTTTTTTTTTCAACTATGTTTTAGCTGAATTTTACTAAATTTGGTCATTTTTCATTTTCTTGCCTTTTTTTTGGTTTGGTCCAGGGAAGAATTTTCTTCTATGGAACGGTCCTGAAGCTCAAATGGTCGTAACAGAACCAGAGCTTATCAAAGAGATACTGAATAATAGAGACAACGCGTTCCCGAAGCAAAAGACGACTGAAGGTTTTGTAAAGAAGCTCTTAGGAGATGGGCTTGTGACATCTGAAGGTGAAAAATGGGCAAAGATGCGAAAACTCGCCAATTCTGCCTTCCACGCAGAGAGCCTGAAAGTAAGTTCTTAGGTTACGTTTGGGGATAGAGTTCGAAATCAGTTTATTTTATTATTTAGCTTATTTTTGTTATTATTCATGATTTTACTA
The DNA here is from genome assembly GCA_030445155.1 of Quercus variabilis. Lineage (NCBI taxonomy): Eukaryota > Viridiplantae > Streptophyta > Magnoliopsida > Fagales > Fagaceae > Quercus > Quercus variabilis. The sequence goes on from CP129447.1 coordinate 73,129,546, forward strand.
TACTTTTAGTGTTATTTATAAAACTACTATTTTAATTAATTTTTACCCATATTTACAGTAATTTTAGTAAAAAAATTTCAATTTCAGCTAAATAAACAAATTTTAAACATACTCAAAATGTTACTAGTTATTATTGGCATTGAAAAACTTGTTCAATCAATAATCTTAAGAGGAACTAAACACAATGTTAAGATCTGTTTCACATTTTGCAGATGTTTAAGAACCAATTTGTGGCTTGAATCAAGACATAACAATTATCATTGATTCAGGCCTAATCAAGAACCTTTCTTGTTCTTTCTCTGTTTGGTCCACTTTAATACTCAATGAAAAATAAGCTTATTAATAAATTATATACACAAAAAAAAAAAAAAATAGATATAAAATCCTAGAAATTAGTCCGAATTGTAACAGCAATGATCACTTTTGTATATAGAACATGATTCCAGCAATGATCACTAGTGTGGAGGTGATGCTAGAAAGGTGGAAACATCACGAAGGCAAAGAGATTGAGGTATTTGAAGAATTTAGGCTATTGACATCAGAACTGATTTCTAGGACAGCTTTTGGGAGCAGTTACTTGGAAGGGGAGAACATTTTTCAGATGTTGATGAAATTGACTTTGTTAACGTCCAGAAATATTTATAAACTCAAGTTTCCTGGCATCAGGTAAAGCCCTTTTACGTTAAACCAACAATTGAGAAACAAAGAACTACTCCCCACTTTATATTCTTAGTGAATTGATTTCTTGTCTATTTTTACAGTAAATTTTATAAAACCAGCGATGAAATTGAATCAGAGCAGCTTGAAAATGAAATATTCAACTCTATATTAGAGATAATTAAGAAAAAAGAAGAGAAGGTAATGACTGAAGAGGTTGGCAGCTTTGGGAATGATTTTCTTCAGTTACTTGTAAAGGCTTATCATGATGCCAATTCTAGCCCAAAGATTTCAATACAAGATCTAGTGGATGAGTGCAAGACATTTTACTTTGCTGGACAAGAAACCACTAATTCTTTGCTAGTGTGGACAGTATTGCTTCTAGCGATCCACACTGATTGGCAAGAGGACGCAAGAAAGGAGGTTCTCAATTTATTTGGCCACCAAAATCCAAATCCAGATGGTATCACAAAGCTCAAGACTGTAAGAACATCTCAAACTCAAATTAATCACTTATGTAAATAACATACCACATATCCAGCTCAATTGCAAATTCTAAATTTTTGACATTTTTTCCCTTGCAGATGGGCATGATCATCAATGAGTCTTTAAGGTTATATCCACCTATACTTTCAATAGTAAGAAAAGTTGAAAGGAAAACTAGACTTGGGAAGCTTACTCTTCCAGCTGAACTCGTGTTGATCATCTCAAATATTGCGGTTCATCATGACCCTCAAGTATGGGGAGAGGATGTGCATCTTTTCAAACCAGAGAGATTCTCAGAAGGTGTGTCCAAAGCTACTAACAACAACGTAGCTGCTTTTTTGCCATTTGGAATGGGACCCCGAAACTGTGTGGGCTTCAACTTTGCTACCACTGAAACAAAGATTGCTCTTTCTATGATTCTACAACGCTATGCCTTCACCCTATCCCCAGCCTATGTGCACTCACCATTTCAGCTTCTTACCCTTCGCCCACAACATGGACTTCAAGTGCTGCTACACTCACTGTGAAGACTAGAACTGGCAATAATTTGTGCACTTGTGCACAGAACATCCATGCATCAATGCTTTCGTATGTGTAACATTTTTTTTATTATTCTAGCTGTTTCTGAGCTTTTAATTTGGTTGCTTGGAAGAGTAAGTGAAAACTGATGAGTTACACAAAAAGTAAATGAACATCGTACTACTAAAATTAATAAAAACATCGAAGTCCAGGGTGACCAATTTGCGGATTAACATGTTGATCATTAGTTGGTTTAAGTTAAAAGCTTAGGGGGGGCTTCCAAATACCTCAAGATATGATATGAACTGAACCATTTGGTCATAACTGTTGTCTTATGTGTGCTTAATTCTAATTAAATTTGATCCTTTCTTGATCTTGATTAGACGGTCAATTTGCCAATAGAAGAAAGCTGTTTAGACTTTGTTTGCTGTAAAATGTACAGACCCCCATGCTTTCTACCCAATCCAATTGTCTTCTGTTACAGAAAGTCCTGAACAAAACAGAAGTGAGACAAAAAAAAAAAAAAAAAATACAGCAACACCTCAAATGGTGTGTCAATTTGCCAATAGAGATAAGATTAAAAGAGAATGAAGGAACACACAAAACATCATCAAGTACCAAATTAGAAGAGAGTTGATCTTGACCAATGTGAGTAACCAAAGCTGATTCACCGTTAGTAAGTTTTAAAGATATTTGACCAACTGAGGTTATCTTTATGAGTAAGGAAATAGAGTGAACCACGTGGTCAGTAGCACCACTATCTATGATCCAATCTTGTGGGGAAATATCAGTGGGAATAATAAGATTTGATGAGAAAACTGAATGGTCTAAGCTAATAGAGGTATGCAAGCAAAGAGAAGAAACTTTATCCAATTCTTTGTCTTCAATCACAGAAACAAAACCTGCTGTGTTGAAAGAACCAGAATGCTGAGATGCTTTAGGAGGCTAAGTGATGAGAGTGGCCGCTTGATGAGTCCCAAGAGTTGGCTCCAAGTTGGGCTGCTGTGATCCCAAGTTATGAGATTCAAGCATGGACATAAGTTGTTGACACTGAGATGAAGTGAGTGCCACCATGGTTAGCTCTTCCATACCATCTGCAGAACTGGCTGGAGTGAATGAAACTTGGTTTTCTGAATAAGCCTTTTCCTTGCTCTTATATCCAGGAGGATAGCCATGGATCTTGTAGCACTTGTCTACTACATGTCCAACAACACCACAATGTGAACAAATTGGCCTATCCTTCTTTGCATTGGGCTTGTTAGAATAATTGTCTTTGCTTGGAACATTAGAAACTTTGGAGAAAAGAGCAGCAGAAGTTTCAGTAGCAATAGGGTTAGACCCAACCCTTCTTTGCCTTTCTTCTTGTGTAACAAGAGAAAATACCTTGTTCAGTGAGGGAAAAAGTTCCATTAACAGAATTTGACCTCTAACTGAGGCAAAAGTATGATTCAGACTCATGGGGAAATTCATAGTGCACTCTTCTTGGTATTATGCATGAGCAGCCATAGAACCACAAGTGACTCCACAAGAGCATGAAGGAATAAACTTCAACAATATTCCCATCAGAATCACGACTCACTACTCCTAGACCAGCCTGCAAAGTTGTAGAAAACATTTCTGCATCAAAGTTAGCCTTATAGCTACGAAATGGAGGCGGAGACCAACCTACTGGACCTCTGTTATGGACGATCTTGGGAACTTTCTTGTTAACCTCGAGAAACTCGTCAAAAGTTCCTTAGCTTTTGCCACTAAAATACCAAGATTCCATGAGCATTGATTCTCTAGAATTTGGTTTGGTCGCTGCCAAAAACTCAACAGGATGACAGGTTCGGACTTCCACACAAATTGGGCTTGATCACATAATACAAAAATTAATTAAATCTCAAATAGGATAGAATCAATTGATCATTTGAACATTTTGTTATTAGCAATATAAAAAAATATAATAGAAAATTTAGATGAAATCTCACAACAAATAAAAAAAGAGTTTGAAGATAATGAAATAAATAAAAAATAAAAATAATTGCCTCAAGAATCTATACCTCACAAGATTTTACCGGCAATACTTGTTATAGTTGTTTTTGTAAAAAGATTATATTTTTTCCAAAATTAAATTGGATAAAATCCTACTTTGACGGATTAGATTAGCTACATTATGAAATGGAAAATAAGATTCTAACAAAACCCAAGTACAAAAAATAAAGTTTGTAATTTTCCATAGTGCAAATTTACTATTTATATACAAAAGTGACATCATTAAAGTTATCATCATAAACCTCAAATTGTATTGAACTAGCTCTGCTTTTACCAACATGTCATTTAAGCCATGCTCCAACTAAAGCCATCATGGTAATATGAAGAAATTGATTAATGGCCTTAGTATAGAATTTTAAGTTATGCGGTCAACTCCAAAATGACTTCTCTTTATTATCAAACACATTGATTTTTGGTATAGCCAAGGTTTAAACTCCAAAATTTTCTATTCGACCACAAAAAACTATATTAATTGAGCTAACTTGAATTGACATTAGTACATTAATAGCTCAATTAAGTAAAACTATCATAATGGTTTTAGAATAGACTAGGAGGAGGGGGGATCAGGAAGGTCACTAGTATATATTGAAATCCATGGGCCAACAATTCCACTCTGTTTAATTCTCTAGAAAATATTTCCAATTTTTTCAGGTGTTTGGTATAATATAAAACTTTTCAAGCACAAACCACCAAAACTTGTGCCTCTCTTGCACCATTGGCAGCTCCAACCACTAAAGTGGCAACCTAGCTGCCATATGGGGGAGGAGGGAAGGGGGGGAGAAAGCTACTACATGTTTTTTTGTAAAATATTTTACCAAGTTTCTTTTTTTTATAAAACATTTTAGAAAATTTTACAAATTGATTTTGGTCAATGGAAAATATTATTAAGTTTGATCAAATTTTACAATGAAACAAACATGATAAATTGTTGAAATTTTTCTGAAAGAAGTTTAAAGCAAAATAAATAAAGCATTCATCTGCTTTGTTTATTTTTCTTTGGAAAAAGGATGAGAAGTGTACTAGATAAGTTGATAAGAGAGAGAGAGTAAAAAAGGGGATGACATTTACGTGGGAAAGGAGATAGGAAATTCCTAAGAACGTGCTTTCTTTACAAATAACACCACATTCTTTCTTATTTACAAATCTACCACTCATTAGAATATTTCTTTTAAATAAATAAATCATTAGATAGTCATTTTAAAATTATAGTTTAATAAGTGAATAACTTTATTTGAGCCAAAAAAGAAAGTAATAACCTTCTATTATTATTACTAGTAAGTTGCTCGAGCGATGCACAGATAATGTTGCAATATTTTATGTAATATTGTTTTAGAGAATGTTTTATGTAATAAGTTTATCATAAAAAAATAACAATTATAAATTGCACACACATATTCATTATAATTATTTTGTTTTAGTAATGAGCAATTAAAAAACAACTTAAGAGGAATTCACTCCATGTGCACTTTAGTCCTTCATCATATTCCACACACTACCTCGATTTTATAAACAAACCCAAGTAGATCTCAATCAAATCCTTTCATAATAATAGTACGTTGTCCACACAATGTACAGATAATTTTAAGATATTTTATGTAAGATAGTTTTAGAAAATGTTGTATATATATTATAAAAATAAAAAAAAAATAAAAAAAAAAGTAAACTAAAGCAGAGTAAAGAAACATGTCCATTTGGAGATAGTAAAAATTAGTTTGGTAGCTTCACTTCACATTTGAGCCTTCTCAAGGTAAGATTAATTTATAATTAAAAAAATCATGAAATCAAAAATAAATGCAAAAGAGTAACAAGAGTGGAAATCAACTAATTTGTGCTGTGTACACAAATTGCATACCATAAAATGAAAGTATACCCTACTTTCTCACCGTCTTTCACTCATCGATAGTGCGACATTAAGACACGATGTGGGAAAATTCGTATGCATGTGTCTTTTAGATGATTTAAAACCATGGTAAATATTACTTTACACTGCACACCACATACTCTCTCTACTTATATACCCAAAATAAAAACTATCCAATAAAATTACCCAAATCCAAATCGTATTTAAGCCCTAAATTTGAAATTAAAAAATAAAAATTACCCATAGGGGTTTCAGTAGCTTCATGGTTGTAGGACTTGGAAGGCCAATATGACGAAGGCCTCTCAGATTCCTTTTTCTCTCTTTTACAAATACTTTATCAATCTCAAGTCGTTTATTTTGGTAATAGTGAAACATTATATTTCATTTAACAATCCACAATATTTTGTATCTCTCTATCTCTCCCTAAGGCCTTATCTGATTAGTTATTATTATTCGTCCTTTTTTTTTTTTTTTTTGCTTTCAATTTTAATACTAAAACAGTGGGTATGCTAAAAGACATGAAGAAGAGAGAAATGTGTGGTGTAAGCTCAAACAATTAATTAGAAATTAATAAGATAACAGTAAAAATAAATTAATGTAAACCTTTGGGTAGCAATAAAAAGAACTTAATGAAAAGAGGTAAAAAAAAAAAAAAAGACGAAATACAAAATTGGAGCGCCACATGGCAGGACCTCACGCACTCATGCATGAGGTCTCTACTTATATATATATATATATTGATAATGATGATGATGATGATGATGATTATTATTATTATTATTATCCAATACTAATTCTAAAACGATGTACCAATATAGACTGATATCGTAATTTTTCGTTCCAATAGCTAATCCTGAATAGAATTCAAAACATTGGTTCAAATGAACCTCTTTTCCATAAGAAAAAGAAAAAAACTAAACATAGATTTTTAAAATATTATTTGAACCCTTTAAAATAAAATTTTGAACACCGGACCCTAAAAACTAATGAAAAAAAAAAAAAAAAAAAAAAAAAAAAAAAAAAAAAAAAAAAAATAGGAAGATTCAACAAGAAATTAAAAAAATGTAAAAAGAAGACAAATATTTGTAACCAAAAAAATAAGGAAGAATAAGAGAACATAAATTCACAAGCGCAGTAGAGGAAGCTCAAGTCTTAAATTGAATCCCTTAAAAAAATTTAGGTAAATTCATAAATAAATAAATAAATAAGTAGAAAGAAAAGTTTTAGTACAATGACATAATATTGAAAATGATAATGTGAATATTCACTGGCATAATATTGTTAAAATGGAAATATATAATCCAAAAAAAAAAAAAAAGATAAGAGAAGTGTCAAATTAGCAAAGGCACTATATTGTCATGGAGAAGCATTTTAGTCCATATTGTCAAAATTAACAAATATAATATTGTCATAGCTTTTTTCTTTTACAAGCTCAATAGTTTGTGCCTAAAATTTTAAACAAAAATTTGGATCCAATCCCATTTCACTTGAGGTACATTTTTTTTTCTTTTTTTTCTCACCATTTGAAGAAGTACAATTATCTTTCTCTAGATATGTTGAGATGTTATGGCCAACATGCTTGCAAAGGCTACAAATTCTCTTCCAACTTTCATTCATTTTTGCTTCAAGTGACCTTTTTTCTTTGAGAGCGAAGGACAATTAAAGAAGCAATCTCCATCAATCATATCGTTAACATTAGCATCAACCATATTTTCCTTCTCCACTAAATTTTCATCATCCAACACTAGCAATCTTTTTTCACTTAATTATGCTTCACAACACCAACGTGGTGGTAAATACAAAGATGGAATTTGGTAACAATCTTTATGAAGGAATACACTAAGTATGTGACGAAAAAATATACCCCAAAATTCAAAATTCTTGCAACTACAATTAATCATCTTACCATCCCATAATACCTTGTGCCTTTGACTAGTTTCATCTTTATAATATTGTAACACAAATTCAATATTGTTTTCTTGAACCACTGAATATTGTGTTGCTCTCCTAAACTCCTCCTGAAAAATCTTGAAAGTATAGGGGGTCAAAACATTATGTGCTTGGCCTTCTAGAGGTGACATTGATCTTAAAGAAGAAGCTCTATATGTCTCCAAGACATTATATCATGTGATTGTGTTTGGTCAATATATTCAATGCCAAGATCAACATAAAATTCAAAATAGTAAAATAAATTAAAAACTTTTGTATGACACATAAAGACTACAAATATTAACAAATAAAAAAAATATACAACAAAAGAAATCAATGGTAAATAATGACTTACTTGTTTGATGAGTTGGATCAAGTTTGTGGTAGAACTAACAAACCGTTTAATAAATGCATTTATACTTTCCAATCTTCCAGTTGTTGTCATCCCACCAAAAAAATGCCCACGAAAGTAACATGGTACCCAAAAGTGCTTGATTTGATATAAACCAATTACATTTTTGTTAGAGAGCATGTCATATTTTGTCATAACTTGAAGCCATTGATTGTCAAACTCTTCACATGACTCTAACTTATATAACTTATAGAAGTTCATGCACCAATTTGAATATTAATTACAAAGAATTGATGTAAACCAACCGCTAAATTTAGTGGTAATATGGCATAAACAAAAGACATGTTTTGTAGTCGGCAATTCTTTTGATATTGCCTTTGTAATCCATAGATCTTGGTCCATCAAAATTGCCTTGGGTTGATTCTTCATTATACATGCAAAAGTCTGCTAATCAAATACAAATTTACTAAAGCATGAAAATATTTCAAAGGATAAATGTTATTATTCAACTAATTAATCAAATAAAATTTAAAAGACAAAGAATGTATCTTCATTAACCGTCGAAAGACACTTGTTGTTTAATTTCGAAGAAGTGCACAACCAAAGAGAATTGTCTTTCCATGATTATTGATACTAACAAAAATACTAGAAGGCATATCATAAGCATTCACCTTATAAATAGTATAAAAATTAATAATAAAAAATCACATCTCTATATTTTTGGTACCAATCAAAACAATGAGTAGGTGACCAAAAATTATGCTCCAACGTATTTTCTTCATCAATTGTAAATGCATATTGAAACCTAGAATTATCTTCAATAGTAAATTTGCAAAATTGTAGGAGATCCGTGGCATCATTCTTTGCATTCTTCCTTCTCATTTTCACATAAAGATTATGAATATCCCTTTGAAAAAATGGAAGTTGTCCATGTTTCAAATGCCTCTCAAGTTCCATAACACGCATTACCTCTCTGATTGAAAGTTCAACTTCTTTCAATAAGAAAATGTGTTTTTCATCATCTACAGTGATCACTCAATTGGCTTGAAGAAATTGCACTTCCGAAGGAGAGAGTAAATCATGATTGTGATCTATAACAAACTTAATGATATGTCATTCTCAAGGAAAAATATCAAATGACTTTTGTAAAATGATACTTACATGAGCTTTACATCCACATTTTAAAGACTTCCTATTTTATTGTTCCTTAGATAGATCCACTATTTTTGTGGTTGTTTACCTTGTAGATAACAAAAGAAATCACATCTTACTATTTCTCTTTCTTTCTTTTTTTTTTTTCTCAATACAACCTTTTCAAATTGTAAAACTATATCAATTTGCATAACTTTTATAGAAAATGAAAGCTTCTTCTTCGCTAGGAAAACATTGACCAATAAAAGGCTCAAACTCACTTTCTATTGAATTTATATCTTCATGTTCTTCAATAACCCCATTTCATCTATTGGACATTCATTCCAATTAATTATTTCCTCTTCATAAGTATTATTATTTTTTCCATCATTTGAAAATTCAACACAATTCTTTGAAACACTTCCATGAATCTCACTTGCAATCAAATCATCATCAACTTGTGCTATATTAAAACAGAAGTTAAAAAAAAAAAAAAAAAAATCAACACCATATAATATGAATTATATATTACAAATAAAATGAAAATAAAAATTCCTTCTTGAGACAATTTATTTAAGTCAAAACAATTTATTGGAACAAATTGACGAGTCTCACTTGCATCTACATTATCATCCATTTTAGCTATATTAAAACAAGATTTTAAAATATAAACATCATATTCTATGATAAATGAAATGCAAATTTACAAATAAATAAAATTATAATACCTTCTTGAAGGGGTTCATTTAAGTCAAAACAATTTTTTAGAGTAAAGGAGTGAGTCTCACTTGCAACTACATTCCCATCCATTGGTGCTATAATATACATGTATTAGAAATAAAAATTAATATCATATTAATTTTGGTCCTATATTAAAACAAGAGTTTAAAAAATAAACACCATATTCTATGATAAATAAAATGTAAATCACAAATAAAATAAAATTATAATACCTTCTTGAAGTGGTTCATTTAAGTCAAAATAATCTTTTGGAGCAAAGTATTAAGTCTCACTTGCAACTATATCACCATCCTTTGTGTTACAATATACATGTATCAAAAATAAAAATTAACATCATATTAATTTTAATCTATTTTTAAAAAATAACTATGAATCAATATATATACAATAATGTTACCATTTTAATAATTCCTCAATCCTTCATTGACAATTCTTCCTCTCTTCTTCTCTTTGATATTGGTAAAGGGGAAGAAATTGAGTTTGATATTGGTAAAGTGAGTTAAAATAGATAATAAAATATTAATAAAATAAGACTTAACAAATAAAAAGTAAAACGGAGAAAAATGTGTTAAAAGCTTAATTTTGTTTAAAGAAGAAAAATGCCCCTTGTCAGCCATGTCTTCTTTAGGAGAGCAATTTTGTTCCAAGAAGAAAATTCTTCTTGCTTGTCGTGTCTTAATATTTCTCCCATTTATTCAATATTTATATTAAGTGGGAGCCACTCTATTTGAACTACACTGTGATTATCAACATTTGTCACAAATATATAATTTTAAAAGCATCCACAGCAGTGATGCTAAAAAGCCATATTGGTATTTTTAGCACCTCAAATACCTAAAAACTTTTTGCAACAGTGGAGCTATATGTAAAAATTTTACCTCTTCAGCTATAGTGCACAGCCATCTATAGCTGTGCACTGTAGCTCCAAAGCTATAAAAAAAAAATTATATATTTTGTTTAACTTTCTCTCTCTTTTCCATTAAAATATTCTCTCTCTCTCTCTCTCTCTCTCTCTCTCTCTCTCTCTCTCTCTCTCTCTCTTCATCAAACACAGAGTCTCAACTCTCTCTCTTCCTTCTCTATCTCTTCACTATCTTTTCTCTCTTCTTTTCGTGTGATCGGCGATGGCATGGGTCAGTGGGTCGGCGATGGCTAGTCTGGTTCGACAATGGTCTGGGTTTAATGGTGGGTTTTGTGCCTCTTGGTCTTGTTTCTTCTCTCTCTCTTGATCAAGCTCAAATGTTAGGCTTAATGGTGGTCTGGGGTGCTAGCTCAACACTTTTGGTCTGAAAATCAAGCTTAGATCTATTGGGAGCCCATTGCTGATCTCCCCAAGCCCCATCGCCAATCTGTTCTGCCGACCCACCCCAAGCCCCATCGCCGATCTATTCTGCCGATGTCTACTGTGTTGATTTTTTATTTTGTATATGATTGGTGATTTTATTTGGTCTGGGTTGAGGAAAAAGATTAAGGATTCGGGTTGGTGGTTTTTTCTTTCCTACTGTGGACTTCTGTTGCTGTTGGTGGTGGTGGTGGATGTTTGTGCTGCGCTAGTGTTTTTTTTTTTTTTTTTTTTCTATGGATGTTTTTATTATTATTTTAATGAGTTATTTGTATTATTTTAATCAAATAGCTAAAAATATAGGTTCATTGTTGTGGGGTGTGAAGAGGTAAAATAGATAAAGTGACTTTTGTAGGTGCCAAATAGCTATATTATTATTATTATTATAGTAATTCTAAAACGATGCACCAATATAGACCGATATCATAATTTTCTTTTCCAATTGCTAATCTGAATAGAATTCAAAACCTTGGTTCAAATGAACCTCTTGCCCTAAAGAAAAAGAAAAGAAAAAACTAAATATAAATTTTTAAAATTTTGTTTGAACCCTTTCAAATATAATTTTGAACACCTGGCCCTAAAAACTAATGAAAAAAAGATAAGAAGAATCAACAAGAAATTAAAAAATGAAAAAAGAAGACAAAGATTTGTAACCAAAAAAATAAGGAAAATAAGAGAACATAAATTCACAAGCGCAATAGAGGAAGCTCAAGTCTTAAATTGAATCCCTTATAAAAATTTAGGTAAATTCATAAATAAATTAAAAGTAGGAAGAAGCGTTTTAGTACAATGACATAATATTGAAAATGATAATGTGAATATTCACTGGCATAATATTGTCAAAATGGAAACGTAAAACCAAAAAAAAAAAAGGGAAGTGTCAAAATTAACAAAGGCATTATATTGTCTTGGAGAAGCATTTTAGTCCAATGACATAATGTTGTCAAAATTAACAAACACAATATTGTCATAGCTTTTTTCTTTTACAAGCTCAAGAGTTTATGCCTAACATTTCAAACAAAATATTGGATTCAATCCCATTTAACTTGAAGTACACTTTTTTCTTTTTTTCGCACCATTTGAGAAAGTACAATTATCTTTCTCTGGACATGTTAAGATGTTATGGTCAACATGCTTGCAAAGGCCACAAGACTTCTTTTTCTTTCTTAATTCTCTTCCACCTTTCATTCATTTTTACTTTCAGCGACCTTTTGTCTTTGAGAGCGAAGGACAATTAATGAAGCAACCTCCATCAATCATATTATTAACATTAGCATCAACCATATTTTCCTTCTCCACTAAATTTTCATCATTCAACACCAGCAATTTTTTTTTCACTTAATGATGCGTCACGAAACCAACGTGGTGGTAAATACAAAGATGGAATTTGGTAATAATCTTTATGAAGGAATACACTAAGTATGTGATGGAAAAATATACCCCAAAATTCAAATTCTTACAACTATGATTAGTCATCTTACCATCCCATAATACCTTGTATCTTTGACTAGTTTCATCTTTATAATATTGTAGCACAAATTCAATACCATTTTCTTGAAGCACCGAATATTGTGTTGCTCTCCCAAACTTTTTTTGAAAAATCTTGAAAGCATAGGACATCAAAACATCATATGCTTGGTCTCCTAATGGTGACATTGATCTTAAAGAAGAACCTCTATATGTCTCCAACATCATATCATGTGATTATGTTTACTCAATATCTTCAATGCTAAGATCAACCTAAAATTCCAAATAATAAAATAAATTAAAAACTTTTATATGACACATGAAGACTACAAATATTAACAAATAAAAAATTATATATACAACAAAAGAAATCAATGGTAAATAATGATTTACTTGTTTGATGAGTTGGATCAAGTTTGTGAAGAACTAACAAACCACTTAATAAATGCATTTATACTTTCCGATCATCCGGTTGTTTTCATTCCACCAAAAAAATGCCCACGAAGGTAACATGGTACCCAGAAGTGCTTGATTTGATATAAACCAATTACATGTATGTTAGAGAACACGTTATATTTCGTCATAACTTGAAGCCATTGATTGTCAAACTCTTCACATGACTCTAACTTATATAACTTATAAAAGTCCATGCACCAATTTGAATATTGATTATGAAGAATTGATGTAAACCAACCACTAAATTTAGCGTGCTATAAACAAAAGACATGTTTTGTAGCCAACAATTCTTTTGATATTGCCTCTGTAATTCATTGATTTTGGTCCGTCAAAATTGCCTTGAGTTGATTCTTCATTAAGCATGCAAAAGTCTACAAATCAAATACAAATTTACTAAAGCATGAAGATATTTCAAAGGATAAACATTATTATTCTACTAATTAATCAAATAAAATTTAAAAAATAATTGTAAAAATTTACAAGACAAAGAACGTACCTTCATTAACCATCGAAAGGCACTTGTTTTTTTTCATTTAGAAGAAGTGCACAACCAAAGAGAATTGACTTTCCATGATTATTGACATTAACAAAAATACCAAAAGGCATAGGGACAGACCTACAATAGGGCGGGGGGGAGGGGGGGGGGGAATGTATGTGTGTGTGTTGAAATTTTAAATTTTTGTCCTAATAGCCCCCCCCCACCCCCCCCCCTCCTACTTTAAAAATAAATAAATAAAAATTGGTATACAAAATCATATTATGCTGAAAACTGACTAACTCTCATCCAAAAAATAAATAAATAAATAAATAACCGGCAAACTAAAAACTACAAAATAAAAAATAAATATGGACTGAAAACCTAAATTACAATTCTCAAATTTTTACCCTAACCTCACTCTTCCTCCACTCAACCTCATCAACGCCTCCAATCTTCATCACTGCTACTGCTATTCTTTCCCTCAGAGCTGCTGCTGCTCCTCCTCAGATCCGAACTATTGCTGCTACTCCTCCTCCTTAGATCCTTTGCTATATTGCTTTGCCTTAGCCGGTTAGCCTTCTGCCCTCTGCCCTTTGCATTTTTTTATGAACTATGGTGTATTGACTGTTGTGTTTGTAAGTTGTGACTTTTTATGAATTGTTATATTATGTCTCTCAACTATTGTGTAATTTTGTGGCTTTTTGTGTGGACCAATTTCAGTGGACTGTTTATAACTTTTCTTTTTTTCTTTGGTTTTATCTATAAAGAAATAAAGGGGGACCACTAGAACAGTAGGACATGACTAGTTTTGTGAGTACTGTCAACTGAGATTTTGAATTTGGGAGACTAGTGTTTGGTAAGTCATAAGTGACTTTTTTGTGAGACCAATTGACCAAAGTCTTTGGTCTGATTTTTTTGGTTTTATCAAAAATTTTGTCTTTGTCACTTTGTGTGATGTGGCTAATATTAGTAATATATATGAACATGTGAACTTTTTCTTTGTCCCTTTGTATGATGTGGCTAATATTAGTAATATATATAAACTTGTGCTTGTCCGTTTGTGATTATTTTGGTTTTAGATTTTTTTTTTTTTTTTTTGGTTGAGAAGTCCCTTTTTTTTAGTTGTTGTATAGAACTACGAAATATGGAAATAATGAAACCCTTTTTTTTTTAATTTGTAGATCATTAAAAAAAAAAATGTTTTAAGCTTTGCCCCCCCCCCCCCCCACCAGGTTCGAATCCTGGTTCCGTCCTTGAAAAGGCATCTCATAAGCATTCACCTTATAAGTAGTTTAAAAAAAATTTATAAAATTAAAAAAAAAAAAAACCACATCTCCATATTTTTGGTACCAATCAAAACAATGAGTAGGTGACCAAAAATTATGCTCCAACCTATTTTCTTCATCAGTTGTAAATGCATATTGAAAGCTAGAGTTATCTTCTTTAGCAACTTTGCAAAATCATAGGAGATCCATGGCATAATTCTTTGCATTTTTCCTTCTTATTTTCACATAAAGATTATGAATATCCCTTTGAAAAAATGGATGTTGTCCATGTTTCAAATGCCTCTCAAGTACCATAACATGCACACATTACCTCTCTAATTGAAAGTCCAACTTCTTTCAATAAGAAAATGCATTCTTCATCATCTATAGTGATAACTCGATTGGCTTGAAGATATCGTACTTCCAAAGGAGAGAACAAATCATGATTGTGATCTATAACAAACTTAGTGACATTCCATTCTCGAGGAAAAATATCAAATGACTTTCGTAAAATGATACTTAGATGAGTTTTGGCATCCACATTTTAAAGACTTCCTATTTCATTGTTCCTTAGATGGATCCACTATTTTTAGTGGTTGTTTACCTTGTTGATAACAAAACAAATCACATCTTGCTATTTCTCTTCTTTTTTTTTTCTTTTTTTTCTCAATACGACCTTTTCGAATTGTAAAACCATAATGATTTGCATAATTTCTATAGAAAATGAAAACTTCTTCTTCACTAGGAAACCTTTGACCAACAAAACGCTCAAACTCATTTTCTATTGAATTTATATCTTCATGTTCTTAAATAACCCCATTTCATCTATTAGAGTCTAGACATTCATTCCAATCAATTATTTCCTCTTCATAAGTATTATTATTTTTTCCATCATTTGGAACTTCAACACAATTCTTTGAAACACTTCCATGAATCTCACTTGCAATCAAATCATCATCAACTTGTGCTATATTAAAACAAAAATTAAAAAAACAATCAACATCATATAATATGAATTATATATGACAAATAAAATGAAATAATAATACCTTCTTGAGACAATTCATTTAAGTCAAAACAATTCAATGGAACAAATTGATGAGTCTCACTTGCATCTACATTGTCATCCATTGGTGCTATATTAAGACAAAAGTTTAAAATATAAACATCATATTCTGCGATATATGGAATGTAAATTTACAAATAAAATAAAATTATTATACTTTCTTAAAGGGGTTCATTTAAGTCAAAACAATATTTTGGAGTAAAGTAGTGAGTCTCACTTGCAACTACATTCTCATTCATTAGTGCTATAATATATGATAGGCTAAGAATGTATTGTCCCTTTAGGTAAATTAACCAATTAATTAGCCAAGTGAATTAATTAAATCAATTAACATGCAATACGCATGGCAACACAAACAAATCACCAAATAACTAAATGCATCAGAAAATAAATTTGACACGGGTGATTTGTTTACGAATAGAAAAAACCACCGAGGCAAAACCCCACCAGGTGAATTTAAGGTTATCACTCTCGAGAATCTACTATTATCAAAACAAACGATTACAAGTAAAGGAATCACTTTACCTTATACCAACCTGCAGTTGAACTCTTACCTTAATACACAATTGGACTTATAATGTAGTGAGAATCTCTCCTTTCAATGCATGGTTCCAAGTACATAACTAACCAATCGATGCACGGATCCCAGTGCGTGACTAACACACTAACTAGAGAAGGATGTTGACTGCAAAGTTCTTCAATTCAAGTGAGACAGCCCTTAAAAATAATCCTTATATATGTTTAGGATTGTGAGAAAAGAAAACCTAAACACAAAGCATGGATATGTGTGAAAAACAGATCTAGAAATCTGAATTTTTTAATTCTCAATAGATACATCTATTGAGCTATCTGTCAAGCTTCGAATATTAAATCTTGATAGATACATCTATCGAGATATTTGTCGAGTTTTAATGAACAACACTTCTTCACTTGATTCTTGGACAAATTTGCATGGCTTCAATACTTGGACTTGAACTCTTGTTTCTTGAAGTATTAAATACATCCTAAATCTACTCAATTACAAGTAAAGTGTGTTTTCTCAAAGGGTTAGCCAATTCTAAATGACATATGTTCAAAACATGTTCCACATATGTCCTAACAATATACATGTATTAGAAATAAAAATTAACATCATATTAATTTTGGTGCTACATTAAAATGAGAGTTTAAAAAATAAACATCATATTCTAAGATAAATGAAATGTAAATCACAAATAAAATAAAATTATAATACTTTCTTGAAGTGGTTCATTCAAGTCAAAACAATCTTTTGGAGTAAAGTATTGAGTCTCACTTGCAACTCTATTCACACCCATTGGTGCTACAATATACATGTATCAAAAAAAAAAAAAATTAAAATCATATTAATTTTAATCTATTTAAAAAAAAAAACCTATGAATAAAAAAAAAATACAATAGTGATACCTTGTTTAATAATTCCTCAATCCTTCATTGACATTTCATCATCTCTTTTTCTCTTTGATATTGGTGGAGGGGAAGAAATTGAGTTTGATACTGATAGAGTGAGAGAAAATGGATAGTAAAATATTTGTAAAATAATATTTGATGGGAAATAAAAAATGAAATGGAGAGAAATATGTTAAGAGAGTAATTTTGTCCAAAGAAGAAAAATGGCTCTTGCCAGCCGTGTCTCCAAAGAAGAAAAATTCTTCTTACCTGCCGTGTCTCCCTATTTCTCCCATTTATTCAATTTTTATATTAAGCGGGACCCACACTATTTGAAACTTAACAAAGCGTTAACATTTGCCATAAGTATCCACATAGTTTCGTTGAAAAGGGGAAAAAAAAATGGGTGCTGTTGGAATCCTTGTGATCTGTGTCTCAAGCTCTGTGTGTCTATACTTTCTCTTAGCTCTCATCCGGTTCCTTCTCAAACTATGTTGGACTCCAATTCGCATGCAGTTTCTAATGGGTTCACAGGGAATCAAAGGTCCTTCCTACAGATCCTTCCATGGAAGCACCAAGGAAATTTTGAACATGAAAAAAGATGCCATGAGCAGGCCTATGGATTTATCACATGACATAATGTCCAAAGTTCGGCCTCATATTCACTCATGGCTCAACAAATATGGTAAAAACAAATTAGTAGTTTAATTTGGATTTTGTGTTGTTTTTCTTTCCCTAATCAAGTTGTTCTCCTTACTCAATTTGAAGTATGGCTTTGTCAATTTTTTTTTTTCTTTTTTTCATTATGAGTATATGAAAATCTGTCCCTTTAAGTACATATTATGAGTATTATGATCACATATTACTATTAGTATTAGAAGCAGTGAAGCATAATACAGAGCGTAAAGACTATATATATTTTCAACTATGTTTTAGCTGAATTTTACTAAATTTGGTCATTTTTCATTTTCTTGCCTTTTTTTTGGTTTGGTCCAGGGAAGAATTTTCTTCTATGGAATGGTCCTGAAGCTCAAATGGTCGTAACAGAACCAGAGCTTATCAAAGAGATACTGAATAATAGAGACAACGCGTTCCCAAAGCGAAAGACGACTGAAGGTTTTGTAAAGAAGCTCTTAGGAGATGGGCTTGTGACATCTGAAGGTGAAAAATGGGCAAAGATGCGAAAACTGGCCAATTCTGCCTTCCATGCAGAGAGCCTGAAAGTAAGCTCTTAGGTTGCGTCTAAGATTAGATTTTAAATTCAGCTTATTTTATTACTTAACTTATTTTTACTATTATTCATGGATTTTATTGTTTAGTACTATTTATGGGTCTACTATTTCAAATAATTTTTACCCTTATTTACGGTCCTTTTAATAAAAAGTTTTCAGTTTCAATTAAATAAGTGAATCTTAAACATACCCTAAGCATTACTAGTTATTATTGGCATTGAAAAACTTGTTCAATCGATAATCTTAAGAGGAACTAAACACAATGTTAAGATATGTTTCACATTTTGCACATGTTTAAGAACCACTTAGTGGCTTGAATCAAGACATATCAATTATCATTGATTCAGGCCTAATCAAGAACCTTTCTTGTTCCTTCTCTGTTTGGTCCACTTTAATACTCAATGAAAAATAAGCTTATTAATAAATTATATACCAAAAAAAAAAAAAAAAGATATAAAATCCTAGAAATTAGTCTGAATTGTTAAAAGGGGTTCACTTTTGTATGTAGAATATGATTCCAGCAATGATCACTAGTGTGGAGGTGATGCTAGAAAGGTGGAAACATCATGAAGGCAAAGAGATTGAGGTATTTGAAGAATTTAGGCTATTGACATCAGAACTGGTTTCTAGGACAGCTTTTGGGAGCAGTTACTTGGAAGGGGAGAACATTTTTCAGATGTTGATGAAATTGACTTTGTTAACGTCCAGGAATATTTATAAACTCAAGTTTCCTGGCATCAGGTAAAGCCCTTTTACATTAAACCAACAATTGAGAAACAAAGAACTACTCCCCACTCTATATTCTTGGTGAAATGATTTCTTGTCTATTGTTACAGTAAATTTTATAAAACCAGCGATGAAATTGAATCAGAGCAACTTGAAAAAGAAATATTCAACTCTATGTTAGAGATAATTAAGAAAAAAGAAGAGAAGGTAATGACTGAAGAGGTTGGCAGTTTTGGGAATGATTTTCTTCAATTACTTGTAAAGGCTTATCACGATGCCAATTATAGCCCAAAGATTTCAATACAAGATCTAGTGGATGAGTGCAAGACATTTTACTTTGCTGGGCAAGAAACCACTAATTCTTTGCTAGCATGGACTGTATTGCTTCTAGCGATCCACACTGATTGGCAAGAGGAAGCAAGAAAGGAGGTTCTCAATTTATTTGGCCGCCAAAATCCAAATCCAGATGGTATCACAAAGCTTAAGACTGTAAGAACATCTCAAACTCAAATTAATTACTTACGTGAATAACATACTACATATCCAGCTCAATTGCAAATTCTAAATTTTTTACATTTTTTCCCATGCAGATGGGCATGATCATCAATGAGTCTTTAAGGTTATATCCACCTATACTTTCAATAGTAAGAAAAGTTGAAAGAAAAACTAGACTTGGGAAGCTCACTCTTCCAGCTGAACTGGTGTTGCTCATCTCAAATATTGCAGTTCACCATGACCCTCAATTATGGGGAGAGGATGTGCATCTTTTCAAACCAGAGAGATTCTCAGAAGGTGTGTCCAAAGCTACTAACAACAACATAGCTGCTTTTTTGCCATTTGGAATGGGACCCCGAAACTGTGTGGGCTTTAACTTTGCTACCACTGAAACAAAGATTGCTCTTTCTATGATTCTACAACGCTATGCCTTCACCCTATCCCCAGCCTATGTGCACTCACCATTTCAGCTTCTTACCCTTCGCCCACAACATGGACTTCAAGTGCTGCTACACTCACTGTGAAGACTAGAACTGGCAATAATTTGTGCACTTGTGCACAGAACATCCATGCATCAATGCTTTCGTATGTGTAACATTTTTTTTTATTATTCTAGCTGTTTCTGAGCTTTTAATTTGGTTGCTTGGAAGAGTAAGTGAAAACTGATGAGTTACACAAAAAGTAAATGAACATCGTACTACTAAAATTAATAAAAACATCGAAGTCCAGGGTGACCAATTTGCGGATTAACATGTTGATCATTAGTTGGTGTAACTTAAATGCAAATGGAGGGCTTCCAAATACCTCAAGATATAATATGAACTGGACCATTTGGTCATAACTGTTGTCTTATGGGTGCTTAATCCTAATTAAATTTGATCCTTTCTTGATCTTGATTAGATGGTCAAAGTGGGCCAACGCATACGGAAGTTTACATTAATTAAGATCATGACATACCAAAACGTAATATACAACACAAGAAGAATAAGCACAATGAACACATCTGCGGCACTGAGTAGTTTATTTTTCTATTGTGTATTGCCCCACAGCTATTGTTACAAATATGGAGTGAATTGTTATTAGGAGTAGGGAAGAAGATGTGGTACCAGGTCCTGGGTGAGGAAAGGTATTCGTAGTGTCTTTCATCTGTTGAGAGAAGGAACTTGTTTATATGTAGTATATGAATGCGAAAATGATGTCCGATTAGAAGACTTCAAACCTGTTCTGAAATAATCTGTTTAGGTAAAGATTAAAGAAAAGAGAAGACATTTAAAAAATGCAGAGAATTTATGTGGCTCGGTGGTATGCCTATGCTGGCAATGCTCACTGGAGCGTGCAGCTAATGATCCATTATATGAGAAAATAAGGTTACAACGGTGGTAAGCACCTTCGATCCATACCGTTCCACTCCACTTCATTCTGCCCATTAAGGCCATTCCTGACAGTTGCTAATCTGGTTAGTCCTACTCCTAACAATGTATGAGGAAATCAAAAGGCTATAAAGTGTGTTTGATTTTATTTTGAAATTGAGGAATAATTAAAATTTTAAATTTTAAAAAAAAAAAAAAAAAAAAAAAAAGGAGAGAGAGAGAGAGAGAGAGAGAGGGAAACAATAAAGGGTGGGAAGTTGCAACATTCAAAAAGAAATGAAAAAAAGGCTAAGTGAAGGACTTACCATAGCGAGGTACCTCTTCAAATTGAGGAAGACCTCGTGCCTCCTCATAGACCAGAGCTCATGATGGAAAACAAGAGTCTACGCAGTGGAAAAATTAAATTGACGGATCTACTTCATTTTCAATTGTCAACATGTGCCATATAAGTTTCAAAATTAGAGAATAAAGTTGTGTACCTTAAAGCAGTGAAATTCAAAACCGAAAATTCAGAAGTTCTTGAGAAAACTTTCAATCTTCACTCCAATTTTACTAACACCCAAGATGTGTGATCTCTCAATCAGATATATGAGTTTGTTCTAAAGAGAATTGAAGAATGTCCAACACTCACATACATACCAATTCATTGTCATCTTTTAAATCTGTATGTTTCTCTCTATATATCTGATTATCTAATTGGGCTAACCTTTTGGGTCTTCCCAATTGGGGTTTAGAATGTGGCTTGGAGTGGGACCACAAAGAAACAAATAAGACTCTAACTCCAATAAGCCTTGAACTTTTCTGTCAACTCTTGACAAGTACAAAGTTATCATTAACTATACTTAATATCACTATATAAATATAATTGCACTCTAGTCCTTATTAATAAATTATATCCCAAGACTTTATTGTACATGCAACTCCTTCATAAAATACTCTTAGTAACACAAAGTCATGAATGAAGAATACCACTTTGTGAACTACTACATCTTAATCCTTGAGTACCCGGTTTAATCCTTTAATGTTATTCATTATATATTTATGAAATCTAACTTCATAAATATATACTTTAGTCTCACTAAAGTGGTTAAGCCTAACTCTTTGAATAACAAATCTATTAAACTTATCTCAAGGGAATATCTTAATATCACTATATAAATATAATTGCACTTTAGTCCTTATTAATAAATTATATCCCAAGACTTTATTGTACATGCAACTCCTTCATAAAATACTCTTAGTAACACAAAGTCATGAATGAAGAATACCACTTTGTGAACTACTACATCTTAATCCTTGAGTACCCGGTTTAATCCTTTAATGTTATTCATTATATATTTATGAAATCTAACTTCATAAATATATACTTTAGTCTCACTAAAGTGGTTAAGCCTAACTCTTTGAATAACAAATCCATTAAACTTATCTCAAGGGAATATTTTGTATCTCTATTAAGAGACTATGAATTTCATCTTGAGAATATATGTTCCATCAACACTAAATGTGGCTGCCCAACATACTGAGATTTTGACCGTTACTTTAGGTCTCACTCCTGATATATCAAAGCAACCTACACTTTATAATCAAGTCCATTATTCTCTCAGGATTAAGAGTTCATGTAAATAAAAGTCGTGAGATTTATTATTCAATTGACAGTCATTAGGAGAATAATAAATCTCATAGTGATTCTGTTCAATATGTTTTAACTCTTAAAACATATCAACATGTTAACTAGAAGTCACCACTTCCATGACCAAGACAGATCATCTTAGTTGATATGTTATAGTCTTCGCAGATGAAATGTCCAATTTCATTACCGACTACAAACCAAATTCTGAGTTTACAAAAAACTTGTAACTTATATTTTGTGTGACTAAATCACATAAATCACATACTTTGCATCTCATGGACTATATGATAATGTCCAAACATTCATGTTACCATTATTTCAGATAATAATAAAAACAACTTTATTAATTGCAATATTAAGTCATACATCATGTCATATATAATGTCATACATAATATAATACATAGCATTATACAATAGGATTCTAGAGCACAAATCCCAACAGCTCAGCCATGTCCTCAGGGAGCAACAGATCCTACTCCACTACATCGGTCACGTAGCCAGACTCCCTTGCTAGAAATCCCTAATTGAGGCATTGGTTGGCAAAGGAGCTCCATCCAACATTGGAGCAGGGATCTAGGATGGAGGTTTGACTTAAGTATCACTCCTCCTGTCATCTCTCGTTTGCCCCACTTTGGCTTGTTTAGCCCCTCATGTAGGCTCGACCTTCTAGGAGAGGTGGGTTTTTCCTCCTTCCACCACCTCTTTACCCTTTTGCTGCCTCTTCCTTTTGTGGTCTGTAGGATCATATTGGAGGGGCTAGGTGGGTGAAGGGGTAGGAGGCCTGGTTTGGGCAGCCTTCCTAGGCACTTTTCCCTCTGGTTGGGACTCCAACAACTCTTTGAGGGTTGACCTGGGCCTGTGCTGTATCCCCATGTCTTCTGGTAGGGGGGAGCCTCCTTGAGTCTAGCTTGTTTGAGAGGGAAGGGGATGGCCGAGGTCACCCATGAAATTTCAAGGGACAAAGGCTGGTTGAAGACTTCAAAGTCGTCTACGAATTCTTCAAAGTCTAAGACTTCAACGATCCCTTCCTCTTCCTTAGTTGAAGGTTAAGACGAGGTTGCCTCCTCTTCGGCAAAGGATTGGGAGGGCAAGGCTACCTTTGAAATGCCTTCTGGTATGGGATCGGTGGTGAGCGTGCCTTCTGGGATAGGAACGGTGGTGAGGAAGCCTAGAGCAACAACACTGATCCAATGCAGGCAAGGGTCCCTTGCTTTGATTATGCACCTCGACACCTAGAAACTTTTGGAGATGGGGATGTAGTCCAAGATTAGATGGGCCACCCTCAGTTAGCCGTCTGTGTGGACGAACACCTTGACCTTCAAGATCTTGTCCAAGCATGGCTAGTTCATGAGATTGAAGTTGGGAATAGTAGCGTTCTTATCTACAAAACCATTGAAAAAAAAAAACAAAAAACATCATTAGCAAAGAATAACGCAAATCAAAGGAAATTTCATGTATTAAAAAAAAAAAAAAAAAAAAAAGGGTAACTATGAAATTATAAACCTAGACCTAGAACCCCACTTGGTTTCCCCTCTCTCGTCGGACAGGGGAGGCCATTGTGCCACTCCTCTAATACGATCAAGAAGTCCTTTTTTAGGCTTTTGTTGAAATCGAGGAGGCATTGGATAAGCCTGACCTTGGGTACCTAGATTTTAGGTAATACCACTGTCCCGTTAGGTGATAGAGGTTGTGAATCCAATTCACGTCATGGTGAGTGAGGTTTAAGCCCATTCTCTCGTTAAGGGCATCTACACTACCTATGATTCTAAACATGTTTGGGGCACATAGGGTGGGAACTAACTTATGCGTCCTAAGGTAGTCCCTAGTGACCGTGCCCATAGGGATTCTCATCCCTCCTTCTATAAAGGCAATCATTGGGATTACCAACTCTCCCTCTTGCCTCGCCTCATGCCATTGCCCTTCCTTACAGTATCTAATCTCAACTCCTGACGGGATCCTATACCTAGCTTTGAAGCTCTTTAAATCCTCCTCAAAGTCTACCAAATGGACGAATCTACCCATTTCTAAGAAAGATTTGGAGGAACTAAGAAGATTGAGAGAAATAAGAGGAGCCAAGGAGGAAAAGACAAAGAAAAGAAAAATAGATGGAAAAAGTAAATGAAGAGATTTATAAAGACTTATGTAAAAAAGGGAACTGATCTCCTCGAACTAGCTCTAGGTATTTTTGAGGGCACAAGTAGTTTGGGTAAGTTTGTAGGTTCAGTGTATGAGTGCTAAAGTAAGATAAATGATTGATTTGGGTAGTATTTATATCAAAAAGAAAGTTACAAGCAGGAAAATTCCTGCTTGAGTTCCAGCAAAATCACCAGCCGTTAGATCCGCATTGCGCCGTAGAATGTGGGGAACATGGAGCCGTAAAAATTTAATGAGGACGTGTCTTGTATGCCGAAGTGTCAAGAGCAGGGCTTACGCAGATAAAAAAGGCATTTGCGCAATCAAGAGTAATGTATGATAAAGGTAAAATGGATGTGGTGATATCGAAATCCTCTTTTTTGCTCGAGGAGCAAAAGAGGGGAATTCTGAGGGGATATTGTAGGGATATTAGGCCCAATAGAATGTATTGGGTCGGGTGCTTAGTCCAAGGACACCTCATAAGTTTGAGGATGGATAAACATGCGATAGAGATCAACATTAATAAATAAAGTAAGGGATTTAGGTGTTATGTTCCAAGGAAGTAATCTGAGGATGAATGCTTCATCGGCCAAGCAAAGCTGAGATCAAAAGATGCAATTTGACATTAAAAGCAACGTTCCAGACAATTCCACTGATAAGGATAAGTATCAGGAAGGAACAAGACAGAAGGGAGCTGTGAAATATCTAAGAGAAAACTAATACCACTACATTAAATGCTTAGCAACTAACTCTCTGACTGCATTTATGTGAAGAAGACCCCTAAACAGTGTTGTCTTGGCTACCCCAACTCACAGAATGCCTGAGAGGGTGTCCGATAGGACAAGCACTTAAGTGATGGCCTAGATGATCAACAAATAGAAGGCCAAGATCATCTAAAGGGAGATATATAATCTAAGGGACCCTCCTTAGAGAAATGATAGAGAAGTTAAGAGAAAAACACTGTGACAATCAAGAACTAAATTTGTAATCAAACTTGAAAGAAATATATAAGAACTAACCTCCTCGGATTATGCCAATGACGATTCTCTTTAGATTAAACCAGCTCATCTTCATTTTCTTAAATCCACTTTACGTGTTGTCCAACTCATTAAAGCCTAGTTTTCCAACTCACTATCTACAAATTCATTGTATTGGGCTTTATGTGTTGTCCAACTTATTAAAGCTCAGTTTTTCAACCCATTCTCTACAAATTTATTATATTGGGCTTTTTGGGCCTAATTTCATCCATCCTTTGGGCTGGGAACCAAATCAAGTTCTTACAATTAGCACCATTTATGGGAAATTCTAATGCTGTAGTGATTTTTACATTCCACCAACGTAGGTTCAGGTCTAAATCTGGAGGAATCTATGGTATCCCAACGTCAAGATCATTTTGTTAATCTTCGGACCGGAAGGTTAGTGTGCATACTACTCATACTAGTAGGAGCCAATCTCGAAACAGGAGCCACCTTTCTCATGAGGAAGATACCAGTGCCTTGCAACTAGAGATTGATCATCTAAAAAGGAAGTTGCGCCATGAACAACAAAGGCGAACTCCCTCTAATTCTGATGCCTCTTCTGACAATAAGAAGGATAGTAGTTATAGACCAAGATCAAGGACTCCTCCTAGTGAGTCTTTCTCATATAATAAAGACTACCACTATGAGCGCAGAAGTAGGAACTCGTTTTCCAAAGGCTTGGGAAATGACACGATAAGCAGAGCGCTCAACCAAATTTCCAAGCCACCTTTCACGCCCAGAATTGAGGAAGGGAGACTTCCTCGGTAGTTTACTCAGCCAACGTTCACCATGTACAATAGTCAAACAGACCCTGTGAAGCATGTGAGCCACTTCAACCAGAGGATGGCCATGCACTCCAAAAATGAAGGCCTAATGTGCAAGGTGTTCCCCTTCAATTTAAGGCCCGTGGAAATGAGGTGGTTTGATGGCTTGGGAGCAAGTTCCATTGATTCCTTTAAGGAACTCACTCAAGCATTTGGATCTCACTTTATTACATGCAGCAGGATTCCTTGGCCCTTAGAATCCCTATTGTCTATGGCCATGTAAGAAGAAGAGACCCTGAAAACGTATTTAGACAGATACTATGAGATGTTCAATGAGATAGATGGTGACTTTAACGATGTGGCCATCAAGACTTTCAAGGTCGGCTTACCTGCTGAGCATGGTTTAAGGAAGTCTCTGACTGGGAAACCTGCTACCAGTGTACGCCAACTCATGGACCGAATTGACAACTTATAAGTAGTATAAAATAAATAAATAAACACATCTCCATATTTTTGGTGCCAATCAAAACAATGAGTAGGTGACCAAAAAATATGCTCCAACTTATTTTCTTCATCAGTTGTAAATGCATATTGAAACCTAGATTTCTCTTCTTTAGCAACTTTGCAAAATTGTAGGAGATCCATGGCATCATTCTTTGCATTCTTCCTTCTCATTTTCACATAAAGATTATGAATATCCTTTTGAAAAAATGGAAGTTGTCCATGTTTCAAATGCCTCTCAAGTTCCACAACACACATTACCTCTCGAATTGAAAGTCCAGCTTCTTGCAATAAGAAAATGTGTTTTTCATCATCTATAATGATAACTCGATTGGCTTGAAGAAATCGCACTTCCGAAGGAGAGAACAAATCATGATTGTGGTCTATAACAAACTTAGTGACAAGTCATTCTTGAAGAAAAATATCAAATAACTTTCGTAAAATAATACTTAGATGAGCTTTACATCCACATTTTAAAGACTTCATATTTCGTTGCTCCTTAGATGGATCTACTATTTTTAATAATTGTTTACCTTGTCAATGACAAAAGAAATCACAAGTAGCTATTTTTTCTCCTTTTTAATTTTTTTTTCTCAATACAACCTTTTCGAATTGTAAAACCATATCAATTTGCATAATTTCTATAGAAAATGAAAACTTCTTCTTCACTAGGAAAACATTGACCAACAAAAGGTTTAAACTCATTTTCTATTGAATTTATATCTTCATGTTCTTCAATAACCCCATTTCATCTATTGGACATTCATTCCAATCAATTACTTCCTCTCCATAAGTATTACTATTTTTTCCATCATTTGGAAGCTCATTTAATTCAACACAATTCTTTGAAACACTTCCATGAATCTCACTTACAATCAAATCATCATCAACTTGTGCTATATTAAAACAAAAATTAAAAAAATAATTAACATCATATAATATGAATTATATATTACAAATAAAATGAAAATAATAATACCTTTTTGAGACAATTCATTTAAGTCAAAACAATTTATTGGAATAAATTGATGAGTCTCACTTGCATCTACATTGTCATCCATTGGTGCTATATTAAACCAAGAGTTTATAATATAAACATCATATTCTATGGTAAATGGAATGTAAATTTACAAATAAAATAAAATTATAATACTTTCTTGAAGTGGTTCATTAAAGTCAAAACAATTTTTTGAAATAAAGTAGTGAGCCTCACTTGCAACTACATTCTCATCTATTGGTGCTATAATATACATGTATTAAAAATATAAATTAAAATCATATTAATTTTAATCTATTTTTTTAAAACAATTTTGAATAAATAAATAAATAAAAACTCATAATAGTACCTTGTTTAATAATTTCTCAACCCTTCAATTTTTATATTAAGCGGGACCCACACTATTTGAAACTTAACAAGAGTTGACTTATGCATAAATATCCACAAAGTTTCGTTGAAAGAAGAAAAAAAAATGGGTACTATTGGAATCCTTGTAATCTGCGTTTCAAGCTCTGTGTGTCTATACTTTCTCTTCTCTCTCATCCGGGTCCTTCTCAAACTATGTTGGACTCCAATTCGCATGCAGTTTCTAATGGGTTCACAGGGAATCAAAGGTCCTTCCTACAGATCCTTCCATGGAAGCACCAAGGAAATTTTGAACATGAAAAAAGAAGCCATGAGCAGGCCTATGGATTTATCACATGACATAGTGTCCAAAGTTCATCCTCATATTCACTCATGGATCAACAAATATGGTAAAAAAAAATTTATGCAAATTAGTAGTTGAATTAGGATTTTGTGTTGTTTTTCTTTCCCTAATCAAGTTGTTCTCCTGACTCAATTTGAAGTATGGCTTTCTCAAATTTTCTTTTATTTTTTTTTTTTTATGAGTATATGAAAATCTATCCTAATAAGTACATATTACTATTAGTATCAGAGGCACAATACATGGCATAAAGACTATATATTTTCAACTATGTTTATGCTGAATTTTACTAAATTTGGTCATTTTTCATTTTCTTGTCTTTTTTTGGTTTGGTCCAGGGAAGAATTTTCTTCAATGGAACGGTCCTGAAGCTCAAATGGTCGTAACAGAACCAGAGCTTATCAAAGAGATACTGAATAATAGAGACAACGCGTTCCCGAAGCCAAAGACGACTGAAGGTTTTATAAAGAAGCTCTTAGGAGATGGGCTTGTGACATCTGAAGGTGAAAAATGGGCAAAGATGCGAAAACTCGCCCATTCTGCCTTCCATGCAGAGAGCCTGAAAGTAAGCTCTTAGGATACATTTGGGATTAGAGTTTAAAGCCAATATTTAGCTTATTTTGGCTACTGTTCATAGGTTTCAATACACTTTTTAGTATTATTCATGAATCCTATCGTATTATTTTAGCTAGCTTTTATTTTTATTTACAGTACTTTTAGCAAAAAGTTTTCAATTTCAGGTAAATAAGCTATTTCCAAATGGACTCTTTTAAGTGTTACTAGTTATTATTGGCATTGAAAAGCTTGTTCAATCGATTATCTTAAGAGGAACTAAACACAATGTTAAGATATGTTTCACATTTTACACATGTTTAAGAACCACTTAGTGGCTTGAATCAAGGCATATCAATTGTCATTGATTCAAGCCTAATCAAGAACTTTTCTTGTTCTTTCTCTGTTTCGTCCACTTTAATACTCAATGAAAAATAAGCTTATTAATAAATTATATACAAAAAAAGATAGATATAAAATCTTAGTAATTAGTCTGAATTGTTACAAGGGGTTCACTTTTGTATGTAGAATATGATTCCAGCAATGATCACTAGTGTGGAGGTGATGCTAGAAAGGTGGAAACATCATGAAGGCAAAGAGATTGAGGTATTTGAAGAATTTAGGCTATTGACATCAGAAGTGATTTCTAGGACAGCTTTTGGGAGCAGTTACTTAGAAGGGGAGAACATTTTTCAGATGTTGATGAAGTTGACTTTGTTAGCGTCCAGAAATACTCATGAACTCAAGTTTCTTGGCATCAGGTAAAGCCCTTTTACATTAAACCAACAATTGAGAAACAAAGAACTAGTCCCCATTTTATATTCTTAGTGAATTGATTTCTTGTCTATTGTTACAGTAAATTTTATAAAACCAGCGATGAAATTGAATCAGAGCAGCTTGAAAAAGAAATATTCAACTCTATATTAGAGATAATTAAGAAAAAAGAAGAGAAGGTAATGACTGAAGAGGTTGGCAGCTTTGGGAATGATTTTCTTCAATTACTTGTAAAGGCTTATCATGATGCCAATTCTAGCCCAAAGATTTCAATAAAAGATCTAGTGGATGAGTGCAAGACATTTTACTTTGCTGGACAAGAAACCACTAATTCTTTGCTAGCATGGACTGTATTGCTTCTAGCAATCCACACTGATTGGCAAGAGGAAGCAAGAAAGGAGGTTCTCAATTTATTTGGCCACCAAAATCCAAATCCAGATGGTATCACAAAGCTCAAGACTGTAAGAACATCTCAAACTCAAATTAATTACTTACGTAAATAACATACCACATATCCAGCTCAATTGCAAATTCTAAATTTTTTACATTTTTTCCCTTGCAGATGGGCATGATCATCAATGAGTCTTTAAGGTTATATCCACCTATACTTTTAATAGCAAGAAAAGTTGAAAGGAAAACTAGACTTGGGAAGCTCACTCTTCCAGCTGAACTGGTGTTGCTCATCTCAAATATTGCAGTTCACCATGACCCTCAAGTATGGGGAGAGGATGTGCATCTCTTCAAACCAGGGAGATTCTCAGAAGGTGTGTCCAAAGCTACTAACAACAACATAGCTGCTTTTTTGCCATTTGGAATGGGACCCCGAAACTGTGTGGGCTTTAGCTTTGCTACCACTGAAACAAAGATTGCTCTTTCTATGATTCTACAACGCTATGCCTTCACCCTATCCCCAGCCTATGTCCACTCACCATTGCAGGTTCTTACCCTTCGCCCACAACATGGACTTCAAGTGCTGCTACACTCACTGTGAAGACAACTGACAATAATATGTGCACAGAACATCCATACATCAATGCATTCGTGTGTGTACCTTTTTTTTTATTCTAGCTGTTGCTGAGCTTTAAATTTGGTTGCTTGGAAGAGTAAGTGAAAACTGATGAGTTACACAAAAAGTGAATGAACATTGAACTACTAAAATTAATAAAAACGTCGAAGTCTAGGGTGACCAATTTGAGGATTAACATGTTGATCATTAGTTGGTGCAAGTTAAATGCATATGGAGGGCTTCCAAATACCTTAAGATATGATATGAACTGGACCATTTGATCGTAACTGTTGTCTTATGTGTGCTTAATTCTAATTAAATTTGATCCTTTCTTGATCTTGATTAGATGGTCAGAGTAAGTAGGCCAACGCATATGGAAGTTTGCATTAATTAAGATCATGACATACCAAAACGTAATATATAACATAAGAAAAATAAGCACAATGAAAACATCTGCGGTACTGAGTAGTTTATTTTTCTACCGAGTACTGCCCCACAGCTAATGTTGCAAATATGGAGTTAATTGCTATTGGGAGTAGGAAAGAAGATGCGGTACCAGGTCCTGGGTGTGAAAAGGTATTCTTTAGAGTCTTGCAGCTGTCGAGAGAAGGAACTTGTTTCTGTGTAGTATATGGATGCGATAATGATGTCTGGTTAGAAGTCTTCAAACCTGTTGTGAAATAATCTGTTTACACAAAGATTAAAGAAGAGAGAAGATATTAATAAATGCAGAGAATTTACGTGGCTCAGTAGTGTGCCTATGCAGGCTATGTTCACTGAAGCGCCCGACTAATAATCCATTATATGAGAAAATAAGGTTACAACAGTGGTAAGCACCTTTGCTCCATTCCCACTCCACTCCGTTCTGCCCATAAGGCCATGCCTAACAGTTCTAATCTGGTTAGTCCTAACAATGTATGAGGAAATCAAAGAGCTATAAAGTGTGTTTGATTTTATTTGGAAATTGAGGAATACTTACTACGGGGCAAGGGGCGGATCAAATTTCAAGAATTCCCCACTCAAAGTTTCAAAAGCCTTCGAGATGAATTTCATAGCTCTTTCAAATATAGGTGGAGGGGGGAAAAAAAGCTTAGGGTGAAACTTGGCAAAATAAATTTAGTGACGATGCCACTATGGGGTAAAAAAATACAGCTAGTTTGGCTCTATTAATTTGAAATGAAAGAGTAGTTGCAGCAATGCCTAATTAATCCACACAGCAGGCCTATAAGTAAATTTTTTTTGTCTGGCGGATGCCTTGGGAAAAGATTGTGGTCCTTTGTCTCTTTTGTACATTTCTTTCATTTCTTTTTTGTTGCTTCTTTTATGTTGTTTTTCTGTTTGTACCTTTCTATCTTTTCCCTAAGAGCATTAGTATTGGTGGTGCTAAAAAACTAAATTACTATTTTTAGCACTACAATATACAAAAAGTGTACAACATTAGTAGTGGTACAGGTAAAAGTCAAAAGGTAAAGTAGATAAAATAGTTTTTTATGATGTCAAATAGCTAAAACAGTAAAACTATAGCTCCACCAATGTAAATGCTCTTATAAAACTTTTCCATTTATATAAGAAATTATAATTTAAACTTGATGTTTTTTCTTTTAGTATAAAGAAAAATGTTAAAATCGACATCAATTTTACTACAAAATATTTAGAGACTGTCATGACAATAGTTATTAGTACCACTTCAATAGTATATAACAAAGTTTCTTAGCTACTTTTCTTGTCTTGTGTTTAAAATTTTACGCATCAATGTGTTGATTTATCAAACTTCACCCATATCATGAACTTTTTACTTGTTAGTGGTGTATAAGATTTAGCCCATTATGAATGAGTTAATGGATTTTGGAATTTTCTTATCATTTAACTAGATAAAAAAAAAAAAAAAAAAAAAAAAAAAAAAAAACAGATAATACACCTAAATGACCTATGGTTAGAGTCAAGAGCCATACAAAATTATCTAAAAAAATAAATTTTGCAAAGTTTATATGGTAAAATTGGTTATATCCCTAACAAAACTCTAATCCAAAGAATGAAAATAAATCAAAGTAAAACCAACTCCATTACTTCCAAACCACGATTAAGGTTAGTAGTTCCAGAAAACAGTTCACACCCACCCGATTTCTCTATTCCACAAGATACAAGATGAGACAGAGTGGGATCATGAGTACCTCCTTTCCTTTTTGGGGTGAGAAATACTAACGCGAGACAGAAATGTCACCATCCCTGCACAATGTCACAGTTCACAAATATGCCAAAAATACCCATTTTCACTTCCAACCTCAAGGAGAAACCAAAAAAAAAAAATTAATAATTTGAAAGAGAGATTTGAATCTTAGACATTTCCGTTATATACACCAAGAGGTGTCAATTGACCAACAACGTTCTTAGCTAGACAACCCTCAAACAATAATTTCCTTGACCAATAAGAGAGAATGTGAACTGCTTTACAAATATAACCCGGTAAGAGCTGGCTCAGGGAAAAAATGCCATCAGATACAATATAAATGAAATCAGAAACTATGAGACACAAGCACCACAGAAGACTACAATCACTACCATTGATAAATTTCTAAAAAAGAATTTAAAACCCTTCCGTTAGCATTCAGAAACATGAAGTCACAAAAATTTTTCCTTCATGCGAGAAATAAGCTTAAATTTTTCTTCAGCTTCAACCTGCTGGCGAATGTCAGTTTTTGATGCCCGGTCTGGGTGAAATTTTAACAAAGCTCGTTTATAAGCTGCGTGCACCTGAAATGACCATTACCCTTCATCAGAAAATGATTAAAAAAACTGGACAGGAAAAAGTTATAGATAAGAGGAATGTTAATAGCCAATTTCCCTGTGGGTTTGTACCATGAGAATTTAACCAAACCAACATAATTCTGATGCAAAGAACTCAATTTGGAGTAATGTAGCAGGTTTAGCCTCTGATGGTTAAAAAAATAAAAAATAGAAAAAAACAAATCACACAACTCCTATAGTACTAAAAGAGGATCAATCTAGCTCCCACTCCAATTACCTTTTGCAACATACAATATATGGTCATAATTTACCAACAATTCATCTCCATCTACACCTAGAAGCAACATATTGCACTTCTAATACCTACCCACCCCCACCCCCCACAAACACATGAAGGCTCCATAAAATGTGTAAATCCATTAAATTGTATGAAAAACTCCACTTGCACCATGCTAATAAGAATTGAGAACTAAGGCATATTTATGTATGTTCATATGTGTGTTTGTTGAGGATTCCTATACAACCCCTAAAAAAATTGGGACTAAGGCTTGATTGTTGTTGTATGTATTTTCATATGTATAAATGTCTTGATGTATCTATTTATGCATGTGTCATTATGTATATGTAGGCAACTAACCTCTGGTGACATGGGATACGAACCACCTCCAACTTGTATTCCCAAGCCACGAAGCAATGAGGCCATATCAATACAAGTCATTTCCAATTTATTGAGTTCCTTCCTTATTTCAACTCGAAGTTGCTCTTTCAGGTTCATATTTTCTTCATCCTGGATTTGACATCATTTAACAGATGGGGGAAAAACATAATTAGTTAAGAGTAATCTTGGAAACTGTAAGTCATGTCTGGCTAAAGTTGAGAACTGTTTAAAACAGAAAATATAGCCCAAAAAAAAAAAAAAAATGCAAAAGTGGAGACAGAACTTAACCGAAGATGACTAAGGAAAAGTAGCCATGCAAAATGAAGATATAACAAATCTTAATTTTGAATTCAAACCTTCTTTTGAGTCTCTCTCACTTCTTCCACCCGTTGCTTTTGCCTCCTCTGCATGTCCAATAAACGCCTTTCAGCTTTTCTTCTTTTACGCAACCTCTGTGCCTCTTCTGCCTGTAAAAGACGAAACATATTTAAATTCAGATAATAAAATTGTTTATTAAGAACATCTAACAACATCCATTCTTGTCAACATTCAGCGTATTATATCTTTGCTACACAATTAATACAACATAAGCAACAAATTTTCTGCATAGCATATGGGGAAAAATAGCATTAGGCAATGAAGCATAGAGGACATAAACATAGATATGATGCAACAAGGACATACGGACACAACAAATTTGAAAGGAGAGGATAAGAATAAAAAAATTGACATTTTTTGGGAAAAAAAAAATTCTACTTTTATTAAGCTTACATTCCATGTTTGTTAAACAAACATTTGTTTCTACTTTTACTTGACTGACATTCCATGTAGCCTGTTTTAATCCTACTTAACCAAAAGCCTATAGATTCTAAAGTGTGTAGCCAAATTTCTAACTTTACATTAACTACATGTCTAGTTTCATATGCTAAAACTATGTCACCTCCAAAAAGCATACACCATGTGACTTCCTCTTGAATCGATTTAACGAGCTCATCCATCACTACTACAAAGAGATACACACTTAAGGTTGATCCTTGATGCAAACCTATAGTATTAAGCAACTCATCAAGGATGCCTCCACTTGTTCTCACACTAGTTACAGCTCCATTATACATATTATCAATCAACTTAATATACTTACATAATCAAATCTTATAAAATCATTAAATGTTATCATCGATCATACACTTGACATTGCCACTTGTTAGTGAGATGGTTGAGAATAATGTGAAGGTGGATAAAGTGTGCAAATTAATATATTTGACCTGTGTATGAAATGTATTATAAGGGGAAAAAAAAAGGTAGCTGCCAATGTGCTTCTACTAAACATGTGCTTTTTGTATAGAATTCCTGGAATTAATCATATATTCATACACATTAGAGCATGCTCAGTTGACGCAATAAGGAAATGTGAGTCTGACTTGGAAAACAAAAATTTTTCAGTCACACAAATACATAGGACAATACGATTGCAAGAGGTAAATATGGCATGGGAGAGAATAGAACACCGCTGAAAATCAACTACCCCAGCTATTAATGTACATGCCAAACCTGAATTTGTAACTGTCGCTGCCTGGATGCCCATTCTTCTTCTATTGCTCGCTTGTATTCATCAGTCGCCTTCATCTTTTCTCGTTCATTAATTATATTTTTTTCAACCACAGGAGTAACATCTCCATCCTGAGAAACTATTGGATTTCTTAAATCATATGTCTCATTTGCTTCCACTACTTGTGTTTCATCACAACGAGTGTTCCACAATAATGTTTGCTCAGAATTTTCTTCAGAAAATGCTTTTTTGTTACTGACCTCTGACTTGCCTTCCGAAGGGATACTGCAAAAGAAAGATTCTTCAAGGGTGTTGCAAAGACCATTGCGAGCACCATTAACCTGTTCTTCATTGCAACCAGCTTGGTTTGACACAGTTCTGTCAAGATTAACATGAGTTTCAACAGAAGTGTTGCAACTAGAAGGTGCCTGAGGAGACCTGTCAACTTTGCTCCTTGGTACAACTCTGTCAAGATCAGCACGCATTTCACCCTTTTGATTGGGCCTTGCATATTTAGATTGTGAATCGTCCTGTTCTTGAGCAGTTGATGATGGAGGTGTTTGCTGACTTTGTTCTCCATTGCAAAAACCACTGCCACCACCATTAACATTATAGGGCCTCTGCCACTTATAGCTAAAAGAAGGATCTTCTGCATATGTCTGGTGAACTCTCGGATCAGATTTCATACAAGGGCTTTCCATCCCAGGATCAAAAGAAGTACCCCCCACGTATCCATCACCACTTGCAAAGAAAGCAGATAAAAATTCTTTTTCATGATCTTGGCTGCTTGAACTTGAACAAACAGGGACCGCTCGTTTCTTTTCTGTCTTATTTTCTTCTTCAAAATCTGTATGGATATCAGCATGGGAACCAGAAAAACTAGTCTGATCATCTAAACCAGATTGACCATTGCGATCATGTTTTCTCTTCAAGGAGGCTTTTTTCCACTGTTCATGAAGCTTTCCGAAAGAACCTTCCATAAGCTCACACTCAGAACAATCACTATCAGATGAAGCACTCTCAGACTCAGATCCTAAGCCATAACAATTTCTACTGGGAGCTTTCCCTGAGTACGTTTGGTTGCACTTTGACAACTTGAAGGAAGATCTATTTTCACGGACAAAGCAACATTCATCACCATCTACATCTACAGAGTTCTGCATACGACTAGAAGAAGGAAAAGATCTCTTGCTTGAGGTGGCATCACTATCCAAATCCCCACAACCTTTTTCACCAATCCCAGGATGGTCCATAACATCACTTTCATCATCATCAATGCTGATAACACCCTGATGTGGAAATTTTGCACCCTTTCTATTTGCACTGGAACATTTTAAACTTTGCCGTATATGCTTGGGAACATCAATGATAATAACATTACTAGATAAGTCACTGTCAACATCAATGAGAACAACATCATCATCATCATCATCAAGATTTCCTTTAGTCTCACCAATTTTAGATCTTTTCTTCCCATAAGAAGTTTCGGCTTGAGAATGACCTCTTAATACTCTTTTTCCACTCATTTATTTTTGCCTGGAAAAAAATATACGCAGGGTATGAGTATTAAAGATATCATTACTTCACAACCAACAAACATCATGTCCACAATCAATACATATATAGGTTTAGGTTTGCACCTGATATCTATTTGTCAATGTTAAAATTTTTCATTGATGCTCACTTTCACAAAACCACCATTGGATTATGTTGTCTACCCATACCATTTATGCTTACAAAATATCAAATGAGAGATTAAGAAATATCTCATCTATAACATATTCACATAACATTTAAAAAAAAAAATTGTACGGATTGGATAGTAAATGACATTCAATTAATATGAAATGTTGTGCATCATAAATCCAAAGAGAATGCACAATCCCACTGCGGGATTACCTAAATACTACTCCAATCTAAAGTTATTGATTCAGGGAAATGTAACATTAACAAAGAGTTACTGATTCAGGGAAATATGATGGGCTGTGATATGATTTAGAACTAAACGGGATGTTAGTTGCTTAGAACAAATTGATAGGTGGTTAGACACCTCTGCAAAGAACACAAAGTTCTTATAGAGAAGCTCTCAAGGCTTATTTTCAGTCATATATCAATACTGATTACAAAGTAACTACAATCTGGTACTTATATTAATTGTTTGGCATTGGCAGCCTTCTAGATGATTGACAAGTGTCTAAATCCTATTGGCCAATGCTTAAACAATCATCTAACTAACTAACTAACTAATTAGTTACAAGAGGACTAGGGTTGCTGGCTTAGCTACTGTTGCTAGCTAAAGGTTTTGTGTCAAGGCTCCAAATGTAAAAACTAAAAAAAGCCTCTTGAAATGTCTTGCATCAATTACACCATGCATAATTTAAACCTAGTCTAAGTGCACGTGTGCGCGCATGCGCATAAGGCCCAACAAATCTGGATGTGAAAATAGACGCACAATATTCATCTATGACTCCTGCGGACAACTCATTGCCTAAACCCTAGTGGATTTTCACAATATCAGGTGAAAAAGCAAGCAGAACAATACAAAGACTCAACAATAAATACCATAATCAAAGAAAAACTTGACTAACAACAAAGAACAGCATTACAACTAAGACCCACATGAATATTCTTACCAATTTCCACGAAATATTTTTTTTTTCCCAAAAAAGAAAAAGGAATGGACACCTTAACTCTGATATTAAATCCAAAAAAAAAGCATCTTTATGTCCATAATTGAATTCTAAAAAAAACTGCAAAAGCTATTGATTTTAGCTTCAAAGCTTGGTACATACCTTAATCTAAAACCCTAAAAATGACATTCCAATTGAAACAAATAACCGCCATCTCCGATAATAATACGACGGAGAAAAAAATGAAAGCTTTGCGAATTTTTCAGAGAAAATCGAAACCCTAATTTTTTTGCAGCAATTCCGAATAAAGCATAAAAATTGAATACAAAAGCAATAAGCAAGTAACAAAGAAAAAAAAAATCCCAAATTTGTAAGAAGTGAATTGAAAATGGAAAATAGGATGAATTGAAGAGTAAAGAAGCAAAAAATGAAGCTTACCTCTTGAAGATAATTTTGATTATGAGAAAGAAAACAAAAACCAACCCTCGCTCTTCGAATTTGGTTATACAAAGAAAGAGAGAGAAAGTTAGTCTCTTTAGAGAGAGAAAGAGAAAGAGAGAGGAGGTAACGAGGTAAGTGGCGTGTGTATGTGTTTGTGAGTGTGAGATGGGAATGGGAATGGGAGGGCTTTGAAAATTGAAAAAAATATGTGGTAGTTTTTCAGTTTGGTACCAAAAACCAAAAGGGAAACCTAGACAGAGAAAGAGAAAGAGCAAGAGTATCTATTTTCTCACCCCCAATTTCTTTGTTTTTTTATTACTAATTTTTTTTTTTTTTTTACTGAACTAAATGTTAAATAATACTGTAATAAAGGAATAATATTTTAATAAACACCAAAAAATTTTCATAATTTAAAAAAAAAAAATATAGATTCGCTTTATAATAAATATTTCATACTTTTTTTTAACATAAATATTTCTCTCATTTTATATATATTTGGTGCAATTTAAAATTTTGGTTAGTTGACAACATTTTCCATCATTAATGAAAAATTATACCAAAATGGTGGAAAATTGTAATGTGATTCATGAAAAACCCTTGGATTTCATCACCTTCTCACTGCCAATACTACCAATGTTGTCCATCAATACTTTGGTCATCCTAATTGTTCTTGTCATTGGGAATTTTAAGCACTCCCAATCATTCAAAATATAGTATTATTTTCCATTAAGCTAAAACAAACATAATTCTTTTAATTTTTCTCAAAAAAAAAAAACATAATCCTTTTAATACTTTACTAATATACTCTTTATTTTTGTTTTTAAAAAATTAAATATATTATTTACTAATTTTATTTGACTTTAAAATAAAGATAGTAAGTAATTATAAAGAAGAATTGTAGTAATTACAATTGAAAAATAGTAAATAACGGTTTCAATGATTAGAAAGGAATAAAGAAAAGATAAGTGGTGGGTAAGTGGTATGCGTAATAAGCTTGAGATTAGGAAAGTGTGATACGTGGGTTTGGGTGTGGGTTGTTGAGTATTAACTAGCGACTAAAACGAGCACCACGAGCTATGAGATGAAGATTTGTATAATCATTACATTCGGATTTGTCTATTCATTACTGGTCTGTGATTGCTTGTTAACCCAACAATATTGTCACCCTTGTCCCCTAGCTAGGTTTAGAATGCAAAATTAGCTACGTCTCTATTTCTCTTTGACCAAATACACATAAAACTTGTTTTATTTCATTTTTACCCCAATTGCCTCCAAATTACAACACTGGCCTAGTTTTTCAAAATTATATATGACCTTCTCAACTATGAAGTTACTGGGAAAGTTAACATGTAACTATCTTCAATTTTCCTGGAAGTTGTAATTTAAAGAAGAGTTTGACTTCACTTCTTGTCCTTTAGGCTTGAGTGTCGGTACAAACGCAATACTTACACATGTCTTAAAATGAACATGTATAAATCTTGTTTCTCGTACTTTGCCTCTATTCCAGTATTACTTTGTTAATTAAAAATCATAGAAAGCACAAATAGGGACAAGGATACGCTATTAAATAGCAAAATCATTAATCAGA
The DNA here is from genome assembly GCA_030445155.1 of Quercus variabilis. Classification (NCBI taxonomy): domain Eukaryota; kingdom Viridiplantae; phylum Streptophyta; class Magnoliopsida; order Fagales; family Fagaceae; genus Quercus; species Quercus variabilis. The sequence continues at coordinate 73,170,255 of CP129447.1, forward strand.
CCTAGTTTTACTAATGGCAAAATCATGAAATTCAAACTTTGACTAAACCCGTTGCACCTTCTTCAATATAATCTCACACGCTAATCACCAAACCTATGTATGTTCACAGCCCCATCACTCGGCAAAATCATTAATCAAACGAAGTTTTACTAATGGAAAAAGTCATGAATATTCAAACTTTGACTAAACTCAACACCCTCTTCAATCTTACACACTAATCACCAAACCTAGGTTCACAACCCACCAATCAAACTGTGCCCATGCTATGACCAACCATGGATTCATCAAGGAGATTGAAATTGCTTCTCATCACCATCGTCAATTCTCAACCTTTACCATATGTTTTTGGTTGTGGTGCGCGGTAAAGGTGTGGTAGTTTCTAGTCAATTTAAGTGTATTTTTGTGCTGTGTTCGTGGAAATTAAATGTTAAGAGTAGTGTCAATTTTACTACCAAAAAAGTGATATATTAATTTTTAATAATTATTTAATCAATTTTGTAATGCCCTAAAATTACTCATTAGGTATTTGGCCAATCCATGTTAGACTCTATGGGGGTGTTCCGACCAAGATGATGGTAGGTGTTTTGGACTTTAAGGGTCCGTTTGGATAGCACTTATTGTTGCTGAAAGTTGCTAAAAACTGATTGTTGCTGAAAATACTGTAGCAAAATAATTTTTAAATGTGTGAATAGTGTTGTGGGACCCACTTTTAATATTAAATATTGCGTAAACAGTATATGAACAGTGCATGAACAGTACCGCACAGTACATGCACAGTAAATTTTGTCAAAGTCAAAAAAACCGGCCCAAAAAAAAAAAAAAAAAAAAAAAAAGGTCCAAAACGTGAACTGGAAACGTGCCGCAGGAAACCACCCTATCCAAACGCACACTAAGTGTGGGGTTTGTTTGTTTGATGTATAGGTTAATTGTGTGGATTAAGGTCTAATGGTTCATGGCATAGTATTGCAACAGAAGTTACAGAACCATTAATGAACTAATCATATAATGGTTTATTGGTTCAACAACCAGTTCAATAAAAGATATTAATAAAATTTAATGATAAAGTGATTTTAAAAAAGAATAAAATTTGTAAAAGGAAAATTTCGTTAACCAGTACCAAACTTGTACATAAATATGCAAAAATGGAAATTAATACAATTTGATTTTACAGAATAATTTATGCTTATTGAAATATAGAGTTCATATTTTCTCGATCGAGAATCCTTAGAAATAATGTCTTAGTTTTTCTTTCAATGTGTTTCAAAGTTCAACCTTTACAACCTAACATTAATATATTGTGGAATTCAATATTTAAAAAGAAAAAGGTTATTGCTTCGCTGACACTAGTGTTCCAAATAGGATGTTCAAGATTCAAGTATGAAATTATTTAAATATACTAATAATTAAAAAAACGATGTTTTACATTTCAGTCAATCATTTTCAAGTCCATAATTTATTTCATACAAAATTGAAAATGTATAAAACCGAATTTAATATATATATATGTGTGTGTGTGTGTGTGTGTTGTGGAATATAGACGTATGACACCAAAACGGCAAAACAGATGCTTTTACTATGAGCTATCACTTGAAGAGTCTAAATCTTCTGTCTCACTTTTCCTGCTCCACTCTATATTCCACAAATAAAAACTTGTCACATGTTCACCTAATTAATTAAATATTTCACATGTTCACCAAATCATTATTAATTCATGGTAGTATTTAATTAATTAGGTGAACATATGGCAAGTTTTTATTGACAGAGTATAGAGTGAAGCAAGAAAAGTGAGATAAAAGATTTGGACTCATCACTTGAACCCCTCCACTGGATTTAATATAAAAAGGGAAGTTTAGCTCTGTTTGGTTAAGAGGTGATAAGGCTTTTAGTAATAACTATGCCATATTTTTGCATATCATGAATTTGAAAATTAATGTATTTGTCATTAATTAATACTTTGACATAAATACTAAATTTTAACAAGACAAAAACCTAGAATGTTATAGAATTTGCCATGTAGTAAAACCTCATACTCTATCATGTGGGGTCATTACTTTTATATATACTAGTTGTTAACCCGTACTTATCACGGTTTTACTTTTTAATTTTCAATTCCTATAAGTAGGCACAATTTAAAAAGTGTTATTTTTATTAGATATTTGGTTTTAAAAAATAGAGGTGAGAAATATATATACTATCTTTTTTCTTTTTCTTTTTCTTTTTCTTTTTTTGAGAAATGAGAAATTTATACTATCAAAATTATAGAAATTGTTATAAATCAAAGCAATGAGTATTAGTCTATTACACATTTATAGAGTTGGAATATATCCCAACTCCACCACATTCTAAGTCCTCAAACGACAAACAAAATCTATTGAACACATTTACTTTAATTTTACTACTTTTAAAAAATATCCAAACACTCTAATTTTTATTGGGCATGAAAACTACATATCAAGTGACTTGGAGACGCATTGCAAGAAAAATTCCTAAGGAATTATTTCAATCCAAGTAACCCATAATTACAATCCCATCCCATTAAATAAAATAATTTCATACCCTAATCAATTACCCTGTGTATGAAATGTGATCAAAATTATAAGAATCCATTAATACAAAGATTAAACAATCAATATAGCGATTTGGATAATTTTGATTTGATGATTATATCAAAAGATTGAATTGTGAGAATAGAGTAAGAAAGAGAGAAAATAGAAGCTTACTAAGTAGAGCTATTAAATTCAATAAAATGTGAGTCTTGAGAGGGAGACAATTCTGCCATTGGATTCTATTTGGCTTTTAGAAACAAAATACATTAAGGAGATAGGTTTTGCATTGACAAAAATTGACATATATACAAAATCATAGGAGATAGGTTTTACATTGACAAAAATTGACATATATACACAATCATTTTTTATATAAAATAGTCAAAACTTTTATGTATATTTGGAAAGATTGGAACTCCAAGCTACTCCAAAAGTCATTGTTACCCTCTTTCACTCTCCCTTAAAAATTACTGTAGGGTCTATTTTTGTAGCCCAAGCCCAAAAGGTTTGGATTATGAGCCCAATGAACCCAGAACAATGAATTTGTAGAGAATGGATGAAAGAACTAGGCTAATTGTGAACTAAACAATAGTTAACTATAGTGTTAAAGAATGAATGGATATAAAAAACACACTTCAAGACTTTTCAATTTGATGTCTGAAGAGGAATATTACTGAATAAAAGGTAAATACAATTCTTAGAACTCCCGTCCCCATTCTCCTTCAGAGGCTTTTTCTTTATATATCATCCTTCCACATCATCTTCATCGTCTATTTGTTCTTCATCTAAGTGTCTACTTGAGTATATGTCACGTCAAATCTCTTCGTTAACTCTCTGTGAGTGGTAGTAGCTGGGACGACACTGTTCAGGGGTTTTCTCCACATTAATACGGCCAAAAAAGCAGATACAGTACATTTAATATAGTGGTGGCAGCTTTTCCTTTTAGATATTTCTCCATTCTTCTCATCTCCAAGCATGTACAAAGCTTATCCAAATCACTAAAGTCGTTAGGAAGATCATTTGAACCCTCCAAATATTTGCTTGATCAAGAATCTTTACATCTGAGGAGAATGATCTCTTCGGACCACTGGTGCTCTCTTTGGACTGATCCCCTTCACTTCCAGTTATCTTTCTTTCATGCGAACTCCTTCTCAACAGCTTTCGCCTCTTCAGACACACAGTAACCTTCAAATAGGGCCTTAGGCCCAATACATAAGTTTGGGTTTCCACCCCCCACAATTACAAACAAAAATTATGACAACATAATTGAGAGAGAGAAAGAGAGCTCTAATGGTAGAGATCATAAACAAAATTGTAAGGGTAGCAAATTTACCCAATTGCAATTTCTAAGCTTGAAGTTATGAGAGAGACAAAGAGAGAACATATTTAAATATAAAGAGGAAGAAAAAAATGTATTACCAATTAGAGGGGTGAGAAAGTTGAAATGTTGTAGGAGATGAAGAAAAATTGTGTGTTTAAATGTAATTTTAATTGCCTATATATATATATATATATATAGAGAGAGAGAGAGAGAGAGAGAGAGAGAGAGAGAGAGAGAGAGAGAGAGAGAGAGAGAGTTTAAAAAATTAGATAATTATAAATTAATTTTTTAAAACTTTTTTTTAAAAGACAGTATACAACTTTTGTGAGGCTTCAAACGTAAGTAATTATTATTATTATTATCAAATGTGAATAGTAAATAGCAACAAAAAAAATAGTAAATAATATATACAATTATACATATACTATTAAATTTAAGAGTATTAAATACATAATATTTATAACATACATTAATTTAGGAAATGAGTTCACTCTATAATTGAATTTTTTTTTTTTTTTTGAGGAATATTCTATAATTGAATTGAATGTATTGACACATGTCAAATGTGTTGTGTTGTGGACAAATTAATACTTGCCATGTGGCTTTATTTGTCCACTTCATTCTAAATAGATAGAAACATGTGCTACTTGTCATAGTTTTGTGCATGCACCAGTTATGGGATCTAACTTTTATAATATACTAGTCGTAGACCCACACAATGCATGGAAATAAATAATTTTTTTTGTAATTATAATATAATATGTAATTTGTTGAAAATAATTTGTTCTCCCTAAAAATTAAATGGTTGCTATTTAGTCCAATTAGGTCTACTTCGGAATCATTCAATCCAATTAGGTCTACTTCATTCCACTTTGGTCCTATTCGGTCCAATTTGGTCCACTCGGTCAATTTCACTCCCTTTCGGTCCATTTTGGACTAATTGAGCTTTAAATTGATTCTTTTTGTAGGTTGAATTTTCAAGTAGCTCAAAAATTCTTTTATTTTTTATTTTTGGGTTGAAAAGTATAAGATTTTATTATATTTGAGCTAAACGCTTTAGTTTTGAGTTAAAAAATACAAACAAAATAAACATTAGAAACTAGAAATATGAGCCCTAAAAAGGCAATAAAAATGATAAATATTTAAAAGTATTATTCAGTCCACTTCAGTCCTATTCAATCCACTTTGGTCATTTTGTCCACTTCTATTCGGTCCATTTTGTCCACTTTGGTCCTATTTAGTCAACATTGGTCCTATTCGGTCCAATATGGTCCTATTCAGTACTATCTGTTCATATTTGGTCCATTATGTCCACTTTGGTTTCAATCTGTCCATTTGGTCCATTTGTGTCCACTTCGGTCCATTTGGACCACCTCAATCCATTTTGGTCCACTTTGGTCCTTTTTTGTGCACTTATATATATATATATATAAGACATGTTTGGGTTGAAAGTACCAATTCTAAATCCAAATTTATTTTTTAAAAAATATAAATCTCAAACTCATAATATCTAAAATCTTAAGTATAGCATTTATTGTTACCACACTTTTGTTAAGCCACATTAACGTAACATTTTAATCCACTTCAGTTTGGCAAAATTCAAGTAAATTTTTTTCTAAACCTTAAAGCTATGAATATACAGATCTAATTAATCTTTAGGGCAGTTACTCATTTGTTTTAACATCATTACTTTTAAATGAATTGCATAAGATTAATTATACTTTAAAGCAAATATATATATATATATATATACACGTGTGTGTGTGTGTGTGTGATTTTTATTTAAATAAATTATTCAAATTCTTCATTATCTTAAAAGAGATTATAATGATAATCAAAATTTATAACAAACTTATACTAAATATGTATAATTTATTCTCTAAATTTTATTTTAGAAATTTTTTCTTCAAAATTAAATAATTTCAAAAAGTAATTTACATCACTCTATTTTTACAAATATATAATTTTTGATTGATATTATTCTTTTATGAAATTGTTCATATTCTTCTAACTATTGTTATTATGCATTATATTTTCCTAATCTCTTTTGGTACAATAAAAAATTTTAAGTTTCAAAGTTATTATTCAAACTCTCATTCTTTTAAGGAGATTACTATGATAACCAAAACTTATCATATAATTACAATTGATATTACTTAAATAAAAAATAGTACTCTCAACCCAAACTTGTATTTTGCCATGCTTAAGTAGAGGTATACCAAAATGGACCGAAATAATCTGAAATGGACAGAATAGACCAAATTGGACTAGATAGACCTAAGAGGACCGTATGGACTAAAATAGACCAAATATACCTAACTGGACCGAATAGACATAAGTGGACCGTATGGACTAAATTGAACCGAAGTAGACTGAATGGACCGAATTGGCCAGAATGGACCGAACAAGACCAAATTGACCAAAGTAGACCGAATTGGACCAAAATTGACCGAAGTGAACTAAAGTAGACCAAACCGAACCGAATCAATGAAGTGGACCGAAATGGACCGAATGCCAATCTGTTATCAGCATAGCCAAGATTGTGTTTTGATATAAACTCAAATTCTTACTTCCAAAATAATTAAGTATTAACTCAAACAAGAGAGAGAGAGAGAGAGAGAGAGAGAGAGAGAGAGAGAGAGAGAGAGAGGAGATCTATTGCTTGTAATGGGGAACTAAAAAATACAACATCAAAACATATGAATCTAAAATAGAGTTTTAAAAAACATAATGATTCATCAATATGAAGTAGAGTTGCAAGAAAGAATAAAAGAATGAAAAGAGAGAGAGAGAGAGAGAGAGAGAGAGAGAGAGAGAGAGAGAGAGAGAGAGTAACCATTTTTCATAAGAGAATGTGAGAGAATAATAAAAAATTCATAGAAAATAATAGGAGAAGAAAAAAGTAAAAATAAAAATATTATCATAAACACCAAATTATCCGAGTCATATTATGTAAATAACATTATATCTGTGGGGATAAAAGCCCAAATTTATATTGGGCCATGGGTCCTATTTGAAGATATGGATACATCCGAGGAGGTGAAAATGATTGGGAAAGACCCCGGGCTGGAGAACCATGCAAGGAAGTGATGGAAGAGTATAGTCCGAGGAGTACATCCTTCTCGGATATGAAGAATACTGGTTAAGCAAATACTTGGGGAGCTTGGGCAATCTTCCAGTAAATTCCAACAATAAGAATGAGCCTCATACACACATAAAGATAATAAGAACAGAGAAATATCTAAAGAAAAAACTGCTACCACCGCATTAAATACACTGTAGCAACTTATCTGGCCGCATTAATGTGAAGAAGACCCCTGAACAGTGCAGTCTCAACCACCACCATTCACAAAAAGCCAAAGAAGATGCCTGATGGGACATATAATCGAGTGAAGACTTAGATGATTAACAAGTGTACGATCAAGATGTTTTGAAAGGAAACTATATAATGTAAAAGATCTCCCATAAGAGGGGGATCGGAGGATATAGAAAAGGGGAGAGAAGAAAGTTTATTGTAACTCTAAGAAGTATATAAACAAAAGTTGATCTCCTCAGACAACAATTGATACAAGTCTCAAGCCTATTTTTGCACCTATCTATCTGTTAAACCTTGATTAACTATTGTTTAATTTACAAACAGTCCAGTTCTTTCACCCACTTTCTACAAATTCATTGTATTGGGCTTGTTGGGCTCATATTCCATACTTCTTGGGTTTTGGCCATAGATTTTGACCCTACAATATCCTTATACACTATCTTTATATATAATGCAATAAGATTACATCTATGTAATCAAAAAGAAGAAAAAAAAAAATGATAACAACTTAAAAACACAACCTAATCACATCAACACAAAGTAGAGTTCCAAATAATACAAAAATTCATCAACTTAAAGTAGAGATGCAAGAAAAGAAATTTAAAAAAAAAAAAACAATCCACCAAAAATGAAGAAAAAAAATTTGAGAGAGAGAAAGAGAGAGAAATAACCTTATGTGTGTGGGAAAACTATGTATAGAATGAAATAGAGAATTGTAAATTTATAGCAAGAGGAGGGAAAAAAGAAAAGCTAAAAATAAAGAAAGATAAAGAGAAAGAGGAAAAGTGATAATGTGATAGATAGTAGTGGAGAGATGAAAATTTAAAAGGAATAGGAAAAGTTGGAGAAAATATAACATTAAGTTGGGAAATTAATAAGAAAAAAATAGTTAAAAGAGAGAGAGAGAGAGAGAGAGAGAGAGAGAGAGAGAGAGAGAGAGAGAGAGAGAGAATATTAAAAATGGGTGGATGATGTGGGCACTAATGTGGCTCAACAAAGTTGTAGCAACAATAATGTATAACGTATAATTTATTCTATAAATTTTATTGTAGATAATTTGTTTTCCCTAAAAATTAAACAACTTCTAAAAAGTAATTTTATCTCTCTATTTTTACAAATATATAATTTTATTATTTTTGGTGTCTTTTTTAATCATTTTTTTTTTGAAGGGGTCTATATTCTTCTAACTATTGTTGTTATGCATTATATTTTTCTAATTTATTTTGGTACAAAATTTTTAAGTTTCAAATTTCTCATTCTCTTAAACAGATTATCATGATAATCAAAACTTATCATATAATTACATAGAGACTAAACTTAGGGACCAGGGACTAGGGTCTAGGGTGACAATATTGTTGGGTTAGTAGTGAATGGACCAAATAGATATTGAATGGACTTAAGTAAATTTTTCGGTCAATTTGGTCTATTTGTTTATTCTTAAGTAAATACACAAAAGTGGACCGACTAACATGAACCAAAGTGGATCAAAGTGGACCGAATAGACCAAATTAGATCGAATTTAACTAAAATGGATCGAATAGGACCAAAATGGACCAAGTAGACCAAATGCTGAACCATAACTAGTAAACATAACTCCAAAAAATAATAATAATAATAATAATAATAATAATAATAATAATAATAATAAAGTGATGTAAAACCATAATCTGTGATATATAATGTATTCCAATGTGATGGAAATGATTTGTTGTTAAAGTAACATCAATCATATTTGTTATCACATTAATATTCTTAACTAAATTATTATGCATGATTCTATGTGCCTGTTGAATCAGTACCATATAGAGAAAGTTGGTACACCACAAAAAAGCATATCTAAAAAACTATTTGCATGTAATATTTTATACAAAAAGAAAAAGAAATGGAGAGAGAGAGAGAGAGAAGAAAAAAAAAAAAAAACTTTGTTAAGAGCTTTTATAATCTCTATCTCTTGAAGTTGGTGAAAATGATTCTCTGCGAAATTGAACCATTCAATCTAGTTTTGAATACTACATTAGAATACAGATATACAACAGTGAAATGAGTTTCTTTTTTTTCTTTTTTCTTTTTTTTTTTCTTTTTTTTTTTCGGGCAATTTTAAACAAAAAATAAATAAATGGTGTCTATGCCCAATGTATTTGTATTACATATATTTTCAATTATAAGTTACATTTATAATGCATGTGCTATGTTATGGTAGCAGTGAAAAGTGATAATCATACCATGATTAATAAGTTATAATTAGTTTTGAGAAAGATTAAGGCATAATGCATATATTAATATTTATACACATTTGTTTTTGAAAGAAAATGATGACATAACCACTGACAGAGGCCGACCTACACTAGGGCAGAGGGGGGCCATTGCCCCCCCCCCCCCCCCCCCCAAAAACACACACACACAAATTAAAAAAAAAAAGTATAAAAAAAATTAAGATTTGCTCTTATATATATATATATATATATATTTGTCTCTCATTTTCTAAAATATTTAGATATTAACCTATAAGAAAATATAAAAAATAAAATTTATGCCCCTTCAACTACAAAAACAAAATAAATAAATAAATAAATATAGACTAAACAAAAATCGCACACAAAATAAAAGAATACTTATTTTGTATGTTATACTTTGTTGATGTGTTTTATAATATAAAATGTTTAAGAAATACTTATTTTGTATGTAGTATTTTGTTGAATATGAAATAGATGTTAGTTTTTATTTTCATAACTTTTTTTTTGGTTTTAAGCTTTGGCCCCCCTCAAATATGAATCCTGGTTCCGTCCTTGATCACTGATGGAGTAGAGGGTTCACGTGTGTGGTGTGACTATGTTGCATGCTATTAGGAGGAGGAGGTGAGGAAGGGACACGTGCTCAATTTGTGTTCCATTTATGGATGTTTGGTTGGTTTCTACTGTAACCAAGAGCCAGAAGCAAAACACTAGCTGTTTATTAAAGAAAAACCAAGACTATGCAAACTGCATCACAGCTCCAACTAGAGATGCGACAAAGATTAACACATGGAACAACAAGAAGCATACACCAAGAGCCTGAATTAATCACAAATCAGCTTCAAAATTCATTCAGGAAATCTATTGAGTGTGCAAACACATTGAAATACCAACTAGTTTGTGGAAAGATCAATTGTCTGATTATGTACTCACGTGTTTTTTTTTTTTTGATAGATGATTATGTACTCACGCGAACCCTCAAAGTATGTATTACAGTTTCCATACTTAGAATCGTTACCAAGAAAAAAAAAAAAGAAAAAAAGAAGAAGAAGAAGAAGAAGAAGAAGAAGAGATTTGATGGAATTCATCCTGAAATTACTTTGTAGATGTCAATGAATTCAGTTGGTAAAGTCCATTATCATGGCATAATGGGAGACTCGCATTATGTAGTCTATTGTCCCAATAAGCCTTCAATGAACTGAAAAAATAAAATAACTTTTGTTTAGCTCAAAAACTCCGCACACATTATTGTTATGTTGATAGTTTCCCAACATGGCAATAGAAGCTATATATGCTAAGGCTGTAAATGAACATGGCTTGCAGGGGCTACATATTATCTCAATCTGCACATCTTTGTGGTTTTCTTTCAAAGCCAGAATTGTCGGCACTCCATCTTTGAGTTTCTGTTTGGTAAAGGTTGCCAGCAGATTGATTATTATGCTTATAATCCAAGTAGTAGTTTTTAAACACCTTTTTCATCACGTAATAAGAAGACTGCTCGTTGATTTTAATCCCCAACTAGGCAAGGAGCACAAAGGTTAAGGCGCATATGAAAATTGCAGGTATGAGTCTTATCGCTTGCTTTGTAAATTTGTTAATGCTTGTGGTCTGTTACTGGTTCTAGTATCATACAATGTCTGTTTTATCTTTATCAATACCCTAATAATTGCACTTATTATGTCTATCACCAATAGATTAACATATTCTGTTATTAACTTTTTAACAAGGCTTCTAATGGTAACACTTCATACTCATGGGCTGTTTGTAACAACTAGCTATTATGTAGTCAAGTTCGTATAGAGTAGCAGCAATGACTTGTTTGAGAACTTGAATTTGCTTCCTGTGTGCCGGTCCTAAAAACAAGCTCTATCCAACTTTGGCTAGCCTCGCGGAATTTACTGAAGTTGACAAGCACTAGCAGAAAGATTAGGCTATGTACATCTGATATATTTGCAACAATATGCTAATCTGGATCCAATTCCAAAGAAGCAGGCTCAGTCGCATAGGCTTGGATTAATCAGAGTTGCTTGTGACTTTTATCCCCAAACAACTTGGAGGAAAGTTTCATGTGCAATTACCAATTGAGGCAACCTGCCCCAGTGCTGGACTTTTCATTCAAATCTAACATTAAGAAAGCCAATGTGATATTTTTCCAGATCATCTCTAATGCCAGTAACTAAGCTTTAAAAGGAAATCTAGCTTCACTCTACTTTAACCACAACATCAACATGAATAGTAAAACTGTTGGAAGAGGCCCCCCAGTTATGATAAGCAACTTAATAGATGCCCGTGAAAGTAACATGCTAAAGAGCTAATTGCAGGCCTTGTAGGATAGTGGTAATGAATCAGTTCAAAGTTATTATCTCACTAAAGCAAGTAAAAAGACAAAACAAAGTAAGAGTAACCTTTTCGGAAGAACATCAACCTTGTATCCGTAAACTTATCATAAGACATTGCAGAAAATCTACTAAATATACATAACCATTGGATACATTTTACAGGAGATAAGATCCAACACATATCTCAGATTATACGTCTATTGACCTTGTGATATTCAATGGGATTTCGTTGTATTTCCTTCTTGAATATATGCAGATTCAATAAAAGAAGGCAACACAAGAGGAGAAAGTAGAGGTATGGGTTCTTTACTGTGATAGAATGAATTCAATGATGAAGATGACGATGAAGAGGGATTAGAACCACTCAGAAATGGATTTGGTGCACCATTGCATGCTGTAGGGACTCTTGGCTTTAGCTGGAGAGGGCAGGGAGCTTGCCTTTGTAAACGGCGGCTTAAAGATCTTCCAAATACAAAGTCATCCTTATGAACACAAGTTTGGAAGCCAGGAAACTCAGCACTGGAGTCCTCCATTGTGTTTTGTGTTGCCTTTTTTTAATGTTCTTGAACCTCCTTATGTATTCTCTTAATAGTAGGCTACAGGGAGTGAGAGATAGATCTGAAGGATGAAAATTAATCAAGCTTAGTTTAAATGGATTTTACTGGCTGCATTCATATTCTACCCTGAAATTTACTTTGTGGAATTTAACTGATAATTGCACTCTTATGGGCCCATAATTGGCCAGCACGAGAATGGCATTTCATAGATATACCTGGATATAGCGAATCATCTTATATTAACAAAAGAGCCTGAATAAAATATATAGGCCTAACTATTGTGAAACCATTCATGTGAGGGAGGGTAGCTCAGTTTGCTGTGTCCTTAAGAAATTTGCAATTGCCTATCCATTTCCATGTGAAAGAAGAATCAAGGCACACATTAAAATCCCCAATTTGAATGACAGCAAGAAGCACATGATAACACTTCAATTAGTGATACACTGCCTTCCCATCCCCAAAATAACTTTTAGAAAGTGGGTAACATGACTTGATTTCTTTATTTCAAGATTTGACAGAATCATGGCCATTGTTTTATGATATAGTACCATGTGCTATTAAAGTTTATTACATTATATCTTAAAATTATGGTCATGATTTGGCTATGATTATCATGCCAACCAAGATGATCCCAGTAAACTTTATGTTACTACATATATATATTATTTATAAATCACAAACCCAATGCTAGACACGTTCGGAGCATTGACTGCTGACTTGCTGACTAGTCCATGCAGAACACAAAACACTAGTGATGTTTCAGTTCTGTGCACGTCTGTCTATTTTTTCTCTTTCTTTTGCCTTGCAAGACGCTTGTATGCAAATTTAATATAAATATGTTTGAGCCCATTGGCTGATTTTCTGAGGGATACTTACTGGTTAATGTAATGATTAATACTATGGGTAATACTACCATAACTACAACAATTTTCATAACAATTGAGTCGATATATTGTTATTAATTCTTACATGGACATATCATTCACATCACTACATTTGTTCTCAATAACTTGTCAACTCACCCGTTTTGAAAAAAAAAAATTGTGAGAGCAGTTAGTTTCTTTGGACTTTTTGGCAGTGTAATTCGGGTAGTTCTGAAATTTATTAGAAGACAAATGTGATTTTGCAGTGAAACCAAGTGCCGTCAGTAAGGAGCCACTTACAGCTGCTAAAAGCTACTGAGTAATTCTGATAGATTCTTACAGGACCGACCCACACAGCACAAAACATTAATGTCTGCATGTAACACTATCCGAGAGAACAGTGCATGTGCTCTATGTTTAAATTAGATGTTTCAAGTGCAACTTGAAATCGTGGCAGAAAAAAGAAATTGCCAATGAGGTCAATTCTTTGCACTATACAATTTTGACAACAAATATCATACACTGTTTTAACTTTTTTTAAAAGAAACTTAGTGCTAATTTTGATTAGATTTACCCAATGATCCTTCTTATATCTAATCACTATCATGTTAATTAAAAATCATAATTTTATAAACTATGATTTACTTCTAAACAAATAGAATCATTAGGGATGCAGATTATTTTCCCTCATTAATGTTTTATATTTTCCTTCTTTTACTCTTTGGCTAGAAGATAGGATTGTTTTTCCTTTAGCGGCTCATATTATCAACAGGAGTCGACAAAAAAAAAAAAAGTACGATTTATAATGTTCATCTTTATCTACACAAAAGCAAGTTATTTTTTCTTTTTGCTGAATAATCATTTGTGGTTACTTCAGAAAAGTATTTACTCTACTGAATTCAAAACATTTGTATCTTAAACATCTTTGGATTGATAAAGACAGCCACGTATTGATTATCTACAAAGTTCCAATATCTTAGCTACTTGGTTATCCATCTATCTTTATTTCCTATTGAGGGAGCTCCTGGATCTAGTTAAAAGAAGCCATGTGGAGGCACCCCCACATAACACACCAATCAACGAATCATGAAGGTGGTGATGATAATAAAGAATGGTAAGGTGTGGTGTGGGCACAAATTCAAAAAAGAGGACAAATTTTCCCTTGCCTTTTTCTTCTACCCGTATTTTTTGTTGGGCCTTTTTTTATGCCTTTTGAGCTTTCAAACTACATCACCTTCCTCTCATCAGTCGGTCAAAAAGAATGTTCACATTGGCTTTGGATTGGACTTGAAGGATTTGGGACTATTTCAATTTGGAAAAGAATTATTGGTGAACCATTACTATCAAGATGGGTTTTGGAAAGCAGGAGACACTTTTATCGTTGATAGAAGAAACATACATATTACCAAATCATTTTCAGTGCTAATGAGGAATTACAGCCAAAAGAATTCCAACCTGATTCTATAAGAAAAAAAAGTGGACTTTCAAAGTCTTGAACATATAATAATTCAATATTGGCCCCGCCCTTCAACAACAAACCAAATGATTTGTTCCCAAACCAGACCCAACTCTAAAGTGCCTGTCTTTGTCAGAGAGTGATATTAGAGATCCCATATCCAAATTTTAGGTAGAAAATTGAATATTAAACACCAAGACTGTGGAAAGCTAAGCCGCCACTCAAATAGAGCATCCAATGGGAGACATAGGGCAATAGGATGGTCAAGGTTTGGAAGCTTAGTCCACAAAAATTAAATTTCTTAGTGGCATCTTTTTCATTGAGAAGATCTTTCAACGAGCTTTCCAATAGTATCATAACACTTTCATAAAAGGAAGCTTCAATTTTGTGGACAATAATCCAAAATTAGAGTCAAAAGTTCTTTTAACCTATCTATAAAATAAAATATCAAAAGACAAGAGGGTATAGAATAGCAACTAAAATAATAGCACAATATTAGATGAGGGCAGCAAACAATTATGTAAATTAGGTTAACTGCTCGTTCCATGGTCATTACACAAATTAGATTTTAAACTCTCCTTCTTTGATTTAAGAATCCAACAAGAGGTTGGAGTTTCAGTAACAAATAAATGTCAAGGCAGGACAAGTGGTATTTACAAGGATTTGACAAATGGTATTTACAAGGATTTGGCTTTCCTTTCCTCCTTTGAGATATATATGTTCCTAAATTTTGAGTCACAGGTCCTCTAAAATGGTTGGCATTTGTATTGGAGTATTGAAGTTGAGGGGTTTCAATTTACAAGTGAGGTGAGGTATGATCAGTTGTTTCTCAAGAATAGGACCTAACCAAGCCGAAGTTAACAAAGGATCGAGACTTGAATAGACCACCAAAGAGGAACCTGGTTGGAGACTCTTGAGGACCATTTTTTAACTCTTCAGGGCTGCCCTTTACTTTCAGTATAGTCTGTCCAATCGCTTGCCGGATAGAATCTATGGTCTTAGAATCGACAGGGTACCCTGATGCATCACGAACATAGAATGTATTTAGAGCCTTGCCTGCTTTGGTTGTAACTTCTGCTCTGATAACAGTGAGGCTATTTTCTCGGAAGATACGAGTGACATCAGATAGCAGCCCAACTCTGTCAGTAGTGCAGAGTTCTAGCTTTAGACCCTGAATGAGGAAGAAAAAAAAATTAAGAGCCTACAAAATGAAAGAAGTCTCTCAAAGGAAGATTACAGCTACCAAAGATGTCCAGATTGAATTTGTTTTCAGCTGTTTTTCACAGGAACTGTACTAGAAAACTATGCTTTGTACAATAAAGGCAATGATAGATAAGCACTATATACAATAAAGCATAATCATACAAACAAACAGGCAGCAACAGTTCTTAAGAAAGGTCTACATATCATGCTTTTAATAAATAACAAAATTTGAATCATAATTTTAAGACTACAAGTTCCTTTCAGTTACTCCCCTTAAAAATTTAAACAATCACTCATTTACAAGTCGCACATGGTAATTTAAGTAGAAATGGGGACCTTGTTCTATATGATTGTAATACAGACCCAACATTTTTGAAAAATTAATACTGACTGACATCATAACCATTACCATGACCTCTAAATTTAAACAGACTGAATTGCATGTAGAAGCTACAAAATTAAGTAAAAATCCTGGCCCCAGCCCAAGGTTAAAAACTAGCAATATGTTCACAGCATAATTATTCTGAAGTTATAACTATCAGTATGTACATTTGCATAAATTATTGGTGAGCCACTGGAACATTTCACAGCATAACTCAAGATGAAAGTTACAAATTCCCACCATATTATAGAGCACTCACCTCAGATACTCTTCTCTCGATAGCTGCTTCAAGACATTGTATCACTCTTTCTCTCTCTGCATCTGATTTTACAGGGGACCCATCTATGTGTCTGATATAATATTCCTGCAAATTCATCCATAGAAAGTTAGCAAAAATGCTAGTACAAACAAAACAAAGCCAGCCAATTAAAAGCTAACCCCAATCTGCACAACCAGCAATAGATGGCATACCTGATAAGCTTCTGGACCCTCAGCTTTAATACTAGCATGAAAAACCACATATTGCATGTCTGTCAATGTGCAAACAGTATCAAAGAGAAGCTTTGGCCTATCTTTACTCTGGATGGTAACCACAGAGTAGTCTTTGTCATGCCAATTGACAACATTCACATTAGGTCTTTTGTTCTCATTCAAGGCATCATCGTCAGCTCGTCCATAATCCCTATCATCAAACATCATCTGGTGAAGCCGTCTCGCAGTGTGTGTGATCCCATGAGACACCACAGTCTTAGCCTCACTGGATTTGCTGCTGCCCTTAAGTACATTACAAAGACGTTTCTTAATCCTAGATAGCCTCTCGGGGTCAGTAATTGCACCCCCGGTCTCCTCATCAGTCACATGCATCACAGATGCAGCTCGGGTGTTGTGAGTCCAGACCTCTGCATTCACTACATTGCATTTAAGATGTGTGAGCACAGCAGACACTTCAGAAAGTAGTCCTGGTCGGTCACATCCAGTTAGCTCAATTGCAGTGTGATCCATGGAGGGTTTAACCCCAACAGATCTCATAGAAGATGTAAAGCATGATTCTGGCCCTAAAGACTGAAGATAAGCACAAGTAATCAGCTGGCTATATGTACAATATTTAAAACCATAGAAAAATTCAACTCAATATTAGTACAACAACTCACCTTTAGAATATAATCCAAAATCCCTTCGTCTGTGACCTTATTTCCCTCTTGATCAGTGACATTGAAAACTGATAAAATAGAAAGTTCACAAAATCAATTTTGATTTCCAGGTACATAAAAAGCAAAAAAAGGACATGTATTCGTAGTCATAGAAGCAATTTTAAAGATTCTAAAAAGAAAGAATCTTACCATCCATGAACCATCCACCATCAGAGGATATGTAAGCTTTAGTTATGATGAGGTTAAGGTCAGTAAGGACTTGTACAACTTCGAGAAGTATTCCATGTTTGTTTGCACTGTCAACCTGCATCATAAAATGGAATAAGTACCAAAAGATTCTAAAAATAAAAAATAAAAAAAAATAAAAAGCCAATAAAGTACAACAAAGAGAAACAAATTGAAAGCTATACCCTTATCACTGTTGCATTCTTGCAGGACTCATTATCAATTACAACCCTGAAAAAAATTGGACAAAAGCACAAACGTGTAAATTTACATGGAATGGGTCAGATTTAACGGCTGGTTTCAGTGACATACAAGAAGAGTAGAAAATTTACATACCTAGGTGGGTTCATTCTCCTGAAGAGTTTCTCATACTCATCATCTATGTCATTCATGTTGAACTCCGAAATATAAGCTGTGAGAATAAGAATTTTAACCAATCAGATAAGAAAGGACATTTTTTAGAGAATCGCCACAACCAATCAAAAATAGATACTTGGATTCATAAAAATTTGTTCTTTTTCTTTTTAAAACAGAAACCCCCATAAACCAAATCCTTTCAAGGAGTTCATTAGAGAGAGAGAGAGAGAGAGAGAGAGAGAGAGAACTAAGCACTAATGAAGAGCTAGAAAAATTATAGAATTGCCCAGATACCGAGAAAGGCAATTAAGCCAGTCCAGTTCCACCTAAAAAGTTGGTGGGGGCGTGTGTGGGAGCGCGTATGTGCTGGTGCCTGGTAGGCTTTAATGGTTGAAATTTTTGTAAAAAAACAAAGATGAAAATATAAAAAAATAAAAAACCATTAACCCACCACGCCATTGAAACACAAAAGCTACAAGAGAGAGAATCAAACACAGATTCCACCAGCCAGAATCTTAATTAAGATTGCAGAGAACACATAACTAACAAAATTCAAAGTTTCCAACCCCCCAAAAAAACAAAATCCGAAGAGCCAAAACTAAAGCAGAGAAGCAAAACAAAGCAAAGAAATTAGCTTTAATGAAAAGAACAAAAACCATAAACCTATGCATATCTCCCAGTAGGTACAAAACCCCAAAAGCAAACGAAGACTAATTACTACTTACTAGTACCACATAGAATGAAAGGAATACCCAGAAGGAGAGACAGAAATCCAAGAACAGAGTACGAAAAACCAAAAAGGTAGCAAAAAAAAAAAAAAACAGAACGTACCCATTATAGTTGTTGAGGACTTGTGATCTGCCACAGCAAAGTTTTCTTGGTTCTGATAAACACAAAACTCTCTTTCTTTGTGAGGTATTGTTTTTGTGCATAAACAAAAGCCACAGTATATGTGTATTTATAAACCAACCCAGAGATCCTGTAACACCGTTCTCACTAAGGAAACAAAGTATTTTTTTTTTTATATAATTCTCTGCTTTTATATATAGATATTTTTTTCTAAAAATATCAATATATATTCTCAAAGAATCAGACACCTCTACCCGACACGATGCTCCAAAACCCTGCAACACCAAAAAAGTACCACGTCACTCTCTCTCTCTCTCTCTCTCTCTCTCTAAACTCTCTCTGTTTTCCTCTAAAAGCAGAGTAGTAGTAGTATTTTCTGAGTGCTTAAAAAGAAAGTTTCCAAAAAAACAGAGCAAGGAAACACACACAAGGCGTATTTTAGAAAAAGTGTATGAGGTATGTGATAGAGTGCGCTGGTGTGCTTGAATTTTCTTTATTATTATTTTGTGGGTGTAAAAACTAGTAATAAAAAAACTAAAAACGAAAAACTAACCCACGTGTTTGTCAATAATTAAGAGGGTAAAACTAAAAAGGGAAAGGTAAAAGAAGAGTAATAATAATGGCTCCAAGGTCTGTGGAATGAAACTATTGGACCCGTGGTCCAATTAGTGCTCTCTTTAAGTAACGGTTGTTTTGTCACCCATAGGTCTCCCCCATATTTACCATCAGTCAGAATTAATTACCAAATGTTAATTACTTTTCTCCTCTAAAAGACAAAACGCCAAAATGTCAATAACGTTTAAAAATAAATTGCGGGTTAAGCGACTGTTTGGGACTGTTGTTGGAAGAAAAGTTGTAGACTTATAATAATAGTCTAGTTTTTCCAATAGAAAGTGATCTGTGTGCTTAGGAAAGGCCAAATATAAGCTCTAAACTAATAATATTTAGTTACTTTCATAGCACGGAAAATAAGGTTTTTTTTCTCTATTATTTATAGTAGAATTTACTCATTAAATTTATGGTAATAAAAAAAAGCACTATTTACTCATAGTTTTGAAGTATTTAAAAATTTTCTACTTTAAACTAGTTTGGAGCTGTCTCTTTTAACTTGTTGCGTGGTAATTTACAAAATTATCTATATGTCCTAGTTAAAAAAGTCATGTAATTAAAATTATAAGTTGATGGTCTATTCATGGCCAAATAATGGGTTTAAGGATAAACTTTTTCCTTTAGCAATATCATAAAATGGGTTTTGTGTGGAAATGAAAAGCACTTGAAGCCAAAATTTGGGGTATAAAAAAATGGGGTGTCTTGTAACCCACTTAAAAAGTTTTTTTAAGAAATTCTTAAAATGAAAATTAATTAGGATGTGCCAATTAAGAGCCAAGTAGCTCAATTGATTTGACACCTCTTGGTTTAAGTTTCATTTCCCCCCATTATCAAATTATCAACAAAAAATGAAAATTAGAATGTCGGTTAAAGCTTTTTATTGCAAAACCTCTCTAGTTAAAACTTTACTTTTGACAAAAAAGAAAAGAAAAAAAAAAGGTATATAAAGTTTTAATTGAAAAGTTATTTAGCACTTTGAGTTTTTGACAAATTAAAGAAAAGTGTTTTAAAGTTTTTTTTTTTTTTTTAATTTATAAAGCAATAATAATGAGCTATGAACAAGAGCCTTGTAGCTTAACTAGTTGAAACATTCTAGTGTTTCCAATGAAAAAATTTAGAGTTTAAATGACCACACTACTAATTATCGAATTATGTATAAAATAATGAACTATGGAGCATTTTCCTAAAAACTCCATATTAGCTTGTCAAATGTTTGTCAATTTTAGCTAAAAGAGTTTTAACCATCTTGGAATCCTTTTCAACCCAAATGTGATGCCCTGGATTTATATTCAATTAGATGAGTGTGTGTTGAGTGTCCTATTAGGCATACATTGGGTATATGGGTTTTGTAAACAACTATAATAACGTCAATTTTGACTAGACTAGGTACATTTTGAGATATAACTCATATATAACTAGTTATTTTTACTTGGATTTTGCATAAAAAGCAAAAGCAAACATGCCCTAAAAATATTTCAGGTTCTCAATCTCATTCTACCACGCTTATAGTAGTATATCACAAGCACCAAGAGATTTATTATAGCTCAATTATTAACCCTTCTTTTTTTGAAAACAATTATTAAGACTTCTTGGTGTTTCTAACAAAGACAATTTTTATAGTTCAAATCCTCCACCTTAACTATCGAATCAATAATAAAAAAGTATATCACAAATGGAGGTGTTTTTTCCCCTTCCTTTAAACATGTATACCAAAAAAAAAAAATGTGAACATGTTATACCGAGTGTGGTAATCACGAATAAACTGTTGTATTAAAGAGCTCATTAAATTTAATATACTTTAATGCGGATAGTTTATAAAACGTAAAAATAAATGGTAAATAGGGTGGTGTAATTATCTTGCAGATATTTTTTATTTATATATTTTAGAATCTGAATCTTATCTTGATGATGTCCCACTAAATAGCGTGTTCATGTTCTGCTAAAAAAAAATAGCATGTTCATGCCACAATGTCTTCTTTGAAAGAAAAAGGAAAAAAAAAAAAAGTTTAAACCTTGGGTTTACCCATCTATATGGCTAGAGTCCACTGGCTCTTTAAAAAAAAAATAATGATAATACTAAGAGTCGCTTGCCTCTTAGTACTCTTTTCGAGATGTCACGGTATTTGAAATTGGCTAGAACCATCTCAAATTTAATACATGCATGCTTGGAAAAATGTGTAATATAATAAAATTATTACGGCTATACTTTTTCTTCTCTTCCTGGTCAGCAGGAACAATGATATATACACAAAAATAAATCTTAGTTAAAACAAATATCTGAGGGAGTGAATGATATAAGTCAAGTGTATGTATAGATGAGAGACTATTGCTAATTGTTTTATAATATGAAAATTCGGTGAGATTCGATGAATTTGAATTCGTGATCTCACTGATCACTAATAGGATCGAAGAAAAATATTTGAGCCAAAGGCCATGAACACAATAGTCAAGATACAAACAATTTAGTGCAAAATGCTATATTTCAAATTTTTTGTGCAACGCATTAAACTCATTGATGTGACCCACCAATCATCACTATTATTCTTATTATTTTCCTTCTTCATGTATTTTAACTTATATATATATATATATATATATTTAAACGGCATTTTAAGAAAATTTTTAAATCAAATCTATATCCTTGATTCATTATAAGCTAATTTCAATGTGCTTGGGTATATGGTTGATTCAATATAATATATTTTTTCAATAATTTTCGGATTTTCCATGCATTTGAGGAATATTCATTTTGAAATTTTATTCTAAATGGGGTTAAACATTATTACTATCAAATTATGGAAAATACTTAATTTTTTTAAAATTATACAATTATGTAGCAGACTTTTTCCAAAGAGAATAAAAAGATATTGTTGGCATAATCGGGATTCTCTAGCCAGCTTTAGCTCTAGGGCTACTTCCAATCCTCCATCAAATCCTCATGGCATAAATATAAAAAGAAAAATAATTACTCTCTAAAATCATGGGACGAAAATTCTAACTCGTTTGAAACAAAGAAATTTATCAACAAACAAAATCAGTAGAGACATTTAATTGTCAAAAAATTTCAGTAGACATTTGGATTGAATGATGAATCTCCAAGCTCATCATGAGCTCAATGATAACTAACACATAAATAACAAAATAAATATTTCTAATAAATAAATCTAAAGTTACAACATGGTTTTTTACAATAGTTGAGATAACTTATTATGATTGATGTATAATAAAAGTTAAGTTAATTATTTTTATTTTTATTTTTTATATAGAGTTAATTTATAGCGTCTACTTTTAATAATAACTTTTTATCATCAGACCAAGACATCAATCAATTTTTGGTGTAGAAAAGAATTGAACTCCAGATCTCTTATACAATCATCAAAGATTTTACCAATTGTGTTAACTGGAATCTACAAATAACGTTAACTGTAAACACGAATGGAGGTAATGTTACACCAATCACAATGAATTAAGTCAATAATTGTGTGGATGGTCCTAACTCCTAACATACATTAGTTGTTTTTAATTGAATAAAAGTATAATAATATGTCCATGCTTATGAGCTCAAACCCCAACAACTAATGAGTAATCAGTTAATCAGTAGTAATAAAAAAAGAGCCGCCAAAATTAGATATAATATGTGTAAGTAAGTAAGTGTATAGGTTAATAATAATAATAATAATAATAATAATAAATGGTGGATATTAGTGCCCACATCACATGGTATGGGAAGCATAGTTGCATTATGCTTTCTCTCTCTTTGTAGGTCAATATTTGGTGCGCCCACACACGCATGTCTTGCGGTTCAATGCTGGGATAGTGTCCCTCGCTCTCACGTGCTCCCATTTGCTTCTTCCACTTTTTTTCTTTATATATATAGCATTTATTTGCATAATTGAATTTTCTTTATATCTGTTTCCCCCTCTTCCGTTACCCTACTGTTAATGGGGAACAATACCCTTTGCCGGGTCATGTAACAATCTATATACCTACATATATATATGAACCATTTTGTCCTTTTGCAATTTTGGATCAAACTGTGAAAATGCCAATTCACTTACTCAACCACCCCTTTTTGTTTTGTTTGTGAGGCATCAAAACATAGGCCTCTAGCTATCCATTATCCAATACAAAAAATAAAAATAAAAATGTGCTAGGGCTTACAAGTCAATACAAATTATATATTCTCTCGCAACTAAATTTCTTTATTTTTTTTATAGATTTATTTTCATAGTTTAGATTAATCTTTGCAAATTTAAAGGTGTAGTATACGTCATTTAAAACTCTAAAAAACGTGACACTCTCTACAAGTTTAAGAAATAAAACTAAAACTGGAAAATCGATAAACTTATTATATCTTCTAAGCATAAATATTTATGCCTTTTGATATATTTCCACTGACAAACGAGAAAATATAGCAATATTGGGTGTGAAGTTTGTGTCTTCCACCTAAAGGAGTGGGCAGTAAGTGGTTACATTTGGGTCATGGTGCTACATCTATGCAATGGGCACTCCAAGTTTGCTCTTGTAAGCAAAGTCACAGAGCAGAGTAGAGCACGCAGAGGCTGATCCAAATAGATCGAGGGAGCTACTGTGTGGTGTTTTGGCAGCACATCCATAAGGAGTAACCAAATTAAGTGAGGGCCAAGCAAAGCTGTAGCCTACGAATTTGTCTCTGCTGTGTCATCGACATTAAATCTCATTTCCCAATTCCCATATTTATGGGAGGTCACCCCCATGAAATGAAACCCATCCAAGTGGTGTCCAAATCATCATCAGCCTCTCTTTTTTATTTCAGGACTCTTTGTATGCCTTGCTTTACCATCTTGGAAATGACTTGACCTTCCAATAATGCAAACCAAAAAGGTGCCCTCAAATTCTACTAGTCCTATTCAAACTTTTCTTATTATTTCCGAATTATATATATTTATTTATACTCTATATACTTTTGTTGTGTGTGTCTTCTATATAGAAATCCATTCATATAGTGTTTTAACTTTTAACACTGCAAGATTTTCTGCACCAACTTGGCACTTTGCCACTGAAATGTACCTTCTTTTTTTTTTTTTTCTTTTTTTTTTTTTTGTTGTTTGTCGTCTTTTGGCCAGTAGATGGAGCATTTAGCTAAAGAGTGAAACTATGATAGGTCAGCACCTTATCCAAGTTGACGGGATTAATCTTTATTTTTATGCGTAATATATAATGGTTTATACACATATATACGTGTATAATGGTTTATACACGTATTGATTACTTTTGTACAGTATTAGATGGAGCATTGCATAAATATGAAGTAAAAATAAAAAAACTTCTTGTTCTGATAAAAATAGTTACTGAATTTGTAATTTTTATTCAGTTAACTATAAAATATGCTTAACCCATGCAATGTTCTAAATTGCAACAGATGGTCACCATTTTACATTAAGAAAAGAAAAGGATGTTTTTGATGAAACACCTACCCTCGCTCTTATCATAGTTTTCTTCACTAATAACTGGATGTACGAATTCTATCAATATATATATTAGAGGTAAAATGATTTAATTTGGTGAGCCATGTAACAAATCATTCACTGTAAAATCAGTTTTAACAATTAATAAAAATTCAAACGAGATTAGCTAAAGGCTTTGATCAAAGTTGATCAGCTTGAAGTAAAACATTCTAAAGAGTATTGGTAGGAAATCCCACTTGGATGGTTGACGTTAATTACCTAAGTCATGGTTCTTTTGTAATATTGAACAGTAATGATCATCTTCCACCTAAATACAATAAATATTGAGCTTATTATTATTATCACTAAAAAGGTGCCCTATGCAGCCAAAAAAAAAATCATATTTCTGGATAAGAGACATGATTTGCTCTTCATCATACATGTTTTAACTTTTAAGGTTTTTTTTTTTTTTTTTTTGGTGTACAGATTTTGTTATCCTGAAAACTCAAGAATAGCTAGCTTTATACAATGTACACGCAAAAAAACATGTAAAGTTTATATCAACCAAAAAGAATAGTTCTCATTAAAAAAAAAAAAAAAAAGCAAAAAGGAATCCCTTTTTTTGTCCTATATATAGTTAATCAAAGAAGATTTGCAAAAAGGAAAGTGGCGATTCTAGCGGCATTGCCTAACTTTATAGGGATCCATTAGCCATTAGGAATATCTAGTACCATCAACAGCTAAAACTTGGGCTAGCTATCAGATTGGCATCTAATGGAGCCAACAGTTTTGGGGGCTAAAAGCAGAATATACCTCATTAATTCAAGCAAAAATGAATTTGGCTGAGGTCTAAATACTCTAGTGTTCTTAATTTAATTTCATCAAAATTATAATATGCGATCAAAAGTGAACATATGTCACAATCAAAATGGGTTTAGCACACTGAACTTAAGCTTAGCCCAAAAAATAAAAGAAAGTTATTGCTAAATATTTGAAAATGGGTTAGTCTACATTCTACAATAACCCAAAAAAAAAATTAAATTAAAAATAAAAGCGAAAAAGAGATCCCCCAGGAACATTAATAAAATCACAAATATTATATAACTAACGTGAACTTGGAAGATATTATTTTTCCTCTCTTTTATGGTTGCAAAGCTTATCTCATTGTCCCTACCCTATTTAATTTAATTAGTTACCCCTATCATATATCATAGACTATGGATTACCCTATTCATATATTCTATATTCTGATCCTTCCACTACAATATCTTATATTATTAGTTTATCAAAAAAAAAAAATCTTATATTATTAGATGTGAACCATTCGGATGATCACAATCATTAGCTACTAATCCTAAGGAAATTATACAACCATACTCATATTTGAATCAAATCAAAGTCATTGTGAATAATTGTAAGTTAAATCAATTAGCTCTACACCCATCATTAGGGCATAGTTATCCATGTGCTATAATTCATACTTTTAATGAATGAAACTTTGACAAAGAAAAACAAAGAATAAAATCACTGTTTAAGCGTGTTAAGTTCTAACTATTAACTACCATTCTAACTGTCACCTAGGCGTCCTCTAAACAAACATTAACAATAATTGATTATTAAGAGCTAAAGTAACTACTAATCATAGTTAATTAACTCAGTCAATGGTCAAATGACCCACATAAGGTCACCCTCCACTTTATATTAAAAACACTCTTTATTTATTTATTTTAAACTTTTTGAGACTTGCACAGGAGCACGTGACGTGTTGCAGACCCGTGAGCAAGTTTACTTACGTGTATGGCTCATAATTTTCTTTTGGGAAAATTCCAAAAGAAAAAATAAATAAAAAACTCATAATTTTTTTTACCACATCAAATGATAGGCTTTATAAAAATATGACAATAGAACAGCCTTTTTTTCATATATTTTAAAATCCACAAATGAAACAATTTATTTGGTGAGAGTAAAATTTTGATTGGCACACAAAAAATAACATCACTTTGCTATGAGAGGTGGCATTTTTCTTCACTTTAAATAGAGAAACTCCAAGAAAGGGAGAGAGAGAATAATGCAATAGAGAGACATGACAACACTAGCAAAAAGAAAAAAAAAACTTTAAATATAATAATAATAATAATAATAATAATAATAATAAAAGGAATAAAAATTAAAAGATAAATAAAAATAACTGAAAATGATTTTTTTTTTTTTTTTTAGTAATTTGATAGTTACAACAATAGTAATAGGTAGGTAGATGATTCCAAAAAAGCCTGTTTTACATTAGTGATTTAAGAAAAAAAAGATATATATATATATATATATAATTTAAAAATAGGAACAATGTTTAAATAGTCATGCTCATAGTTGTTAAAACATGAATTGTATTGTGAATTAATTTATTTTTATCATGTATCATATTGTATTGTGTATCGTAAGATACACAATCACTTAATAAAAAAAATATATAGATATGCACATATAAAGAATATATTCATTATAAATTTAAAATATATTCAAATTATAACTAATTTAATCATCACTTATCTAATAATATTTAACAAATCTAACTAAATAACTCTAACTAACACATGTTTATAATATACACATTTAAATTGATTAAACTCAAAAGTGATAATATATAACATATGTGCCAAAATAATACTTTCTTTTCATTTTCTTACCTAATTAACTCCATCTAAATCAATATTGTCACCATGTTTATCATTTTGTAAAACTATTTCTTCATTTTCATTTTTTCTTCATCATCAACATTTATTATCTCTTTTTGTTCTTTTATTTTAATAATTTTTTCTTTATATATATATATATATAATTTTTTTTTTTTTTGCATTCTAGCTTCTTATAAATAATTATATTTTCATTTAATACCTCATTCATGGTATAGGGAAAAAAAAATACAAATTCAAAAGTGAAATGTCAAGTATATAGTCCATTTTGTAAAAGAAATAGAGAATGGGGGAAAAACAAAAACTCATAAACATGTTATCTTATTGGGTTCAATCAAGTAGCCCTATAATTTTGTGATAAAAATAAGTCTAATAGCTTATTGGATTCAAATAAAAGCTAGCACAAATTTTAACCAATTTTTTTAAAAATATTTTAAACCCACATGCCTACCTACAGTTAAATCATCAGTATTTAGTTTATTACAATTACAAACTTTTAGGGTTTTAAAAATTTCTGCTTTTTTTTCTTATAAAAAAAACTAATTTATTTTTAATTAATGACTTTGGGAGGCACGAAAATTGTGAAACGTTGCCAACCTAGCTACACGTCGGCAAACCCAAATGAAGAGGTTGGAGTGCTTTTTTATTATCTATTTTTCCTCATTTTGTATATGGGGTTTGCTTCAATAATGAAAAGTGGGTAAGGTTAATTAATGGACCCCCATTTTAAGGAACGGGGTCCTTGCCAGGGAGAAATTATTAGCTCCTCTGGGAGGACAGCTGAGCTGGTCCTCCCAAGTAATCACAACCAATAATAAAAGGCCATCTGTTAAAATAATGCTAACTCAGCTTCCTAACTGGCAAAGCAAAAAAAATCAAACTATTTTTAAACCCAAATTATACTATTTGAAGTTTGAACACCCAAATTCATTTTATTTTTACCGCTCCATCCTTCTTCCCTCTTCTAAACCTATTTTTTTCAAAGACCCAGTAACTCCACTCTACCTTTAACCTCTTGAAAAAAATAGGTTTAGAAGAGGGAAGAAGGATGGAGCGGTAAAAATAAAATGAATTTGGGTGTTCAAACTTCAAACAGTATAATTTGGGTTTAAAAATAGTTTGGCTTTTTTTGCTTTGCCAGTTAGGAAGCTGAGTTAGCATTATTTTAACAGATGGCCTTTTATTATTGGTTGTGATTACTTGGGAGGACTAGCTCAGCTGTCCTCCCGGAGGAGCTAATAATTTCTCCTTGCCAGGAGAGCTAGGTAGACAAAATTCTTTTTTCTTTTCTTTTGTTAGACAAATATATTATTATTATTATTATTATTATTATTTTGGAACGGAGACAAATAATATTAAGAGCTAAGCTTTTTGCCAAATCTGTCACTTAGCTGATAGATGAAAAGTTTTGCAAAAATAATGAGTTCCTATGCTAGTTGATCAGGTATGGGACAAGACAAATCGTGTTTGGTGAGGATTGAGGTCTCAAGAATATTTAAAATATTCTATGGATTCATTATAATCCTATCTATTGTTTAATTAATACAAATGTTTCAGATTATACCATATATATTAATTGGAAAATGCTAATGAATGCCCTTAGAACATTGGTTAAGAATCCATTTAAAAAATTACATGAAAAGAAAAAAATAATTAATATTTTGACAGTTTTTTTCATTTTTCATAAAAATATTGTCAAAACTTTCTTAAAATGGATTTTTAACCAATGTTCTAAGAGCATTCGTTAGCATAACCCACATTAATTTTTCAAAATATTTGAATTCTGAATTAGTGTAAAATTATATAATTATAACTCAATATTAGGGTGTTAGTCATTGATTTTGAGGAGATTTCAAACTAAAAGAGAGACAATAAAATTCGATTCATAGAGGTGTGCATTATGCATTCAACCCACAACCTTGATGAACTCACCCCATCCAACATAACTGGTCATCTTTAAAAATTATTTAAAAAAAAATCGCTTATTGGTGGATTGTAATTTTTTTTTAAGCTTAAAATAAATGGGCTTGAATTCAAGTTGACAAAACTTTAAACTCAAATAACTCGATCCAACAAAACTAAATATATATATATATATTGTAGGGGCTCCTTTTTCGGAGGTGGGCCCCCGACAATGAATTTGTAGAGAGTGGGCTCAAGATCTAGGCCCTAGTGAAGGACGCAACGGCCATGCATGGTTATTCGTGGGCTGTGGCAATCTTAGTACTAACTGGGAAGGCACAACAGGGATCCTCGGACGTGTTGGAAAGGCGGTAATGGTTCCTCTTTCATTCAAATGAGCTTCACAGTCTATTCAAGAAAAGGCCCTGTTACAGTATCTCTTCTCCCTGATTCCCCACCCGTCCCCCTCTCAGTGGGGACTTCCTACATTATATATCCCTTTCTCAGATGATCCCAGCCCTACATTTGTCGATCAATCCGGTTCCCACTCGAGTGCCTGTCCCGTCAGCCGCATTCCCATCTCTCTGCGGGTTGTGGCGCCCAAGGTGGCGTTGCTCAGGGGTCCTATCCTCATTAATGCGGCCAGAACATTAGTTGGGGGCATTTAATGTGGAGGTGACAGTTTGTCTGGGACTTGCACCCCCACTATGCCTCCGTGTCCGGTACTCGGCGCCCGCCAGGTCCCATTCGGGTCTCCTGGGAGGTTCTCCTTGACGGACGGCGTCTTGTGTGTTTCCTTACTTCGGGTTTCCGAGGATGCATCCATCCTCGGCGAGTCTTCTTAGGCAGCGAGTCATCTGCGCCTTGTCCTCGGACTTGAGGTGCGTCCTCGGATTCCAGGCGATCCTTGGTCGTGGGCCTTTGGGCTTGATTGAAAGTGGGCCGGTCATGCCAACTCTTTGTGGCCCCACATATATATATATATATATATATATTTTTTTTTTTTTTAAATATGTGCTTAATGTGTCGAATTATTGAGGACCTCAAGTTCATTTTTTTCATTTAGAAGAAATAATTTTTTTTAAAAACAAAATAAATATTTAATATATTGAAAACTCTATATTATCACAGAACACTAAAAAAATCTTTATCCTAAAGTAGACACTTTAACTTTCTTTGTATGTATGTATATATATCCTCCCCACTTTTTCTTCGTGTACGAGAAAGTAAACATGTTTGTACAATAAGAAAAACAGAATTTTTTATTGGTTGTTACAACAACTTCTTTGAGAAAAAGAAGAAAATAAAAGAAAATTAATGCATGTTCATTTTATAGAAGGCATGACTTTATAAAACCTTTTTTCATAATTTCCTTCGAGGATAGTAGGACTCGTATTCCTTCCATTTTTGCTTTTAAATCTCTCTCTCTCACTCTCTCTCTTAAGGTTAAACTCAAAACTTCCGTTTTGTTCATTACTTCAAACTACGTATACTCATATAACTTGAGTTTGTCTAAAAGTCCAAATCTAAAAAATAGTAAAATGAAATGAAGACAGTAGTGAGTTTATTAATTAAGCTTTAACATAATCGTCTCCTCTCCTAATAGCCTCCTCGGCTAGGTTTGGTGGATTGTCACCTCACTTGCTTGGTTTTCTGTCGGCAAAGAAAGTAATAACCAAAGCTGTACGTGATGCAATCATTTTAAATAAGAGTTCCGTAAAGAAGCATGCATGTGCAATCCTTAACAAGATCAACACGTACAAAATGAGCATCAATATTCATTTCCAATAAACCTTGAGATCTATAAATTTGCATCACTCTAGCTGGAACTTTTTCACATATATTTACTTTGACTGTACTTTTTAATAAATGATAGGGAACAACCAGAAACTGCACGATTAGTTCTATCAAACATCAAATTCGGTGTGCTCTTTAGTTTAAAGTTTGATGCCCTATAGTAAAAATCAATTGATTTGATTTGGCCTGATTCTGAAAATATTCTCATTTTAATTGAGATAACAAGTACCCTATCAAATCATATTTTTTATTTAATTTTTTTTTTTTAATTAAGTCTAATTTGATATGGTGGAGGACATGTTATTATTTCTCTCACAATAATGGAAATATATCACATTTGAGTTAAAGATTGGAGGGGGTTAAGCTTGGTAGGCCCAGGTTAGGACACAAGTCCATTCCAAAACATCTTTGGGCCCACGGTTAAACCCACTTTCTTCTTAAATGGGGATGTCAATTTTTCCCTGCTCCATTTTAATCCACCTTTTTTCGCCTGAGATTTCCTTGTCCTACAAAGGTTATGGGATGGAAATAGGGCAAGATTTATCTCCCACACTCCGGGGCGAGGTGCAGGAATAAATTTAGAATTTTTAGCCTTACATACTTATATTGCACACTTTACCTCCTATATAAAGACACTTATATATATTTTATTACTTAAGAAATACAATATATTCATTCAGTATTTCTAAAAATGCTAATTCAATCCTTGGAGTATGCTCAATCAACCTTACTAGTTGGCCTTGGTTGTGCTAAAGGTTTAGGTTTTTTATTCCTTAACAGATAGTTGGACTTTGGCCAAAGTTGTCTATGTTTGGTCTTACCAAACGTCCTTATTGCAGTTTCATCTCTCTCAAATCACCCACCTACATGGACCATTATCATCATTTCTAAATTTCAAGTACTGACAGAGGAAGACATTAAATCATGGGAAAGATTTAATTTTAGCGACAGGGGAACCACCTAATTAAAATCGTTTCCCCCTCCTAGTGGTGGAGGTTATACAAAGCTGAGCTCAATATTATGGATCAATCAAAACTCTTTGGAGATCCATTTCAAATATTTTAATGTTAAATTTCTTGTTCTCTGTATGATTCATGCGCCCTTGAAAAAAAAAATTCAACTATGCGAATTTTTATTTATTCTCTAAATAGCATTAATTCTTAAGGACAATAATTTATGTTTTGTAAGTTCATGGTCCTCACTTTGCTCTCTCATTTTAAAGTTAAAAATCTACCCTTAAAAATCAGTTGTATATACTGATGTACACTTTCCATTGGCATTTGGGAAATGGAAATACACAGTAGCAGCTAGTTCTAGAGTAGTAAAGCCATATATATATGTTTAAAGCATTGTTATCAAGTTGATCGAGGCCTTATTAATTAGCCAAACGAATACATAAATAAAGACTTAATAATTTTATAGTCTGGTTTGGAACTTTGGGGGCGAGAATGAGAATGAGAATGAGAATGAAAGTGAAGGTTGAAGAGAAAGTGGTCCCCAT
Organism: Quercus variabilis; assembly: GCA_030445155.1. Classification (NCBI taxonomy): domain Eukaryota; kingdom Viridiplantae; phylum Streptophyta; class Magnoliopsida; order Fagales; family Fagaceae; genus Quercus; species Quercus variabilis. The sequence goes on from CP129447.1 coordinate 73,202,973, forward strand.
GCAGCAGCGTCCCGTCATTTGTCAATAGTTGTGGCGTATCATCAGTAGAGTCAGTCTCAGTACTCGGTAGAGTGGAGGCGATCGAGCGAGCGTGACTGAGTTGTGTGTGTCTCTCCACGTTTCGAACCATGCTCGCTCGCCCCCACGTTCGTGTACGTATTTTAAATCAAAAGTACCGGGTCACCATCCTCCTTTCACTACTTTTTTTTTATTTTTGTTACTTAATTATAGTCCCCACACGCTCTCACCCTCAACTCTCAGATATTGGTCCCCCTCAAAGAAGTAGTACCCACAGTGTTTGGTGGACATAAGAGGACTTTGAGGAAGGGGAGAATTAAAGAAGAAAACTATAACTTTTAGAATAATTTGGTTGGGAAAGAGATGTTGTTTAAAGAATGGGAGGAGGAGTTAGCCCAGGTTCTTATGTATTGGTCTATGGATTTAAGTGAACAAGAAAATGTTCTTATCTTACATATGGTAGGATTAAAGGAAAGAAAATTAGTTTTTGTGGTAGACCTATAATCAAACATAAAGCCTCTAAGACTTAAGTTAGTAATCTTACAAGATAAAAATTCTCTTTTTAGCCTATAGGTTGCCCATAACTCACTCTAGTTAAGAAGTCATGAATTTATACAGACTTGTTGGTGATGTATATTGCTCTTTAATTATAGGCATTATTACCTTTTCTATCTTACCTTCATTCAAATGGGTGTTGATATCATGGGCGAAATAGATGGAATTACCTTAATTTTGAACAAGATTCTCAGCTTTTAGTTGTTGCAGAATGTTTAAGTCTTTCTATTTCCACATTTTCCTTTCAAGGAGTAGCTCATCTATGGTAGTTGTGCTCGTTTATGAAATTTTGCAATTGTTCTTGAGTTCCATGCACAAATTCGCTCGGTTTTCAAATCATTGCTTTGTTTGAAGGACTTTAATGGCTAGAATGGTGAGGATGATTGGATTATGTGTTTTGAATTAAGAATGTAAAAATTAATGGATATCCTAAGAAAATTGGTTTATTAAATATTTTTAGAAAATTTGTCCCATAATGAATTTCACTTTTTTGAAACTTTGGCCTTTTTTTTTTTTTTTTTAAGGTTAAAAAAAAAAAAACTATAGCTTCAAACAATACCATCCATATTCTTATAATACATTTATTATGAAAAAATAAGTTTTAAAAAATATTTGTTTTAAATTTGATGAGGGTCTATATTCATAAATTAATAAAAATTATTTTTCAATCTTCTCATTGTACCAACAATCCTATTAATTCCTACAAAATATATAAAAATAAAAATTGGTATATCATCACTCTCATAAAAAAAAAAAAAAAAAAAAAAAAGTGTATAATTTTGATACCCTTGTTATCCATATATACTAAAATTTGTAATAAGCGAAATAACATAAACCGAAAAATAATTCCCCTCCTCTCTTATCCTTCCACGGATGCATATTGCAAAATATCCAAAGGTAAAACAAAAAAGTTCAAAAGAATCAGAATGATGAAGAAGACAGAAAAAGGTCGACAGACTCAGTGGAAGATGGATGGATCCAGCTGTACATAATATTGTACACTTTGGTACGGTACTGCACACTGCACAGGTACTGGTGGTGCAGGGGAACTTGACAGCTATCTCCATTTGTTTTGTTTGTGGGTTGTTGGGTGGGGCGCCATTTCACATTTTTGAAATCTGATAAGGGTTCGGTAAATATGTCCTAAGAGCAACCTCCGGCTCCGGTTGCTATTTTGCATCTAAAATTTTAAAAAAGAAAGGGAAGAGAGAAAAACAAGATTTTTTATATTATTTTAATAAAATGTATATATAAAAAAAAAATATTTGATAAATTATAAAATGAGATGGTAAAATAAATAAAATAAGTTTTAAAGTTATAAAATAGAATTTTTTTGAAATCTCAGATAAAAATGCTCATGCATTAACAATTTATTTTTAATAAAATTTTTATCAATAATTAAAAAAACTGTTAAATAGTTTGATAACTTTTTTATTTTCTGAAAAATATTTTTTTAAAATAATTTGCTTATATATATATATATTTGCTATAAAGAGCGTATATCAGTAAAAACTTTAAAATAATTAACTTTTTTAATTCGACGGTGATTTTAAGAGTGAGAGTGCGAGAGTCTGTGTCGGTTTTGCTGTCTGAATCTGAAAGCTGATAGATTCCTCTCACTACTACGTACATTATTATTATTATTATTATTATTTTCTCCAACACAACATATGAGAGATTCATTGGAAGAAAGATTTCATATATACTTTGATTGATTTGATCTCTCAAATCCCCATTTCAGTTGGAACAAAGATTTCATTGGAACTTGATTCTCAAAAAGAAAAAGAAAAAGAAAAAAAAGATTTCATTGGAACTTTAATACCTTCCACCAAATACATTCCCATGCGCTGTTTTTATTTTTAGGTTGAATTGCTTCATTCTATACCTATTCATACTAATGTTCCTACACTTTTGGAACTCTTGCCAAATTTGGATTCTCTTATTTCTATTCTAATTTCTGACAACATTATTTTTATATTAATTCACTACTTTTTTTTTACCTGTCATAGCTGATCATTTTAAGATTATAACAAAATTTGTAACACAAAATTAATGTTCTTAAACCTCTTATCTAAAATTTATTTGTTTTGTTTTTGTGTAAACTTTCATACAAAGTATTACGAGTAAAGTAGTTAGGTGATTTTAGTTTGGCTACAAAGAATTAAATATTTTGATACTAATTAATAATAGCATACCAATTTGATCATATATTAGCCTAAGTAAATTAAGATAATGTATTAACTTAAATAACATGTTTTAGATTTTTTTTTTATATTTAAGATAACTGTTTTTCTTGTACCAATCCAACATCTAAAAAATCCTCAATTCATGTTGGTACTGATCGATGTTTTATCTAGAACATTTTATAGGGTATCGCTAGCCCCTATTGATTTAATGGTTGATACTATACATATCAATTGGTATCAATGCAGAATTGACTACTTTGATTACAAAAACGTTTGTTTCCTTATAACATGAACTTCTATAATTATGCAATTCAAGGATTTGAACTGTTCAATGGTGAGATCACACTACATTTTCAAATGAAACACGTGTATTTACATATGTGAATGGTTTAGATTCATTTGTATATTATAGAAAAGAATATTATTGAGAACTTATATATGCTGTATTGCTGTGTAGCCCAATCTTTGAACACAAATAATTGCTATGAATTTAGGGCACGTTAGGATGTTCTCTTAGGGTGTGTTTGTTTGGATGTAAAATAGGGTCGATGAAAAACTTTGAAGAAAAAATGAGAAGAATAACTTTTTTAAGTGTGTTTGGTTGGGTGAGAAAAAAGGAAAATAAATGGTGAGGCTCAAGTATTTTCTCCCCGAACCCACCAAAAGGTTTTCTCTCCAAAATGAAGAGAAAACTGAAAGGAGAAAATGAAGCTGCTTAATATATATAAAAAAAGCCCATGTCTAGTCACTATTTTAAATTTTAATCAATTAAAGGCATGATGTCAATTGTTTTTCTTGGTTGTGTGTAACATGTGTGCATTAAGGTGTGTGATAAACATTACTTTTTATCAAATTCTTAATTTCAATTCAAGCTTTTAAAAGAAAAAGAAAGAGCTTGTTTCATGTATAAGCCCAACACATGGTACCTATAGCTTAGTTATGATCTCTTAGCTAGACATGACGTGTAGGGCACGTCAGGCCTAAGAAGTAAGAACTCATATAGTGTTAAATTACCAATTCTCCAAAAGCTTAAACTATTAAGAAATGGTGAATTTAATCACTTAACCATAAGTCTAACACTCCCCCTCACTTGTGGGTTTAAACTTTCCCTTAATAAGTGGGGGCCCAACAAGTGAGAATTTAATATTTTAAATGGGAGGTAGAGTAAAGCCAGAGATCGAACTCAGGATCTCCTGCTCTAATACCATGTGAAATTACCAATTCTCCAAAAGCTTAAGCTATTAGGAATTGGTGAATTTAATCACTTAACCATAAGTCTAACATATAGTACTGATCCAAAATTTGGTGTTAGCTGACTAATAATAGACTTACCAACTAAGAAAACAAACACATGTTGTAAAATTAACTCTGTTTTTCTCTTAAAAGTTCGCTTGGTACTTACGGGAAACCAAAGAAACTAAATGGCGCTACGTAATGAAATCCTGTATTCAACACACAAAGAAAAAACCTCTTGAAGTTAATTAGTTTGAGAGACAAATACAGTTGAAGTTAGGTAGTAAAGATTAGTTAGTTGAGTGTTGGGTATGATATGATTTAATCTTTTTAGTAGTGTTGTCGTTCTCTGAGGGCAAATTTAATTAGTATTTATATATGTGTGGCCTCAACAACAACATGTACTTTTGTAAGTTTCTTTCATGCTCAATTTTCATCATGTGTTGTGTGTCAATTAATTGTTGTTGATTAATCTTAAAGATTTCTATATATATATATATATATATAGACACACATTTTTCTCAAGCAAAAATAGATTGGGCCCAGACTGGATCATAGCTCTGCCTTTAAATAAAATCTAATATTCGGTCCATAAAATTATAGATGAGTGGGGTGGGGGGATTGACGTGGACCTGAGAGCACCAAACCATATTGAAAGTTGGACATGATTTACACGTTGTGTTGCATGAGTTTTCTATTGAGTGAGTGAGTGCTAAATTCTATTATTTTTGTGTTCCTACCCTACGCATTAGTGCATGCTGCTACACGAAACAACTATCATATATGGTCGCATAATTCTCCAAGATTAACTAACTTTTTTGCCTTTTTTTTTTTTTTTTTTTTTTTTTTCTTCTTCTTCTTCTTCTTAGTTTTTGTATACTAAATTTAATTACAGTTTCTTAGGTTTTTTAAATATAAATTAACGCGTGTTAGTAGTGTGAAAAAGCATAATCAATTCCTAAGAAATACTTATTAATACTTTTAATTTGAACTGTAATTAGTGAACACTCTTTGAAATTTGATTTCATTAATGTATTGATTTTTATATTAAAAAAATAGATTAAAAGTTTATTTATATATGTTAAAATTCGGGATGAGTTTTAAATTTTTGTGTTAATGAAATTAATAATAAATTAATAGATTAAAAGTTAATAAATATATTAGAGATACTTTGGGCAAACGTTTAAATTGATAAAAAAAAAATTATTTCTTTTATATTATGAATTATATGAAAATGATATTTTAATATATTAAAGCAAATGTTTAAATAGATAATATATATATATATATATATATATATTTCTTTTATATTATGAATTATATGAAAACGATATTTTAATATATTAAATACACCTTATTCATCAATATCCTAAGTTATTCATCAAGTACATCTTCTAGATTTCGTAAATAATTCAAAGGAGCTGGCTAAAATTTGTAAAATTAATGGTAATTTATAATGATCGTCTTTTATTATAGGGCAAATATACCAAATTTTTTGTGGGTTTTAATTAGCTCAATTGGTAAAATCTCTGATGATTGAATAAGAGATTTGAAGTTCAATTCTCCTTTATACAAAAAATCTATTGGTGTTTTGGTCTAATAATAAAGAGATATCATTAAGAGCGAACACCATAGGTTGAAATTTTCTCAATATACTATTTTTTATTATACATAGAGTTCCAACCTTAAATCTCTCATTCATATGCCCATCACCAAATTGGAGCAGATCTCTAAAAACTACTGTGGCCGACATATGTAGCATTTAATGCATTTATGTTTGCATGACAAGATGGTAACATATGTACAATTTGAATCTGAATATCCTAAGATCATGGGAAAGATTGGAGAAGCTTAATTAATTGCACAATACAAAAGATGGAGTTGAATGGAAATAGTGGAGTTGGGATGATGGTTGCTGACTTGCCGTGAATAATTATAGTTGTTTTGTTTAATTTACTTAACCTAAACTAAAGGGTAAAGGGAAAAAGAATGATTAAGTAGCTAGTCATCACGTTCCCCACAAGTGAGGGAAATTAATGCCCCCTAATCCTATGTACGTGCACCTAGAATTTTAGATTCTTGGATGAAATAAAGATTTTTTTTTTTTTTTTTTAAAGGAAAGAGACGAAGTAAAGGCGTTTTACCTGTTCGGCTCAGTCAGGCAGACGTGTGTGTTAAGCATAAGGACCTTTTAAAAAATTGGTGAATAAAAAAGCTAATGGTACTAATTAAAAGCCCCTTGTAGCTCTTTCACAATTTTGCCAAATGGGCTCAAAAATGGGTTAAGCTCCCAAAACCCTTTTATGAGATTCTCAACACAATTTGCAATGCAAGACAAGACACAAGTAAAATTATTTTAATTATAAGACCGATTTATGAAATTCCTCTCTCACAATATATTGAAAAAAAAAAAAAAAGCTTCATTTCACTATTATATGAGAAAAATGTTCTATTTTATAGTCTCGTGATATACTTTTTTTTTTTTTTCAAATATATCAAGTTTTATTTCCATTGCCAGGAAATGTTTTTCTTAATTTTTATCTCTAGGCAATGCACCAAACAGTTACCCATAACCTTTTACCACTCCATGAACTCTGATAAAAGTTCAATACCCCAAAATTTCTTTAAGAGTGGACAAAGATTTTTTTTTTTTTTTTTTTTTTGAGAAACAAGAGTGGACAAAGATTAATCACTAGCAAATTTTAGAATCACAGCCTCAATAGAACTCATGAATCCAGTCATTAGAATAAAATTCACTATTTTTTTTGTTTGTTTTCCCTAATGATATTAAATCCTTTGATCGTCATCTTTATCTCTTTTTCAATATGTTTCTTTCCGACACTCTTGATTCTTGTTAGTGTATAGATTAGCCCATTGGGCTTAGCTTAGTGTATAGATTAGCCCATTAGGTTTAGCCTAGTATTTTACTTGTACTATACTTCTATTACTTGTACTGCACACATACCTAGCCTATATAAAGGCTCTCTTTTGTACATTGTTTGATACACAATAATATACTGACTATTCAGTCATTCTCTCTCTCTTTATATTGTTAACATGGTATCAGAGCCTTTCCTCTGATTTTCTGGTTCCAGTGGACATCTCCGGCGTTATTCCGCTGCCCTCGCCTTCATCCGGTAGTCACTGTCAGAAGCGAGTCACCGCCGTCACGCCCACAACCCTAAAACACTCGGATTTCGTCAATTTGTTGATCAAACCGCCAAAGTAAAGGCATACTTTGACAGATCTGACAGTCCCGAGCAAAACCCAACAAAAATCTGCCAGAAACAACCCTCCACGCGCCCCCACGCGCCCCCACGCGCCTCCAGAAGTTTCTGCCTCACCAGCACGAGCCGCCACACGCCTCCACGCGCTGCCACGCTCCTCCACGCGCCGCCACGCGCCGTCTATACCTTACACGCGCTTCACGCGCCGGTCCACTCGCTTCACGCGCCAGACACGCGTCGGCCACGCGCCTCCCCGCGCCCTGCTCCGTTTCACGGACTGCCACGTCAGCCCTAGGGTGACGTCATCATCCCACGTCATCGTCCTGCGTCATCATCCACGTCAGCATCAGCAGTTGACTGTTGACTTTGACCGTTGACTTTGACTTTGACCGTTGACTTTGACCGTGGTCAAAATTTTTCAACAGGACCTGTCTTGCTCAGTTTTTCGCGTAGATTCCGATTTTGGGCTCCGTTTCTGCATTTGAGGTCTCTAAATATCATTTTTTGGGTCATTTTCTTCATTATGGCTCAACAAAATGAACGCGACATCATACGTCCGATCACCATTATGTTGGATGGTCCTACTAGCTATCATGCATGGTCTCAGAATATGACTGTTTTTCTCAAGGGTCGTAAACTGTGGAGATATGTGACTGGATCAATTCCTAAGCCAGTACCAAACCCTAAGTCCAAAGTCATAGCCGCTGAAGAGTCTTCCACGACTACTGTTACAACAGATGATTATGAAGATCGCCTAGAGGAATGGGAGAGTATTCAAAGTAAGATCTTGTCTTGGTTTATTAATACCTCTATTCCCTCCATTCATAATCTTCTTCCTCGTCTTGAGACTGCTGAGGCTGCTTGGAAGTTTTTGGCTGATCGCTATAATTGTACTAATGATTCAAGCTTAGAGTTCCACATTGAATCAAAACTTTATCAAATGCGACAAGAGACAGGTCAGTCCATTTCTGATTTTTATTCTCAGACTTCTACTATGTGGGAACAACTCTCTGCTGCAGATCCTCCACTAGTGTGTTCTAAGGACATTGAGCTCTTTGCCAAATATCGAGATCGCCGTAAATTTATGCACTTCATGATGGGTTTGCGTGAGGATTTTGAGCCTACTAGGGCTTCTCTGCTTAGCCGGTTTCCTACTCCTTCTCTTGATGCTGCAGTGAAGGAGCTCATCTCTGAGGAAAACCGTCGGCCTGCTTATCACATGTCATCATCTGATCATGTATTGGCTACACCATCTCCACAGCCTCCCATTGCTGCATTCACTGCTCCTCCACGGATAAACTCTGGGCGTCCCACCTCTCAGTCTTCCAAAGGTACTCGTTGTGAGTTTTGCCGTGCTAAAGGCCATGACATCTCAGTTTGTCGCAAACTGCAGAAATTTGTGCAAGAGCACAATAAAGCTTCTCTTCCTCGGGCAGCTGCTGTATGTCCTTCAGATCCATCGGTTCCTACAGGTCCATCTTTGACTTCCTCACTTACTACGGCTGATATTGAGGCAGTTGTTCAACAGGTTTTATCCCGCACTTCCACTGCCCTTTCTGTCACCTCAGGTAAACAACCTTGGTTTTTTGATACTGCATGTTGTAACCATATGACTCCTGATGAATCCCAATTTTCTGATAAGGCACCCTTAGAACATCCAATCACCATTTACACTGCTGATGGAACTCCTATGCCTGTTAGTCATAAAGGAACAATCTCTTCTCCTTGTTTATCCCTTAGTGACACTTTTCATATCCCAAAGTTATCCCTCAATTTGCTTTCTGTTGGTCAACTTTGTGAATTAGGCGTAGATCTTCTCTTTACTAATCATGGTGTGGATGTGCAGGATCCCCGGACAGGTCAAGTGCTTGGGACAGGCCGTAAGGTTGGTCGCATGTTTGAGGTTCGTGACTTGAAGATTCCTTCACAAGTTGTTTCTGCAGCTGCTACCACTACCACCTCCTCACCTGATCTATGGCATGCTCGTCTTGGTCATCCATCCTTATCTCGTCTTCAGTTGTTAGCTTCTCAAGGTCATTTAGGTTCAGTTCAGTTTCAAAAATTTGATTGTACTTCTTGTCATTTTGGCAAACAAACAAAATTACCCTTTAATAATAGTGACTCATTTTCTTCTGCACCCTTTGATCTTATACATTCTGATATTTGGGGTCCTGCACCTGTTCCTACTGAGGGGGGATCTAGATATTTTGTCATATTTGTGGATGATTTTTCTCGATATACTTGGATTTATCTGCTTCATCATAGGTCTGAACTTGTGTCTATTTACCAAACATTTCATAAAATGATTCAAACACAGTTCAATCGCACCGTCAAAGTTTTTCGATCAGATAATGCTCAAGAATATAATGATAAATCTTTCCTATCCTTTTTAAACAATCATGGTACACTTACTCAGCGGTCTTGTCCTTACACCTCTCAACAAAATGGTCGTGCAGAACGAAAACATCGTCATATTCTTGATGTTGTCCGCACCCTTCTCATTTCTGCCTCTCTTCCTGAGCGCTTTTGGGGTGAAGCTGCACTCACTGCTGTATACACCATTAATCGTATCCCTTCACCAAATACACACAACAAATCACCATTTGAGCTTCTCTATGGTCAAACCCCTGACTACTCCTCTTTTCGGGTTTTTGGTTGTGCTTGCTTTGTCTCTCTTCCTCCTCATGAACGAACAAAGCTCCAACCTCGTGCTCGTCTCTGTTGTTTCCTTGGTTATGGTGTATCTCAAAAGGGGTTTCGCTGCTATGATCTCATTTCTCATCGTCTTCGTGTCTCTCGTCATGTTGAGTTTTGGGAACATCGTCCTTTTACGAGTCTTCAGCAGTTTTCTACATCCTCTTCCTCTGAGTCTCCCATTTTTACTGATCTTTTCCTCCCTCTCTATCCTGAACTTGTGGAGGATTCTTCAACATCGGCTGCCTCTCCAGACGACTCATCTCCGGTTCTGTCTCCGGCATATGACCTGCCTGTCTCGGATCCTGTGGCACCACCCTCTCCTGAGTCTCCTGATGGTCCTGAACTTCGTCGTTCCACTCGGGTAAGCATTCCTCCCCCTTATCTCTCTGATTATCACTGCTCTTTTGCCCTTGCCACCCTCTATGAACCTCACACCTATCGTGAGGCCCATACTAACCCTCTTTGGCAGCAAGCTATGAATGATGAACTAGATGCCCTTCATAAAAATCACACTTGGGATATGGTTGATTTGCCTCCTGGTCAGTCTGTAGTAGGTTGTAGATGGGTTTACAAGATCAAGACCAAGGCTGATGGATCTGTTGAACGATACAAGGCTCGCCTAGTTGCCAAGGGCTTTACCCAAGAGTATGGCATTGACTATGAGGAAACATTTGCTCCTGTTGCTCGCCTTACATCTGTCAGATGTCTCATTGCTGTGGCTGCTGTTCGCCGTTGGCCTCTTTATCAAATGGATGTGAAGAATGCTTTCCTCAATGGTGACCTTCAAGAAGAAGTGTACATGCAACCACCCCCTGGCTATCCACATTCAGGCAGTCAAGTTTGTCGCCTTCGCCGTGCTCTTTATGGCCTCAAGCAGGCTCCTCAAGCTTGGTTTGAAAAGTTCAGCTCAGTTGTTGCTCAGCAGGGTTTCACTTCGAGTCCTCATGACACTGCTCTCTTCATCCGAAGATCCTCTGCTGGTATCACTCTTATTCTTCTCTATGTTGATGATATGATTATTACTGGAGATGATTCTGCAGGTATCCGCTCTCTCCAGCACTTCCTTAGTCAGCATTTTGAGATGAAAGATTTGGGCACTCTCAGCTATTTTCTTGGGCTTGAGGTTACCTCATCCTCTGATGGATACTATCTTTCCCAAGCTAAATATGCTTCTGATCTTCTCTCCAAAGCCGGCATCACTGACAACAAGACTGTTTCCACTCCTTTGGAATACAATGCCAAGCTCACACCCTTGGATGGTGAACCTCTATCTGATGCTACTCGCTATCGTCAGTTAGTTGGTAGTCTGATCTATCTCACTGTTACTCGTCCAGATATTTCACATGCCGTGGGTATGGTTAGTAAATTCATGGATGCCCCTCGTTCTGTCCACTATGCTGCTGTTCTTCGGATTCTTCGATATGTCAAGGGTACACTTTATCATGGTCTACACTACTCCTCTCGGTCTTCTCTTGAGCTTCATGCTTATTCAGATGCGGACTGGGCCGGTGATCCGACTGATCGATGCTCTATAACAGGTTTCTGTTTCCTATTAGGTACTTCTCTTGTCTCATGGCGTAGCAAAAAGCAGGATGTTGTTTCCCGTTCAAGTACTGAGGCTGAGTATCGTGCCCTTGCCGACACCACCTGCGAGCTTGTCTGGCTTCGCTGGCTCTTGGCTGACATGGATGCTCCACAGCCCACTGCTACTCCTCTTTATTGTGACAATCGTAGTGCTATCTACATTGCTCATAATAATGTCTTCCATGAACGCACCAAGCACATTGAGATCGACTGCCACATTACTCGCCAGCATCTCAAGAAAGGCAATCTCAAGTTATTCTCCATCTCATCTGCTGACCAGCCTGCTGATATCTTCACTAAGTCTCACCCACCTGGTCGTCTTCGAGATCTTATATCCAAACTCCAGTTGGCTTCTTCCTTGCCACCTCGAGTTTGAGGGGGGATGTTAGTGTATAGATTAGCCCATTGGGCTTAGCTTAGTGTATAGATTAGCCCATTAGGTTTAGCCTAGTATTTTACTTGTACTATACTTCTATTACTTGTACTGCACACATACCTAGCCTATATAAAGGCTCTCTTTTGTACATTGTTTGATACACAATAATATACTGACTATTCAGTCATTCTCTCTCTCTTTATAACAATTCTCAAATTTCCCATTAATTAACTTTTTAATGTCTAGGCCAAATCAATTTGTATTTATAGCACTAGTCCACAACCCCACGATTCATGTACCATTAAAGGTGGATGTATGCATTCAGCTGAGACGGGCCTAATTAAAGATGTGATTTATGGAATTTGAAAGTATATTTTGAAAAAGAACTGTAAGAAAAGTGAGCCTGATCTACTCATGTACGCACCATGGTTAGCTTATTTTGCAGCTACATAATAATTTGTTCGATCGGAACCTATAAGCTATATCGGTGCTGCATGGTTCAACAAGGGATTAGAATATTCTCTAAGGTTATTAAGGTAAATCCACCATGTAATATCTAAAATCATATCGATCTATTTATTTTACCATGCCATCAATAATTTGAAATAAACACACAAAAAAAAAGATAATTAACGTTTTTGTTAATATAATAATAATATGGTAAAATCAATTTACTGTTTTCAAAATGGATGTATAGGATTTAAGAACCCCAATACAGTAATTATAAAAAAATCTGGAAAATTTTGATCCATAATAAAGCTACTCCTGTCATTTTGTTTCATATATGGGATCTAGGTTTTATTTGTAGAGGAGCCGATATGTTGGCCCAATACCATTTAGCATGGGCTACTAGCATCTCCTTAGGCTTGGAGGCTCACTCCACCCCTTCCATCCCTATGTGCTTGTTTCCTGTTGAGAGAGATGGGCTGATCCTCCTAGTCATTTTGGTTTTTTTTTTTTTTTTTAGTGCTTTTATAATCTCATTCATTCAGCCCAACCAAAAAGAATAATAATAATAATAATAAAAGGAAGAAGGAAATTTGAATAGCAAAAAGAAAAATGCTAAATTTACTAATTATTTTACATTTTTTTTTTTTTTTTTTACAAACTATTGATTCAATGAATGATTATTGGTAAACAAAAAAAGTGATGTTAGTAGTAGTTCTAGATACGAACCAGTAAGAATTTTTCATATCAACCGTTTGTAAAAATGTTGTAAAATAGTTTATGTCTGTAGTGTCATTCTATGAAAAAAGTTTACTTCAAAACTAGTTTAGAAAAAAAAAAAAAAAAATCTCCAATCTACGTGACAATCGATAAAATTATACATATACTTTTAGTTACATTACTTATTTAATAAGTTATGTGACTTATTTAAATAATACACGTAAATAGTTTTATGAGCTAGTACATAACGAGTAAGAGAAGATTTCTTTAGATCGGTTTGTCAAAAATTTGTGTCCAATAAATAACATAGTACTATGTCTCCTAATTCCCAAAGCCATGTGACGGGTTTGACATCATAATCAACTTCTCAAATAAAAATAATTTGGAGGCATGGTTGCCTACAAATCACTTAATTTATTTATTTAGAAAAACAAGAGTATTGAAAACTTTTTGATCACCTGACTATTATCTTTAATATATGTACTATTTAGTCTTTTATCCAATGCATATTAAGTTATTATTAGGAAGAAGAATCCCATAAGGGTGGCCTTATGATGCTGATTAGAGGTTTTATCGTTGGACTTTAGAAACCATTAAACTAATCCTTTTGAGGTTTACCAAACACTTTCTAATATCTTTAAGAAGCGAGAAATTTATGCAATTGGACTTCCTTAAAGGTATTCAAACACTATTTAATTTATTACTATCAACAAATGAAAGATCTTCAAATTAGAGAATAGAACAAACATTTTAATTTTTATTCGCTTAGCCACCAAACGAAATATGGAAGTGCAAGAAGCTACTTAGGAAAAAAAAAAAGAAAAAGAAAAAGAAAAAAAATGCAACCAACTGTCAACATAAAAGTTGACAATAATAAATTAATAAAGTAGAAAAATGATAATGATGATATACAACTTGAAGATCTAGAATTTCAATCCGGAACCATGAAACTTCTCTTGGGTGATACGGTCTAATTTTTCAATCATCTCATCTGTCAAATGGTTCACCCAGTCTCCAACCTCACCTCGCCGAAAAAATTTGCTATTCTCCTCCCCAGATGACAATTTTCCACTTTTATTCACCTCCAAGTTGCTCAAATTGTCAAAACTACACAACTTTAGGATATCATCCCCTACTCCTTTTGCCTCTTCTTCTGAGGATAAAGGACAGCCCAAGAACTCAGCTAGTTTCCTCAAATGGGCAGTGGGCTGCTCTTTCATTTCCTCAAACTTCAAAAAAAGTACCCTTTCAGGGTTTTCTAAGCTTTCCTTCCAATAGCCCAAAACATGGTCCCAATAAGGCCCATACAAACTCACTCCCCTGCAAAACTTATCAAAAGCCTCTTGAAGTGAATTGGGGCCTTTACTTGCTGGTGATCTCAAGCTGTTTGTGAAGTGCCAAAGTGACACAAAAGTGTCCTTAGGGTTCCTACTCAAATGCACAATCTTGCAAGCCGAGTCCTTTGTAGACATTGGTAGTGACACATAAGGTAAATGAGTTGAAAAGAGCCTTGGAGAGGCAAAGGAAGTGAGGTCTGGGACTTGGTTTTCAGTGTAGAGATTGATATCCAAGAAGGGTACAAGAACATGAGGATTATTCGTGAGGAGAGGGTGGTGTTTTTGAGGGTTGGGATAGTGCACACGGTTCACCAAGGAAAACAAGAGGGCTTTCAACCAAGTGGTGCCGGCTTTGGGAGTGGTAACAAGGATGATATCAGTGTCATGAGCTTGGAAGTGTTTTTGGAATGATAGAACACCTTGCATGTACCTAGTTGCGATCCAACAACCTTGGTACTGATGGAGGTTATTTGCAACCCAGCCTTTCTCTGTAGGTAAGGAGGATATGAAGTTTCTGCATTCTTGGGTCACTTCATCTTCTTTCAAGTATTTGGGAAGAGGAGGAGAAGGAATAGATGGTTGTTGTGTACGCATGGTAGTGATCAGAGAACTAACATGAGAATTAAGGGTGGGAGCCTCACCTTGATATAAAGCAAACCACCAACACCAACCCCCTCTCTCCCCCCAAGGCAAATCTAGCTGGAAAGGCTGTTCCCCAAAATTTTGATAAATTAATCATTTATAAATTTATAATATGAATAACAACAACATTTTACCATTTTTTTAATTAAAAAATATAAAACATTTTTTAGTCATACAAATCTAACCCTTGACATGTCTAGATTCTGGAGATAACATTTTATACAAAAGTATAAAAATCATAAAATGTCAAAACTCTAAACCTTGGACATAAGTTATTTTAAGAAAATAAAGTGCAAAAACTGGACAAGATTTGTATTGTATTTTAAGTTTTAAATTAAATGTAACTCAATTAAACTTAGATTTTTGAAATATTTAACCCTAAAATTTAAAGTTTTTTTTTTTTTTTTTTTAATTTATATATTATGTTTTAAGCGTGAGTGTATTTTGAATATTTAAACAATGGATATAAAATAGTTTTTGTAAGGACTAGATTTGTGGCTCAGTTCAGGATGAATGAATGTAGGCTCAGAAGGTCCAAAACAATGCATTTGTAGAGAATGGGTCAAAAAATTAGGCCTTAGTGAATTGGACAACGGCTCATATGAAATTGGATGACAATCATGCACAAATAAAGAATACTGACATGAACGAACTTTTTGTGGAAGGAGGCAAATGTTCCTCCCCATTCCCCCCTCAACTTTCATTGTTACTTTCCAGCTTTATACTCCTATCCTCCTTCTTTCATCCTTCCACGTGTAGATTTGGATTGATAATTTTGATACTTGTCCTATCAGCCCCCTCCTAAAGTCTTTGGGAGTAGCTATAAAGCTATAAAACGTTGCTTAGTTAACTTCAGAGCATTTAATGCTATGTTAGTAGCTTTTTCGTAGATATTTCCTAACTCTCCTTTGTCATTTTCCTTCTTGATACTTATCCTCCATGGTAGAGTAGTCCGGAGCATTGCTCTTGATAAGCAAACCATACCTTCTGACCTCGGCCTCGCCTAGCAAAGGAAGGATTCTTCCTCAGGGCACCCTCCTGGGTGGCTTTAATAGGATTTTCCTCTTCACTTACTAACGTAGATCATTATGAAAGTGTTTTACTCGTTTTCGGACTGTTTGCATCCTTGGGTTGGGCCCTTGGACCAATATATATGTAGATATGGGCTCCTGGGCCTTTCCCCCCTACAGTTCTTTTTTCGTAAGGGTAGTATAGAAGAAGATGATGATGATGATAATAATAATAATAATTTATGATGATATATTTTAATAATTTAGAAAGTACAAATATTTTTTATTAAAATTTATATAATCTTAAATGAAATGATGATATGCAATAGAAACTTATCATCTTAAGAAAATTCAAAAGAAAATGAATCAAGAGTTCAGTCATTAAATCTCACACATTTGAAGGAAAGACATGCACACACATGCACGTATAAGTATATGTAAATGCGTGTGTATATATATAAAATGTAAATTATATATATATGTATGTGTGTGTGTGTTTTGTGTCAATATTATTATAGCTAGCCCAAATCTCATTCCATCCCACCCGCAATACCTAAAGAAAAAGAAAGAAAGAAAGAAGAATGTGCCAAACTCTAGAGATAAAAGAGTAAAATAAATAAAGGAGAAACAACAAGATTTGGATTTTGTAATGTCTCTAGTGTTTGTTTTTAAGCGGCACTCTCAAGGACATGAATGCGCCAATAGTAGTAGTAGTAGTATTTCTCATCCGTACCTTCATGGAATCAGAGTGGATGAGTGACTTGACAGTGCGCATCTCTAGGAAATTTTAATTTATGGGCAGAAGATTGACGAGAACCAATACCCACCACTTTTAATGTGGGAGAGGAAGGTTAACAAAGTAAAAGTCAAAATTAAAAAAAAAAAAAAAAAATCCAATGATTAAGATTAAAGGTTCTTTAAAATTTAAATCCAAACTCTTCAAATAGTATTGCACGGTGCATCATAGGGGTGTGCAGAAAATCCACCGACCTGTCAAATCCGACTCGACTCAACCCGACCCACCGGGTTGAGTCGGTTTTTAGGCCTTGGTGGGTTGGGTTGGGTTACAAAATTTTTTTTATAGCGGGTCGGGTTGGGTTTGGGTCATAAAATTACAAACCCACCAAACTCGACCCGACCCACCGACCCACCCATATTTAATATATATTTAAAATATATTATATATTTAATAAATTTTTTTTTTAAAACCAAGGCACTTATATATATTTAAATATATATATATATATATATTATATTTAATAATTTTTTTTTAAAAAAAACCAGTTGTAGAGCAATACTTCCTCAGTTCCTCTTACTAATACTAATTATATATATAATATGTATTATGTAATTAATAAATTTTTTAAAATAACTAGCTCTTCCTATCCTATATAAAAGCCAATTAGTTCACACAAATTCTAATAAATTATTATTGTTGTTTAGTTATTGGTGTTGTTTGCCCTTAAAAAATTACATTGATACTAATCTTTGGGTTTTTTTAATATATTAATATTTATTTTTTTTTTTCTACTCAATTTAATAATAATTAAAAAAAATTTCAAACCCATGGGTTCAATCCGACCCAACCCGACCCATGTGGGTTGGGTTGGGTTGGGTTGGATTTATGTGATGGGTCAAATTTTTTTTGACCCACCATGGTGGGTCGGGTAAAAAAATTCGGTCAACCCAACCCATGCACACCCCTAGTGCATCACATCTCAATCCACGAATAAAGCAAGATAGTGACTTGACAAGTCATTTATTTACCAAGCTAATCAAATTCTAGGACAAGATTGAGCTAGCTAGCTAAACTTGGAAATTTAAGTTTAACCCGAGCTTGACGTATTCTGATGAGCTCATTTTATTTTGTTTATTGTATAAAAAGAAGAAGATATTTTAAAATGTTTTATGTTCTTTTTTTGAAATAAAAGTAAGTTCATTATAATGGAAATATACTCGAGTTAAGCAGATGCTCTATAAGTTAAAACAATTAAAGGACCGAAATCTTGGCCTAGCATATTCATGAGTTGTACCATATATAGTATGAAATCAATAAAATTTTTCTTTTTTTGAGAAAAAGGTAAGCAGAAATCAATCAATAGCATTTAAGCAAATTCTGGAGACATTTATTCCTTTATTTGGCCAATCAAATTGGATATCCTATTTTATAATTAGGTATGGCCAACTAAAATAAAAAGTGAACAAAAAATGCACACATAATTAATTTGGAGGAGACAGTTGGGGTATAGACAACTTCAACTTGCATGTAATACAAACAAATGGCCATCCATTTTGCACTGTATTAATATTCATCGTGAGGGATTATAAAATTACCATCGCGTTTCATGACTATCAAACCTTTGATTATTTTATATCATGCGTATAGACTAATAGCTATCTTTTTCTTTTTTTTGAGAAACAACTAATAGCTATCTAGTATACAAGTATAACTATAATATCGTGCATGTTTGAAAGGTTAAATTTTGCCTTTTCCTATTATAATTTATTAATAAAGGATTTGTACTATTAGTACAACAAAGAGTTAAAGAAAAAGGAAAAAAAAAAAAGGCAAACAGTTTGTGGGGGTTGGGTTTGAATTTCAATTTCCTTAGTTTTGTCTAGATCTCTGCAATCTTTGCTCTCTCTCTAGGGTTTGAGTTGATAAGATAGGTTGGAGAAGGAAGTTTGGTGGATAAAAAAAATATTTTGGAGAGAGGAGAAATGGTTTTTTTTTTTTTTTTAAGAAAAAGATTGTTTAAAAGAAATAAAGAGAGAAAATAAAGAGGTTGTTGGAGCTTACTTATAAAGAAGACTTTTAGATGAATTTTGGATGAAAATTTAAGTTATTTTTGGAGATTCTCTTATGCTGTACACAAAGATGCAAAATTAGGTGCTATAAAGCCTATATCAAAATGAAAAACTGATCAAATTAATACTGCCATAGTCAATTATCTATAATAATAATAAATAAATAAAACACTCCCATATAGTCCCTCCCTAGATATCATCTTTTGCATGTGTTAAGGATGATTCTCTCAAGATTCATGGTATCTTGTGCATCGATTGGGATTGGCACATCAAATAATTTATTTAGATAGAAGACCAACCAAAAAGAAGCCAAGAATGCCTTTTGAGTTAAGCATATATTATTAGGTGCTTTTAAAGATATTGATTAAGAATCTCTAAAATTCTTAAAAATAATTTAGTCAAATCCTATCCATCTATATTTTAAAATGGGCGAATTAAAATTTTTCATATTATCAACATTTTTTTTATAAGTAAATAATGAGAGAAAGAGAGATTAAATTAATTTGAATCACAAACATGAAATATTACAACAAAAAAGGCAGTTATCATTGGGTAAACACAATATATACCATTACCACATTATCAATATTTAAACAAAAGTTTGTGATACTTTCCAGAATACGAATTTACAAAACAAATGATTATCTGTTCAAATATCAGATATTAAAGTATTTACTTAACGAGTTTCATCTACTAACATATTCTTGATTGCTTTAGCAAATTAAAACAAAAAGAAAAGGCTATACGTAATTACTTCTTGGGGTTTCAACTTTCAAATATTTGAACAGCAATTTTATCATCTTAGCTTAATTTTTAGCTTCAGCAGTGTTATAGTTACAAGTTCTGTGAATCTAACATATACATAATTTCACTCATAATATGTGAACTAAGGTATAACACTTATACAACTGTATTTAAAATTTTCTTACGGAGTATCTATAAAATTATAAACCTCTTTTTTTTTTTTAATTTTTTTTTATAATTCAATAGTCAATAATTGAATCATGAATATTTCTGTTAAAAATCTAAGAAATATCAATTGAAATACAAAATTCTTAACTAGAATATAGACCTTACTACATTCTCATCAATGAGAATGCATAACTCTAATTTTAATATTTTTTTAAGACACGAAACACATAACTTTAATTACAACTTTTGCTGTCTCAATATTTAAATTAGCCAAAAAATAGGTCCTCCCATTGAGAAAAAAAGAAAAAGAAAAAGAAAAAAAAAAAAGAGCAGTACTGTCACTAAAATATAAAAAGCTTTTTGCAATTTACTTCTCTTGATCACCATATGTACACTGCAACCTTCTCTTGATCACCATATGTACACTGCAACCATAAATTCAAGAGAACAAAAAACATAGAAGGTTGAACTTAATTAAAAGCAGAGCTGGAAGCAAATATTTAAAAACAGTCAAATACTACTGGGGCCGGTGTTAGTACAAAAATCAGGTCAAGTCATATCATATGGATTTTTATTCTCTGGTCGAGAGACCCCTAGCCCTTTGATTCATAAAAACAGCAAGGATAGACCCAGACTGTTGTAGTTGAGCAACATCATCAAACCAAAAAAAAAAAAGAGAGCGAAGATAGAAGTGACATTAATGCAAGGCTTTTTAATTAAGAGACCACGATATTCCTGTTAATTAAAAAGATGAAAATCAAAATTTGTGAAATGTTAGTGGAGAAACTTTTGTGAAATGGCATGCATGGATTACAGCAATTGGATTTTCCTTTGAGCATTGGACATTAGTGTATGGAAATACTAAGGATTCCACAGGTACATGGGACTCACTTCTTAACTGTGAGAGGTCCACTCCCTGATATATGGGCACAATAGATATAAATGATGGTATTGGACATATCCAACCCACTTCTATAGTTGTTCATAAAAAAAGAAACACACTTCTATAGTTGTATGGGACCTGCGCTCGTACATTATTGAAGCTGTCGAGCAAGAAGGATACATTATTGAAGCCAAGATAATGTGCTTTTGGGACTATCATTGATCTATATGACCCATAATCCACTCAATACTTGAGCCACAGAGACGCTTTAATTTAGTGGTGATTATTATATTTATATGATTCAATAATCACATTCACAGGTGTATATGACATACCCAAAATCATATTGACATGCATAAACCAAAAACACCTTTTATTATTATATAATCTAGGGTAGAGAAATTAGAGTAAAAGAACAGCTATTTTATTTGGAAGCCTACCCAGATCTCAACGTAAATTCATTGACATAATAATTAAAGAGGCTTTAGAAAATAAATAATAATTATTATGATGCAACTTGAAAAGAGCATCGAATAACCAAGTTTTAATCTCCAAGAAGGGCACATGAACATGAGAGCAAGCTGTTCGTGAGCAAAGCAGGCATGAATTTTACGTTGTCATGGGGTCCGAATATTGAACCCTATCTGGTCACCAAGGCTAACAACATAGTCATCAACCAAATAACGTCCCATCCCGAAATATCAAGTCGTATTAATTTAATTAGGTCATAGTATTATAGGGTCAAATAGTTGTAGATACATTTGTCCCTATAAATTATTTATTATTTCCAATTCCATATATATATATATATATATATGTGTATATATATATATATATATATAAATGCGAATATTCTATTTCGAAATAGTTTTCCCTAGCTATTTCATTGAAGGGGCTTGTGGGGGCATAGTCATAGACAAGTTGCTTGGTTTAAAAATTTGATAAACAAAGTGACAATTGTATTTGGACTGTGATTCACAAGAGAGATTCTATTAAGCATTTAGGTTATGATTAAAAATTTTGTGCAAACAATTAAAGTAGCAACCCATCCACTATAGTCACTTCAAAAGACAAATTAAAGCTCGTTAATCATATCAGACTATAGTGCTGCTAATAATAGACTGATAATATAGGTTAAAAACGTCAATTCCAAAAGATTAAGAAGGGGTCCGATAATGATATTTTCTAGTATCATATCACTCATAGTTCCTCAAAGCAGCGTGAAATGTACCACTCATATCACATGCATGCATGCACGTACCTTCAGTTACCGGACCCCTTTCGAACTTTTTTTTTTTTTTTTTTGTTTTGTTTTGCCTTTCGCACTTTTCTTTATATATAATTCATTGCGATTCCACCAATTAATTGAGGCCTAAGTGTTTCACAATTAAATTGCATTTCCGATATGCTACTGTCACCAAAAAGAAAGAGAGCAAGCATCTAATTAAAGCAGAATCAATTACCCTCTTATCACGTTCATGATATTACAATTTACAAGCTCAAAATAAACTATAGAGAGAGAAAGACTGGTAGCTAATGTTAATTCAAATTTCTATTCTAAAAGTTATATACGAATTATTTAGTTGGATGGCAAAGTCATGACAATCAAAACAACTTTTTTAATGTCGTTGTCATGACATCAGTTGTCACTAATTGAAACTTTTGTTTTTTTTTTTGATAAGTAGTTGTCACTAATTGAAACTTGAAATACTCATGAAAGTACTATTACAATTTACAATAATGATAGTTTGCGAATTACGACTATAGGCGTGCACTAATAAGTTCAAATTGTAGTCATATATTGTTGCAAGCAAACATTGCTTGTGTGAGTGTGTCCAAAACTAGAAGATATGAATGAAAAAAATAGATATGACATAAATATTCTCCTCAAACGCTTTACATCATTTATTCTTATACAATACCTAAAAAGTCTTCAAGTAGATATTCATCTTTACAACAAAATGGTCCCACATTCTTTAAATTTCTCTTTCATTTTCTTAAGCATGGAAAATATGTCTAAGGAATACGGCACCTAACCTCTTTTTTCGTTATTTTTTTTATAATTTATTGCTAAAAAAAAAAATGATAATACCTTGAATTGAACGTAGACACATTACAACCTTGGAAATACAAACACTCCCAAATCCTCTGCCTGTGTCTGTGTTGAACACAAATATGTGAGATGCTTCGGCACGTGTGCTCTCAACATATTAAGAGGAAAAAAATAAAACTTATTTTTATTTAAAATGTTTTCTTCTTTAAGTTTTAGATATGGTTTTAAAGATATTGATAATTGTTATTTATTTTAAAAACTTAAAATAAACATAAAATATATCTTGGTATATATTAATTTATTCAATTGTTCTATCTTTATCATGATGTGTCCTTATCTTCAAAAAATAGCCCTTTTGTAGATTCCCAATTTGGTGTCATGTCCATATCCATACTTCTTAGGTTACAACTTACAACAAACAATCTTTGAACAGCAGCACACTCCAAAACATACCATCTACACCGACACTAACAATCTGAAATAGTACAACAAATGAAAAGAGTACTGCTGCATTGCCCATTTTCCCTGTTCATGAAAATTGAGAAGCCTAATATATATATATATATATATGTACGTAGGATATGGCACCTAACCTATGTAATATGGTTAGGAGTCACATGCAAAGAAAAACAGATGAATTATTGTGTGTTAGGGATTTACTCTAATAGCCTTTGTGTACTGTATATCGTTGCAGATTTCTGGCACATGGGTAATGAGGCGAGAGTGAGACAGCTCCACCTTCTACCAAATAAAGTGCAAATGCCAGCACCACGAAAACGATCAACGGCTATTTGTAATTTTGAATAGCATTATTCAGTTTTATTTCCTATTTTCTTAATTTCCCAGTTGTTCTATTTTATTTTTATATCACAAGGTCCCTCTTCCTTATAAATACAGTCGGTGGTTTAATTGCCTCAGTTGAAGATATTCTGAACCAATCATATAAGCCAACAATGAATTAAAGGGGAGGGGGATGGAACCAAAAAAAGGAAAAGAAAAAAAAAATTGATAAAATTATTTGTTGTTTAATTCATATAGACACCAATGTTACTATAATATCAACTGAAAATTATGTTTGGTAGGAGGGATGGAGAGTGAAATGAAGAAGGTAAGTACCTTATGAAGAAGTGAAGGAAGAAGCCACATTTCTTTCATGTTGATTAAAGTAAAAGAAAAAGATAATGATTGAGAAAATGAATTTGTTGCTTGTTTGGATAGCAATATTTGGGTATGTGGATTGGATTTGGGTGATTAAAATCCTTACTTTGTTTATAAAAGATTAAGGATTTGAATTTAACAAAATCCACTAAGAATTTTAAACCTTTAAAATCTGTGGTTTAAAAATAATATTTAAAGTTAATGGATTTGAAACTAAAACATTTCAAATTTATTGACGAAATTAGCAGGAATATGGACATATAGTCAGGTTCCACGATCAATTTTTGGTTGGAAGAAAATCTTTTCATCTGTAGACAGGGAAAACTACAATAGAAAGGAAAAATAAGTGAAAATATCACGTACCCAAAAAATAATTAATACAGAGAAAGAGACAAGGAGAAGCTGAAATTACTTCACAGTTCAATATCAGGCACCCCCAACAAGAAGGAACCTGAAAGTGGATGTATGCAGTCAGCTGAGACGGGACTAAAGATATATTAGCAAAAAGTACACGAGCCTAGAGATGTGAAGATGGAATTTGAAAGTATATTTTGAAAAAGAACAGTGAGAAATGAGCCTGATCTACACATGTATCATGGTTATCTTATTTTGCAGCTAGCTAATAATTTGTTCGGAACCTAGCCATAAGCTATACCAGTACTGCATGGTTCATCAAGTTATTAGAATATTTGCTAAGATTTTTTTTAGGTAAATCCCCTAATATTATATCTAAAATCCTATCTATTTATTTTACCATGCCATATATCAAAAATAGACACACAAAAAAATGATAATTAACGTCTTTTTTATTTATTTATATTAATGATATGGTAAAATCTATTGACTCTTTCCAAAATGGATGTATAGGATTTAAGAACTCCCAGTAATTATAAAAAATCTAGAATTCTTTTTTTTAATTAGAAAATTTTGATCCCCGGTAAAGATACTCTTGCAATTTTTTGTTTTATATATGGGATGTAGGTTTTATTCCTGGAGGAACTGACATGTTGGCCCATAACCATTTAGCATGGGCTGCGCGCTAGCTTCTCCTTAGGCTTGGAGGCTCACTCCACTTCCACCATCCCTATGTGGGTGTTTCCTGTTGAAACAGATGGGCTAGTCATTCTAGTCATTTTGGTTTTTTTTTTTTTTTTTTTTTTTTTTTTTTAAATGCTTTTATAATCTCATTCATTCGGCTCAACTAACCAACAATAATAATAATTATTGTAAGGACCAGATTTGAGTCCCTAACCTAAAGGATGGATAAACTTAAGCCCAAAAAACTCAATACAATAAATTTGTAGATAGTGGGTTGAAAAACTGAGCTTTAATGAGTTGGACAACAAGTAAAGTGAATTCAGATGACAAGAAAATAAAGATAGACTAGTTTAATCTAAAGAAAATTGTCCTCGACATAATCCGAGGAGATCAGTTATTATATATTTCTCTCAAGTTTGATTACAAATTCAGTTTATGATTGCTACAGTGTTTTCCTCTTAATTTCTCCATCCCCTTCCCTTAGGGTTTTCTTTCTATTTTATACTATCCTCCTCCTTCATCTCTACCCTCCACATATAAACTAGATTGCTGGTGTTGATCCTTGTCTAATCAGCACCTTCTTGAAGTCTTTGAGGAGTAGCTATAAGGCTGAAAGATAATGTTTAGGTATCATTTCTTTATTAATGCAACTAGAGAGTTAGTTACAGAACATTTAATGCGGTGATAGTAGTTTTCCTTTTAGATATTTCATCTTGTTCCTTCTTGACACTTATGCTCATATATTAGCGGAATCGTCCGGAACGTTACTCTTGATGTCAAACCGCATCTTCTGACTTTGGCTTTGCTTAGTTGAGGAAGCATTCAACCTCAGATCATTTCCATGGAACATAATGCCTAAATCCCTTCCTTTATTTATTAGTGCTGACCTCTATCACATGTTTATCCATCCTTGGACTTATGAGGTGTCATCAGACTGGGCTCCCGGCCCAATAAATTCTACTAGGCCTAATATCCCTACAACAATAATAATAATAATAATAAAGGAAGAAGGAAATTTGAATAAGGAATGTGAGTTTATTTCCAAACTAATTTGGAAACAAATTTCTTAAATCCAAGATTTATAGAACTATACACATATACTTGTTGTCATGTGACATAATTAATGAGTCATGTGACTTATCTATATATATATATATATATATATATTATAAAATCAAAGATGTTTGTCAAGTAGTTGACTTCCTTAGACTGTGATACATAAGCTTTGTTGCCTCCACAAATTTTTACATTACTAATGTATTTATTTAAGTTTAATTTTAAAAAAGAAGAAGAACCCGATAATTTTATAATGTCACAACCTTCGGAACCCGATTGTTTTATAATATCACAGCCTCCCCCCCCCCCCACTCTCTCTCTCTCTCTCTCTCTCTCTGTTGGGTTTTTTCAGTCTCTCATGGCTACAAAGCCATTTGCAATTTGTGTTTTCATTGTAAACCCCACCCCAAATCTCTAACTCTCAACATAATCAACCAAAGCCTCAATTTTGAATACATCCATTTGCAATTTTCTCAGATGATCATCACTGTCCCTCCACCCAATTGCAAATCAGTGTCTACACTGCAATCTGTTGTAATTTTTGTTGGGTAACCCAAAATTGTGATTTTGATAGATTTCACAAATTTTGTAAAACAAAAATCAAACCCAAAATAATGAAAACTATGTTTATGCAAGAAAGTAAGAGATAGATAAGATCAAAGAATGACATTCTATGATGTCTAATTACAGATCAGCGGTCACATGTTTGTACAGAGAAGAGAGGGGTAAAGAATTCGATGTCTTCAGCTTTTCTTTCATGTTGAATTAGTTGCATAAAGTGAAAGATTTTAACAAAAAAAAGGAGCAGATGCAGATCTAAAAGTTTAAGAGAGAAGTTGAAGGAGAAAAAACTTTTTATTTAAAACTTGAAAGAAGTAAGAAGAAACCCACTCATCAGCAAAAATAACAAGATGAGAAAGTCGGGGTAGAGTGGGTAATTTAATGGGTTTTGTTAGTAGACCCCTTAAACAAAGTTTGTTTAACCTAATTTAATAGTCAAGTTGTTACTTAGGTAAATTATGTAGATCTAGGTTAAACATTCATCAAACATATCATGTAGTGAAAAATCTAAATAACACAAGATATGATGACCTAGAAAATCTAATGAAACAATCCAGTTTCAAGGTAAAAACCTGGGGGAACTATCCCAAGAGAACAATCCACTAAATCAAATAAAAGTTTACAGTCATGAATATGAATTCATAGTAAACTTAACTAAGATTATCAAACCTAACTCTGAACCCCTCAGACTTCTTTAATGTGGATCTGCTTTAACACGAACCTCTGGTTCATGCTTTAGATCTCCAACATAGACCTCTAGTCTATGACTCTAAGACCACCCTTAAAATTTTAGATCCAACACATTTGATGATTGGTATGCAACAACTTCAAATCTACCGGTTCCAATTGTATGTAGATTGATTTCTAGTAGTGGCTTTGAAAGGAGAAGGCACAAAACTTTTTTGATCTCAAAAGAGAAGCTCCAAAGTCTCTTCAAAACGTGCTCTAGGGTTTTCTTTAAATACTATGTGAATTAGATCTAAAACCCTAATCACTCGATGGGCCGATATTGAATTCTGTAGATTTGTCTCTCTATCAGTCGAACCTTCTTCTCAATCAGTCGAGCTTGGCATGTTTCGAATTTCCAAAACTAGCAATTTTCTTGTTCATGTATTCTGATTTGCGGCACATTGAGCATATTTAATATAGCTTATAGGCTTTATGATCTAAATCTGGACAAGTCTGTATTTACAATTTGCCAATTGTTCTAAACTTTTAGAACCTAACTGGTTTGTCACTTTGCCTAATTAATAGAGAATTAATTTTATTCATTTTAGAGTCCTTGATAATAGATACTACTAACTACTAAGTTTAGCCAGAATAAAAAGAAAAAAAAATCTATACTACTACAGAGCCAACGTTTCATGATATGCAAATCATAAAAACTAGTCGCTAACTCGTGCGATGCACAGAAAAGTTATTGAGTATGACTAATTATTTAATATGAATGTTTTACAAATATAACTTTTGTAACCTCTTAGATTACACATTAAGATTCCAATTTTAAAAATTTGATATGAAACATTAAATTACTAATTTTTTTTTTTTAGCATTAACATTTTCTTGGAAAATATCAATCAAACAAAAAATTAAATAAAGATTAGTATTCAATAATCCAATAAATGTTGCGATGTTAAACATTTGTCTAATTTCAACTATTGGCTCCAATGTAAAATAAAGAAAGTAATTAAACATTTTGTATGAAAAATTGTAAAAAATTTACACATAAAATCGTTAAAAATGAGAGACATACAGATACTCCATGGACCATAGTACATGCTCTGTAATTTCAGTCCATTGTTGATTTTTGGTCTCCACGCATTGCAGTAAAATTTCTGCATCATTTGCTTTACTCAAGCATGAATTCAATTACTCCCTTTAGAGATAGAAGAGTGAACCTCTTGAAGTGCAGGCCATAGTCTAAAGCTCTCCCAAATCTAAAAGATTGTATAACATGCCGAAAAGATAACCAAGAATAGATTACTATAGAAACAACGTAAAGAATATGTGTATTAGTATAGAGAGAAAGCAACTATTCTATTGCATTGACCATCATTAACTTCTTCAACATATTTTTACACCTTTAAATTAAAAGCAACAAAATTAAATGAAACCTTGATTATATAAGGGAGTCAAGTCTATCATTAACACCTATTCGTCATGTGTAACTTTGGAACTATCAGATGACATATTCATTTACTTTTCTTTGTGTGATGGTAGAGCATATTCTGATAGCTAATTAGTAGCATAAAATTTGAGTGATGAGATTTGAGTTGAAGGAAAGGAAACATGTCTATGCAATAATATGCAACTTCTGAATTTAGATTAAACTATAAATATTACATGCGCAACTTGTCCAAGTAATAGATAAACAAATGTGCATTTAAGTGCAGACTTATAATTTCAAAAACTTTAACAACAAACCCAAAAAAAAAAAAAAAAGGACAAAGGCACGACAATAGGGTCTCGAATGCAACCTCACAAAAAAAACACCAACAAATCAACCACAAGAATAATATTTCCCTAACCCCATATATTATGACAGTAGCGGGAGGCTAGACTGAAGGTGGGAGATAGTTTGACATGACTGTGGTCCTTGGATCTCTCTCTGCCAATGATATAGAGTGCTCAAGGATTAATGTTTTGGGGTTTTGAGAGTGGTTGAGAGAATGGCTTAGGCAGTTAGGCTGCATCTAAACCTGTATGAAAAGAGAGATTTAATCAACCCATGAGAATAGAAGAGATTTTGCGTTTGCATTTCTACATAATAGCTTGCGTAGAGAAGAGGAACGTTTTATCTTTATGGGGTTTTAGAAAAGTTTAAATTGAGGAAGAAGTCCTAAAGGTGCTCACGTATTATCATGTTTAATCAGAATTTAGGTTTTTGTATTATTTGTTTTTTTTTTTTTTTTTTTTAAATCAGATTTTTTTATTTTAAAATAATGCTAACGTAGAAAATTATGAAAGTTTCAGAAGTTTTGGTTATATATATATATATATATATATATAGATAAATGTTAGTAATACTAATATATAATAAATCAACAAAAATATTTAATATATAAATGAATTAAATAATAATTAATTTTTATAAAAACTTATTATTATGTATGGTATTAAAACTTTTAGCTTTATGAAACATTGTTCTTTTCCCATATATTGACAATTTGGTAGTTGTTTATAAGTGTGTTAAGATATTAAAAAAAAAAAAAATGTAGTTCTTAGAGATGTATATTAGGTCAAAATTTATCATCTTATTAATGATTTTGCTCACTAAAAGTTTTGGAGCAAAATGTGTTGAAAATCAAGTATATATATTAATGTAAAACTTTGTTATTTGATGGATAAATTCATAATTTTAGTGATTAATCAACATAAAAAATAATTTTAAAAAAATTAAAGCAGAATATTACAATCTACAACCCAATCTTTCAATCTAATCCAATTAGATCCTCCAACAATATTGCGTAGGATCCCAATTTTAACAACATTATTTGAATTTGATCAAGCATGTAGAGGAGGCATTGTAGAGATCAACAATACCCATCAATTTATACATATTTCATATTTGGAACCTTGAACAATTACTAAAAAAAAAAATAGTAATAGAGAATTTGATTACAAATAAATGGGATATATATATATATATATATCTCTCAATTTGAAGGAGAGTGGATATATCAAATACAATAAGCTTCATAAATAATGCTCCATTAAAGTCTCATGTCATCTCATTCCATTTGAAATTCTCACAAGTAGAGAAATATATTACCCATAACCTTAAGGGGGAAAAAAAGATTGTGTATGTGTTTGTTTTTTACACTATAAAGAGTATCTAAATTAGAACATTGATGTGAGATTAGATTATTCTCATGAGAAATCAAATTTTCCTCCAACAATTAAACATTCTAATGTTGATTTTGTTTTTTTAATGGATCATTTTGGAGTTTTTTCTTTAATTTTGTCAATGTTTATTTGTATTGTGCTTATCATATAAATAGAATTATTAAATACTTAATGACATTTACGATTTCTTAGTATATATTATATATTTATGCAAAGTTTTCATGTGCATCATACAGGTTAGCAGCTAGTTTAAATAATACACGTAGATAGTTTCATGAGCCAACCCATAATTGGTAGGAGAAGATTCCTCTAAATCGGTTTGTTGAAAAAACTATGTCCAATAAATAATACACTACGTGTGGTGGGTTAGAGACAAGAATCAACTTCTCAAATAAAAATAATTTAGGGTATGTTTGCCTATCAATCACTTTATTAATTTATTTTGAAAATCAAAAGTATTCAAAACTTTCTAAGCACCTAACTATTCTCTTTAGTATATGTTTAAGTAGTTTCTCGTGTTACACATACTAGATTATTACAGTGATGAATCTCTTAAAGGTGGTCCCAAAATGCTGATTAGAGTCTTCAAATCCAATACCTCATGCATATCATGAGGTTTCGAAACCACTAAGCCAAATCCTTTGAGGTTTACCAATCACTTTATAATATCTTTAAAATGCAAGAAATTTATGCAATTGTACTCCCTTAAAGGTACTCAAACACAATTTTATTACTATCAACAAGTGAAAAATTGACAAATTAGAGAATAGAACAAACATTTTAATTTTTATTCACTTAGTCATGAAAAGAAATATCGAAGTGCAACCAGCTACTTAGCGAAAAAAGAAATGCAACTAACTGTCAACATACAAGTTGATAATAAACGATAAATGATGATATACAACTTGAAGATCTAGAATTTCAATCCGGAACCATGAAACTTCTCTTGGGTGATACGGTCTAATTTTTCAATCATCTCATCTGTCAAATGGTTCACCCAGTCTCCAACCTCACCTCGCCGAAAAAATTTGATATTCTCCTCCCCAGATGACAATTTTCCACTTTTATTCACCTCCAAGTTGCTCAAATTGTCGAAACTACACAACCTTAGGATATCATCCCCTACACCTTTTGCCTCTTCTTCTGAGGATAAAGGACAGCCCAAGAACTCAGCTAGTTTCCTCAAATGGGCAGTGGGCTGCTCTTTCATTTCCTCAAACTTCAAAAACAGTACCCTTTCGGGGTTTTCTAAGCTTTCCTTCCAATAGCCCAAAACATGGTCCCAATAAGGTCCATACAAACTCACTCCCCTACAAAACTTATCAAAAGCCTCTTGAAGTAAATTGGGGCCTTTACTTGCTGGTGATCTCAAGCTGTTTGTGAAGTGCCAAAGTGACACAAAAGTGTCCTTAGGGTTCCTACTCAAATACACAATCTTGCAAGCCGAGTCCTTTGTAGACATTGGTAGTGACACATAAGGTAAATGAGTTGAAAAGAGCCTTGGAGAGGCAAAGGAAGTGAGGTCTGGGACTTGGTTTTCAGTGTAGAGATTGATATCCAAGAAGGGTACAAGTACATGAGGATTATTCGTGAGGAGAGGGTGGTGTTTTTGAGGGTTGGGATAGTGCACACGGTTCACCAAGGAAAACAAGAGCGCTTTCAACCAAGTGGTGCCGGCTTTGGGAGTGGTAACAAGGATGATATCAGTGTCATGAGCTTGGAAGTGTTTTTGGAATGATAGAACACCTTGCATGTACCTAGTTATGATCCAACAACCTTGGTACTGATGGAGGTTATTTGTAACCCAGCCTTTCTCTGTGGGTAAGGAGGATATGAAGTTTCTGCATTCTTGGGTCACTTCATCTTCTTTCAAGTATTTGGGAAGAGGAGGAATGGATGGTTGTTGTGTACGCATGGTAGTGATCAGATAACTAATATGAGAATTAAGGGTGGGAGTTTTGTGGTGGATATATATTGTATACTCTACTATGTGTTTATATATATATATATATATATAAGCAGTAAAGCAAACCACCAACACCAACCCCCTCACTCCCCCAAAGGAAAATCTAGTTGGAAAGGTTGCTCCCCAAAATTTTGATAAATTAATCATTTACAATAAAAATAACAACAACAACAACATTTTAACATTTTTTAAGTCATAAAAATCTAAACCTTGACATGTCTAGACTTCAGAGATAATCTTTTTATATAAAAGTATAAAAATCATAAAATGTTAAAACTCAAAAACTTAGACATAACGTTATTTTAAGAAAGTAAAGTGCAAAAACCGGAAAACTTGTCATTTTTTAAGTTACCACATTTTAACTACTTATTTTAGTTATAATTTAATCTTGATGGCTATCTAGTTAATGAGGATATTCTTGGAAAATACAACCCCCCACCCCCCCCCCCCCCCCCCCCCAAAAAAAAAAAAAGACAAAAGATTTGTATTTAAGTTATAAATTAAATTAATGTGACCTAAAATTAAACTTATATATTTGAAATATTTAACCTTAAAATTTAATGTTTTTTTAAAGTTGTCTATATAATAATAATAATAATAATAATATGTATATATAATTGTGGGGCCCGAGGGCCCAGAACCCCCGGCCCACCTTTAGGCTGGCCTAGGGCCCAAGCCGAGGAGGGCAATCTCCCCAGATGGTCGGCCTAAAGGTTTTAGTTCTCCCAAGGCCCAAGCCGAGTGCACACCCCTCCTTGGCACACCTAATCCAATCTAGGTAGGGGGCAGACCTAGTGTAGATGGTCACATCCACACTTAACGATTCTGCCTGGCCCTCCAGGTCCCATTAATGATGGCAAGACCCTTTACTGAGAAACCTTGGAGGCAGCAACCCCCAGTATGGGAAAGAACCTGTCTGATGGGACAAGTCCTGAACCATTAGCCCGAATGGCCAACAACTGTAAGGCCGGGATCGAGCTAAAAAGGGTATATAAGGCAAAGAACCCCCCTGGTGAAGGGGGGCCTCCTCGGATCCCAGCCGAGGAGTAACCCCAAGCGTAGAGCAAATAACGAGAAGTACGAAGAAGACCGGCGAAGGGCCGGCCGGAGCCAAACCCTTTGTCCCACTCTCTACAAATTCATTGTCGGGGGCCCACCTCCGAAAAATGTGCCCCTACAATTGGCGCCGTCTGTGGGGAGGGTTAGTGCGCCGGCTGGCGCAACCGGCGATCGTTCTAAGGCAGTTATTACTCAGAAATTGGCGGCGCAAAAAAAAAAAAGGAAAAGAGAAAGAAAAAGAAAAGAAGAAGAGAAGAATGGCAGTGCTAAAAGAAAACTCAACAACAAATAAAAGAAAAAGTCCTTTATCATTTCAGAAAAGATTACAAAAGATTACAAGTACAACAATCCTCATTATTTCATAAAAAGAAAAGCTACAAATACAATCAGAGGCTCAGACAGGCATGTTTTATAAAAATTCCTACCAACTAATCCTACAATCAGAGGCCCAGGCGGACCGGCGTTGGAACTGGCCGGGTAAGAGGCTCGCAAAGAATTAATATCAAGAATGAGGGAAGTGTCAACCCGTGCTTTTATTGGCGTCAAGAGAATGGGAGAACTTGACAATAAAAGCACGGGAAGGGGGGCTAGGGGCTGGCTCACCTTCAAACCAAAGCTTGAACAAAGTGAGGAGCCCCTAGACCCCGGAACACCCTCCCTCATGATGCTTCCTCGACCCCCTCCGAACTGCACGAGCATTGACCGTCGAAGACGGCAATACTCGGGTACCAGCCATGACGAGAGTTCGCGTGTCCCCTTCGTCGGAGGTGCGCTTTGGGGAAAGACGTTAGGTGCTTCAACGACGTCCCCCCTGGCCACCATGCGAGACTCGGCCAGTGTTACGCCTAAACTCTGCCGCGCCGGCAGCCTAGTGGGGGCTGTGGTCATGGCGGCGCTTAACTCCAGGTCTCCTAATGGCGGTCACAACCCTGGTGGCGGTATCAAAAGGGCTCAGGAAGGTGAAAGTGTATACGTCTGTTTGCGAGGGAGAATTCATGGGATGAGGAGAAACACTCCCCCCAGAACGCCTTTTATGGAGGGCGAAAACCAGCGGGAGTTGAACTGCGCGGGATTCGAAGGGGGAGTTGTCAAAGGGAATTAATTCCCACCCAATTCCAAGGGGATTGCCAGCTGCCTGATGCATGTTAATTCACGAAGGCATTAATGGAGGCGCGTTACGGGCACCGAAGCGTCAAACAGGGAGCGCGGAAGGCCAAGCGACGCCTCGTAAATCAGAAAGATGAGGAACGCAAGATCAGCCCCACGTGCGAAGTCACAATCCGACCCGAGGAAAAACAACTCACAGAAAAAGACCCGTGGACGTCCTCACACCAAAAAACAAAGTCCTCGGATCCGAGGACAAACTCCTATTGGAGGCAACTGTGCAGTAGTGGTACAATGACTCTCGCTCCAGCGACCTGCAAGGGGCTAGGGGGACGGACTTCTACCCGACGTGAGACTGAGTTGCCCGAAGAGGTGAACACTGTGTCCTCATGCTCGGGGCCCACTTGGAAACGATGGCAGCAATTGTACCTAGGTCTTGCATGGTCCTCGGACTCAAGCCTACGGGGAGCTGGCCACTCGTACTTAAGGCAGCAATTGTACCTAGGTCTTGCATGGTCTACGGACTCAAGCCTAAGGGGAGCTAGCCACTTGGAAACGATGGCGGCAATTGTACCTAGGTCTTGCATGGTCCTCGGACTCAAGCCTATGAGGAGCTGGCCACTCGTACTTAAGGCAGCAATTGTACCTAGGTCTTGCATGGTCTACGGACTCAAGCCTAAGGGGAGCTAGCTACTTGGAAACGATGGCAGCAATTGTACCTAGATCTTGCATGGTCCTCGGACTCAAGCCTACGGGGAGCTGGCCACTCGTACTTAAGGCAGCAATTGTACCTAGATCTTGCATGGTCTACGGACTCAAGCCTAAAGGGAGCTAGCCACTTGGAAACGATGGCAGCAATTGTACCTAGGTCTTGCATGGTCCTCGGACTCAAGCCTACGGGGAGCTGGCCACTCGTACTTAAGGCAGCAATTGTACCTAGGTCTTGCATGGTCTACGGACTCAAGCCTAAGGGGAGCTAGCCACTTGGAAACGATGGCAGCAATTGTACCTAGGTTTTGCATGGTCCTCGGACTCAAGCCTACGGGGAGCTGGCCACTCGTACTTAAGGCAGCAATTGTACCTAGGTCTTGCATGGTCTACGGACTCAAGCCTAAGGGGAGCTATCTATTTGCGACGGAGCCAAGGTACTGCTCGGTCCGAAGACATATTCCCGTGAAGAAACTAACTGCCTACTGAAGAGCCTAAGGGTCGATCCAACCACTCAAGGAAGAACCTGCCAACCGGAGGCCTTCCGGACCATAGGGGCCGAGGTTTGCAAAACCCTCCTCCCCGTCCGAGGATACGTGCAGCAGGGTTTTGAGGGGCTATTGTGGGGCCCGAGGGCCCATAACCCCCGGCCCACCTTTAGGCTGGCCCAGGGCCCAAGCTGAGGAGGGCGATCTCCCCAGATGGTCGGCCTAAAGGTTTTAGTTCTCCCAAGGCCCAAGCCGAGGACACACCCCTCCTCGGCACACCTAGTCCAATCTAGGTAGGGGGCAGACCCAATGTAGATGGTCACATCCACACTTAACGATTCTGCCTGGCCCTCCAGGTCCCATTAATGATGACAAGACCCTTCACTGAGAAACCTTGGAGGCAGCAACCCCCAGTATGGGAAAGAACCTGTCTGATGGGACAAGTCCTGAACCATTAGCCCGGATGGCCAACAACTGTAAGGCCAGGATCGAGCTAAAAAGGGTATATAAGGCAAAGAACCCCCCTGGTAAAGGGGGGCCTCCGTGGATCCCAGCCGAGGAGCAACCTCAGGCGTAGAGCAAATAACGAGAAGTCCGAAGAAGACCGGCGAAGGGCCGGCCGGAGCCAAACCCTTTGCCCCACTCTCTACAAATTCATTGTCGGGGGCCCACCTCCGAAAAAGGTGCCCCTACAATAATAATAGGTGAAACTGAGAGAAACTCAAATTAGAATTCCAAATTAAAGTTCTAATTTTGCACAATGTGTCATAAATGATTTATTCTTAAAGATTTTTATTTCTTAATTTTAGAATAAAAAATGGAACCACATTATAAATATTCATCCAAGTGAGTTATTAGCAAAATTTACATTTTATACCTAATAATGTCCTTACAATTTTTTTAAAGAGTTAACAAAATATAAAAATGACTATCAATAGTATTTAAATTATATATATATATATATATTTATATATATAAGAATTATATTATACATCTTATTGTATACTTTTAAGTGTATCCATGCATATGCATGGGGTTATAAGCTAGTAATAATAATAAGTGAAGCTGAGAGAAACTCAAATTAGAATTCCAAATTAAAGCTTCAATTATGCACCGTGTGTCCTAAATTATATATTTTTAGAGATTTTTATTTCATAATTTTAGAATCAAATGTGAGACCACATCATAAATATTCATCCAAGAAAGTTATTAAGTGCAAAAACCAATGAGTCTAGAATAAATGAATCGTAAAAAAAAAAAAAAAAAAAAAAAAAAAAAAAAAGGACATTTTACACCTAATAATATCCTTACAAAAATTTTTAAAGAGTTTAAAAATAAAAATAAAAATGACTGTTAATAGTATTTAAATAATATATAGGAACTATATTATGCATTTTATTGTACATCTTTAAGGTATCCATGTATATGTATGAGGTTAGAAGCTAATTATAATTTAAGTGTGAGTGTCTTTTGGAGTATTTAAAAAACGGTATAAAATAGTTCTATTTTCTTAACAACAACAATAATCATTTATGATGATATTTTTTAATTATTTAGAAAGCATATGTGGGTGCCCAAGGACCGAGGATGGGACTGATAAGTCACAGTACTGATATGGGGGTATCACGTGCTCGAAGAGGAAATTCACCGAAGGAGAGGAGGGGATGAGATGAAGAACTTTAAGGCGATTCAGGTAGGAAGAATGGTCTGAAGAGAGAGAATCAATGAGAGTAGGGAAAATTTCCAGTTGGGAGTAACCTGTTGCCTTCACATTAAATGATGGGCAACAGCTTTATCAGTTGCACTGATTAGGAAGTGACCTGAATAGTGTTGTAGGAGGAAAAAATCTTTCCCCAATCAGGTATTGTACACTTTGAGAATGGGCCAAGGGCTGATGCCACCCTCACGGATTTGTTCAATACCACATCGAGGAGAGACGCCTCCCACCCTTGTCTTATAAGCATTGAGCCTAAGGAAGGGTGTATTAATTATGTGTAGTACACCCTTCCTTAGACTCAATGATTGAGCCACCCTCACGGATTTTTTTAAAGGTGTACCAATCATTTTCTCTCCACTAGTTCCTCAATCTCACATTTGTTTAACTGTTAAATAGAATCTTAGTTATGTCTAGTTCCTCGGACCACATACCTTGAGTAAATTAACACACTTCTTTATTTGTTTAAGTGTTAAATAGAACATTGGTTATATTTGGTTCCTCATACCACATACCTTGGGTAAGTTAACACTCTCCATTACTTATTTAAGTATTCAACAAAGCCTTGATTATGTCTGGTTCCTCAGACCCATGCCTTGGGAAAATTAAAACCTAGCAATTTCACTGAGGATGGGACCTCGACGTATTCATCATACGAAAACAAGGGCTCGCCCAGGGTCTCAGTTAAAGGGCTCTGAGGGTACATTCATAAGGTACTGTTAAAGTGAAAGACCTTAGAACCGCCCCCCCCCCCCCCCCCTCTTTTCCTACTAAGTGTTTTGTTTGTCTCTAAGGACTTAGACCTCCCTATTGATTACACCGTTTTTAGTACCAACACATAGTCATCTTTCTCATTGTTTACCTGGGTTTAATTTATTTGAGTTAACAACAATTCATCATTGTTAGCTTTTGTTGAAGTATGGGTGTTCACCCTTAGAAGCGTTATCAATCTAAAGTCTTGGCAAAGGGCAAAATAATGACTACATCCAACCAGAGATAAATATTGAAAGAAACATAATGGTTCATAAAGAAAAAGTTAATATCTTTTTATTGAACAAAAGAAAGATACATTATTAAAAAATGGCAAACTGCCACAACAAAAGGAAAAGTACAAAAAAAAAAAAAAAAAAGGAAGAAGAAAAGTAAAATCCTAAGCTAAGCCTTGGCAGGAGGGGGTCAGTGACCTTAGGATCAGCTCCCTTGGATGTGGGATTAGCCTCCTTTGCCTTGGGAGCAACATCTTTGACCTTAAGAGTAGCATCCTTGGGCTTAAGAGCAACCTTTGAGCCTTTGGCCTCGGGCAGGGCTTGACCCCCTTACCTTTAGCCACCT
Organism: Quercus variabilis; assembly: GCA_030445155.1. Classification (NCBI taxonomy): domain Eukaryota; kingdom Viridiplantae; phylum Streptophyta; class Magnoliopsida; order Fagales; family Fagaceae; genus Quercus; species Quercus variabilis. The sequence continues at coordinate 73,241,691 of CP129447.1, forward strand.
CCATTCCTTGACCTTAGTCACCAGTCTTGCCAGGTTCTTTGGAGACCTTAGGAGAGTAAAGGGAGACCTAGGAGACAGGGGGCTGCTCAGATGAGATTGGCACAGGGCTAGCAAGAGGCAAAAGTGCTGCTGGAGCTTCGCAAATGTCCAGAGGGTAGAAGATGTTCTCATCCTTCCTCCATTTCGAAGCAGTAAGGACTCCTGCCAAGTTAAGTACCTTTGTCCACAATTTCTTGCAGTAATCCCTGCAGACCTCCACCAACTCCTCCGCCAAGCAGACCTCGATCTCCTGCACCCCAAGGTCAGAGGATTCTTGCTCTGAAGCCTCTGCGGCTTCCTTGGCCATCCGAGCCTCCTTAGCCTTCCCTAGCTCCGCCTTCAAATTCACAACTTGCTGCTTGGCCGTGGCCAGTTCTATCTCAGCATAATTGAGCTTTTTGCATTGCTCCTTAGTTTGATCTTAAGCGTTCTTGAGGCCGGCCTCAACGCTCTTCCGCCCCCTTTCCTTGATGGTCAACTTTGCAATAAGCTTTTGGTTCTTCTGCTCAACTATGCCTAAGGCTTTACTAGTCTCGACGCGAAGGTTGGCCTTGACCCTAGCCTCATTTTGGGCATCTTTCACCCATTCATCAACCATAAAAACCTCCTGGATGACTTGCACAAAAATAAAGGAATACGTTAACAAGATAAGATAAAAGCCACCTAGTGAAATGTTAGTAAGGCGTATCGAGAAACTTACCAAGGCTAAGTCTCTCTTTAATGACAGAAAAAGATCTTGCTGCCTCATAGTTTACAGTGTAGCCATATCCTTGGGTAGCAGCAAGGGCTACTTCAAGGCCTTGGCAAGGTAGTGAGGGTACCCTTTTCTAGAACTCCCTAATAGAGGAGCTTCGCGGGATGGCTGCCCCCTTTAGCTCCAACCGAGGATCCCACGCTGGGTTCTAAAGGCGCACTTTGGCCGTGTTATGGTCCTCTTTGCTTTCGATTGAAAAGGCCCTCCCCTTGGCTGTCTTTTACCACTTGGGCTCCTTTTGAGGGACCACCTAGCCCTCCTCGACCACCTCCTTCTCCTTCCTCTTCTTCTTCAAGTTGGCAACAGCAAATGGGTTAACTGTAGGAGGAGGGGGAGGAAGAGCAAGAGGAGGCTGGGACCTCGAGGCTTCCTTGGGCAATGATCCTTTGGTCCTGCCCACAAGGAGCTTGCATAGAACTTTCTTCCTATTCAAAGCCATTTCCTCTTCCTCTTCCCCTTCCTCTTCCTCAGAACTGTTGTCTATGCGAGCAACGACGAGCCCGGAGGTGTAAACACCTGAAAATCTATCAGGCTTGTTTTATAAGTTCGAGACTTGAATCATAGCCTTTCCCTACTCCTTTCCCTCTTCCTCAAGATGGAACTGGTCTATCTCTGCCTCGAGTGATAAGCATAAAGAGGCTGTCTCTTCTCTTAGAACTGCTGCCTCACAGGGAAAGCGACGAGCAGGCAATTAGACTTGCACCATGCCTTCTTGGGCTAGGAACCTAAGAATTGAGACGTCTATTCGAGCCAACCGATGATCACCAACTCTGATCACCTGGCCCACATCCTAGAACTTGTCAGATAGGGGCTGGAAGTCAAGGATGAGATGGACGACTCTTAGCTGTCTATCCTTGCTTACAAATAGCTCAGACCTCAACACCTTGTTGAGATCGTGGACGTTGATGAAGTTAAGATTGAGAGCTACGTGCCTTTTATCTACAAAAACAGCTGAGAAGCAAAATCACAATTGGAAAGATGAACCCTCAATTAGAAAAGAACAAAGTGTTAAAAAGAAAAGAAAAAAAAAAAAAAAGAGGTAAACCACTAAACTAAATCTCGTTTCAAATTACCTAACCCCACCTGGTTCTCCTTTCTGGGTTAGATAGTGAAGACCGTCATGCCATTCACTAGAGACGATTAGGTAGTCATCTTTCATGCCCTTGTTGGACTTGGGAAGATACGAAATGAGCCTAACAACTGAAGACCTAGACTTAAGGTAGTAGCCTGAGTCTGCTAAGAGATGGCACTTATACATCCAAATGACCTCATGCCAGGTGAGGTTCAACCTCATTTGCTCGTTAAGAGCGTCTACACTACCTAGAATCCTAAATAGGTTAGGCGCACATTGATAAAGGCACAACCTATGGGTGATCAAATAGTCTCTAGTCACATTACCCATGGGAAGCCTCATTCCCCATTCTATGAAGGCGATCATGGGAATGACGACCTCCCCTTCCTTCCTGTGGGTGAGCCATTATCCTAAAGAGCAGTATCGCAAGGAAACACCCCAAGGAATGTGATACAACGCCTTAAACCCCTCCATAGCCGTGAGGGAATCAACTAAATGACTGAACTTACCCATCAAAGCAGACTAAAGAGAAGTGAAGGAGATATTTATGAAGAAGAAATAAAAAGTAGAAGGCCGAGGAGACTGGCCAATGAGAAAATAACCTAAGAACAAAAAAAAAACTTATGAAAATAAGGATAAGGATCACTTTAGGAGCTTCTAGAAAAGTCTGAAAACTTTGGAAGTCTTGAAGGTTTAGAGATTTAGGAAGTCTTGAGAGTTTGAAGATTAGGAAAGTGAGAGAAATGAATCCCCCAGATGCTTTATATAAGAGGCAAAATTGGGTGGGAGTTATCCTGCCTAAAATTTGAGGAGAAATGCCAACCATAGGATCTCCATCTCACCGTAGGAGTTGGGGAACAAAGCGCCGCCTGGAGTATTTAATGAGACATTGTAGACTCCGAAGCGCCAGAACGGTTGCAAGGCACACAAAGTGACACTCTCACGTGTGTAAGTCAAAGAAATGTGTGAAATTAATTATCCAATGTCAAAACCCCACTTTTCTTCTCGAGTAAGAGAAGAAGGGAAAAAAAAAAAAACCGAAATTTGAGGGGCTATTGTGGGGTACAAGAATTTAAATAAGGTAATTGCGCCACGTGTCATACCCATGACCAAGGGGGCCATTATCGTACCGAGAAGGCCACACCTTCAAACAATAAGGCCACGTTAGTGGCATGTTACGAAAAGAGGTTATACTATAGAGAAAGAGTTTCGGAGAAGGGTTTAGCCCTGACATGATTGAAGAGATGGTGGCTACCACCACATTTAATGCATCCCACCAAACCTCCTAGCTATATTTATGTGGACAAGACCCCTAAACAGTGCTGCTTTAGCTGCCACAACTCACAAGAGGTTTGAGAAGGTGTCTGATGGGACAAGCACTCAAGTAATGGTCTAAATGATCAACAAATGGAGGGCCAAGATCATCTAAAAGAAGCTATATAATATAAGAGACCCTCCAGGGAGAAGGGATTGAAAAATCTGTAGAGAAAATACTATAGTAATAAGAACTGAAATTGCATCCCAGTTTAAAAGAAATATACATAAGGACTACTCTCCTTGGATTTTGTTGAGGAAGGGTTTCTTTGCACAGCACTTGTTTTTCTTTACTTTCTTACTATCTTTGATTCTCTGTGCGCATTGTTGGATCCATTAAAGCCTAGCTTTCAAGCCTACTCTCTACAAATTTATTGTATTGGGTTCTTTGGGCCTTAATCCATTCATCTTTTGGGCTTAGGAATCAAACCCTACCCCTACAAATGTAATTCACAGCTAAGCAAACTCCATCTATCACCTTCTTCAGATGTTTAAAGGGACAAATGTCACGAAGAGAAATTTGGGAGGTAAAAATGGAAGGTTAGGATGCAAATGAAGGGGGAGTATATAAGAAAGATGGTTTTCAGAGAAAGGGCATCTAGACACAAGTATCAAAAAGAAAAAAGAAACAAGAAGAACATTGAGAAAAAAAAGTGAACAATGCAACTTTCTGTATAACATTAGCCTCCTCGAGTAGTCTTGTATGGAGACATTCGCTCATCTATTCTATAACATTAGCCCTTTCTTCCTTATTTTCATCTTCGAGCAGAGCCCTCTTTTGTTGTTTGTTTCCCTCTCTTACAAATTTTATTTATTTAAGCCAAGGTTGAACTATACAACTTACTGTTTTAAATGGGCTTAGGCTGCAAGATCTTTTGGTCCTTAAAGTATAAATAGTGTATAATAAATTATAATTTTTCATTAAAATTTATATAATCTTACATGAAATGATGATATGTAGTAGAAACTTGTCATGTTAAGATAGGTTGGAGAAGGAAGTTTGGTGGATAAAAAATTAAGATTTTGGATAGAGGATAAATGGTTTTTTTTTTTTTTAATAAAAAGAAAAGACTGTTTAAATGAAATAAAGAGAGAAAATAAAGAGGTGAAATTTTTGGTGAAGACTTTTAGAGAGAAAGTTTATGCTGCACACAAAGAAAGAAGACTTTTAGATAAAGAGAGAAAATTGATCTAAAAGTCTTTTTAAAACTTCACCCAAAACATAAAATAATTTCTTTAGATAAAAGACCAACCAAAAAGAAGCCAAGAATTCCTTTTGAGTTAGGCATATATTATTAGGTGCTTTTTAAGCTTTGATCTAAGATTCTCTAAAATTCTTAAAAAATAATTCAGTTAAACCCTATTCATCTATACTTTAAAATGAGTGAATGAAATATTTTCATATTATCAATAATTTTTTATGAGTAGATTATGAGAGAAAGAAAGATGAAATTCGAATCAAAAACATAAAATATAAAAAAAAAAAAAAAAAAAAGGTAATTACCATTGGGTTAACACGAAATATTCCTGCATTACCACGTTATTGATATTTAAACAAAAGTTTCTGATCCTTTACAGAATACGAATTTTTCAAAACAAATAATCATCTGTACACATATAATTCACATATTAAAGGATTTCCTCAATGAGTTTCATATGCTAACATTCTTGACTGCTTTAGCAAATTATAACAAAAAGAAAAGGCTTCAGCTATTTACTTTTTGGGATTTCAAATATTTGAGCAGCAATTTTGTAATCATAGCTTTTTAGCTTCAACAATGTTATAGTTACAGGTTCACAAAGAAGATATTTTGTGCATTTACTGATATATACATATATAATTTCACTCATAATATGTGAATTATATAATTGCGTGAGACCCACGTGTTATGAGAAACATAATACATATATCATATGAATTAGATAATTATTAGAAATCACAAACTTTTTAAAAATAGGTGAAAAAACTTAGTAAGGAAGGGCAAATCTAGAGGTATAGCTAAACAACCCAAAATCATATCTCAATAATATATTTGGAATCCCATTCAATTGAGAATGCGCATCTTCTATAAAAGGTTGACAATTTTTCTTTGGCTAAATGAATTTTTACGTAGGTTGAACTTGTGACGAATGAATGAATTTTATTGACCATGGGTAATATTTAAGTATTTATTATTTTTGATATTGTACTTATGTAATTCAATTAAATTCAACTATGTGATCTTAGAATTGTAACTATACTCAAGAAAGTGTTCATAAAAAAAAAAAAAATATATATATATATATATATATATATATATATTTATTCATAAGAAAGTACATTGCAATAAGTGATACGGTTGTATTGCATTTGCTAATAAACCACATGATTAAATTTAATTGAGGAAACTAAGATATAATATTTATACAACTGTATTTAAAATTCTTCTCATGGACTATCTATAAAAAAAAAATATAAACCTATTTTTTCTTCTCTTTTTTTTTTTTTTTTTAATTTTTTATAATTCAATAGTTAGGGATTAAACCTTGGAAGCACACATTTAAAAACAGTCCTCCAAATGGGGCCTTAGTACAAAAATCAAGTCAAGTCATATGGATTTTGACATTATTTATCGCTTTATACTCTGGTCGAGAAACCCCTAGCTAGCTCCTTGATTTTCAAAAACAATAAGGATAGAATCTAGGAATGGCAACGGGTTTGGTTCGGGCCGGATTTTTTGATGCTCGGACCCGACATGCGGGCCCTCCCCCATTACCCGGCACGTTTAATAAACGGGTTTTTTTTAGCCCCAAACCCACCCCGTCAGGTCTCCTCTCGCCCCATCCAGCCACTTCTGGGCCTAATCCGTGGCCTAACCGACCCAATCTTATTAAAAAAAAAAAAAAAAAACACCAAACATGAACACAAACACAAATAGCAACACAAATCAATCAACATTGTGTTATCAGTCTTGCTGAAATGAGATTCTTAGACAGAAAATAAATAATAAATAAACACAAAAAATAGAAGAAACAAAACTCCATTTATGGACCGATTTTTACATTAACACAAACATCAACTCCAATTTGCATTCTTTGAAGTTATCTCAATCACTATAGTCAACTAAACCAACACAAAATATACACATGCATTACATTCTATACATTTTGAATCCTCAAATAAATACCCAAAAACAAATACTATTGAGAGAGGAAATGAACCCCAAAAAAAAAAAAAAATGATGAACTCAGACCACTAAAGCTCCATTAGAGATGGTTTCAGCCATCAATCCCACCCCTGAGCTTCGCCTAACCTCAGCACGACCAAGAGCTCCTCCGATTATCACATCTCTCTCCGATCTAACAATCCCATGCTCTGATCTAACAACACAACCACATCTCTCTTTGATCTAACAATCCCATCCTTCGATCTAACAATCTCGGGCTCCTCTGTGACAAATGGCAACCACCACAAAATCCATGCTCTACAAGGGTGAGGGTGGATCGGTGAGTGAATGAGAGTGAGGGTGAGGATGACTAGGTGAGACCGTGAGGGGTGGATGAGTTGAGAGTGAGAGTCAATGAGGGTGTGGTGAGAGAGGCGGCTGAGTTGAGAGAGAAATGAGTTTTACGGTTGGGTTGTGATATATATATATATATATATATATAGAGGTAGGTATGTAGGTTTTTTGGTAATTTTACATTTAGGTTAATCGGGTCAAGTTCGGGTTTGGGCTGGGTTTTGATAAAACCCGAACCCGCTTTGAGGTTTTTTTTTTTTTTTTTAACACATACCCGAACCTATTCTTTATCGAGCCAGGTAAAACCCGACCCATCAGGATCAGATCAAATTGGGTTCTTGCGGGTTGGGTTGTTATTACCATCCCTAGGACAGACCCAGATTGTAGTGGTTGAGCACCATCATCAAACCAAAAAAAGAGAGAGAAGAAGATAGAAGTGATCATTACTGCAAGGCTTTTTAATTAAGAGACCAATATTCCTGTTCTTATCATGAATTATTCCTCCTATATATTTAGGTATCGATCTTGATTAGTCAACTTTGATCATTATTATTCGTTTTGAAAACCAAGTACATATTAATTTATTCATTGCAATATAATATAGATAACCAAAAAGATGAAAATCATCAAATTTTGTGAAATGCTAGTGGACGAGGTTTGGTGAAAATGACATACATAGATTCTCGCAAGAATATTATATGTATTTTTATATATTTTTTATTTACAAGTATTTTTAAAAAATATAAACAATATTACTATAATAATATTACCAAATAGGTTCTAAATTTTTCTTTAAGCAACATTGGACATTAATTAGTGCATGGAAATAGAAAGGACATTTAACTATACGTGAAAGGTCCACTCCCTGATATGTGCACAAATGATGGTATTGGAAATATATCCAACACCCTAGCTAGCTTTGTATTAATAGTACGTTGTATATGGGACCTGAGTGCATGACCCTAGCTAGCTTTGTATAGTACACTGTATATACGGGACCTGAGTGCATGCATGCGCTCGCTCGTACGTATTCAATATATAATAATGTAGGTCTTGCATTGCAAGTAGGATTTGATACATTATTGAAGCCCTTGTGATAATGTACCCTATGACAAGTAATTATTGGGTATTCTCAGGATATCATAAATGTGTATTTTCCCATTTTACATAATTGTGAGTTTTATTAATTAAATATATGATGGGATCCGCAACTCATGTAAAATGAGAAATACTTATTTATGGTACTCTTGAAATATTCAATAATTTTTTCTCTGTGACTATTATTAATCTATATATATATATATGAATCATAATCCACTCGATCAATACTTGAGCTTCTGAGATGCTTAATTAATAGGGGTGATTATTATATTTATATGATTCAATCACATTCATAGATGTTATATATATGACATACCCAAAATCATATTGACATGGATAAACCGAAAACACCTTTTATTGTTGTTGTTATTATTATTATTATTGACGGGATGACGAAGTTCAAGGACACACTGACGATACCATCGACACGGATGAGTCCAAACTCTTGCCAGGTGAGTTGATCATATGCTTTACTGACGAATATATCCAGACCATTCAATGCAGGCAATCCAACCCAAAACAGTTACAGAGACAACTGTACAATCCGTTGAAAGGCAGTGATGGCACACTAAAAGGCCCCAGACATTACCAAAAGGAGCATTAAAAACCTCCATAACTACCCAACGGCTAGAAGCCAAGAGAATGTATATAAGTCTCCCACATTACTGAAGAACAGGTACATACACACAAAAAAAAAAAACTAAGAGATTTTTTTAATTCTTTCCAATTACATTGTTCATTTCCTAGAAAGTTTCTTTTACTAACTTTGGTATCGGAGGCATTGTGGCAGGCACCATACCGGTGTTCATCTCCAAGGGTTGAAGAATCATCTCCGTCCGACAAACAAGTGTTGACGAGTTCACACTCATCAGTTTGGCGCCGTCTGTGGGGAGCGACACCTTTTCGTGTTCAAACTCGAAACAGTGGTTCTTTATCCTTGTTCTTTCAGGATGGAGTCTAATCAAGATGCTGCAGCCCTAGCTCAACAAGTCCAAGCCCTCGCAGCCACAATTGAAGAACTGACTAAGCAAAACCAAGAAATGAGATTACGGCTTCAGCAAGAGGAAAATAATTCGAAGGAAAATCAGGAAGATGAGGGGGATAGCAACAGAAGAAGTGACTATCGAAGGCCAAACATTCCCGTCGAGCAAAATTCAGATGTTCTTCGGGAGATGAGGAGGGAGATGGATGAATTACGGAACGCTATCAAAGAAAAAACAGAGTGGAGTGTGGATTGAATGGTCCGGGAGACGGATTCACCATTTACAACAGCAGTCCTCGACTGCCCAGTGCCGTTGAAATTTCGGTTACCTCAGCTCGAGCCCTTCGACGGGCTGAAAGACCCTCAAGATCATCTAAACACCTTCAAGACGACCCTGGGACTTCAACAACCCCCATATGAAATATTGTGTCGCTCCTTCCCAACTACACTTAGGGGAGCTGCCCGAGAATGGTTCACGAAGTTGCCAACATCGTCAATCGATAGATTCGAGCAGTTGAGCAACTCCTTCTTGCGTCACTTTATTGGAGGACAACGACCAAAGAGGACCGCTGACTACTTGCTTACCATCAGGCAGAGGGAAAAGGAAACCCTGAGGTCGTATGTAAAACATTTCATGAGGGAAACACTGGAGGTAGACGAAGCCGATGATATGGTGCAACTGACGACCTTCAAAGCAGGGCTGAGGTCCAGGGATCTCGTCAGCTCCCTCGCAAAGAACCCCCCAAAGACGATGGCTCAAATGCTCCTCAAGGCGCAGAAGTACATGAACGCTGAAGATGCATTGGCTGCAATCAAGGTCGTGGACAGACCAAAGGGACAAAGGAAGAAGGGAAGACGATCGGAGAGGGCAGAAGCAGGATCGTCCAGATCATCGAATCAATGATGGAGTCAGGCGGAAGGATGACAAAAATCCACGAACGGTAAAATTCACCCCTCTCGTTATGCCTGTTGACAAAATTTTGGCGCAGATTAAAGACGAGCATTATCTTAAGTGGCCACGACCACTACACCCATCTCCTAACGTCTGCGACAAAAATAAATACTGCCGATTCCACAAAGATCACGGCCACTACACCGAAGATTGCAGGGATCTCAAAGAGCAGATAGAAGAATTGATACGGAGGGGGAAGTTGTAGAAATTCGTAAAGAAGGGGGAACACGACAAATTCCAGGATGAAAACAAAGGCCAACAGGGGTCCTCCTCTAGGAACGACGGCCGTCAATCACAACCTCTCAAAATGTGGTCGGAGAGATATAGACGATAGCTGGGAGGCCTACCACTGGGGGTGCATTCAAGTCACTCAAGAAAACACATCAACGACATGTGAATAGCATCCATATGACACCCCCGCCAAAGTACAGACGAACTGATCAGGATATGACCTTTAATGAGAGTGACTCCAGAGGAGTAAAACAGCCTCACAATGACCCGTTGGTCATAATGCTCACCATAGAAGGATTCAACACCAAAAGAGTCCTCGTGGATAATGGTAGCTCTGCCGATATCATTTACTTTTTTGCCTTCCAACAATTGAGGTTGGATCCCAAGAGACTTCGTCCATTCGATTCTCCACTCGTCAGTTTCAGCGGTGACAAGGTGTACCCCAGGGGTATAGTAACGTTGACAGTAACAGTGGGAACGTATCCAAAGCAGTTGACTCGTCAGATAGACTTTTTGGTAGTGGATTGTCCCTCGTCCTATAATGTCATCATCGGAAGGCCAACCCTCAACAAGTAGAAGGCGTCCATATCCACCTACTGCTTGAAGGTGAAGTTTCTAACGGAAGAGGGTATTGGTGAAGTTAAAGGAGACCAAGTTCTAGCTTGAGAGTGCTATCAAGCTATTTTAGCAGCTAAGGAGAACCATGCGTGGGTAGTAGAAGAAAAAGAGGAAGAAAAGATGGAAGCACTGGAAGTAGTGGAGTTGATCGAGGGGGAAGGGACGAAAACAACCAGAATAGGGACAACATTGAGTCCTGAGATGAGAACAAGGCTCATTCGATTTCTCAGGGAGAATTTGGACGTCTTTGCTTGGAGCCATGACGACATGCCAGGAATATCCCTAGAAGTTATCCAACACAGGTTGAATGTAGACCCAGAGAGGAAACCCGCCAAGCAGAGATGAAGGACGTTCGCACCAGAAAAAGACCAGGCAATCACTGACGAGGTAAGTAAACTCTTGGCCACAGGCTTTATCAGGGAGGTGTACTATCCAAACTGGCTGGCAAACGTCATCCTAGTAAAGAAAGCCAATGGAAAATGGAGGATGTGCGTGGACTTCACGGACCTAAACAAAGCTTGCCTGAAGGACAGTTTCCCTCTTCCAAGAATAGACCAGCTGGTAGATTCCATGGCCGGGCACAAGCTGTTGACGTTCATGGACGCATTCTCTGGGTACAATCAGATAAAAATGGCTGACGAGAATCAGAATAAAACCGCCTTCATCACCAGTCAGGGGCTCTACTGCTACAAGGTCATGCCCTTTGGGCTGAAGAACACGGGAGCGACGTATCAGAGGTTGGTGAACAAAATGTTCGTTAAACAAATAGGCAGGAATATGGAAGTGTACGTCGACGATATGCTCGTCAAGAGCAAGGAAGAGCTCGCGCATCTGGACGACCTTAAGGAGACATTCGATACCCTTAAGCAATACCAAATGAAGCTAAACCCTGGCAAGTGTGTTTTTGGTGTCGCCTCCTGAAAATTCCTAGGATTCATGGTGTCTCAGAGAGGAATAGAAGCAAATCCTGAGAAGGTGCAAGCTATACTCAACATGGCATCACCCAAGACCGTCAAGGAAGTCCAAAAGCTCACAGGTCGAATTGCAGCTCTTAACAGATTTATGTCAAGAGTGACGGACAAATGCTTACCATTCTTTAAGACCCTTAAGCAAGCTTTTGAATGGACCGATGAATGTGAAGCGGCTTTCCAAAAGCTCAAGCGTTACCTCAGCAACCCACCTCTCCTAAGCCCATCCAAAGAAGGAGAAAACTTGTACTTATACCTGGTAGTTTCGTCCACAGTCGTCAATGCAGCCTTAATACGAGAAGAATATAGGAAACAGCTCCCAGTGTACTACGTCAGCCAAGCTTTCCAGGGAGCTGAATTCAGGTACCCAAGGATCGAGAAAATCACCTTTGCATTGATAGTAGCCTCGTGTAAGCTCAGACAATACTTCCAAGCAAACTCGATCTTAGTAATGACGAACCAACCCATCAAGAAGTCTATGAACAAACCCGAGGCAGCCAGAAGGATGGTCCAATGGGCAATTGAACTCAGCCAATTCGACGTGGAATACCATCCCAGGACGGCCATCAAAGCACAAGCTCTGGCTGACTTCATCATCGAGTTTACTCACCCAGACAAGCCAAGCATTGCCAGCATGGGCGAGACATGGGTGATACAGACTGATGGATCATCAGCCCAAAAAAGAGGGGGAGTAGGGGTCGTCATAACCACTCCTAACGGAGAAACATTGAAATATGGAGTCCAGCTAAAATTTCCAGCCACCAACAACGAAGCTGAGTACGAAGGAATTCTGATAGGTTTAAGACTCGGAAGAGAGCTTGGGGCCAACAACCTGCTAGTCTAGAACGATTTAAAGCTAATAATTGGGCAAATCAGAGGAGAGTACGAGGCAAAAGAAGAAAGAATGCAGAAATACCTCAAGTTGACGAAACGCTTGACTCAAGAATTCGAAAAAGTAGAGTTCGTCCAGATTCCGAGAAGCCAAAATATGGCTGCAGACAAAGTCTCAAAGATAGTCTCGTCGGAAGAAATGAAATCAGGGACGTACTTAATGATGGAGATACAAAGGAACCCTAGCATAGAAGAAATTTCAACATTCGCAGTCGAGGGCACAAATAGCTGGATGACGCCCATCATGTCCTTTCTCCAGGATGGCCACCTGCCCCAAAACACAGATGAAGCTAGGAAGATCAAGAAGAGATCTGCCAGATTCACAATTCTCAATGATACTTTGTACAAAAGAGGTTTCTCCATGTCCTACTTGAAGTGTGTTGACGAAGGAGAGGCCGAATACGTCTTGAGGGAGGTCCATGAAGGGATCTGTGGTGATCATGCAAGCCCAAAATCCCTGGTAAGAAAAATTATGCGAGCAGGTTACTTCTGGCCAACTATGGAAGATGACTCAGCAAGGTTCGTCAAGAGATGTGACAAATGTCAAAGGTTCGGGAACGTTCAACGGCTCCCATCAGAAAAGTTGACGACGATAACGTCTTCATGGCCATTCGCACAATGGGGAATCGACATCGTTGGCCCACTACCTCAAGACAAAGGTCAGGTAAAATTCTTACTAGTTGCTATTGATTATTTCACTAAATAGGTTGAGGCTGAGGCATTGGCAACCATCACCGAGGCCAGAATCCAAGGGTTCGTATGGAAGAACATAATTTGCAGGTTCGGGATCCTACGGACGATCATATCGGACAACGGACGACAGTGCGATAGCCAAAGTTTCAAGGACTTCTGCTCAGGCTTGGGCATCAAGAACCAGTTCTCGTCACCAGGCCACCCACAGGCAAATGGATAGTCAGAAGTAACGAACCGCACATTGCTGAAGATCATAAAGACTAAACTAGACGACGCGAAAGGAGTCTGGCCGGAAGAACTGCCCAACGTCTTATGGGCTTACAGAACAATGGCCAGAACCCCAACAAGAGAGACCCCTTTCCGACTCATCTATGGTACTGAAGCCGTAATCCCTGTCGAAGTGGGAATAACCAGCATTAGGAGAAAAGTGTTCAATGAAGAAGAAAATGACGACCTACTCCGAGTTGACCTAGATTGTCTCGACGAAGTACGAGACAAAGTTTTCAACAAGATGACGGAATACCAGAGAAAGATGACAGACTACTACAATAGAAGGGTGAAGCTCAGAAGACTCAACATCGGGGACCTCGTCTTGCGCAAGGTAACCCAGGCAACCAAAGATGCAACTCAAGAAAAGCTCGGCCCCATGTGGGAGGGGCCATACAAAGTCATTCACTACTCTAGACAAGGCAGCTACCACCTGGAGACCCTAGACGGACAAAGGCTCCCAAGACCGTGGAACATTGAACACTTGAAGAAATATCATCAGTAGATGTAATGGAAAGACACATTCATCATTCACGATTAATAAATGAATTATTCCGCCTATATTTGTGTATAAAACATGCCTGGAGAAACCAACGAAAGCCAAAAAAATGGCTAAGTAACAAGATTTCGCCTAGACGGATGTACATTACTGACGACTACAATGTTACCAAAGGTGATTGAAAAGCCAAAAAAATGGCTAAGTAACAAGATTCCGCCTAGACGGATGTACATTACTGACGACTACAATGTCACCAAAGGTGATTGAAAAGCCAAAAAAATGGCTAAGTAACAAGATTCTGCCTAGACGGATGTACGTTACTGACGACTACATAAGTAACAAGATTTCACCTAGACGGATGTACGTTACTGACGACTACAATGTCACCAAAGGTGATTGAAAAGCCAAAAAACGGCTAAGTAACAAGATTCCGCCTAGACAGATGTACGTTACTGACGACTAAAATGTCACCAAGGGTGATTGAAAAGCCAAAAAAAAAAATGGCTAAGTAATAATCGTCCGCATTGACGAATGTAAACCACACATGCAAAGTAGGTATATCTCATAAAAATGAAAAACGTTCCACCAAACACATCACACATGCAATTAAAAGCATACAACTTGCAAACACAGCAAGATGCATGAAAAATAAATTAACACAAAGAAATTACCATTGTTTCTTTTGCCAACCCATAAACACTGGGTTTAAATATTTTTTTCCAAAAAAAAAAAAAAGATGTTTCTGAGTTAGATTTACAAAAAGCCATCACAAGCAAATAGAAAAAAGGAATATTTTTTTATCACAGATAAGTAACAAGCTCAGGCATCCGGGGCGTCAATGGCAGTATCATCGTCAGCAGGGGCATCTCCTGGAATATCGTCAACAGGGACCACGGATGCAGCAGCTTCGTCAGCGGCCATCTCCTTGTCCACCTCTTCCAAATCCAGGTTCCCCATGTCGACACCAGTTGGATGCTTGACCATGTATCTCCGCAGAAGCTCAAAGCCTTTAAAGTACTAGCTGAAGAGCACAGTATTGTACTCTTCAGTGGTTTGAAAGGCCTCAATGGACCTCGCCGCAATGGTCTTCATCATTTCTTTGGAATTCTGGAGCTGCTCGTCTTTCTCCAAGTTCAGCTGGCGTTCAACTCTAAGGTCGTCACCTAAACCCTTGACCTTCTCCTTTAAAGTAGTGGCCTCGTCCATGGAATCAATGAGATTTTTATTCAGCTGGGAGTTCTCATTCTCCAGAGCTTGCACCTTTGACATAAGGGATGCAATCTTAGCCTCTTGAGTAAGATACTCAGAAGCAATGTGCAAGCTCTCTCCTAGTGCCTGTAAGAAAAAAAAAAAAAGGGTTGCTCATGAAAGAAGCACTTCACCTGGACTAGCTTATGGACGTGGCCACTAGCGACTGTATTAAAAGGAACCCCAGAAAAGGCCTTCAGGTCGTCAGCAGTCGCGATATTGTGGGCCCGTTCAACCACCAACTTCTCGTCACCCCAGATTGTCGAGCGTCCAGCATCCTCTTTCTCCTTCTCCTTCTCCTTCCCCGTCAGGTGTGGCCTCTTGGCAACGGGTGTGGGAAGCTCCTCCACTGAAGTAGACGGGGAAGCAGTCCTCGTCGTCTCAGTACCGGATATGAAGGGAGTGACGGAGGATGGCGGAGTGGCAGAAAGACCCCTCCCTACTACGCGCACCGTCTTTTTGCCTATGTTGGATAAGGGCTCGTCCTTCTTGGCCCTCATCTTGGCGTACATATCCTTGTTGAATTTCGACGTCATCTCTGTCAAAAGAAAAACATTAGCCACGAAGAAAAGCATAAGAAAAGAAAAGGTCAGTACTGACAAAACTAGAACTTACTCTTTTTTCCTTCAATATCAAGGTTCTTCAAAACAAAAGCAGAAGGCTCAAGCCCAATACAAAAGAACGCAAGAGTTCTGGGATTGACGAGATCGTCCCAGCTCTCAATCGTCTGCGCGTACATAATAGCCTTTTGCACGCGCTCTCTGCACCTGCTCTTGAGCTTAGGTCGTCTTTTAACTGTAAAAAAAAATAAAAAATAAAAAATAAAAATAAAATAAAAAAATAAAATAAAATAAAAAAGAGGACGGTGTTAGCAGCCATAAATGGAAGCGCGACGAAATTCAAGAAACGAAGTAGAAATGTTGACGCACCTAAAGTCGGGGTTTCCCACTGACGACGTAACACCGGGAGATCACCCCAAACCTCGCCCGAGGGCGTCTCAAAATCATCCCCAGACACATAGAAGAATCTGGACTTCCAATACCTGAATGACGAAGGTAATTTCTTGACGATCCTAGTCCCTCTCTCCCAAGGCACTAGTTCATAATACCCATACTCCTTTGACACTTTCAAATGGTACAAATACACTAGTTTGTCTACCTTGATCATATCCCTGTCATTAGCTGCCAGCCATATCCTTATACAGCTGATTAAAATTCTCCAAGAGTTGGGCATGATCTGCCCCGGAGCAATACCAAAATGATGTAGCAACTCCATCAGGTAGGGATGGACGGGGAACCTCAACCCACAAATGAAGGCAACCTCGTAAAAGCAAACCTCACCTGGGAAGAAGTGACACGCCTGGTCTTCCACACTGGGCAGACGAACCCTAACCCTATCAGGAAACTGAAATCTATCCCTAAATCTCGCCAACGTGTCAGCATCTAACCCACATTCCTCTCCCTGGGCATAAAAAGCCCCAACCTCTCGAGAACCCGAAACGGCGGTATCTTCGTCCACCGGGCCGTCGTTGGACGACAACCCAGTTTCAAGCTCACTTGACCTAACTTTTGACATACCTACTCGCACTCCAACCTCGTTCACAAACCAATCCAAAGACTAACGAAGCAAAGGCAACAGATTAGCCAAAGCAACACTTAAACAGTTACCCTCAAAAACAAAATCCTCAATATTCGAGGGAACCCCCTAAAACCCACCTAACCGAGCAAAAAGGAATGAAATTGAGGGGCAAGCTACCCTAACCTCAGAGCTACTAAGCATGAAAAACCCAAAAGACACAACAGCAAACTAAACCCCATGGAATTTAGAACCCAAAAAAAAAAAAAAAAAGATCAAAGCCAAAGCCATAACAAAGCAGAGAAGCATAACATTGGAGAATGAGCATACCTTGAGGAAGAAATTAGAAGAAGAAGCACCACCAAAAGAAGAAGCACCACCACACCGATTGCTAGTTCGCAGAAAGATTGCAGAGAGAGTTCGCCGGAGAAGATGCTCAGAGCAAATGATTAGAGAATTTTTTGAAAAAAAAGAGAATGTGAACAAAATAAGGTTTTAAACTGAGGCTTTGGAAAATTGAAAAACCAGCAGGAAGCCCAATAGTCTCACCAAATCAGAGCATTAACTCCACCCACCAGCACGTGCCACGGGTGCCACGGTTTGCGAAGCGCCGCCACTTTGCATTTACTACGGATCGAAATCCCAAACGACACTCGTAAATTGTAAAACTCCTCACATTCTATGATCGTCATTTCAATAACGAACACAGAATCGGGGGGCAACTGACAGGACTGATGAAGTTCAAGGACACACTGACGATACCATCGACACGAATGAGTCCAAACTCTGGCTAGGTGAGTCGATCATATGCTTTACTGACGAATATATCCAGACCATTCAATGCAGACAATCCAACCCAAAACGGTTACAGAGACAACTGTACAATCCGTTGAAAGGCAGTGATTGCACACTAAAAGGCCCCAGACGTTACCAAAAGGAGCATTAAAAACCTCCATAACTACCCAACGGCTAAAAGCCATGAGAATGTATATAAGTCTCCCACATTGCTGAAGAACAGGTACATACACACAAAAAAAAAAAACTAAGAGATTTTTCTAATTCTTTCCAATTACATTGTTCATTTCCTAGAAAGCTTCTTTTACTAACTTTGGCATCGGAAGCATTGTGGCAGGCACCACACCGGTGTTCATCTCCAAGGGTTGAAGAATCATCTCCATCCGACGAACAAGTGCTGACGAGTTCACACTCATCAATTATTATTATTATTATTATTATTATTATTATTATTATTGTATAGAGTAAAAGAACAAGTATTTTATTTGGAGGCCAACAAGATTCAAAGTACTAAATTCATTGACATATATATATATATATATATATATAGAGAGAGAGAGAGAGAGAGAGAGAGAGAGAGAGTACAGATTAATCTCCAAGAAGAAGAAGAAGCAGGGCACATGAACATGAGAGCAAGCTGTTCGATCGTGAGCAATTAATTTTACGTCGTCATGGGGGGGTCCGAATATTAATTGCACACTGTCTCATCTCATCACCAAGGCTAACAACATATTAGTCCTTATCAAAAAAACAACATACTAGTCATCAACCAAATAATTAATGACCAATATAATATCCTGAAATATCTAACTCGTATTTATGTCATATATAGTATTAATTCAATAACCCCATTTTACAAACCATGTAGTTGTAGTATTTTAGATACATTATTTCCAATTCCATGCGAAATAGAAAATAGTTTTCCCTCTATATTCATAAAAACTCCATCGCTAAAGTATAGTAGGAAAACCTAATGAACAATGGAATATATGGGTGTGGCAGTAGGCCCAGAACTTAATGCCATTATTGAAGAAGGGGCTTTGTTTGTGCTGTGGGGGCATAGACAATTGTTGTTTGGTTTATAATGTGGTAAACAAAGTGACAACTGTATTTTGTACTCTGGGATTCACAAAAAGATTTTATATCTCTTATTTATGACCGCTTCAATATGCACATGTCCAACTACATATATTACAACGTCGTACATTGTTGCAGGCAAACATTGCTTGTGTCCAAAACTAGTAGATATGAATGAAAAAAAAATATTTATATGACATAAATATTCTCCTCGATCCAAAGCTTTTTATCATTTATTCTTAAACAAAATCCAAAACTATTGAAGTAGATACTCATCTTCAGAGCAAAATGGTCCCATATGCTTTAAATTTCTCTTTTATTTTCTTCAGCATGGAACAAGTCTAATGAATACGGCACCTAACCTATTTTCCTTTTTTTCTTTTATAGCTAAAAAATGATAATACCTTGAATTGAACAAGGGCATGCCCTTGTTCAATTCAAGGTATTATCATTACAACTTTGGAAATGCAGACACTCCCAAATCCTCTGCATAAACACAAATATGTGAGATATTTCTGCATGTGTGCTCTCAGAGTCTCAGTATATTAGGAGGAAAAAAATTTTAATTTTTTTATTTAAAATGTTTTTTTTTTTTTTTTAGTTTTAGATGTGGTTATAAAGATTTTGATAATTGTTGTTTATTTTGAAAACTTAAAATAAATGTAAAATATACCTATGTACATATTAATTAATAATTGTTGTATCTCCATCTTGATGTAACCTTATTTTTCAAAAAAAAACAAAATAATTTTTTTTTTTTATTAATACTAGGCTAGTTAGGATTTTTTTTTTTTTTTGGGAAGTTAAAGCATTTATAGTGGTGGTGCTAAAAATTTTAGCTTTTAGTACCTCAAAAAATTACTTTATCTATTTTATCACTTTATTTTACAATACACTCAATATCAAATGTTCTATTTTTTTTTTTTATCACTTCATTTAAAATAATATAAACAACTCATTAAAATAATAAGGAAATGAGAGAATTTGAATTTTTTTTTATTGAAGGAAGAGACATAATCTTAATAAAATATCTTATTTTATTTTTAACAACTTGCTATAGTCAACTAGTATTTATACCAGTTTATTGTAGTTGTAAAAAATGTAGCTTTAATTTCTCCAATAACACTATTTTTTTTTTTTTTTGTTCTTTGGTGGTAAAATAGTGTTTTTGCTAAAATACAATCACTATTGTAAATATTTTTAATATTTTTGTTAAGTTTTTAAGTTGGATAGTTGCTATTTTGGTTTGGTTAGCTAGACTGATTGGGGAGAAGAGGGCTCAACTACAAAAATGAAATATAAAATAACTAAAAAAAATTTTGGACCCAAGAGGGCCTGAGCCCCCACCTGGGTCTGTCCCTGATTACATTGTAGTGTCTCGTTTCGTGTCATGTCATATCCTATATATGTACATATTATTTAATTCAATTGTTGTATCTTTATCATGATGTGTTCTTATTTTTCAAAAACTACATTGTAGTGTCCTGTTTTATGTCATGTCCATATCCATACTTCTTAGGTTACAACAAACAATCTTTGAGCAGCACACTCCAAAACAAATGAATTATTCTTGGTTAAGGATTTAGTCTAATAGCTTTTTGTATGGTATGGTCACCATACCATACGGAGCCTGGACTTTGAGTTAAGGGGGCTATGTAATATGGTTAGGTGTCGCATGCAAAGAATACAGATGAATTATTCTTGGTTAAGGATTTAGACTAATAGCCTTGTGTATGGTACAATCACCATACCATACAGAGCCAGGACTTTGAGTTAAGAGGAGTGACTCTGACCTCTAACTTGGTGGCTTCTTAGGCACTGAGGGTTTTTTTTTTTTTTTTTTTTTTTTTTTTGTGCGTCTGTTGGTTAAAGACAAAATTATTCTGTTTAAAACTTTATAAAGGGCTAGTTGTTTATTTGTTGGACTTAATTTTTTTTAGCTTTGCTATTGGTGATTTTTGTTGTTGCACAAATGTTTTTAGGCTAGTACATGTTGTTTTATGTTTTTGATTTTAGATCTAAATTTTTTTTTAATGGTCTTTAAAATGAGGAAAGTGTTAGAGGTATATTGCTGATATAGTGAGTGATTATTGGTAAGTAAAAAAGTGATGTAAGTGATCTACTTAGATGCGAACCAATAAAAATTTGTACCTCAACAATTTATAAAAATGTTGTAGATAAGTTCGTAACTGTAACGTTACTCTAAAAAGAATCAATGATATTGTTAAGGGGGCAAAATGATATTTAATAGAACAAAGTTGCTAAAATTAATGCATATATATATATATATATTAAAGAAATTTAGGGGGGCCATTGCCCCCCTGGTCAATAAATGCCTCCGTCCGTGTACAGTTGAAGGTTTCAGCTGGGAGATGGTTAATGAGGTGAGTGAGACACAGATCCACCTTCTGCCAAATCAGATGCAAATGCCAGCACCACAAAAAAGATCAACGGCTATTTGAAATTTTGAATAGCATTATTCAATTTTATTTCCTATTTTCTTAATATCCCAGCTGTTCCATTCTATATCACAAGGCCCCTTTTCTTACCTACAAACACAGTCGGTGGTTTCCACATAAGCCAATATATAATTGATTAAAGGGGAGGGGGATGGAACCTAAAAAATATATAACATTTGGTAAAATTATTTGTTATTTCATTTAGATACCAATGTTACTATAGTAACGATTTGAAATTATGTTTGATAGGAGCGATGGAGAGGAAAGGAAGAAAGGTAAGTACCCTAGGAAGGAATGAAGGAAGAAGTCCACCTTTCTTTCACGTTGATTAAAATAGAAGAAAAGATAAATGATCGAAAAATGAATTTGTTGAATGTATTTGGGTATATGGATTGGATTTGAGTGATTAAAATTATTTTATATTGTTTAGATAATTTTAAAAGATCAAATATTTGGATTTGGTGAAATCCACCAAAAATTTTAAACCTTTAAAATCTGTGGTTTTGAAATAATATTTAAAATCATTGAATTTGAAATTAAGGCATTTCAAATGTATTGATTTCTTATTATCAAGAAAAAAAAAATTCTATTGATTTAAAATCCAAATCAAAATACATGCGAATTCAAGTTTCCAAACACAACCTTGTTATTTTAATAGACCTTAAGTAATAGTTTAAATAATGAAAATAATGAAAGTAATAGTTTAAATAATGAAAATAAAATTAGAATTTTACACGACTATGCTAATTTTAAGTTATACACGACTCTTGTAAGTCATGAATCCACAACATTATCCTTAATCCCCTTATTACAGGAGTAAAAACTAAAAAGTACCATTAGAACTAAAGGTTCATTGGATTCCCATTAGACCAACCCCTCTCCCTACTCTTTTTCTACCTAACAATTTGTCAATCCAATCCCCTCCCTTTTCCTCCTCTCCCATTCCCTCCGAACAAATGGTGTAACAACACAAGGCACATTAGTACTGCATATGAAAGGGTAATGGCAAATTAAATTTCTCCAAATCTGCCATTTATTCATGAGAGAAAAGTAAGACAATTATCTCTACTGAGCAAAGCCAAGGAACTCATTAGTTCAAGCAATAAAGCAAAGCCATTTTCCTCCTCTTGTATTGTAACTACAAAAGGGAGAATTGATGAAATCAGCGGCATATTGACATGTAGTCAGGTTCCTTGATCAATTTCTGGTTGGAAGAAAATCTTTTCCTCTTTAGACAGGGAAAACTACAATAGAAAGGAAAAATTAAGTGAAAATATCATGCACCGAAAAAATAATACAGAGAAAGAGACAAGGAGAAGCTGAAATTACTTCATAGTTCAATATCAGGCACCCCCAATAAGAAGGAACTTGGATCACTGGATCCAAGTAGTGGAATGTACTCTGATCCTCTCACATGAACACTAAAGCATGCTACAAAAACAACACAAGTTAAACACGAAAACCATTAAAGTGGAATTTTGTATGATTCAGACAAAATCTTATACAATTAACCATTTGCAAGCAAGATTAATTAAAGCTGATATTATAATTTTTTTAATAACCAAAAAAGATCCTACAGTTGAGTCGTTCACTGTTTAGAACATTTCCATTAAAAAAATTTCAAGTTTACAAATAATAGTAAAAAGTAGAGACGGGCTCAAAAGTCAAAACAAAGCCACACAATCAACATTGTTGATTTCTTGCCAATGTTCTAAAGTCAAAGGTCCAATCCCATAAAGTCTGATTTTTTTTTTTTTTTTTTTTGGGGGACAAAATCATGGTAATTTATCATACATGCTACATAACCATCACACCATTCTTCACTGTAAGAAACTTTAAGGAAAGCAATGTGTAGATGGCATACATGGGCATAAACTTAAGAAACCTCTCCCAAACATTGGGAGCTCAAACACAATCAAAGCTCCTTTTTTGTTCAAAGCTTATTCATAGGCAGTGCACCTCACCCAAACCCCACAGAAGCAGTCGCCTTGTGCACTGTGATTGCCACCCCCCTCCACCCCTCTCCTCTTTTTTTAATCAGCCTAACAAGTGCTGATGCATCCACACACAGAAGCACGCTGCCGAGGAGCAATGATGCATATATATATGGTGATCATGTCTAAAAACAGAATTCATAAGTATACTCCCAATTGATAATTTTTTTTCAAAACTTCCAATCTGTCAAGAACCCTGTTCTAAATCCATATCAGCATTATGAAGATTCGTGTCTTAAAAACTTTTAACTATTTGTTTTTATTTACTAAGTCACTTCCATTATTAATTCTCTAGAGGATGAATATGAACATATATATGAAATATAATCGGTCATGCTTACAACTTTAGGCAAGAAATTTGTTAAAAATTTACCATTCTCTATTTTCATCACACTTTGGAGCATTGTATCCATCTTTGTCTTCATATCATAACTATCATCCATGTGTGGCACAAGAAGAGTCAGCTCCCTGTAGATATCACGTACAAACCTGCATATCTTCTCAGCAAATTCAAGTTCACCTTCTGATATTCGGCCAATTGCCAACCGCATCAGCTCTCCAGTCAAGTCCGCAAGCTGTACAAGAACAATGAGCATTTCGTTCTCAAAAAAGGAAAAAAGAAAAAGTGGGCAATCTTTTGACTGTTAGCTCTCTTTTTTTCAATTTTATTTCTAATTATTTAGAAGTCAAATAGATCAATTTGACAACTTTAATTATCACAAGGAATTAACTACATCTTCAAAGAATACATCATCGTGGATCTTTACATATGTCTCATTGCAACATTGATGTGCTGCTCAGACATAGAACCATCATCAGTTTCTCATTTCCAGAAAAACAAATAGTTAAAATAGCATAAAACTGAGGCCATTACCCCCAAGAGATAGTCGAGGACATTAATTTGCAAAGGCTCAAGAGATGGATCACTAAGAGATAACAAAGTTGCATTTATCTCATCAAGAGTCAAAAGATTCCCACTTTTGCAAAAGCTACAGAATGTTGCAGCTTCAATGTACTCTTGTACCTGCAACCAGCCATGCATAAATGATTCAACTTAGTTATATATTTCAGGCCTTCATAAGTTAGGACACAAAGAGGCTACCCCAGGTGAGTATGCTCGTCTTAGCTTCCAGAAATCAGTCCCATGCAGTTCTTTCACAAGTCGAGAAATATACTGATCTGTCACAGCTTTCAAGTCCTTTTCTGCCTTCTCCAAAACTTCTTCTCTGTTGTGTTTACTGATTCTGTTTAATATGAAATTATAACACGAACGTGTTAGTGAATGCCAACAAGATAAGTGAAGACCTAATGTAAGGATAACTTGCCACATCACTTAGATCAGGTATATAACTACTAAAAGTTGTAAGTAACAAACTGTAAGAACAAACCAAACCCAGAAAGATAGTAAGAAGTGAAACAACAGATCCCTTCTTTCTCCTGGGTTAAGCGATACAACCATTTGTTGTTATTAGGAAAAGACATATATGCAAGTAATCAGAAGGAAGGCATATCGGAAACAAATTAAAGCATGCAACACTAAAGAGGCAAGATGTCTCACTTGGAATTTGAACCACCTCCCCCCCCCCCCCCCCCTCCCCAAAAAAAACAACAACAACAACAAAAACAAAAACAAAAAACAAAAAACAAAAAAACAAAAACCCACAGAAAAAAGAAAGAAAGAAAAATGAACTCATTACCTGTGCACCTGAAATATGACCTTTTTGCTGTTGATGGTGATGTCACGACTTGCTTTCACAACTCTTTCACGTTTCTCATTCTACAAAAACAATATGATTTAATTAATAGTTAATATAATGAGCAGTGCCAATAAATTGTAGCAAACATCAAATGGCAGTCATTTTTATTATCCAATAATCTAGAAGAAGTGTTTATGTTGCAGAATGTATCCACATCTTGTAGAGTGATCCAGCTTCTCACAATTTTTTATTTTTTAATTTCACTAAAAATTGCTAGAAGAGGCACAAGCCTAGTACACCCGATGCACATATACAACTTCATGCAATATCCACATCCACTGAAACAGTTATTAAGCACAGTGCCTAATCAAGCAGCTAAAAGTTAGGATAAGTGCTTGACAACAATGATCTGCCATACAATGTTTACCCTACAACTCCCATATTGTTCACTTCCTCATGCTGTTTACACATAAATTGACAACCCACATATTTGGCACACAATGTGTGGTGGACCATCAAGGATAAGGCTGCATAATTTGGATCAACAAATAAAGATTTCGAGTAATATTGACAGAAAAGTAAAGTAGATGATGCATGACCAATAAGTATTACAAATGGAAAGCCCCAGCATCTTTAGCTAATAGCTGAAATAAGTGAATCTTCTGGACAATCCCAAATGATGATGCAACCATAGCACGGTTAGAGAAAGAATATCCTATTTGGTACCCTTTCCACGGTAGTGTTTTTTTTTTTTTTATAATATTTTATTTGGTTATTCTGGAGTCAAGGGTATTTTAGTAATTCTACAATTGTTGGGAATAGACCATAGTTATGGGCCATGGGTTTTCTTTTATTAGTAAGTAAGTCTTATATAGTTTATGGATCTTTAAAAATGTTCTATCATGTTTCTTTTCCTTCTCTTTTCAACCATGAATCAAATATTTTCTCTTCTGAACCTTAACTCTTCTTCCAAGTTTTAAACCCAAGATGTACAAATTCTCCTAATCTTAAACCCACCAAAACCACACATTGACAAATCTAATTTGTCTTTTGTCACCAAACATGGGGAAGATGCCATCAAACCTCAATTTTGAAATCTTTAACAGTTGCTTTTGTGATGATCAAGGCTGAACCCTATATATATATATATATATATATTTGATAAGTAATGAGAAAATTTTATTAGAATATCAAAAAAAGAGTGGCCCAAGTATACAAGAAGTATACACTAGGGACAAGAAACAATCAAACACAAATTACAAGCATCCATCAAAGAAAAAAAAAAAAAAAAACTGCCTATTACAACCAACCAATCCAATAAGGTTTTGAAGCAGAAGATTTTAAGATCAGAAATTGTCCTTTCAAAATCCTCAAAACTCCGGTTCTTCTTTTTCGCCAAATGCACCACATCCATATAACACCATTCCAATGTTGCCCAAAATTCCCTTGCCAACAAGCTAAAAGGTCAACCACCGTCTTTGGCATAACCCAATGAATACCAAACAAGGAGAAAACCATAGCCCACAATTCCATAGCAGTAGAACAATGGATAAGGAGGTGATCTACAAATTCTCCGTTGCTTTTACACATAAAACACCAATCTAAAATCCAAATTTTCAGCAGCCGTAAATTATCAATTGTCAAAATCTTCCCCAAAGCTGCAATCCAAACAAATAAAGCAACTTTAGACGGAACCTTAGACTTCTAGATAGACTTCCAAGGGAAGGATTGATCACCACTTCCAATCAAAACCTGGTAATATAAACTAACCTCAAAACCCGTTTTCTTAGCAGGCATCCAGCAAATCTTATCCTCCCCAACTCCCCTCAACATAACTCCATAAATTATTTCCTTGAAAATGGATAAAGACTCCAATTCTCAATCTTGAATAGCTCTAATGAAACTCAAATCCCAATACAAAACTCCGTTGGAGAACTTCATGATATCAGCCACATAAGCCTCCTTATTATGGTTAATTTTCTGATTTCTAGGCATACAATATATATATTGATTTCTAGGCAACTAAATGTGTAAGTTTCAGGTTAGCATCCAGGTTGCATCATACATTGAAAATAATGACCACTAAATGACCATTAACTATTGGATCCTTGCATCATTATAATTCCAGCCACATTTTTTATTTGAGTGGTATAACAATAAGAAATTAGAGTTGGCTGGATAAATTCTATACTCATAAAAAATGAATAGTTCAGCTCAACTGATGCTGTAGTAATGGGCTGGTCAGAGAAGAATTATGCACAATTGTACCCCCAATACTAGTCTTTTGGCCCCTACTCAATTCAGTAAGACTATTTGGTCCAATAAACCCCCAAGGTAACTTGCTGTATGTGGTAGATAGATTATTGAGAATTGACAGCTCAGGGTATCATATGATTTCCTTACCATCTCTCCATTACTCTGACTTGCCCCTTCAATCTTTCTCTCTCTCATCAATCTAAAGATTATATGAAATCAGATCTGTGAACAAATTATAAGTCAATTAAACTCTTAATTTTATTCCGGATAATTTCCACTAGCAAACTGTAATTGTTTCTAGCCCTTTCTATATCAAACCCAAACCCCAATTTCCCCAGATCAGAGGTGGAAGTGGCAGAGTTCAGCTGTCATTCTGTGTGATGAACTTAGCAAAATCATCACTTTGGCATAATTCCAATACATGTGGCCTCTGGAACAATGTTTATTCCTACTGCTTTGGTAAGATAAGAGAAGACGGAAGGGAAAAGTTAAATCCCTTTGAGTTTGACTCCCACCCTTAAGTCAAACTACTTCAATCATTCCATTCCAGTTTCGACCGTCACCCCCTACATCATAACAGTATTCAATACTAACTCTACAGTCTACAGACCATAAGCCAGCAGAATTCAACTCAATATAATTGTTGCTTGGCAAAGGCATTCCATTCCAGGTACAAGCCCCTCCATAAAGGCTTCCTCCTACTACTTCTGTAGAAGGTAAGTGACAAATCACTAAAACCACTCTGTGAAAAGTTTCTGCAACCAACTCAATCACCCTAGGAAGAAATTTCCCCAAAAGTCAAAACCAACCAGTAATACTAGTAAATTGTAGATAGTGCTCCCTCTATTAATCAAGTTTCTTAATTTTCTTTCATAACTTCAAAGTGCATTACTCCCTTCAAGAAAAATATATGAAAGTACGGAACTTTGGACCTAACCTTATTCATTATTCCTCTCCCTTCCTCAATCAAAGACAATGCCCCGTCTTCTTATAATGGGGGACATGAAAAGTCTGAACTTTTTCCCCCCCATCTGATAACAGTCTTAATCTTAGACTAACTTAGGCAATGTTAATAAATATTATTAGAATAAAAGAAGTTAGATATAGGTGTAGCTGAGAAACCATTGTTGGGCAGGTGTGTATCCATTATAATATTAACAAAATTTGAAGTTGAAAACCCCCCAATGGAAATGGGCATGTCAGTCCATTAGACAATGAGGGGTTTTACAAAAATTAATAAAGCAGTAGTAAAGAGAAGAGAGAGAGAGAGAGAGAGAGAGAGAGAGAGAGACGTACGAGGGTGTTGAGGTATTGGGTGTATTTGGTGAAAGCGTCTTTGATGGGTGAGGAAGAGGAAGAGGAAGAGTCAGTTGTCATTGTCCTTGCCCTCTTCGCTGCAACTGGTGTTGCTGCTGCTGCTGTTGTTGAGAAATAAAGATAGTTAATTGAAAGAAATACTACTCACAACTACTAGGGAATGAGAGAGGGTAATTATACAGTTTGGTAGGGGGAGGAGGTGGTGGGGTTTGGATGCCATGAAACGAAGCCTGTGGATTACAGCCGAGTAGGAGTAATACATCAATTCTTTGTTTCTTCTTCTAAAGTTAAAAACAACACATAAAAACACATCTCTCTGCTTTTGCTTTTGCTTTTGGTTAGGCTTTGGAAGGAATAAATGAATAATATCACTGTATTACTAAGGTTTGATAGGCTTGAGAGATATTGTTTGTAGAGTAAAGAAACAAACTTGATGCTGTGGTGTAGTGGTTATCACGTCAGTCTTACACACTGAAGGTCTCCAGTTCGATCCTGGGCAGCATCATCATCATCCTATCACTCTTTTTTTTCCTTAAATATATACATTTGCCCAAAAATTGATGATTACTGTTCTGTATCATTCTTTTTTTTTTTGAAGAAACGCACAGGGACAAGGGACGAGACAAGGGAATACAAGCGCCCACCAACGCCAAAACTAAATGCGGCCGTCAGTTTTTTTTTCCCCTTAAATATATACATTTGCCCAAAAATTGATGATTAGTGTTCTGTACTGTGCGCATCTTGTAATTGCACAAATTTGAGAGAAACACAGAGAGAGAGAGAGAGAGAGATGGTGACACTGGTGGTGGCGACGACTACAGACCCAGCATCCATAAACCCAGCGAAAGCGCTTCTAGCCATGCCTGGCTGGCACCCTGGCCCCTCCTTCCAGGTACACCTTAGCTGAGCTTCCTATTTCTATTACTTTCTTTGTTTTGTCATATAATCAATCATATTCATATTCATACTCACATGATAGGAGGAGGAGAACATTAAGAGCTTCACCAATGAAGGAGTGAGGGTATTGCAACATGACAATTTCATAGTGAACGAGGACAACTTGGACCTCCGTTGGGAACAGCTCACCGGCGAGTCTGTCCATGAGATCATCTTCCTCAGCAAACACACCGCCGTTTCAAATCGCCCAGCCCTCACCGTTCACCCCATTGGTACTCACTCTACTTGTTTTCTTTTCTTACTAATCTCCCATCTGGGTAATAAAAACATATTAAAAAGAACAAAAACAAATCGAGTGCACAAAGTACGATCTGGGCATTTTTAACTCTCTCTTTGAATGGATCACATGACATCATACATTCTGAAACTGATGCAGGGGTACCTCACTTGAAGGAAGGTGATGTTCCTCCACAAGGTGGGAAGCCTGGATGGGCGGCGCTACCCAATCCCAGGATAGGTCCTTGGCTCAGGCTCTTAAAGAACATTGCTTTTTCTCATAATTTGGTTCCTGAGTTTGAGGTTTCTCTTTCTCTTCTTTCCTATTGTTCTGCTCTCTCTATGTCTGTCACTGTCTGTGAGTGAGTGATCTCTTTCTAAAATAAACTTGTGTCTTACTGAAATGTAGATTACTTTGGAGGGTACTCATCATGGACCGCTCACTAATAAGCCTACTATGTTCATTGAGATTGGTTTGTCTCCTCTCTCTGTCTCTCTCTGTCTCTCTCAGTTTTTTTCTACTTCTAGTAGAAATGTTTGCTTTATTGTACCACTCAGTATATTTCAATTCACTGTTGTTCCTATCGTGTCTTTTCTTAAGTTATTTTCATGTTTACGAATTTTTTGCAAAGTAATAGATCAGTTAAAATTGTTTTCCTGGGTTTTGCTCCAAATGCAAAGCCTGGTTATGGTTATAAGCTAAGAAAACTTAATATGCTTAAAAGGCAAACTTCTTCTTCTTAGGTGAATTTGAAAACTCCTACATGCATAGTCCATTGGTCTCCATTGTACTTGATCAACGCTATTCTTAGTCCAACTTCCCCCATCAATGTTAAAACTTTATTGTCAAATGACCTTTCTGAAAGTGAATATTGATGATCTAAGAAAAATCTGATAACATTGTATGGATGTTTGAAGTGGGATGGTATAGTTTCTGATAATATGTATCTTTAATCAGTGCTAGTTGTCAGATGGTACTGCACATTTTTATGATTTTGCCAATCCCATAATACATATAATTTGTTTTGTTTTTTTGAGTTCATGTTTGAAACTCATGTTTTATGTTTTATTTATTTCTTGTGGTTGATATAGGTAGTACAGAGGAGTACTGGAAAAGGCAGGATGCAGCTCAAGTTATTGCTCTAGTTGAGTGAAGCATCAGCTACTGATAAACAATAATTTCCCCCTTTGTTTTGGCTCTTATTTTATTATCTGAGATTTGCATTTCTAATCACTATTTGTCATTATCAAAGTTCATGTGTTAATTTAACCACCCAATTTTGCCAATATGAGGCACTAAAATTTTTTATGACTAGATGTATTTCCTTATACTTCTGCCTTACTTATTCCTAACCACGTATTTCTCAAATTTATGTTAAATCTGTTCATTCTGCATTACGGTAATAGGCTATAAGAAGTGATATAATAGTGTTTTGGTTTTTTCTTGTTACTAAAATTTTGATGAACTGGTGCTTGCAGTTAATTTGGGAAGGACTTGGACTTGGAGGAGGGGCTGCTGTGGGAAACTGGAGCGGGTATGGTGATAAGTGTAGCAGTTGTCATTACACTATTTCTTAAGGAATTTTTTATACAAGGGCTTAATGTTTACACTCTTTTATATAGTGGACAAGTTTCATGTTTAATACCCATATTCCTTCCTTTATTTCTGTACTGTTTTACGATTTTCCATTTGTGACTTTGTATGCATTCTTATTAATGTGATGGCTCACTTGGTTAATGTTTGCGGTGAGCCTTTGTTCTCTTTAATGGGAATTACGCTTCTCTAACTTCACTTTGTCTTGTTGTCATTTTCATATTTTCTTATAATTGCCCATTCCTTATTTAGAGATTGATAATATGACAGGATTTATGGATGATGTTATGCTCTCAGTTGACAAAATTCTTCTTTCATTGATGATACTTCGATAACATCAAATTTTTTTTAATTTTGTGGTGTCCTAGGGAGAATGACAAGAACAAAGTTCTTCTCGGGATAGGTGGTGGACATTATGCACCTCGGCATATGGACATAGTTCTGTAAGTTATAGTCATCCAGCAACTTTTATCTTCGTTGGCTCTTGTTTTGATGGTACAGTAATATTTGCATAAATTTGTTTGATCATTTTGCACCATAATATGATTCTTATTACTGAGAACTCTTCCCTTTTTTTTATTTGGCTTAGTTTTTTGAGAACTCATTTAGTCTACCTGTTATTATGCCTTTTGGATGAATGTGTTGACAGTTGGCATAGAGAAATAGGCTTTGTCTACTCTAGCAATAAGCCGTCTCACTGTTTTTAATTATAGGAAAGATGGTGTGTGGGTGGGCCACCTACTATCTGGATATTCCTTGCCAATGGAAGACCCAAACCTGTCAAAAGTAGAAACAAATTCAAAAGAAATTGGTGGGACTTGGAAAGAATCAATTAAAGCTTCATTGGAGGCCACAAAATTGGCTTTCCCTGGTGGAGAAATTATAGCTCATCTTGATCACAAGTAAGATTACTGAGAATTTTTTTTTTGTTGTATGGAAAGCATTATATGTTTGTTTATCCATATAGAGCTTGGATGTATTGGTAGTGCTAAAATTGCATTTGGTGGTTTCTGAGATCTAAAACTATAATCAGAAGCTTGAAACTTTAATGTAGTTGCTGCATACTGAAAGTTAACGTTATCAACTCATTATTAGAACACGTAAATCACAATTTATGAATTTTTATGTCTTGTTTGCATATTGAAATCAGTGTCAGCTAAATTACTATTGCTTGCGTCGTTTTCACCACTTTTCTGGTGATGTATCACTACTTATGCAGGACCTCTCAAAAAAATGTACATAAAAGAAGAAAATAAGAGAACACACACCTTGTAGTGTATATATTATGGACAGTTGATTGTTGAGAGGATTCCAATCCCAGAACTTCAGAGTATTTCTCCCTCAGTTCCTCTACACGAAAGTTTATTAGACGGACATTTAAATTTGATGATTATTAGTGGTCACTTATAAAGCTTATATTTGTGTATTTCTCATCCTCTAAATGTTAGATGCTTATATATATATATAGATATACTTTAGTACATCTATAATTACATAAAACATGATCTGTTAGGTTCCCCTGTCTCTTGTAGAAATTATTCCATCACCCATTAGATTGCTTCATGTTACTTTTTTATTGCAGGAGTTTCAAGAGCTGGCAGAAGAATGCTATAACAGGGTTCCTAGGTGAGCAGAACATTAAAATTGGCAAACCAAATGACTTCTATTGATTGTTCAAGAGCGGCTCTGTGAACAGCTTAATTTTCAGAAAAGGGCAGTGTCAATTACTTGGCGAATTATTATACTTTTATATATAGTTTTACATAATCTACAGTCTACAGAAACCACAGCTAGAAGCATTTAGTTAAATTTGCTGGCATTACTTTAGCCAAAGGAAAATTAGATCAACCTGTAAATTGGCAATGCTTGGTAGTTAAATGTATTTTGCTACGCCATTTTGCATATTGATTTGATCTTTGGATATTGTCAGGGTGGATTACAAACTTACAGTGGTGTAAACCTTTTACATTTGTCGAATGAGTGGTGAATTGATGCTAGGATTTCCTAACTTAATTTACTCTGCAAGATTTATTTTATTTTATTTTTATAACTCTAATGCGATACCTATATATTCAGTGCCCTTAGGACCTATTATGTTGCTGCTGAACTAAATTGCAATGCATGCGGCTTGATGACAATGTTAGTGCCTGTTGAAATTGCAAATAGTGCTTGTTGCTTAATAAAGTACCCACTTAATGTTGTATGATTGAAGGTTGCAGGGTCTTTTTTTTTTTTTTTTGGGGGGGGGGGGGTGTTGAGGGGTAGGCGGGCCAAACCTGTGATATGGGAATTGAGGGATGGGATGGTGTCGATCGGACTATAAAACCATTGGCAAGGTTGCAGTTGATGTTTGTTGTGAGAAAAGCACAGGCTGAAAAACAAATGTTGGTACTCTTTACGACTTGCACTTGCTATTTTTCCAATCAGTTTTTATCACAATTAAAAATAAAACAAACAAAAAAAAAAGGGCCTATAAATGTGTGTTTACTAAATAGAAAAATTAAACAAAGACAGCGGCTGGAAATTATGTGCTTTGCATGAAATCCAGCTTATGGGGTACTTGAGGAAATTCAAGCCCTGCGGTACTAATGGGCGCACTAGAGAGGAGAGACAATAAATATGAACTGTTGAATAATTGGGCTCGTTAGAAAATGTGGCATGGCTTCTTCTGTGTGTGCTGAATTGTCGGCCTCATATGATATGATAGACCATGGAGATAAATCGTGAAGAGCTTGCAGAAAGAGGGAGTATCTATTTTCATTAGCTTTGTGATAATTCCTAAAAAACATAATGGCCTATATGAAAAATGATGTCTTGAATTATGATTTGAGGGGGAGTTAGCTCATTTTCATCGCTCTTTTATGGACATTTGAAACTTTTAATGGTAGTTTCACTTTGCTAAGAAGAAAAAAACCATATTTGCCAAAAAAGAATGTAGATATTTATAATTCTATTGGTGTTATAATTTATTTAACACATGTTTTTATTTAAGGTGATGTAAAAGTAGGGTTTTTTTTTAGAACTCTTTACTTTTAGTAAACCGAATTTCCACCACTGATGAGGGTTGAGAGCAAATGCACCTACAGTTACAATTTCTTTTGAAGCTGTGGGTTGGATGTTCTGACTAGTTGAGTGACAGAGACACAAAGTAGAAGCTTTTCTTCAAAATAGCAACAGGCAGCTGGATTGTAGGCTTTAATAAAAAGTCATCCAAAGAGACAAAGACAGGAACTTGGTTTAGGTCCCATGCATCCAATGCACTGAATCCAGTCAAATGGTGACATATGTCCAAAAGTAAACATGTGTCATCATCTCAATGGGTCTAGTACTACTGAATACTGGTGCTAACAATACCTTCCCTCGCAGACTCTCTGCTTCTGGCCTTTCCTTCCAATTTTCAGCCATGACCTCTGAATAACTTCCTTCTTGACTGGACTCAAATTTATGGATCAAATTTCTTTTTGCAATTCTTTCATAAGTGTATTTTTTTTTTTCTTTTTCTTTCTTTTTCTTATTATCATAATCAAAATTATATCATTGGTAGATTTTAGAGCATTCAAATCCAGTATTTTCAAACTATTCTATTTTACCATTCCAAAAAACTACTTTATTAATTATCTCATACCATTTTATAATATACCCAACTTGCCAACTTTTATTTTCCTATTCTACTTATTAAAATAATATATTACACATTAAAATAATATAATGTTGCTACAGTAATACCATATATTTTTAAAAAGTAGCTACAATAACATTAAAATAATAATTTGCGATATAGAAAAAGGTGCTACAGTGCCATCCTATATTTGCGATGGCATTGTAGCACTATGCCAAAATAATTTGGCATATTCCATGCTTACCGGTATGACTGTGGGCTACTTTTGGGCTGAATTGTAAATTAGAGCTTACATTTGGTATATCCAAGTGTCAGTGCAAATGCTCTTAAGAGCTTGTTTGACATTCGCTTCAATTTTTAGTTTTTAATTTTTATGTATAATTTTTTAAAACTTTATTTTTTTTTTCGTATTTTATCATTTTTTAAAAAAAAAAAATTTAAAGTACAAATATACTTTTATACACTTTAAACAAAAAAATTTTAACAAAAAACTAAATAAATTATAAAAAATATTAATAAGTACCATAAAATATTTGTTAAAGTTTCTCTAATACAAGTCCTACCTAATAAAGAAAAAAAAAAACATGTTATTCTAGTATATGTTGAGAAAATGGTTGTATTTTTTGTATTTCTCCACTCAAATCAAATGTACGGTTGAGAGAGAGAGAGGTGAAAGTCAGCACCTACCTAAGGCAAAGTGATTGTACCTTAGCTATGGTTGTCTCCATCAATAAGGTGACCTTTTTTGACAAAAGTGGTAGAAATCAATAAGGTGACCTTAAATTCTATGTTTGTTGTTATTACAGTTGTGGTGATTATGTTTCCAATAGCAATAGTAATAGATGACATGATGTTGTCCTTAATTGTCATTAACGTTACGTGGGTAATAGTACATGATTCCTTTACATAACCCCCAAGGCAGATTATATTAAGGAAGAATAATCACGATTTTTGTTGACATGCAGAGACATCAATCAAGTACCTATTGGCTATTGCTATTGTGAGAAAAACCATACCACTATTTTTTGCTTTTGCTTCTTCATTTTTCTAATTTTTAGACCAATAGTAAATTTGATCCGCAAACGTGTTCTAGTCCAGTTGGCTGAGAGATCTAGACCATAGACAATTAGACATGGTATGCAGTCCTCCCTCTTTTTTCTCCTTTTGTTTTTGTTTTCTTTCCAGACAGATTATTACGTGAAGTCCACAAATGTAAGAGAAGAGCAATTTGTTTTTTCTTTCTTTCTTTTCTTTTATTTTATATTCCTATACCGCTTTAGACTTTAAAGCAATATATTACGAAAGTAACGTTTACTTTATACATTGAAAATGCTAAAGGCACCGATTAATAATTCATTTAAACAAGATTTTCATAATACTTTCATAGAAAATTAAAAAAATTCTCAAAATATTAATTTTTTTTTTCATTTCCCATAAAAAAATTTTTAAATGAATTATTAATTAGTGTTTTAAGAGCACTTGTTAGCATTTCCTTTTACATATTTACTTACACTTAATACACACATTTAGCATTTTTCATATAAGGCTATGTTTGGAACATGTAAATTATTTTCCGAGTATAAAATATTTTTGAGAAAGGAAAATATTTTCTAGTATTTTGTTGCATTTTGAAAATTGTATTAGAACATATTTTCAAATATTTGGTAACATTCTGAAAATGCAAATTTTCTACTAGTTTCTCACATTTTTTCAGCCATTTTCTCAACTTCCAAACAAATTTTATAATAGAAAATTGCAATATATAAACTTTTTAACAAAACAAAAATCAAAATAAAACCATTAACTCTCAAACTCAGTCAAACTGAGAGAGGGAGGAAGAAAGAGTGAGAGATTGAGGGAAAGAGAGAGGTAGATCGAGAAATTTGGTTGAAATCAAGTCAAGGGGGGTTGATCTAGAGGCGATGACAGTGATCTTTGGAGGTGACAAGGAGATTGGTCATGGGTGGGTCGATCTACAGGGCGGTGGCGACGAGAACAAGATGACAAGGCTCCAATATGTGTTTGGCAGTGACGACGAGCTTCAGGCGGCGACTATGAACTGGTGGCGGCGATGACATTGTTCGAGGTTTAAGCTCTCTCTCTCTCTCTCTCTCTCTCTCTCTCTCTCTCTCTCTCTCTCTCTCTCTCTCTCTCTCTCTCTCTCTCTCTCTCTCCTGGTTTTTAGTTCGTAAAACTTGGTTTGAAGGTAAATTGAATGTGTAAATGATTTTACAGTTGAAGGACTCTCATTTTACAGTCAAAGGATTTGATTTTCCCTTTGACTGAGTTTTACATGTGCTTCCAAACACAAATGACGATGTAAAATGTTTTCCAACTTTCATTTTCACCCGAAACAAACACAGCCTAAGTCATAATTTCAATTTAAAAAACTAAGTGTGTTAGTGAGTGTGTGCAATAAACATTTCTCTATTATAAATAGCACAAAACTTAGAAACGATTTATTTTGCCTTATTCTTAGATTTCTTAATTAAATTAAATACAATCATATGATTACATTGACCAATAAAATGCAAAAGATGTTATCTTTTCTCAAGGATGATTAAATTCAACTTTGGGGTTGATTGACCAATGCAACCATATAATGGATTTTAATTGACAAGCTTAAAGTACAATACTAAAGGAATTAATTACACTTAAGTTTTGTCCTTACATATATAAAATGAGTTAATTAAAAAAATATATACAGAAAGACGTCTCCATATGTTTTGCATCATGCAAATTTCAAGTAATGTAAAAATTTTGATTGGAGAACAAACTAGTCATACTTTGCATATTTGTTGATAAAATAATTGTTATGCCATAACAAATTTGCCCAGTCATTTTAAAAGATGGCACTATGTGTCCGTTATGGTTTTTATTAACAGATATTCATGTGCACTTATTAAGAGGACTTAAAAGGGTTTTAATTATATTAGAAGGTAACAAAAGCTAATAAAAAAATACATCTTAAACTAGAAGTGGTTCAAACAAATCCCTATAAAAAGTCAATCAACTGCATTATAAAATTCAACCTTAACGGATACACAAAGATGCCTATTAACAGGACCCTTCTTTATTTTGTGTCGGATGAACAATAACTTTTTGGGAGAAGCATGCATGCCGATGCTAATTGGCAGCTTCTAATATTGTTCACCACCAGCTCATTTCTTGCAGAAACTCCAAGTATATTAAGAAGTCAAAACCAAATCCAACGGCTGAAATTAATCCAATTCGTTGACATTGAACTTTAAGTATATATATATATGGCTAAAATAATAACATGGTGTCTGGATTTGTTTAAAATAATATGGTAATGTAAGTGCTACATATGTCTGATCTTGAAAGCAATTTCTGGGATTTGTCTTTGCGCATGGAGGTGGTACTATCTTCTTCTCGCAGAAAAATCCAAATCCAAAACGAAGGAGCTTAAGGAAAAAGGAATTTAAAGTTATGCTTGACCAGTCTCCCACATTGGCCGACCAGGTCCCCTTCACAAAAGGGATAGGTACAGAGTCCAATATGTCCAAACTATGATGTATAATGTATAAGAATTTGAGTTAATTTATAAGATGAAGACCCAACAAAATAAATTTGGGCACAGCTGGAGCAGGTTTTGTCTCATTGTGAGCAAAATTCATCAGGGGACGCACTAGAGTAGGCAGGCAGAGATTGTCCTGACTCCTGTACCTGGTTTGTTTTGTAATTTGCAAATATATATTCTTGGCTGCTTTTGTCGCCTTCGTGTGGGAGTCTTGAGTTCAGAGTTGAACATCATACAATATGACTTCTAACTCCTAAAGTCCCAATGTTTTTCTTCTTGCCCAAAGTACTTTTTCTTGTTTTGGTCCTACATGTAATTTGCAATGTTCACCTACATTGATATGGTTGGCTTTATCAAAAATAGGTTTGGTCACTTAACAATAGTTTTTGTCTTCCAATGAATAGAGGCATAAAATTTTATATAAACATTTTTTCATAATGGTTGATGCATATTGCTTTGAATTGTCTTAATTAAAGTGGTGTAAGTGTATATGTAGAAGTGTTATTACTCCAATCTTAATTTACCACTTCATCATGTTGTAAAAAAAAACTGTGAAATGTGGGTTTCATTTAGCTCAATTGATAAAGTCTCTGATGGTTGTATAAGAGATCTAGGGTTCAATCCCCGCCTACACCAAAAACTGATTGGTGTCTTGGTTTGATAACAAAGAGCAGCTATCATCAGGAGCGGACGTCATAGGTTAAAAATCTCTAAAAAAAAAAAAAAAGGTTGTGAAATTTTTTATATCCTAACCTTGCTCTTTTTTCTTCAACGATCTATTAAAAAAAAAAAAAACACACCCCAATCAAGGGAAAGATTAAAATTTAAAAACAAAACAATATCATTTTTTTCTTTCTCCTTTTCGTTTTTTGTTTTTTTTTTTTTTGGGGGGGGTCAATATTTCTATCTTTTTGAGTGAAGAAGTAGCACTAGGTTACATTTTCTTAGCCCTACTTCCTACAAAAACAGTGAAAAATGACTAAGCCACAAAATTCTACTCCCCCAACAGAAAATTCCCACTTTTATTTTATTTTATTTATTTCTTGAAAAAGCTTTTAATATTGACATAGAGCGAAAAGTGTAATACCAGTAGATATTGTTCTAACTAGATATAAAACCTTAAGGCTATAAGTTGATTGAATTCACAAGTAAGAACTCTGAAATCAACAAGATAAAAGAAAATGAACTTTCTAAAAAAAAACTTATTTTTCAAATAAAAATATTCTTAAACAAATCCTATCTGATATCCAAGGACTCAATTTTGATTAAGACAATATTAAAAACACCAAAACGAAGGAAATAAAATCTTAAACACTAAAATTCACAAACTTAAATAAAAAGATCACAAATTAACAAACATAATTGAATAGCATTGAATATATATTAGCAGCATATTTTGTCCTACATACAATACTCCTATAGGCTATAGTCCTTTGAAAAAGAAACTTGTTGCCCTCCATCAATGAAGGGAGATTTCATTAATTTGTAGGAGTTATTTCAGCAAAGGAATCAAAATTTGATAAAAACTATTCAATAGCATTCATATCATGTAGCTAGCAAATGTACCGTGGAGTCAGTGGTGCAATCACTATTGGTTGTTCTTTCTCTAATTTTACCCATCAGTTTTAGATTGGATAAGCTACATTTATTTCAATCCTGGGCATTGTTATAATCCTCGAGAAAAGTTAACGGATGATTTATGGAATATGTATATTAATTTAGGAAATATTTTATAAAAATCTTTTAGGAAATATTTTATAAAAATATTTTTACAGAAAAATAAAAAAGTAATTGTTTTTTACAGCGTTTAGATAGTGTCAGATAACTTATAAGCAATACTCTAAATAAAAAAGATTCTTCTTGGTATGCCCCATCTAATATCAAATTAGAGCTTCAGGTCCATGGTCCAATGACAAGTTCACAATCACTAGTCTCACTAGTCCATGATCCAATAACAAGTTCACAATGATTGACAAGGAAGCTGTGAAACTGAATTGAAAAAGAAAATTACATTTTATAGAAGAAAGATAAGACATATACTCCATACACTCAATTAAAAACAACATACTAAAAGTGCACAGTTACATTGTGATTTGATTTGCAGAAGCTTCACTAATTTGATTTCTCTCAATTTGATTTTGCTCACCATCAAGTTGATTTTTCAAATGAGTGACGGTATCTTTCAATATTTGACACCTTTGTCGCAAAGACAACATGAAAACATGTTCCTAAAACTGCATTTCCTGCCCTTGCCTCAGCCTTGCTCGATAAGCTCCAAAGCAGCTCTCCACGACTATCCTCTGGCACATTGTTCAACAGTTAACATATGTTCTTGATGTCAAATACTCTTGCCATTTATGAAAAGTTATTAGTGTTTTCCAATATTGCAACGGTGGTATTTGTTGAACACTTCTTTGTAAAGCCATTAATTTGATATTTGTTTGTTTTTTAACAACTTTAGCCTTGATTGAATTGATTTCCTTGTATTAATACCACTATAATCGTGCTAAAATTATGAAATATTAACTTTGTTATTGGCATGTTAAATGCCTTTTATGCAAATATGGTCACATTTTTATGAAGATTTTTCATATGCGTACAATATTTGAAATAAAAAACAACATATAAAAAAATAATAATAAAAACTTGAAAATTTTAAATAGTATCATTTCTATTGAATACCTCAATTTAGCTTAAAACATATTCTTTTCAAATCTCATCCAAA
Source organism: Quercus variabilis (assembly GCA_030445155.1). Classification (NCBI taxonomy): domain Eukaryota; kingdom Viridiplantae; phylum Streptophyta; class Magnoliopsida; order Fagales; family Fagaceae; genus Quercus; species Quercus variabilis. The sequence goes on from CP129447.1 coordinate 73,282,642, forward strand.
TTCATGATCCACAAGATATGGCCTAGTTTAGGGGTGATTCAATATATTTTGGGATTAGACACAAATGTAAAATATGTTGTTATTTTATATTTTATAAGAAGTACATGAATTAAATAATCCAATATTTTTATATAATTTAATAGATTAATTGGACTATTTTCATATATTTATAAAACATATTTCAAAACTTTTAATTTTAAAAATGTCATAACAATCAGTACCAGAATAACTATCATACTTTAGATAATCAATGTTTCTCTTGGCAATGTTAGATTTTAGTTATTGATCAACAGATTTTAGTAATGAATTTGTCTCAAAAACTATTAATTTTATTTTTATTTTTGATAAAGAGAAATGAAATGTAAAATTTTAGGAAGATTAAAAAATTTTATATTCTTAAATTACCGCAAACATAGTAAAACGTATAAATAAAATATTTAAAAATTATTTTTATTCATTACTGTAAGGGCACAGAAATCAAATAGCCTAAACCCACTTAGAACAGTGAGGTTTGCACAATTCATCCAGGCCCAAATCAATGTATTTGTGAGAGAGTGGATCAAACAAAAAGGGATGGCTCAACTCGAGGACAAAAACAAGGAAGAAAAACAAAAGGCCATGAATTAATATATGAAGTAGGTTATTAAAAACTTGCCCGGGGAGGCAAATAATACTCAAATTGAAACATTGTTCAAGCTCTTCCCTCAATGTTCTTATTCTAACTTTTATCTTTCTGAGAATTGTGCTTCCATCCTCTTTTCTGAAAATTTCCTCTCCCTTATATACTCCCTTTCTCTTTACATCTTAACCCCCCATCTTTACCTAACCAAATTCTCATCATGACGCATGTCCCCTTAAACATCTGCTGAATGTGGTAGAAGGAGTTGTTTAGCTGTGAATTACATTATTCAGGTCACTTCCCCATCAATGCAGCTGATAAAGTTGTTGCCCACCATTTAATGCAGAGGCAACAGACTACTTCTCACTGGAAACTTACCCTACTTTCCATAACTTTCTCTCCTCCACCTATCCTTCCCACCTGGAGCTCTCAAGAGACTTTTGTCTCTTCTCCTTTCCTCGGGTGAATTCCCTCCTTGGGCACGTGATGTCTCTATAACAAGACTATCAGCTTAGCAATCCCTTCCTCGATCCTCGACCACCTACAATTACATTTTTGGACCTTAATTAAATTTTTTACATCCGAAGACGTATAGGCAAAACATTCTATCGGCCAATTAATAGAACATGTCTTCTTCTTTATTTTTTTCAAAGTGAGAAGCTTTACTTTTTTATTATTATTTTTGTGCAATATTATAAGACAAAGACATATAGTACTATATTCTATTTTAAGGGGCCTTAGGCCATTACCTAAATGGCTTAGTGGTTGAGCCACCCTGGCACTTACTACATCCATGTGAATCACCAGATCTCTTACTTGACAATAATAAATTTTACCAGTTAATCTAATTAGAACTTACAAATTTGTTAGAGTGAATGTAGTAAGGCTTTCAAAACACATAAAGAGAAGGTCTGCAATTAAGGTGAGAGAATATTCAAGGGACTGAAATCTCTGCATTTCATTAATATTCATTTAGTTCACTCCGAGGTCACAATAACTGTACAACTAAAAAAATATGTGGAGCAAATTAAAGGAAGCAGTTTGAGCTGTGAATGTCCTATACTCCTATGGAGTTATCTCATTAAATGAAAATGCGACTTTCGTCTTCAAATTTAATTTTTAATCCGAAGTAGATAGTGTTATTCGTCCCCATCAATTTTAACACATGAAAACATGAAGAAGGCATATTATAAGTAGGTGTTCTCTTTTATTATTAGGCCCCACTCCGAAATTCTTTTGGTATTTTCCTCCATTGTTGCTTTCTCCACATTTATAACATACCAATGTGAACAGGAGTATTCATTATTAAATCTGAGTAACACCATGGAATTCCATTTACATTTAGTGTAGGAGATGGGATACGTTATGGTAATTTATTTGATTTTGAAAAGTATTTTTCTCTTTTCATTTATTGGCATAATTGTACCATCTAATTATCATAAACAATATTTTTTTAAATTATTAGTATTTAATAAGAGATTGGTGGGTGAGGATTAAATATAGGAGCTATGAGCAGTATATATGTTTATCAATACTGTTGTCCTTAATGAGAAATGAGAACATGGAATGATGATGACGGAAGCTGATAAGAATTAAGAAAAGGAGTAATTTTTTTTTTTTATAAAGAAGAGGAGTAATTAAATCTATCTAATTTGTACACATTAAATTAACTACACTCCCAAGAAAGAGAATTAATTAAAAAAGAAGAGGAAACTGCGTTTGCTTACGTGTGAGTGTGAGTTGAGATCCCCGTGCGAGAGAGCCCCCCTTTTTGTCTTTGTTATCAATCTCATAGAAAAGTCAAAGATCAAACACTCTTGCTAGCCATTTACATATTTAATAATTCTATTATATTAACGTATTATAAAATAAAATAAAATAAAATAAAATAAACAAAGTTGGTATCTATATATATATATATATATTAATTCATGAGCTTTGCCATGTCGAGCAATGTCAAGGAATTTTTTAATTATATAGTGAGCAATGCCACTTACAGGCGTAAGAATAACAATATGTTATTAGCAAGGTCTATCTATACTCTATATGATAGTGGTGGTAAAATAAGCAATTATTAATATTGCACATCTGTTAGTTTTTTTTTTTGTTTTTTTATTTTTTATGAAGTGCATGTGATATAGTATATATGGTTCATGACTTTCTTCTTATTAGCTATTATATAGTATTATGTGCAAAGTCACGATCCTTTGTCTAAAAAAAAACACTAAAAGAGTAGCTAACTTTCTCTTATTTGTCTTCATACTTTATTTGATACCTAAAAAGTGATTGTAAAACTGCATGAAGCAGAGAACTCATTGTTTTTTTTCCCTGAATGCAGAGAACTCCATTTGGATGGTATTGAAAACACCAACTTTAGTAAACTATTATACCTAATTAATACCTTTGCTTTGATGGTGGCATGTGATGTGAGTATTGGCGTTGACATGGGGATTGTTTAAAACTGTGGTTGTGGATAAGAGAAAAATTAAAGTGGTTTGTGCTGATGGGGGTTTGTTTTGTTGTATATTTGTAAATGGTTAATCCTTATTATATACTGCACAAAATTAAATGACGTGATATCGTGCGTCTTGTACAAATCGTGTGTAACTATCCCACACCATTTGTAATTTTGTAGACAACATCCGTGCAATCTTACACACGCAAGTTAGTTCAAGTCCACCTCATATAAAGTTGAAAGTTGAAACATGAATCAAAGCCTAGCTATACTTGCTTATCTTTCCTACCTACTACTATCCTGTAGCACATGTATCCCATTAAAAGAGAGAATCTGATCTGGATCGAGCTCATAGCAGAGCCTCGTCGGATCAGTTTCTACTTTCAATCCACACAGTGTGATAATCGAAAACCAAGCTTAGCATGACAAATCTACATCATGTCCATTGTGCAAGAAAATTCTATCATTTCATTTGAGAAAATATTAATTGTAACGACTTAATTAGTTCTGATCAAACAAGTTTTTGTAAGTTTAATATAGAATTAAGATTAAACAATGTTTCTTGGATCACAACATGATATCTTCTTCATAAATATATACATAATTAATGAGCAGACCGATGGTAAAATCATGTGCAAATGTGCAAGTTAATATTAAAATCGTGTAAGTGGGATGAATCAGATTTTTTCACTTCGTTTACGAATCCTTGTATTATTTTTATTGTGCTTGAAATGCTTGCTTCTTTTTTTCCTTTTTCTTTTTTGAGAATGAAAATGCTTGCTTGTTTCTGCTATTTGTTTAAGTAAATCATAATTTTTTTTTAAAAAAATTAATCCCTTGTTTAAGTTTACTCAAAAAATTCCGATGTTGAAGTTGGATAAAGTCAAAATCCAATTAGAGGGGTCAAGATAATTTTTCTTTTTTCACAAGTTAGGACCAAATTATTTGGAAATTTCCTTCAAATAACAAAAAAGAGGAACAGCTGATGATTATTAGGAAAAAAAAAAAAAAAGGAAGGCACAGTTGATTGATGCACAATTTAATTACACGATACCAGCAGTATTGACTTAATATAATATTGGTGATCTTGATTATTCTTGACTAAACCAAAAGCATTTGCACAACACAATCCAATGGGCAATTAGGCACGAAAGCACTCCTCTTAACAATATAGCCAGAGCTTGTTGCTATCAACTCCTTGCAGAAAAGGAAAGGACATTGGAAGTGCGTGTATGAAATTAGGTAAGAAGCTGGTCCAAAAAGAAAGGTGATTACCAAGAGCCACGGGTTGTGTAACTTGTGTTTACTGTTTATTTGCAAGTGCGTGGACAAAATAGCTAGCGATGCGAAGTGCTGCCACAATACTAAATTTTTTTCTTTTTTTTCTTTTTAAAATAGATAGTATAAAATTTCAAAACACTTGATGCTTGTTGTTTCTTTTCAACTGAAGTCATAAATTGTTTTTTAGTGTAAGCAGAATTTGAATCTTTAAATCTTTTGTTTAGCGACAATAAATTTTATTATTTGAGTTAACCGAAATCTATTCCAAAATACTAAAAATTGCTAGGATTGTTTTCTCTACCGATATAAACTAGTTACTTTCCCATGCCTAAAAACTTGGAGTCTTGTTTTTGCATCATCTATCAGGTTGCATACTCTAGATATGGTTATATTAGGTAGCATGTATTGCATGCTCTCTAAATGTGTTTTTATTTGGGTAACCTTCAATTTTTGATAGGTTATTTGCACGGTGTATCAAAAGATATAGTTTATGATGACCGTAATAATCTAACTTTTTTTTAGATGTATGAGATAAAAGCTATCTTATTTTCAATAAAACCAAAATTTAACTTGTTTACAAAAAGGTTGAGACAAAAGCCAATAAGCAAAAAGCTTTTTACCTTTATCGAAATGGTCACTTGTTCGTCACTTTTTTTTTTTTTTTCTTTTTTTTCTTATAGAGCTCAACATATGACATCCATTTATAATGATTGCGTTTTTTATTATTAAAACATGACATTAATTGATTTTTTATGTATGCAGGTATTGTACCTCAGATCTTTTATTCAACCATTTAAGACTTTATCAGTTGAACTAACTGAAATTCAATACTTGTTGGTAATTGTAGTTAGCTTAATTGGCTTAATTATTTGTGCCTTCAAGAAAATAAGTTTAGTCAATTGCACATGATTATTTGATGAGAGTTGATTTGAACCAAAATTTTACAAGACTTATGAGAATGGAGAAGTTGAATTCAATTTTATAATGTCTAATCAATTGAACAACGAGATTTTTGGCTAAGCATTTTGTTAGTCATTTACCACATATTAGTATTTAGTATTTATAATAAAAATGTTCAAGATTCGAGTCTTTTACTCCAACCACACACATACATATATATAAAGAGCATCTATGATTAATTTACATATAGCAATTGAGACTTTAAAATTAATTTATTAAGAATTATTACTGAAATTGTAAGATAGTACTAATAATTAAAAGAAAAGAGTTAGAGCATTTGTATGAGTTCGTACAAAAATTTATGTTTATATTAGTGTGGGGAAAAAGGAGCCAGGCCCAAGGTAATGGGCCGAGGGCCCACGAAACGGCTATCTTACATCCGAAAAGAGAGAGGAGAAAAGGGCAAGGCCCAGTTAGGAGTAGGATCTTCATGATGAAAGATCAGTGCTATCCGAGGAGGATATCTCCTGTCCGAGGAGGGTATCTCCTGTCCGAGGAGGACGTTTCACTTTAACAGGATATCACAGGCTAGTTAAGTACGAGAAAAGCCAAAGTGACTGTCCGAGGACTTCACCTGATCAGGATAAGCTCAGAGCAAGGGCTGGAGATGATAAGAACGAAGAAATATCTAAAGGAAAAGCTGCTACCATCGTATTTAATGCACTACAACAGCTTTTCTGACCGCATTTATGTGGAGAAGACCCCTGAACAGTGCAACCTCAGCTACCGTCACTCCCAAATAACTAAAGCATACCCATGATGTGACATGCACTCAAGTAGATGCACAGATGAAGAACAAGTGGACGATGGAGATGATGGAGAAGGGTACTATATAAAGAGGAAGAGATCTTGATAGAAAGGGATCGGAAAAACTGGAAAGGAAAAAGAAGAGTAGTTTTACTGTAGCTCTGAACCTTGTAATCACTGTTTATTGAATGAAACACCTCTTCGGACATTGACCTAAGAGTTTTCTCGGCATTATTTTATGTTGCTTCTATTTTATATAATACAACCCACCATTGTTAAATTCAGACCCAGCCCAGCTCTTTCACCCACTCTCTACAAATTTATTGTCTAGGGTACATTGGGCCTCTGACCCATACTTTTGGGCTTGGGTTACAAAAGCTGACCTTACAATTGGCGCCGTCTGTGGGAAGAGCTTAAGCATAAGGGAAGAGTAGCAGTGGATGGTTATGGCTGATCAAGGGTAACAACCGGCAGAATCTGGGGCCTCCCAGCATATTGATCCTTTTCTTAACCTGGAGCATAGGCAGGACTGTGAAGGCAGTGTGCACACTACACACACTGAGCGAACCCAGCCTCGTGGCGGAAGTCATGTTTCCCATGCAGAGAAAAACAGCATGCAAATAGAGATTGAAAGGTTGAAGAGGGAGTTACGCCTAGAGAAGAGGAAACGTGCTGCACCACATCCTGATGACGACTTGGACGACGGACAAGACATTACCTATCAGCAGAACTCTCAAACTCCAATCAGCGAAACCTTTTCGTATGAAGCTGAGCACCCTCGTAAGAAGCGACCACGAGAACTACCATATGGAGGGGTGGGTAATGATGCCATGAGTAAGGCCCTGAATCAGATTTCCAGGTCGCCTTTTACACGAAGGATCGAAGGAGCGGAGCTGCCTCGGCGGTTCAATCAACCAACCTTTACTATCTATAATGGCAAAATAGATCCTGTGGAACACGTCAGCCATTTTAACCAAAGAATGGCTGTCTATGCCAGGGACGAGGCTCTGATGTGCAAGGTATTCCCCTCGAGTTTGGGTCCTGTAGCCATGAGATGGTTTGATAACCTGAGGGCTGATTCCATCGATTCCTACCAAGAGCTTACTCAGGCTTTTGGTTCACGATTTGTCACCTGCCGAAGGGTGCCCAAGCCCTTGTCCTCCCTTCTGTCCTTAAGCATGCGCGAGGGGGAGACACTGAAGGCGTACTCGGACAGATACTGGGAAATGTTTAACGAGATGGAAGGCAACTTTGATGCCATGGCCTTGGAGACGTTCAAGTTGGGTCTCCCCACTGATCATGATTTAAGAACGTCTTTGTCCGGCGAGCCCGTTGTTAGCATGCGCCAGCTTATGGATCGCATCGAAAAGTATAAAAGGGTAGAAGAAGATCGGCAACAAGGGAAGGGTAAGGATAAGACTACCACCTAGGACAGGAAGGACTTTAAGTCGGATCGTTATAACAACAGTAAGCCGAGGAGAGATTTCGCTAGGCACTCAAGTTCAGCAAATGCCCAAACAGTTAATACTGTGTTTAAAGAGCCCATTCATCAAGTTCTGGATAAGATAAAGAACGAACCATTCTTCAGATGGCCGAATAAAATGGTGGGGAATCCGGAGAGACGCAATCATAATATCTATTGTCAATATCACCAGGATCATGGGCATACGACTGAAGATTGCAGAAGTCTATGGGATCATCTGGACCAACTGGTCGGCGAGGGTAGGCTGAAGCACCTTTTGCATCGCTCCAGCGGACGAGGGCAACCAGTCTCAGATGTCGAGAGGGGGGATTCTACAAAACCCCCTCTAGGAATTATTAATGTTATTTTCGCAGCCCCAGGAAGGACAAGATCCCGTCCGTCGAAAGTTATGTCTGTGGCTCGGCTGCCGGTGGGAGATGCTGATAGGAATCCGAGGAGCCCTAGGAAGGCAATATCCCCCATTCTAGGCTTTTCGGACGAGGATAAGGCTAGAACCATTCAACCCCATGAGGACGCATTGGTAGTCACCCTCAGGATTGGGGGATATGATGTGAAGAGAGTAATGGTAGACCAGGGCAGCGCGGTGGAGATCATGTACCCTGATCTTTTCAGGGGATTAAATCTCACGCCCAGCGACTTAACTCCATATTGCTCCTCTATATTTAGCTTTGAAGGAAGAATGGTCATTCCGAAGGGACAGATCCGACTGCCTGTGCAAACCGGCTCGGAAATTGTTGAGGTGGATTTCGTGGTGGTAGACGTCTATTCCCTTTATACGGTGATTGTGGCTAGGCCCTGGTTGCATACACTGGGGGCTGTTTCCTCTACTCTACACCAAAAAGTCAAATATCCTTCCGAGGGACGAGTTTGTGAAATCCGCGGGGATCAATCCTCGGCTAGGCAATGTCTAGTGGCGGCCATACGACATAGGTCTGAGGATGAATCTTCGGGAGGGGTGATCAAAGACCTATAGCAGTTAAAGGAACGGATGTCGCCTGTCGACGGGCAGAGTGAGGGTGTAAAATGCGAGGACTTAGCACGGGTCATGATTGAGTCCAATCCTGAAAAGTATTTTCAAATTGGAGCTCAGATACCTTAGTCAGAAAGGGAAGAGCTAATTGACTTCCTCAAAAGAAATATTGACGTATTTGCGTGGAGCAGTTATGAAGCACCAGGGGTGGATCCAGAATTCATTTGTCATCATTTGAGGGTTAACCCTCTAAGCACACCGAAGAAGCAACCTCCTCGGCGGCCATCTAGAGAGCACGCCGAAGCAGTCAGAGAGGAGGTAGGAAAGCTTAAGCAGGCCGGGGCTATTAAAGAAATTTTCTATCCCGAATGGCTAGCAAACATTGTGGTGGTAAAAAATAAAAGCGGAAAGTGGCGAGTCTGTGTAGACTTCACGGACTTAAACAAAGCCTGCCCTAAAGATCCCTTCCCCATGCCGAAGATTGATCAGCTGGTGGATGCTACTGTCGGCCATCCTCGGATGAGTTTCTTAGATGCTTTTCAGGGGTATCATCAGATCCCCCTCGCTCCAGACGACCAGGAAAAGACCGCTTTTGTTACCCCCATTGGTAATTACAACTATAAGGTAATGCCTTTTGGTCTGAAAAATGCAGGTTCTACGTATCAGCGGATGATGACCAAGATGTTTGAATCACAATTAGGCAAAACCATTGAGATTTATATAGATGATATGGTGGTTAAAAGCAAGCTTGTTGCTGATCATTTGAAGGATCTTGATGTGGTTTTTGAAGTTCTGAGGAAACATAAGTTACGCTTGAACGCTTCGAAGTGCTCGTTCGGAGTTGGGTCCGGCAAATTTTTGGGCTACATGGTTACGCACAGGGGAATCGAAATTAATCCTGATCAGATAAGGGCTATCCAGGATCTACAGCTTCCTCGGAATCCGAAGGAGGTGCAGAAGCTAACAGGAATGACGGCTGCGTTAAACCGATTTATATCCAGGTCCGCGGACAGATGCAAACCCTTCTTCTCCCTGATTAACAAGTGGAAGGATTTCGAATGGAATGAAGAATGTGCCTCGGCCTTCCAACAGCTTAAGGATTATCTATCTCGGCCACCGATTATGTCCAGCCCTGAGCCCGACGAGGTCTTATTTGCCTATATCGCAGTGGTTCCTCACGCTGTAAGTTTGGTGTTGATAAGAGTGGATCAGGGAGTATAGAGGCCGGTCTATTGTGTAAGCAAATCACTGCATGAGGCCGAGGTCAGGTATTTGCCACTGGAAAAAGCTATCCTAGCCGTAGTGCTAGGAACGCGGAAATTGCCTCACTACTTCCAAGCCCATACTGTCGTGGTGCTCACGCAACTTCCACTCAAAACAGTACTTTGAAGTGCCGATTATACGGGGAGGATAGCCAAGTGGGGCACTATTCTAGGGGCTTTTGATATCAAATACATGCCTCGCACGTCAGTCAAAGGCCAAGTCCTTGCAGATCTGGTGGCCGAATTTACGGAGCCCAGTCTGGAAGATGTAGAGGTAATGCCAAGCATGGATGAAAAATCGGTTGGTTTGGTTTCTCAACAAGATCCTGCTCATTGGGAGTTGTACGTAGATGGCGCTGCGAACCGGAAAGGTTCTGGAATAGGGCTGGTCTTGACATCTCCAAAAGGGATCATCATTGAAAAGTCACTAAGGCTGGATTTTGGTGCAACAAATAATGAGGCTGAGTATGAAGCCTTGCTGATGGGAATGGTTATGGTCCGAAAGATGGGAGGAAAGGCTGTAAAGGTGTTCTCGGACTCAAGATTGGTTGTGGCCCAAGTACAAGGAGAGTTTGAAGCCAAGGACGAAAGGATGCAAGGTTATTTGATCCAAGTCAAACGCCTACAAGGGGAATTTGAATTTTTCAGTTTACTGCATGTTTCCAGATGTGGCAATGCACACACAGATTCTTTAGCCACATTAGCCACCTCTTCGGATCAAGATTTGCCGAGAATTATCATCATGAAGGATCTTCATGAGCCCACTGAAGTAGGAAGAGACGCAATTCAAGTACACCAAATTCGAGAAAGTCCATGCTGGATGGATGCCCTAATCAAATTTTTGAAAGATGATGTCCTGCCAGAAGAGCGAAAGGAGGCTGACAAGATCCGAAGGCGGGCTGCCAGATTCTGGCTGTCCGAAGACCAAAAGTTATATAAACGCTCTTACTCGGGGCCATATCTGTTGTGTATTCACCCAGAAGCGACTGAGTCGTTACTAGAGGAATTGCATGAAGGGATCTATGGAAGTCATACCGGAGGCAGATCGTTGGCCCATCGGGCCCTTACCCAGGGATATTGGTGGCCGAGCATGCAAGAAGAAGCTCGCGACTATGCGAAAAAGTGTGACCAATGTCAGCGATTTGCACCAAACATACACCAGCCGGGGGGAATCCTCAACCCTTTATCTAGTCCATGGCCGTTTGCCCAGTGGGGTTTGGACATCGTGGGTCCATTCCTTAAAGCTGCAGGGAACAGAAAATATCTCCTGGTCGGCACCGATTATTTTACGAAATGGGTCGAAGCTGAACCTCTTGCCAATATCAGAGATGTGGATGTGCAAAAATTCGTGTAGAAGAACATTGTAACTCGCTTCGGAGTTCCACATACCCTCATTTCAGATAATGGCTTGCAGTTTGACAGTAGCTCGTTTCAGAATTATTGTAGCGAACTTGGGATTACGAACAGGTACTCTACTCCCTCCTATCCTCAGAGTAATGGCCAAGCTGAAGCAGTCAATAAAGTTATAATCAGTGGCTTAAAGAAGAGGTTGGATGATGCAAAGGGAAGGTGGGTCGAAGAATTGCCACACGTGCTTTGGGCATACAGAACCACACCTCGCAAGTCTACTGGAGAGACTCCTTTCTCAATGACTTATGGGTCCGAAGCTGTAATTCCTTTGGAAACTAATTTCCCAACTCTGAGAACCAGTTTGTTCTGCTCGGACAACAATAGTAAACTCTTGGAAGCCGGATTGGATTTAATCGAAGAAAGGAGAGAAAACGCAATGGTTCGGCTGGCTCACTACCAACAAAAGCTTAGACAGGGCTACGACGCCAAGGTCAAGCCGAGACCCCTAGAACCCGGTGACTTGGTGCTCAGGAAAGTTGTCGGCAACACGAAAAACCCAGCCTGGGGAAAATTAGGACCAAATTGGGAGGGCCCATATTGCATCACGTCATGTGCAGGTATTGGAGCATATTTTCTTGAAGATTTGGACAGTCATGTAATACCCCGCCCATGGAATGTAAATAACCTCAAGAGGTATTATTATTAATCGAGTTGTTTTCTTGTTTATTTATAATAACATTATTTATTCGTTCTCAAAGTGTTTAAACTTAAATCTGATCATGCCTGTAGTCCTCGGACCAGATGATCTCGGATTAGTTAACACTATTTATTCGTTCTCTAAGTGTTTAAACTTAAATCTGATCATGCCTGTAGTCCTCGGACCAGATGATCTCGGATTAGTTAACACTATTTATTCGTTCTCTAAGTGTTTAAACTTAAATCTGATCATGCCTGTAGTCCTCGGACCAGATGATTTCGGATTAGTTAACACTATTTATTCGTTCTCTAAGTGTTTAAACTTAAATCTGATCATGCCTGTAGTCCTCGGACCAGATGATTTCGGATTAGTTAACACTATTTATTCGTTCTCTAAGTGTTTAAACTTAAATTTGATCATGCCTGTAGTCCTCGGACCAGATGATCTCGGATTAGTTAACACTATTTATTCATTCTCTAAGTGTTTAAACTTAAATCTGATCATGCCTGTAGTCCTCGGACCAGATGATCTCGGATTAGTTAACACTATTTATTCGTTCTCTAAGTGTTTAAACTTAAATCTGATCATGCCCGTGGTCTTCGGACCAGATGATCTCGGATTAGTTAGCACTATTCGGTTAATTGGTTAATGTCACTTTTTGGATGCGATATTAATTGTACAAATTGTTTGCAAAATAAAGTAATTTTGTTTCTCTATGACTATAATTACCAAGTGAAATCACTTGTAACACAAGAAGATCATATTAAAATGCAAACACCAGCGTCTAAACAAAAACTAATTCATTGATGAAAATCATAGTTTACAGTTTCCTCAACAGTAAAAAAAAAAAAAAAAAAAAAAAAAAAAAAAAAAAAAAACCCTAAATCTATGGTGGGACTTCCTGAAGAGGACCCGAGGGTAGTTTCTCCCCTTCCAAAGATTCACCCTTCTCTTGCTGGGGCTCAGTAGAGGAGACTTGGTCACCTGGCACTGGAAGACCCTGGTTAGGCTCAAGAATAACCGAGGGATTCGGCTCAGGCAAAGGTAGCTCAGAGGCCTCGGGGGGTTGTACAGGAGGAGCATCGTCATCCGGATACTGCCGATTATCCTCGCCATAAAAAATATTTTCTGGCAGTCGAAGATCTGAGTCTGGAGGAACTCCAGCAGCATCCAATGCCTTGCCCCAAGTCAGATCGCAGTAATCCCAAGCAACCGAGGCAAATTGCTCGGTGAGACCTTTCTCTGTTGTCTCCACCCCCAACTGATAGGACGCCCTTTTTTCGGCTTCAGTGGCCTCCTTAGCCAGCTGGGCGTCCCTCTGAGCATCCTCGGCAGCCTTCTTGGCCTTCAGCAGCTCGGCGCGAAGCTCTTTGATGGTTTCCCTTTCTGCGGCCAACTTTTTCTGAGTTTCGCTCAGCAGCCTGCGCTGAGACTCGGCCTGGGACTCTGCATTCTTTAAACCAGCGTCCAGGCTATCCTTCTCCTGGGCTACTGCTTTTAGCTGCTCCGAAAGCTTGGAGGTCTCTTCCTTCAGATTATCAAAGACTCTCTCTGCTTCGGACCTAGCTTGAGCCTCGGCCTGGGCTTCCACAAAGGATTTGCGGTTCCACTCCTCGGCCACAAAAACTTGCTGGGTGATCTGAACAAAATGATGGTATTAACATGTTAACATGTAAACATAGAAAATCAACGCTATAACCAAGAAGTGGAAGGGGTATACTTACCATGGCCAAATCCCTCTTCAAAAACTGGAAGAGCTCATATTGGCTGAAACGCCTATATGATTCCATGTCTCGAGGCAGAAGTAGGGGCTGCTGCAGTGCCTCGGCAATCAGACCAGCACGACCCCCGTCGTAGTTCCTGACAGAGGTCTCCCAAGAGAATGGGGCGTCGTCAAGTTCCAGCCTGGGGGACCATACGCGTGGTCCTCGGCGCACCTTGGCTAGGGAAGGATCCTCTCTGCTCTCTACCGAGGACCCCCTCTTCTGGCGGGGCTCTTTGTCCACTTTTTGCTGCTTGGTCTTGGGTGGCAGCCTTTTCTCCTTGTCCTCAGGATCCATCGGCCTCTTCTTCTTCAAATCCGGTATAGGTTTGAGAGCCGGATCAGGAACCTGTGAAGCGGGAGGAGGTGGAGGCAAATTTGCAGCTGGACGAGAAGTCCCTGTCTCTTTAACTTCCACTTTATTGCTCCTCCTCTTGAGAAGTAGTCTCAGATCAGACATTTCTTCCTCCGAGGAATCTTCAGGTACTGTTGTCAGCAATAAAGGTGGTCGGACGTAAGACTGCCTATCCGTTTCCTCTTCGGAATCCGAAGGAATAATGTGGACACCTCCTTCGCTCTCCCCTTCGAACTTAAACTTGTCAATTTGCTCGTCCAAGGAGGTGGACAAGGAGCCGACCCGCTCTCTCACAGCCGGCTGGGCAAGAGGAACTTGCTGGACCGGTCGGATGAGCAGTGGAACACCCTGGGGATTAGGGTGTGGAACCGGTGGGAGATCGTAGGGCGCTAGGAAATTCTTCCGAGCAACGTCTATACGTTGCAACCTATAGTCGCCCTGAATAATGGCGTTCCCTGCTGGTTGGACGTCGGCTTTCTTTGGAGTATAACCAAGTATGAGGGGAATAGACCTCAACTGTCTGTCTTCGCTGACGTATATCTCCGAGCGCAGTAAGTAGTTGAGGGCGGGCACGTTGATAAGGCTCAGCCGAGGAGCAGTATGTACCTTATCTGTAAAACAAACAAAGCAAGCAAATTAGAAAGCAAATACAAAGATAGATTAAGGAGTACTTGCAGAAAGAGAAAGTCCTAAAGCTATGGTTAAAGACCCTAAGTCCGAAAGGGCACACCTGGCTCTCTTGGCGTGGTCGGACAATGTAGACCGTCGTGCCATGCGCCCAAGACAATCAAATAGTCGTCCTTCATCCCCTTATTGGATTTAGGAAGGCAGGAGAACAGCCTCACGACATCGGAGCGGGATTTAAGGTAATACCCCCCCTCCCCTTTGGCTACGACATTCATACATGTATGCTAAGTCGTGCCAGGTTAGCCCTAAACCTAACTGCTCATTTACGACATCGAAGGCCCCTAATATCTTAAAAGTGTTGGGTGCGCATTGCTCGGGGGAGAGCCTATGATTGAGGAGATAATTTCGGGTCACGGGACCCATTGGAAGGGTCATTCCCCCTTCAATGAAGGCGATCATAGGAATTATGACCTCTCCTTCTTCTCGGACTAGCAATAGTCCCTCTGGAGGGCAATACCTCAGATTTACCCCCTGTGGGATATGGTGGGTTCTCTTGAACTCCTCAATCAACGCCGGACTATCGACGAGATATTTGTATTTACCCATTTCTAAAACAATGGATGAAATAATGAAAGAAAATGGTAGCCGAAGAGAAAATAAAGGCTCAAGATGCGCCGAGACTTACTCTATCACGAGTGAAACGAATTTCCTAACTCGAAATGTACTTTTAGGAGGGATCCTGAAGGCAGAAGACGCAGAAATCCGAGAGGGCGTGAAGTGCTTTTGAAGAAGGGAACTCTCCGGAAGCTCTGAAAATGCTCTAAATGCTATGAGTGTGTAAAGTGAGAAAAGTAACTGCCCACAAAGATTTATATATGGGGACAAATGGAGCGGTATCATTTATCTTGCTCGAATCACAAGGGCAAACCCTACCCGTTTGATCAATAATCCACCGTTGGATGCAGGAGACATAGCCGCCTGAAGTAGTTGATACGATGCTTCGGGAATGAGAGATTTACAGCGGCAATGATGGGGCGTGCGTCTCCACAATCTCGCGCGTGTAAGCAGGGGCACTTATGACTATTCACTTCTGTTGATTTCTCTTATTTTTATTTTATTTTCCTTTTTATCCATTCATTCCCGCGTATCAAATCAAAATCTTATTCTTTCTTCCCGCTTGCGTGGGAAAAAATAAAATTTTGAGGGGCTATTGTGGGGGAAAAGGAGCCAGGCCCAAGGTAATGGGCCGAGGGCCCACGAAACGGCTATCTTACATCCGAAAAGAGAGAGGAGAAAAGGGCAAGGCCCAGTTAGGAGTAGGATCTTCATGATGAAAGATCAGTGCTATCCGAGGAGGATATCTCCTGTCCGAGGAGGGTATCTCCTGTCCGAGGAGGACGTTTCACTTTAACAGGATATCACAGGCTAGTTAAGTACGAGAAAAGCCAGAGTGACAGTCCGAGGACTTCACCTGATCAGGATAAGCTCAGAGCAAGGGCTGGAGATGATAAGAACGAAGAAATATCTAAAGGAAAAGCTGCTACCACCGTATTTAATGCACTACAACAGCTTTTCTGGCCGCATTTATGTGGAGAAGACCCCTGAACAGTGCAACCTCAGCTACCGTCACTCCCAAATAACTAAAGCATACCCATGATGTGACATGCACTCAAGTAGATGCACAGATGAAGAACAAGTGGACGATGGAGATGATGGAGAATGGTACTATATAAAGAGGAAGAGATCCTGATAGAAAGGGATCGGAAAAACTGGAAAGGAAAAAGAAGAGTAGTTTTACTGTAACTCTGAACCTTGTAATCACTGTTTATTCAATGAAACACCTTTTCGGACATTGACCTAAGAGTTTTCTCGGCATTATTTTATATTGCTTCTGTTTTACATAATACAACCCACCATTGTTAAATTCAGACCCAGCCCAACTCTTTCACCCACTCTCTACAAATTTATTGTCTAGGGTACATTGGGCCTCTGACCCATACTTTTAGACTTGGGTTACAAAAGCTGACCTTACAATTAGCATAAAAATTTACTTTTTTTATTTCTGTTTATAAAAAAAAAAATTCCCAAATGGACCCTACATTTTGTTAAAATATTAATTTTTTTAATTATTTTTCTTTCTTCCTTTACAACAACTATCTTCCACTGTCTTTCTTTATTTTCAAGATACATAAAAAAATAATAAACAATCAAATACAAAATAAATAATATCAATATAAATATACGCTATTAGAGCATTCTCATCAGCTGTTCTATAAAAAATGTCATTTTGACACATCAAAAACCTATTTTACTATTTTACTACATCATTTTACAACATCTCATTTATCAGGTGTTCTATTTTTCAATCCCATACATTAAAATAATATATCCATCACATTAAAATATCATTAAAAAAAAAAAAAAACTTCAAACGGTAAAATTTCTCCCTATCATTCTCATCCCCATCGTCAACAACAACAACAACGGCACAACCTATACTGCCGCAACAACGACCACCAACAACTACTGCCGCAACAACACCGACAGCCACCACCGGCACAAACCCACATCCACCAATGCCACCTCAAAAAAAAAAAAAAAAAAAAAAAACCACCAGAGAGATCGACACAAACCCACATCCACCAAACCAAACAAACCCACATCCCAAACCCACCACCGGCACAAACCCACATCCACCGACACAAACCCACAAACCCGAGATCAGTGTGGCGACAGCAGCGATTGCGACATCGGCGTGGCAAGAGGGTGATGAGAATGCTCAACAGAGATGTAGAACAATGGCGTCTTCAGATCGGCAGCGATGGAGTCTTCAAACGAGAAGCGATGGCGGCAGCTTGATCGGTGATTGGCGACTTGATCGGTGAGGCCGCCATACTGTTGATTTGAGGGTGAGGAAGGGTGATCTGAAGAAGAAAGAGAGAGAGAACATGGGTTGGAGAGAGAAATCAGTGAGAAGAGAGAGAAAACATAGGATTAAATATTGAGAGGAGACAGAAAAGATTAAATAAAAAATTAATATTCTGAAATGGCATTTGTGTCTGTACCGTCTCATATTTGAGACGGTGCTGTAGCACGTTCCAAAATTATAAAACATTTGAAACATCTGATGAGGCGTGAACAGTAATATTTGGTGCGTCAAATGCCAAATATATTTGGTATACCTGATGAGAATGCTCTTACTATAACAAACTTCTAAATTTACAATTTTGTAAACAGTATGAAACAAGTCATTTTAAAGTAAAATTAAGTAAATTTTACACTATTTTTTTATTATACGCGAATATGTGAATATGATACTCAACGGTGAAATTGCACAGGGATGGGACTTTGGAACTTGGCAATTGGCAACTCCAGTCCGAAATTCAAAATCCAAATTGTACCCTGTTGTTTGTTTCATTCAAAATCCTTGATTGATTGATTGATTTCCATTAATATATAAATCCTTTGATTGATAAAAAGAAATAAAATATATTATATATTAGACGATTTGTTTTGGCTTTTTGGATATTACAAAAATGACACATCAACCTTCTTCACTGTCCAATTCAATCAAAAGAAGGATTGCAATGCTGACCCTCACTGTTGTCACGATGCATGATAACAAGTTTGCAGTATTTTCACATGGTTACAAATATTTTAGTAATTTCTCAAGTAAAGGTCCTATTAGCCAATGCTGCAAAAGCAGGTACTAAAAAGCATTAAATTATGTGTTATTTTATTTTTTTAAAATAATTAATTATGAGTTATAATGTATATTCTTTAAAATTGAGAACATACTTATCAATAATTAATTGGTTTGCATGTATTAATTCAGTTTGATTTGTTATACTTTTCTTGATATTTGTTTATTCTTTGACTTTATGTCACTCTAGGAAATTGGTTCTATTGCAACTAGGGCTGTCCAGAGTATTCGATGATCCACCGGAACCGACCAACCCGATCAGAACCGACTCGTTACGGCCAGACTGACACCTCCGACGGGTTGGTGATGGGTCCCAATCTCTAGAACACGACCCTGGCAGGTCAAATGGTGGATTCTATCCTCAAAAACTCGATCTACCCGACCCGCCCAACAAAACCTCAAAAAGAAGGCCGAAATTCGGCGACGTTTAGGCTTCTCAGCTCCGATCCGGCCACGTCTAGCCTTTCTTTACTCAAATCTGCTCAAGGCCTCACTCCAATAAGCTTAAATCTGGTGAATCTAGCCCAGATCTACTCAAACTCCGGTAAGTTCGACACTAACTCGGCCAAATCTCTTTAGATCTCATCCAAATCTCGGCCATATTTCCATAGATACGAAGGAATATCGGCCAAATCTCGTTAGATTCGGCCAAATCTGACGAGCTCCAACCAGATTTCGGCCAAAAACTGTCAAAATCGAAAAACCCGAAACCGATTGAAGAAAACCCGAAATCCGATATGACCCAACCCAGTTGATCTGAAACTGCATTCGGGTCAATTGCAGGTTGAAATCTTCCCTACCTGAGAAGGTCAGGTTGAGTCCAGGTTGGGCATAAACCCAACCCAGCCCGGCCCATGGACATCCCTAATTGCAACGGCAACAAAATGTAGCAAAACTCCCAAAAAAAGTTGCAAAATGTTTTGCAACGTTTTCTTGCAACACTTTTCTTGTAATAAAAATATGTGCTAGAATGAAATCACATGGTAGAAAGCACATGCACTAATTTGTCACATACTTGATGTTGAAGGGTTGATTATTCTGATCAAAATTCTAAAGAACAATTTGATAATTATGTCAAAGTCTGAGATGATAGTTATAAGAATTTGATGATGTGAAAGATTACCAGTATGAACTCCTTATTGATACAGATGGACGAAAGTGTTGGCTTCATCTAGAGACAAACTTGTTAGTGTTGTTCTTCTCTAGCTTGTCAATATAGATGGACGAAGCTAACAGCTAACCTGGAATAAGATATGAGATGGAGAAATATGGACACATTGGTGTGGTTTTTGCCAAACACCCTCCAATGATTAAGTTAAAATGAGATTCAATTGAAGTATATTGCATAAGAGATGTTCGTTGACCTGTTGGTTACACTTTTTCCTATCTGGAGCATTAATAGTTACATATATCATTTATAGGGAACACATTTAATGTATGTTGTAGTCGTTCATCACATGGGTGAAACTGTCTTAATGGAAGAAGCCGGCTTTCTCTTCTTTTGGACGAGGGTGATTTTTCTCCTCATTAATTGCCCCTCTATTCCTATTGTTGTCTGTATAGGCACGGCTAGAATATGAAAGGTGATGAAGCCACTTTCGTCAGTTGATAGGTTCGTCCAGCCAAAATTCGACATGAATGAGTCTAAGATCTACAAGAGAATAACAATGGTGTTTGGATCATCTACCCGTAGGCGACTTTGGTCATTTGTCGACTTTGTGTTTAGACCATCCACCTGTAGGCAACTTTGGTCGTTCGTCCACCCATAAGTGACTTTGTTTGGATCGTCCACCCATAGGCAACTTTGGTCATCTGTCCACCTATAGGCGACTTTGTGTTTAGATTCTTTAAATTGTCCACCCATGGACGACTTTGGTCGTCTGTCCACCCATGGGCGACTTTGTGTTTAGAGTATTTAGACTGTCCACCCGTTGGCAACTTTGGTTGTTCGGTTCCTTCTACCTAATGCATCACAAGGGGGAGAAGATGTTTTTATTCAAATGGTAAGCTCACAGAAAAGTAAGTTAAGTCTCAAATAAGAAAATAACATCAAACTATAAGTTGTGTCAAAACATGACACTTATGAGCAATTTATGCAAAGGAAATGCAAACAGAGTAAATGTAAACACGGTTACAAGAAGTGAAGGAGTGAACTACTGGTAGTAAAGAGTTTAGCGTTTCAAGGACGAGGTAGCTTCTACCTGTCAAATGTCTCTTGTTGGGTGGTTGTCGTCCAAAGAGACTTTCCAGTTCCTCTTTTGGTTCTACCATCAATCTTTGGTCTTCAAGGGGTGCTTTAAATCGCTCTTCCGCTCTACCATCAATCTTGCAATGCCTCCTATGATCATTCTTATCTCCCCAAAGGGTGCTCTAGATCGCTCTTTCGCTCTGCCTAGTTGCTCTAGTCCTTGTAGAGGTTGTATCCCAGGTCCACCTCAGATAAATCGCTGCAACTTCCCTTTTCTAATAAGGGCGTTGATCTAACTTTTCTACTCGAAGCATTCGGAAGTATTGTGTCCATGGTCATGATGGAAGTGGCAATCCCTAGATCGCTTGTCTAGGTTCGCTTTCAACTTTTCTGACAAATTGAGTGTAGGGTTGTCACTGATCTGCATTAATACTTGATCTAGGGGAGTATTCAATGGGATGAAGTTAATGATTTGCTTCGATGGAGGCCTCGCCTTCCTATTGTCTCTCTTCCCATCATATCGAAAGGTCTTCTCTCTAGTGTCAAGTTGGGTGTCTTCTGTGCTTTCTTTTCCTCTTACAATTTTTGTCCTTACTAGCAATTAGTGCGTCTTTCACATTCATGTACTTGGTGGCTTTAAAAATCATATCATCCATGGTCTTTAGCTCATTCTTCAGCATAGAGAAAAGGAATTCTCCTTCTTTGAGCTCACTACAAAAAGTTGTTACAAGGACCATCTCATATGCTTTGTCTATAAGTAGGGCTTCCTATTGAATCGGGTCACATACAATCTCAGGCTCTCGTCTTCCTATTACTTGATTTGCATTAAAGCATGTGTTAAGCGTTTATGCCTTTGCCCACGATAAAGTGGGTGACAAAGCTATTGCTTAACTCCTTGAAGGTTGACATAGAGTTTGGCTTGATCTTGCTAAACCAAACTCGCACTGGCCCTTTCATGGTGGTAGGAAATGCTCAACACATTATCTCATCAGGGATGCCTTGGACTTGCATGAGAGTCTTGAAAGATTCAAGATGGTCAAGTAGGTCTTTCGTCCCATCATAAGTCTCCAAGGACAGCATCCGGAACTTAGGCAGTAGAGGGAAAAATGTGACTTGTGTTGTGAAGGGAGAGTCAATACGATGTACCCGGTCGTCAAGCGTTGTTGTTTGTCCTTTCATGGCATTCATCATAAGATCCATCCTGTTCTTCATTGCGTTCATCTCAACCTCTCATTGTGCGTTGCTAGCTTTTGGTTTGCGAGGTGGTGCATTTCCTCTTCCGATCCGCCTACTAGGTGCGTTACTCTCAGCCTCATCTTCCTTACAACAATCATTCCCTGGCTAGTGATGGTTACTACGCTCTTGATGGTTTCTACTGCATTAGGGCTTCATTCTATTGGGTAAGTTGTTCAATGGCAACTGAAAGCGTCTGTAGCTGCTTCTCTACGGCAGTGGGGGGATTTCCAATTTCTGGATTGACTGATGTCATTGATCTAGTTTGGATCATATGGCTGTTTATCTTAGGAGTAAAGAGATGGCTAATTACTCGATCCCTACTAGTGATGCAAAAAATCATTAGTTGAGTTCTTCATTTATGTAAAAGGACAATTTCAACACAACAGTTGTGAGACCCTGCAAATTTGCTGTGCTGTGGAATCCAATTGATCTCGAAAGGAATTCCCCACAGACAGCACCAAACTGATGATGCAAAAATCGTTAGTATGAACTCCTCGTCAATACAGATGGACGAAGGCGTTGGCTTCATCCAGAGACAAACATGTTAGTGTTGTTCTTCTCTAGCTTGTCAATACATATGGACGAAGCTAACGATGAAGTTGTTGGCTTCATCTAGAGACGAACTTGCAATAAGATATGAGATGGAGAAATATGGACACACCAGTGTGGTGTTTGTCAAACACCCTCCAATAATTAAGTTAGAATGGGATTCAATTGAAATATACTGCAAAAGAATTCAACTTGAGAATAGTTTTTGGGGTGAGAGTTGTGTGTACCGTTGCCTTTGTTTTGTGTGGGTTTTTATAGCCCTTGTTTTCATTTTCTGAATAAATATTTGCATTCATGAGATATGGAGATGTTGGCATTAATGACTGGTTTTTATTGTCTGTCAATGGCTATTCGTCTATTTGTGCCCATGCGTTGCTCCTTAGCTGTCTTAGGCATTGAATGTCTTTTATGGCTTCGTTCGTCATTGATGTTCGTACGTTACACCTTGCATTGACTAGCATTTAATTCATCCATCGAGAGATAGACAATCTTAATTGTTAGGGCAAAATGAATTGACCCCTTGCAAATTAATTAACTACCTAAGTCAATTAATTAGGTTCAATTACATGTAATGGCGTGGTAGCACAAACAAATCACCAAATTGTCTAAATGTAGTAGAAAATAAATTTGACACAGGTGATTTGTTTATGAATGAGGAAAACCACCAAGGCAAAACCCCATCGGGCGAATTTTAGGTCACTACTCCCAAGAATCCACTATTATCAATTACAAGTGGTTACAAGTATAAGAAATCTTACCAAACCCTTTGTCCTATCCCGAAATACTAACTTATAGTTGACCCCTTACCCTAATACCCAATTAGACTTATATTGTAGTAGTAATCTTCCAGCTCAATGCACGAATCCTAGTACGTGACTAACCAATGATGCACGGATCTAAGTATATGACTAACACCAACAACTTGAAGATGATGTTGGTTGTAAAGTTCATCAGTTCATCAACGATGAAGATCAGGAAGCTCCTTGGTTACAAAACCCTATAGTGCAAAGGCATAGTAGCTTCTTCAGAGAAAATAATAAACTAGGTCACTTTCTGCATGTATTATTTTGTGCATTATCTAATTACGGCCCTTAAAATAATCCTTATATATGTCTAAGTTTGTAAGAAAGGAAACCCTACACAAATACATAGAAATATGCATGTAATTAGATCTGAAAAGTATGATTTCATAGTTCTCGACAGATACAGCTTGTGTCAAAAATCTGTGGAGCTTCAACATTAATTCTCAATAGAAATGCTTCTGTCGAGCTTTAAAGAACATCACTTTCTTCACTTGTTTCTTGGTCAGATTTACATGACTTCAATACTTAACTTGAACACTTATTTCTTGAAGTACTAAACCCATCATAAATCTAACTAATTACAAGTAAAGTGTTTTTTGTAAAAGAATTAGCCAATTACATAAAATATGCCCCTAACAATAATAATTCATCAGTAATGAATGCGGAGGTGTAATAGACTTCAATGGTCTTTTGTTCGTTGGTCTATCAATTACGCTTTTTCCTCTCTGGCGCGTTAACCATTACTCATATCATTTGTGGGGAATTCATTTAATGTATGCTATAGTCGTTCGTCACATGGATGAAGTTGTCTTGATGGACAAAGCTGGCTTTCTCTTCTTTTGGACAATGGTGATTTTTCTCCTCATCAGAATTCATAATTTTATTGTACACAATATCAGAAAAAAGTGTTAAGAAGATAAATGCAGTTTGGTATTCTTAAGGAGATTCAAGTGGCGTCTCGAAAGGAAATATGAGAATTTAGGATTTTGATGAACATGAGGTTTTAACTATGGCTTAGGAAGGATATGGAATTTGAGTTTGATGTAAGATTGTGGTGTGTTGAAGACTACAGTTAGGGGGCATTTAGTTTGCCATGATGTTACATGACACTGCAATATTACATTATTATAATTTTAAATTAATGTAATCTCAATACAATGATATAACATTACATTTTTTAGGAAAGTGATGAGATTAAGGTAATGTGATATATTTTGTAGTTTTAGATTACGGTAATGTTAGAAAAAATAAAATAAACCAAAAACCTTAATGTCATATTATCATAATGTGCATCACATTAAAGGCACATCACAGCAAATCCAACACCCCCTTAGTGTTTAGGCCTTGGAAGTTTCGGGTTTGGCATGGATTTAGAGGGATGTGGATGTTTGATGATGGTACTTGGATGTAATTGCAACTAAGGTTTAGGGATTGAAGTGCGAATACGGATGGCAATGCATATAGATATGGGTGGTTTGCATTCAAAGGATGATGGAACGGTTGAAAGATTTTGTAATTTATTTAACAAAGTCACCTCCAATTAAGATTATTTTGAGAGTCTCTTCCTACAAGCTGGACTAATTCACGAATCACGAGTACAAGCACAAAAGTGTATTCTTGATTCACAAATATGAGTTACAAGCAATTATTTACACATCATTTTCCTTATTTTAATTGGCCCACGTGGCTCAATATTATTGGCTTACTAATTTTACATGTTCGAGTAATTAATGTGATGCGCGTGCTTAATTTTTAATTAGCTCAAACTGGTCTATTTACTAGTAACTAATTAACACTAACACATGCAACTTTGTAATCTTATCTAACTAGACTCCATTGGGATGACAAGATCTAATGTGACCCATGAACTCAACACGATTAACTCGTTTATAAACAGGTCATGTGTTGAAACTAAACAGGTTTGGATCATATTTTGGTCGACACAGCTAACCCATTTAATAAACAAGTCATATTCAACATGTGAATTTGTTGGACTCATTTAATTTATAAAAGTATTAGCCTTTTTTTTTTTTTTTGGTTATTATTGCTTAATTTATGGTTGTAATTATATGTTTATTATTATATTTATGATTGTAATTGTATTTTAATTTTAGATATATAAGAATTGATAATAAATTATTCAAGTTTGGTATGACATATTAATGAAACAGGTTATTTGTATTGATCTTTACATGACTTGTTAATTAAATGGATTAAATGTGTCGTGTTGGGTTGGCATGTCTAATAAACAAGTCGTGTTAGTGTTAAGGAATTTTGACATGTTTACTAAACAGGTCGAGTTTGGGTAAATCCATATAGCCGAATACTTATGGTTCAACATGACATGAACCTAACCCGTGAACACAAATTGCCACCCCTAGGCTCCAATTTGCCACCACAGAGTTTAATCACATACATGGGAGTTAGAGGAAGTTGCCATTGATATTTGGGACCAAACTACCAAGGGAAGGTGGATTAACACAACATAATTGTGCGGGAAATGCTTATGATTGAAACATGAATTAATGTAGTAGATCTTTTAGCTTCTTATCGTGCCATGGAGGAAAAGTAGGATCATTCAAGTGATTGTAATGGATAAAACACTTGGGCACTCCCAATAACTAAAATGTGTATCATGCTTGAATCTAATTGGGGTTTGTATTGGTCATCTATACTACTATTTAAGAGGTTTCTCTTATTTGAAATCTTATTTTATTATTATTATTATTTTGTTCAAAGATACCCCTATGCCCTTATGTTTAAGTAGAAACAAAATTAAAGGACAGTCTAGTAAAAATACAACTCTAATTTCCATTAAAACATTGCCTAAAAAATAGGATCACTCTCCTGTTGATTTTTAAATTGCTTTATCCACTTATAAATTATATTCTCAAAATAAAAATTATATAAAAAATAAAGACACAGGTTTTTTTTTGCTATAAAATAGGACCACTAAACCCAACGTTTTCACTTTTTTTTTCCCCTTTATTAAGACTTAAACATTTCTCTCTTTTTCTTTTTTTCTTTTTTCGGTTTCCTTTCTTCTAGATTCTAATCTCATGTTTTTTTTTTTTTTTTCAAATCTCTTCTTCTTCATTTTTGAATTATTAAAAAAAGTGATTTTTAAGGTACTTTTTTTTCCCCTTTTTAATGATTTATTTATTTATTTATGTTGGTGTTTGAATTGTTTTCTATTCACATTTGTTTGTACTGTATTTTTATTTTTTATTTTAATGAATGTATTTTCTATGTCCAAAATAAAATAACTATGCGTGTGGTTAAATTGAATAGGAGAGAAAAACGTCTCAAATTGAAATAAATGAAAAATTATAACATTAAATCCAAACAAACCTCACTACACGCGAAGCACATGTGAAACTTTTGGTAGCTTTCCTTTTCAAATTAGAGATAAAATTTAGTCACGGTTACTATCATTCCTAACGGTACATAAGGACTTCAGAAGAGAAAAAAGTTTGGTCATTACTTATTGATCGGGGATGAACTATAAGCATAGGTAAGGTGGGCATTGAATGATGGTCAATTCGTGCTTAGAGCTATGGCCTACGAATAGAATCAGTGTTTGAATATCACAATTCACAACCTATTTGGAGGAGATTGAAGGATGAAACTCGTCTGAAACTCGTTAGTTGTAGGACCCAGTTCAAATAACTGATATAATAATTAAAAAAAAAAAAGTTGATCAGAGATCCTGAAATATAATTAAAACACGAGCTATTTGTGATCCTCAAAAAAGAAAAAAAAAAAAAAACACGAGCTATTTGCAGGATACGTACATAGAATTAAAAACACAATTTTATAATTTTAACTTAAGTAGTGAGCCATTCAAAGGGTGTGTATCAAAGTTTACAATAGCATTATAGCAAATATGTGACAAGATTAGCTGTAATTATAAATTTCGCATTATACAATATTGAACACATTTTGTTTATATCTTACATGTGAACTAAGAATTTTCAAATATATAATTAAAAGAAAAAAGAAAAACTAGTAGACAAAGAGAGAAAAAGAGGGCCAGGGGCAGAAAGGCAGGGCAGGCTAGCTCAAAATTGAGTAAGTAATACTAATGGCTACTTGTTACATGTGTTTAAACACGTCATTTTAATTTTTAAACAATATTAAAAGTATTTTTACACATTTTTAAAATAATATTAGAAGTATTTTTAAAAAATTATTATTTAAACACAGACCTAAATCCCAACACCTTGGGGAATGACCAAGGATCAAAGTCCAACTCTAGCTCACCGCACCTTTTTTCAGCTCTGGGATATATATATATATATATATTTCGAAGCTGACAGAGCTGGAGAGAGAGAGTCGTCGCAGATATATGCAACATAATTCATACTACAACAGAGTAAGTTTCAACAGACCAATAATTCTCTCTCTTTCTCTGTCTCTGTCTCTGTCTCTGTGATTGTTGTGTATTTTCCCCCGTCCTTCCTTTTTCTCCGGCCAACCAGACATCCATAGTTAAACCATCAATCAAACAAACAAACAAACAAACAGACAAAACTCTAGTCTGTTCCCACATCCCTCATTCATTCGGGTTTTGACTTTTTTCACAGACACAGAGAGAGAGAGAGAGAGAGACAAAGCTGTATGTAACTCAGGTTCTCGAACATCAAGTTTGGACTTTTGTTAGATAAGGAGAGGGACAAGGCCTCAAAACGAAAAGGGTTTCTCGGCTTATGGTGTTTGGCGTGGAGGAAAAGGACTTTCCGGGAAATTGAGTGATAGAAAACAGAAAAAAAAAAAAAAAAAAGACAAGGGGTAAATGCACAGAGGTGAGGTGAGTTCAAATTTTAGAAAGTGAGAGATACTAATACGATTTGATATTGGTAGGAAATTAAATGCAAAAACTAAGGTTTTAATTAGGGAGCCTTTTATTTTGTTGCTCTCTCTCTCTCTCTCTATATATATGAAATAGTATTAATTGCAGAGAGAGAGAGAGAGAGACCTCTCCCCACCCCAGTTGACCTTTTTAGTTTTTAGAACTTTTCTAAGTTATAAAAGAAAAAAAAAAAAATACCCCCAGGTATATTTATTCTTTTCTTTTTACTACTTAACCATAACACCCCCACCACCACCTTCACCATCACCACCACTCTTCTCTTTTTTGCTTTCTTTTGCTCTTTCTTCTTCAAATACTCGCCGGCTTTCCCTTTGATATTGATTCTCTTTTATTTCTATCTCTTATTCTTTTTTATTTTTCTCTACCAAACTTGTCTCTTTCTCTCTCTCTCTCTCTCTCTCCCTCTCTCTCTACCAACAAAAGAGAACTCTGTTGTTGTTGTTTTTCAGATTTTTTGAACTGTTGGATTTTTGGGTGCAGTGAGAGTTCGTGGATATTGTATTTTCTGAAAGTGAGAAACAGAAAGGGCTTGCTTACATGTCCCATATAGCTAGCGCTGGTCATAAAGGTATTACATTTACTTTATAAAACAACTTCTTTCTTCTATTTGTTTGATCTCTATCTTTTTTACTCTTTTGGGTCTCTGAGTTTGTTGGGATCCGATTCAGATCTCTGAAATTCTATAATTTTGGTTTTTTACAGTGAAACCCATCTGGGATTTTTCTCAGTTGGCCTTTTGGATTTCTATTCTTGGTGGTGTTTTTTTTTTTTTTTTTTTAATTGCAATGAATTAGATCTAGTCAGAGCTATCAGACAAAAAGACGGTGGGAATTTCGTAGAGCCTAGTGTCATACTCCTTTTCATAGATAATCCTTTATTATTAAAAAAATAAGAATTGGGTTATGATTTTGCTGTTGAAAGTTTACAGAAGCTTTCTAAAAGTTTTTAACTTTTCCTTGTCTTTTAGTGTATTGAAAACGGGCTCTAGATTCCACACAATTAGCCGAAAGTTATTTATTTATTTTATTTTTGGGAAATTTTTTGAAAAGGAACAAAGTTAGTCAATAGTTTTTTTTTCCCTGTGCCATGGAATCATTTAATTGTTCTATTACTGTTAACACTTTTCTTGTTGCAATTTATTGGAAACGTGTTTGTTTTTGTGGAGAATATTTTTGTTACAGTTCATTGGATGCAGTACATTAGGTTCCTTATTCATCAATAAAACACAAAAATAACATTAAACCAATATTAATTGCGTGCCTAGTGTACTCACCCAAGGAACTGTACTTTACCCATTTTTTAGCCAATCCAGAATCATCAATTAGCATTGCTTTGCTCTTAATTTAATTTAATAATGTTTCAGTTTTATTTTTGTTGAAAATTTAGCAAGTTGCATCTGTCTTTTTTGTGTTTAGTTATTATCATGGCTGCTCAGCTGAGAATTGGCTATTAATAGACATATACTTTAATTATCATAAAAGCAATGATAGGAACCTGTGCTTTCTCTTTTTTGTTAAAGATTAGGTATAGTTTGGGGTGGGTGGTTATGTCCAACATCATGGAACTTTGCACTTCAATAATGTGATCGTAACAAGTTCTAGGAGCATGATGTTTTCATTGCTGTTCTGTTTCTGACCCTTGTTTTACATTCTTGGTTCTGTCCAGTTGTATTATTTGGATTTGCACTATTTTTTTCCAGTTTGTGAGACCATTAAATTTGTTTATTTAGAGTGTGTGAAAATAATATTAGGTAATGCCTTTTTTTTTTCATTGCAGAGAGCAATTGAGGTCTAATTGTTTCTCCTTTTGAACTTGAACATCTTATTGTTCAATTGATTTCTCTATTGTTAATTTTTTATGTATTTATTTATTTTTTAAAATAAGGTTATTTAATATTACTTTCCTACATTGTCTTGCGTTTGATGAGCAGGATCACTTCAGTTTCTTGCACCTATCAGAATTGTTGTAAGCTTCTAATATCAGACATAGTTACTCTGGAAATTTCTCTCCTCTCCCAGTTCATGTAAACCATGAAACTTGGTAAGAACACAATATTCCTCTTCTTTGATTCTGTTCTTTTGTGTAACTCATGCATCTGGGATTTCCTTTTTTTCCCCTCTCATCCTTGCAGCTTGCAGCTCTTATATAAGTTTGTCTCCGCCTCATGGGTGGCTTGAACAAGTTTAATATGTGACATTATGATGTTGGATGGAATATTATAACAATAATAATAATAATAATAATAATAATAATAATAATAATAACTTTCGATTTTCTAGAGTAGGGCTTTATTTACTTATTTTAGAGTTTTTGGGAGTATTTTAATCAAGATTGGGTACTTATATGGTAAACTATGAATTAGGATCTGCTTAAGAATAACATTTTTGGTGAATTTTCCTATTTTTAGCCTAATTTTGTGCCTAACACGAATTTGGGTTTTCTAAGGGTCTCCTAGCCACACTAAGACTTCTTTACTATAAATTAGTAGTAGACTAGTAATACCTTCATAGAAGTTATTTCTTATTCATTTTTCTGGTGGATTCTGGAGTTCTCTTTGTGAATTCAAGGAACCTTGATAAATTATATTCTTAAATTTATCTTCTTTGATGAATAGAGTATTCACTTGGGAATTTGACTTCTCAGAGGTACTTGTATTTCTTGCACTGTTTATTGAATTTAGCGGTGAATATTGCTTGACATGGCGATAAAGTTAAATATGTCATGTATAGTCGCTTTTGGTCATCCTTTTCTATTACTAATACCTCATATGTCAGAGGATGAGTGATTATAACTTATGGTTTGGCTGAGAACTTGTGGGCTTACTGTTCTATTCTAAGTTAATTGCGTCTTTAAATGTCCTATCAATTAAATTTTCAAGCTCTAAATTGTCACTGGATTTATTTTCTATGCACTCAAGTTCCTCAATATGATACAGGACCTGAATGATGTGTGTATGACTATATTTATGTTCCTGGTTTCAGTATTCACTGGCATTCCACATATTAATGTACTTGCAGATGGTGAACCAGTGTTTTGCCATTCGACTCTTGGTCATAAGCCTGATTCTAAGCCTTTCGAATACAATGACAATGCTATACACACTGCTATGAAGTCAGGAAACCTGATAACGAAGGAAAATCAAAAGAGGCTCTCATGTGACTTAAAGGGCACTCAGAGGGGTACTGGGGGATTACCATATGACTTAGATGACAGAGATGATTGGACTGCAAAAAACTTTGATTGCTCCCTGAGCATGGATGATTTAAAAATTGAAAACCAAGATGAGGTCAGAGATTTTGTTGCATCACCTATTCATTCTTCCAGAGAAACAGGACCATTTGACAAGGACTCGGATGTTGTTATGGACAAAAGCATTATGGAATGTGAACTGCCAGAGTTGACAGTTTGCTACAAAGAGAGTACTTACCATGTTGTGAAAGACATCTGCATTGATGAAGGAGTGCCTTCCCAGGAGAAGATCCTGTTTGAGAGTGGTACAGATGAGAAAACTCTTTGCATCTTTCTGCCTGCTGAGAAGGATAAAAACAAAGAACTGGTGAAAGAAAAAGAAGATATTAATACAGCCATTCCAGATGCTTTGAAGTTTTCAGCAGAAAATGATTCTAATAAGGATTCAGCTAATCAATGTGATCCCAAGGATTTGATGACAACAGGGGAAGACTCCACTGATACTATTGTGAATGATGTCTCCAAAGAGATGTTTTTGCCTGGAGGGAAGCTTCCAATTGTAGATATGGGCACATATACTTCCCACTACAAGTCTATGAACAATCATGAAGTTGAACAACAGCCCTTCCAGGTATTCATCTCTTAGCCAAAGTTTTTGTGTAATATGCCAAAACAACTGGTAATAATAGCTGATTTACACCTTTGTTAAGATCCACTATCTTGGAAGTGTTTATCATCTTATCCTGGTAGTGGACAAAGCTTCCTTTCAATGGAAAATTATTTCATTGACAGGGATTCTGGCACACAACTACTTGCATGAGATTTGGGGCATAAAATAGGTCTCATTGTTGCATAATATTTCAATCCGTACTGTGAACCTTTTCTCTTAAAATAATAATAAAATCTTTTAATGATGTGAAGGTGGCAATCATTCAGTCTCCAACAATGACAACATAAATTGTTCATATTAGTGGTCATATCATGGGATAGACAGGCACTAGAAGTTGGAACTTACAGTTTGTTGTTGGGTGAAATATTGTTTACACTTGAGAGAGGTTGGCATTTCAAAGTCCAATGCTGATTGTAATGGTTTAAATGCAGGTTTCTGGTGAAGAAGCAATCTTGGAAAACCATGTTTTGATTTCTGCCGCAGAAGAATCAAACAATTGTAGCGAGGATTCAATATTGGCAAACTCAACTTTGGTTTCTGCTAGTGAAGAATCAAACAATAGCAGGGGGGATTCAGTGTTGGCAAGCACAACTTTGGTTTCTGCAGTGGAAGAATTAAACAATAGCAGTGGGGATCAAATGTTTGCAAGCCCTGATTTGGTCTCTTCAGCAGAAGAATCAAACAATGACAATGGGGATGCAATGTCATCAAGCCGTACTAAGGTTTCTGCAGCGGAAGAAACAAACGGTGGTAGTCTCTCCAATGAGTTATATTACAATAGTAAGGTTGAAAATGGAAGCATCACTTTTGATTTTGACTCTTTAGCACCTGCAGTTAGTGGAAGAAAGTTGAGTCTTGAAAATGGTGACAGTGGTCTTGGAACAAAAAAGATGTCAGAGCTTGAAAATGGAATTTCTGATACTCAGACAGTTTCAAGGCAACTTCAACATGGTCAGGGAGATGTAAGTTTTTCCGCGGCCAGTCAGGGAGAGGAAAGTTTCTCTGCAGTAGGTACTTTATCAAGTCTTATAAACTTCTCTGGGCCAGTCACTTATTCTGGCAGCGTCTCTCTTCGATCAGATAGCAGCACAACCAGCACTCGTTCCTTTGCCTTCCCCGTGTAATTTACTTTAAACTCCTTACCTCTGGTTATTTATTGTCTCTATATATCCAAATCCATAACACCTTGTATTTGCTTATCATGCCTACAGATTACAGTCTGAATGGAATAGTAGTCCAGTTAGAATGGCAAAAGCTGACCGGAGGCGCTTCCGAAAGCATAGAGGTTGGAGGCAGGGCCTTCTTTGCTGTAGATTCTAAATGCTTCTTCTCTATCCATAGGTCTAGAATCTAATTTTATACATCATTCAAAATTTACCCTTTTCTAATTTTATAAATATATACATCCTCTTTTCTGGCGTGGTGTGTATTGTGCAGTAGGTTCTTAGTGTCATGCTTTGAGTTTGGCCCCATGCATGCCAACTGAGATGCAAGCAATGTCTTATATTTTTTCATTATCTGAATCTAATTTTTCTCTGACGTAGTTAGTGTAACAAATTAAACTTTAAGGTTTCAAATAGTTAATTGATGGAGTGCAATATAACTTTATCAGTTAGCCATAGACCAAGTCCTCCACGAAAAGTTTTCATCCGCATATTTCTGACCAATTTAAGGTGAATAGGGTACACTGTAACTATTGTTAGACATCCCTGCAGTAAGGTTCCTATCCATTGTTAAGAATTCAATATGAAGCAAAGTTCCCTAAATCTTAAAGCGTTTGGAATCAAGCAACTTTTAATTTTTTTTCTTTTCCTGTCATTCTTTTGAACTAGCTCTTCAGAGTAGCAATTGATGTTTCCAAGGGAATGGAACTAGCTCTTAACAGCAGCTCTAGCCCCCGATTGGCATCCCTATCCTGTGTGATGGTATTTGTGCTGGGATTCAATTATCCACCCTTACCTAGTAAATGAAGCTCTATATGATAAGAAGGACATTTAAGGGTTAATTTTCTGCGTAATTCTTATTAATGCCTTCAACCTATATAAATGGTCAAGAATGAGATAACCATTAAAATCTAATCCTAAAAAATAAGAACAAATGCTTATCTAAATACAATTTGAGACTAAAGCAAAGATGAATACGATTTGACATAATGCAAATCCTAATATGCAGTTGGAGTACTATTTAAACTTCAACTAGCTCTAGGCTATGGAAAGTAGCTACTCGAAAGTTAATGCAAGAGCAATTGTACATATATTGTTCACAGAGATGGCGTCTCCCAAATCGACCCTCATCTCTACCTATATGTCCATATGTTTGGATGGAGGGAGAAGAGAAGAGACCCCTCATCTCTACCCGTATGTATGGATGGAAGGAGAAGAGAAGAGAGTAAAGGGAAAAAGAGAAGGAAAGGTAACTAGAATATTCTTAATTTTAGCACATTCTGGCTACCTTCCCCTAACCTTCTCTACTCTCCTCTCCCTCTGTTAGAATTAAGGGAAGCCATGGCTGGGTTGCACCTAGTGTTGTCAAAATTTCGAACCAAGAGTGGGAAACTTGAGTAGATTGATATTGTGTCCTTTTGTAAGTTGAATGTATTAGTATCATATTTCATAGTAGATATTCTCCCTTGCTCTCTAGTACTATGTGAGGATTGAAGAGACTATTCGTGTGTAATTTTAGTCATATAAATTTTTTAATGAATCATATGACTTGTTTAAATAATATACACATAAATAATCTTATAAATCGCCACGTAATGGGTTAGAGAAGATTAATTTAAATTGGTTTGGAGATAAATTTTGTCTACTTCAAAAAAAGAGTGAAGTACATAGAAAAATAAGTTAAGAAAGACCATAGCTACAAAATAGGTTAGACTTTTAAGTTCTTAGGACCTTTTGCTATAGAATAACAAACCATGTTTGAAGTATTTCTTCATGGTAGTAGCCGCAAAAAGAATGATTCATGCACCAAGTTAACCCTCGACTTGAAGAATATAGTTTTCAGAACCATATGGTTCACTTAATACTAGTAGTTCCTAAGGTCTTATAAGTTTCATGAGGTTTAGGATTTGGAACCTCTTGTCAATATTTGACATTGGATTCTTTCTTATAATCATATACTCAAAAAGCTCTAGGCATTCGTTAAGGGGGGAATCAATTCTCTTAGGCTACTAAAATTATTTTCCTAATGATGTCATTGCACCGTGCTTTGATTTTTTAAAAATAATTTTTATTGGAAGACTATGAACTTTATTTAGAATGAAAAATTGAAATTACATCCTAGAAAAGAACTTGTTCTAAGAAACAATGATGTTCTTCAATCCAACCGGAGAAATCATCAATGCATAAAGCATGTTTTACTACTAATTAGTGTGCGGATTTATTACCTTGCCTGCAAAAACTCAACTCAACATAACCCATGGATGGAAGACATCAAGCCATAGATTACTGGGGCCAAAGAGGAAGGGGAAGGAGTTTGCTCGCCAAGTGCCAGAGAAATAATTAAAGAGCCACCTTCAATGATAAACTCTTCGATTCCCACATCTCTGGCAAACTGAAAACCAAAACCTTAGCCTAAGACTCAATGGCTAAGAACTCCCAAGCCTGCTTCCTTCTGTGCAGTGAAAACAGCCCATCAACGTTAATCTTGAAAAATGGAGCCGAGGGAGGAATCCATTTGGCCTCAAGTCCTGAATAGGAACTGTTAGGACTAATTTGCAGCCCCATATTCATCAAGACAGTGAGAAGTGAGAACACTATTGAAAGCAACTGTGACAACCATAGCAATTTTGTCCCCTCGCATTGTTCTATCATCACCAAATGCCACAAAAGATTGAGGAAATTCTGGAACTTTACAGGGCCGTTGGAAGCGAAGAGTTTAGTGCAACAAAGAAGGGGGAGTTGGGCTCATAAAATAAAAGTGGGTTGAAACTTGTCTAAGGAAAATGGTAATTTCGATTATTTGCTTAAGTATTTTTTTTTTTTTTAAGATATAAGTTGTACTTTGAGACAATTTATTTTCTTTAAAAAAAAAAAAGAAGCTCAGCCAAACGTGCCAAAATTTGCTTAAAAGAGGGAAGTAGGTTCAACAATCCGACACTTTGTAATAATCTTCAATTCTTTGCTATGTGAAAAAGGGACAGGAATGAATATAAGCAGATATATGTAGAAGGCTGGTAATTCTAAGTGTTTTTCAATAGCCAGTGTAACTTGATTAGTTGAAGACATTTGTTAGGCTAATAATTGACTTCTATTTTAAATGTTTAGTAACTGAATTCATCTACTCGCCTTTGCTCGTGAAAAGGACCTGTTATACACACATGCATACAGTCTTTTTTCCCGGAGGAATTCGAGGAGAAGTCTAGGAGCAAATGCAAGAAAACATTTTAAATTTGTGATTCGAAACTCATGTAATTAATTCTAGCAGAAGTTAAGCTGTTGCCTACCTTTGGTTGGTAAAATAAAAAAAAAAGATATGTAGATGACAATAATAAAAAGGGCACTCTTTCTTTCACACTGTATTTTACCCACTGTGTTTTCATAAACAGACTTGTGTGAAAGATTTTTTTCCCTAATAAAAGAAACTAATTAACTTGATAAAATAGACAAAAGGGAAATGAGATATTAAAGAGAGAGAGTAAAAGTAAGGGAATTTATATGGTTTAGCTTAATGGCCTAAGTCCTTAACAGTAAGTCCTAAGAGACTACATATATATTATATTAAAAATATCTGTTACAATGAATTCAATATAGGCTATTTACAGGAATAAGGCTAAGTATTATATCATTAAAGCTAGAAACTTTAGTTTGAAATTTCAGATCTTGAATGTAAAGAGTGTTGTGGGACAAATGTTGACAATGATGGACTACGATGGTTGATGGACTACGATGGTTGATGATGATGGCTAACATGGAATATTGGAAAATGAATGCGTCGGCAAATCAAAGTATCATGAGTGACCAGTGATGACAATGGGCCGGGGTAGAATTGAATGATGGGGTCTTTAACTTTGCCCTATATGGTTTTGTTTTATCTCATCCTTGTCTTACCCCGCATGGCCATGATGGGAAAAATTTTCTTGCACCATCTCAACCTTTTGGGGGCTCGCAAAGCCCCACCTCACCTTGTAAAACTCTACTTTTTGTTAATTTACTCCATAACTATTACAATTTTTTTTTAATAAAATATGTTTCATTAATAAAAATATAATTCAAATTACAACTAAATTCTTATCTCATCAAATCAAACTAATTTTTAGCAAAAACTCAATAATATTATCCAAGTGTTCAATAAGATAGTATCACAACAAAAACAAAAATCTCATAGTATAACAAATAACAAAATAGAGGCAGTAGAATAAAATAAGCTAATATTGGTGTAATTGTTTAAATAGTAGAGTTTTAGGGTATGAAAAGTTTACAATTATAAAATTTATCAACGCAGGGCGGGTATAAGGCAGAGTGAGTCTAAAAAGTCTAAATCCATCACCGCAGTGCCCCCTAGTGTGGGGCTAAAATCTTGCCCTATCCCCACCCCATCACCTTTGCGGGGAGAAGAAAACTTGCGTGAGACAAGTCAAGTAAGGCGGGGCAAAATTGCCATCCCTATGAGTGACTATATAAAAGTAAGAGCGAAAGTTATAGAGAAAGAGCGAAAGCAAGAGAATTTAACGTGATATAGCTTGATCACTTACATGATTCACAGTGGAAAGCCATGAGTGACCATATCTTTGCTATATTAAAAATATATATAACAATGAACGTCGTGTAAAGAATATAAAGGAATATGTTAGGTTTAGAATGGTAGTCCTAAAATCATGATTACAAAATTACGATAACCCATAGTAAACCTTGAACTTCATATTATTTGCAATATCCTAACATATTCTAACAGACTAGATATCCAAATGTTAGCTCTAGTTATATAATATTGGAAATTGAGTAAAACAAGGAAAATGATTACCTGAATTACTAAAGAAACAACATCAATTTATTGAAAGTTATTAGGTACTCATAATTGTAATACTCTTTATTCTTATATGAATTGTGAATTTCATTATAAATTTAGTTAATGATCCTTACTATTACGTGAGGCAAGGAAATATCATATCTATATTCCTGAAATATTAAATAATTACTTCAATTTATTAGTATTTCTATTCACTTAAGTAATTCATTTTGGAGCCAAACTAAACCCTATAACTTACTATATAACTAATGAACTTTCTTGGAGTATTCAAGTTCAAATTACCTGGTAAACACAAAACATGGTGTTATGTCATTACCCCTGAAAGTAGGGTTTCTAATTGAAAGTTGTTGGAAGTGTAAAGGTGATATACAATTCTTAATTTCTTACTTACAGTACCCCCTAAAGCATAAAAGGACATAAGTGACTATTAAAATGATTCAAGGACACATGAGGTGGCCTAGTCCCTTTTAGATAAGAAAAAGTAGAGGGAAGATATCACCATGGAATTATCAAATATTTTCGTTCACCATTTGGGCAAAGAAAAATTGAGCTGTTGTTCAGCGTTCACATAAATTAGCATGATAGAAACTGAGGGCCCTACAAGATTAGGTGATAAAACCAACCCCAAAGGTGTGAAGCCTTCTTGAGATTTCCATGTACTTGTTTTGGAACTCTCTATTTTGTGTTTTGTGTATGCCCCCCCTCTCTGTCTCCCTCGTGGCTTTCTTCCCTTGATGAGTTGGTGGATATAAATCAAACCCATTTCCTCCCCTGGTTGATATAGAATCAATCCCATATAAGTTTTTCATGCAAGCCTCCTAGCTAGCAAGTAATGGAGCTGATAGTTATGACTACAATGTGTTTTGTCCTCTTGGCTCTGCTAACACCATCTGCTTCTTTACAAATTCAGGTGCAACCATCACATGAAAAGGGTACAATCTCTCTCTCTCTCTCTCTCTCTCTCTCTCTCTCTACTAATACTCTTCCTCTCTTTTAAGGTTTATGATCTCATTACTTTGCATTACTGCTGGCAGCCAATGAACTCCAGCATTATTCTCTCCCTGCACTGCCAAGAAAGCTCAGACTCTTTGAGGAAGTAACGGTAATTAAGAATCCATTTGAGAGAATCGAAAAATCTTGTTTTTTGATTCTTAGACATCTCTATGTTTCTTAACTTAATTCCTCTCTTATTTTGCTGAGAAACAGGTTAAAGAATATGGAGGTCAAGATTCCACATCATATAATAAGGAATATGTTGCAGGTGATCACCTACTTAATTTATATCACAAAATAAATTTCCCTAAATATAAATGTTACATAGCTTTGTCATCATAGAGGGAAAGTGTTGGAAAACAAAGCAATGGCAATATGGGATATATATTGATATGTAATGTATGAAACAGTGACCCTAGGCTTCTATTTAATAGCATCAAAGTAGCAGCCTTTTCTCAGGTGCACAAAAAATTTACAGTAGGATTTTTTCGTAGCCTTGACATGAATATTCTTGCAATATTAGATTTGCAAATAGCATTTCTTGGCCTTTCTATTATGAGTATATAATAGGGCCTTATTCTGATATGGTGCACCTTGTTCAGGGCTCTGGAATTCACAAATGAAATTGTTGAATATTTCCCCCCACTCGAGCAACCCTTTTTATTTTCTCCCTTATTTTTTTCTCTATTGACCAAATGCTTCGTTCCCCAAGACATATATTATTAGCTAGTTATTTTAGAAGCAGAACAGATGCAGTTTTTGTAGCTAGCTTGCAAATTAGTTCTTCAGTATTAATTTGGAGGATTAGCAGTAGTATTACGTTTCTGGTGTCTTATTAATTAGGCTATTTGATGAAAGAAAATAAAATTAACTTAAGCTTGTACTTAACACCTTTTTATGAGTTAGGTAAAAAGAAATTAATACACCAATAACAAAATGTTAAGAAGGTAGTATTAAAGTTGATAGTGAAAATCTGACGCATATGTGACTAAACTGTCACACTGGTTGATATACATTACTTCCATAATCTTATGCACACTGCCTACATTTTTTATTGATATTGACGTTTAAGATCGACGAGGAAAATGTAGAAAAGTGCCAATTCTCACGTAACAATATCTAATTAATTATGTGCTAAACATGGTTCATTGACATGTTTTAATTACTAATTATTTGATGGGACATGTCCAGGTAAGAAGGCAAAGCATAATAATAAGGAGCAAGTTAATAATGTGGTGCATGGAAACAAAGGGACATGGAGAGAATGGGTGGAGAGAGGTGCAGATGAGTCAGAGTTTTATACAATGGATTATTCCAGTGTTAGAAGAAGA
Source organism: Quercus variabilis (assembly GCA_030445155.1). NCBI lineage: Eukaryota > Viridiplantae > Streptophyta > Magnoliopsida > Fagales > Fagaceae > Quercus > Quercus variabilis. The sequence continues at coordinate 73,322,715 of CP129447.1, forward strand.
CCTCCCATACATAACAAGTCCATGCCGGTTACTCCATGAAACATGGGATCAGGCTGAGGCATGGGTATCGGATTTCATTTCCAAAGTACAGATCAACAAGCTACTTAAGTCACTTTTTGGATACAGTTTTGGCAAAAGTAATGTTATTGTAATTAGGGAATTGAGGAATGTGTCTTCTTCTATTGTGTATTTTGGCCGACATTACGGAGCAAAATTCTAAGATTTTGTTTTAAAACCCCACAAAAGGAGGACCCTATCCCTACCGGTGCGTACAAGTTAATTCTATATTTGTCTTATCGATAAACTTTTTTTCTAAATACTAGTCAAATATTGGGCTCACAAACACGAACCCCACAGTCTCACGAGTTACAAACACGTTTGTATTAGTTGGAAATCAACAGTACGTGTTTGATTATAGTAAACAAGTTTAATTTGTATTGTATTGATTGATGGGAAGTGGAAGTGGGAGACGTTCAAGTTTCAACCTCGGTATTAAACCCTATGTTACGTTGTCACGCCATACATTTTGGCACATGTGATGTACTTTTGGACTTTGTTGTTACCATCGAGAGGGGAACACCTTTCTATGGTATGATAGTAGTACGAATGTTTGACCCTCTTGAGCATTCCAATTATTTAATCATGGACTCCTGCTCACCCATTCAAATTACCAGACAATCGTGTTTGCATGTTCTCTAGTTTAATTTGCATATTTTATTGTGTGAAATGGGGCCCGAGACTTAGGATTACCAATTTCTATGAGCATTAGCATGAGTCTTTTTAAAAGTTTTTGTCTATTTTATAAATCCATATTTTTTTTTCTGTTTCACCCAACCACTTACCAAAAATATTTATATTTGTTTATCTATTATACACTTTTATCTTATTTATATAATCGGGATTATTCTCTTTTTATTAGTATTTTCATTTAATATCTCTCTCCTCTCACATCTAAAAGTAAAAACACATGGACTCTCAGATCTAATCTCTCTCTCACAGTCTCACTTGCCACCCCTCTCTCATCCAAACCCACAATCTATTTCTTCTCTCTTTGTCGTCGCCACTATTTCTTCTTCTTCTTTGCTTAGATCACCTCTCCCTCTCTCCCTCATAGTTAGACCGCCTCTCCCTTTATTCAAACCCCAAGCCGCCACAAGCATCCATCTCCAAAAGCAGTGTTAAGCATGGAAACTCATTCCAGTCGACCCATAAACTCCGACCTCCTTCACAAGCACTGAGACATGTTCCAGTCAACCCCCAAGCACCGACCCACAACCACAAGTTCACAACAATACTCTCTCTCTATATTGGTGTGTCTGTGTGTGAGTGTGTTTGATTTTCTGTTGATATTGAGGTCGGATTATTATGTATTGTAATGATGTGGTGGTGGTGGTGGTTGTTGGGTGGTGCTAGGTTGTGTTAGTGAGTGGACAGATTGATCAGTTGTAGATAGAGAAAGAGAGTGAGATGAGAAAGAAGAGGTGCAGTAGAAGAGTAAAGAGAGAGAGCGTAAAGGTCTGATGGTGAGAGAAAAAACTAATAAAATATTAAAATGCAAAGTTACTGTATCCATGTAAATATACACGGTTATTATAGCTTTTTTACATATGAACAATATTATAGATCCACTGATGTGGGTAATTTTTTAACAAAAATGTGTAAAACTCACCACTTTTTGTATTTTACATTGACGAGTAGGATTGCTCTAAGAGCATTCACATCAGTATGTGTATTTTACACATCTATTTTTACACTAAAAACCTACTTTTTCTATTTTATACTACCACTTTTACAAAACACCCACATCAGTTCATTTATTTTACAAAATATTTCAATAAAATATTCATTCTTCTCATTTTTTTATTATTTCCCTCAACTGACTTCTTTTATATACATGCGTTATCTCTCTCTCTCTCTCTCTCTCTCTCTCTCTCTCTCTCTCTCTCTCTCTCTCTCTCTCTCTCTCAAAAATTACAACCCAGATCAATTCTTCACCAGGTCCTTACTTCATCGGCCGAACCAAGCTTTGGCGACCCACAAACTGAGCTTCACGGTGACCCATGAACCGAGCTTCATAGACGGCCGAACCAAGCTCCAACGACCCACGAACCGAGCTTCATAGTGACCCACGAACCGAGCTTCATAGACAGCCGAACCAAGCTCCGACGACCCAGATTGTGTCTCACCTGTCGATCCATGAACCAAGCTCCGACGACTAACAAACCAAGCTCCAAAGACCCAGAACCAAGGTCTGGTGACCTAGATTGTGTCTTCACCGGCCGATCCACCAACCAAGCATCACAAGCATCGATCTATCTCTCCGTTGGTTTATCTGTGTGGGTTTGTTTGTGCGTGGGTTTGTTTGTGTGGATATGTTTGTGTATGGGCGTGTTTGTGTGCATTTGAGAAAAAGAAGATGTGTTTTTGAGGTAGCTGTGCATCGGAGAAGAGAGAGAAAATTGGTGCGAACGGAAATCATTAAATAATAAATACATGAGCTACAGTACCTGTGTATATTTACACGGGTACTGTAGCTCATGGAAATATATACATGATTTTACCCATTTTTACACCTATTGATGTGGGTGTTTTTTTGCTCAAAATGTATAAAATTTACATTGTACATCTATTTTAGAAGATTTTAACTAATCTGATGTGAATGCTCTAATAGTCTAACCCAATTTATGAGCCCACCTCACTCACTATTCACTAACTCTAATACTATAAGAATTACTTGAAGAATATTGGGATTGAAATCTTCACCCAGCTATATGACTCATGCTGCAGCTATATATGGCCATGCTAGGTGACTTGTTTATTTCATAAACTTAAATCCATTCATAACTTTAAGATTCACTAAATTTGCTATTGCAACCCCAATAAAGATTACAAATCAAAGCTATAAGGGTTCAAGAAGAAAATTTCAAGTCATAATTTTCTATGTTTGACGTAAGTATCGATGACTCACAATGTGAATTTAGATTGATTAACCTGCGATGTTACCTTTTTTCAAAAAAAAAAAAAAAAATCAAGTGGTATCTCTTTTTCTTAAACATGAATAAGGCATTGGGTTCAAATATTTGAGAGGAAAGAAACTAATTCTTTGTATATATGATGTTAGAATATAGATTCCACTTATAACCCATGAGGAGTTCAAAACTTTAAGAGAAGCTTCTCCCTATTAACCTACCCCTATCTCCTATACACTATATATATACATACAACACTCAGCAGATTATGTAAGTGACAAATTTATCAAATCTAGTGCAGTTGAATTTGGTATTAGAGCCTACCATTCTTATCATCTTATGGCTTCCAACTCTTCTTCTCCTTCATCTTCTTCCACTTTTCACCCAACTGACACTTCTCAACAAATTTCCTATGTTCCTTACCTATTTGGACAAATAATTAATTTATATATTGAACATATGGCATGATAAGAAAGAGCTAGCCGTGTGGAAAAGAAATGCCAACAAGACTATCATGTCATTGGTAAATTAACATTAGACTGAAGCCCAAAGAAGATAGAGATGACATTAATCTATTGGATACTAGGGTATGTTTGGTCTCTTAACTCAAACTCATATTTTTATATTTTAAACAACATTACACACTTTTTCACACACTTTTTCACCCACACGTATTTCAAAAAACTACAAAAATCTCATCTCAAAATACAAAAATCTCATCTCAAACTACTCTACCAAACACCCCCTAAAGTATAGCAGTTACTTTGAGCAGTTTTCTTTAAGTGAGAAGCATGTGAAAGATATTAGTTACCTCAAGACAGTCACAAGAAGATTTCAAGCCAAAGTTAATGAAAAAGGCGCAATAAGATCTTGACGTGTGCTATCCTAAATTATCATCTATTAAGTGTACCAGTTGTTCCATCTCTCTCTTTTTTTTTTTTACTCTTGATCCCATCTATTAAGTATAGTATTTTGCTCTACCACCGTGCACACTTGGTGCGGTGGTCACTTCACAAGTGTAAATACTTATGGGTGTGGGGGTAAGAGCTGGGGTTTAAGTGTTCAGAGGGAGCTTCACACACATATACACTTAGATTAGGCTAGAGTAGAAATTTTATCATGTATAAAAAGGAAAAAAAAAAAGAAAAAAAGTATGGTATCTTGGTCTATGATGGTTGTCACCAAATGAATCATTCACTAGATTATCATCCTCTTTATAATTTGTGGTTGTGTTTACCTCAACACCAGAACAAGGTACATTTGGTACCATGTTTTAATTGGCATATCCAAGACTAATAAATAGATTACAAGAGCCTAATCATTACTTGCCCACTCTTAGATAGTCATGCTAGCGGCATTGACATCCCTACAAACTAATGGCGGAGCCACGTTGAGGCCAAAGACATGGTTTTTAAACTCGGACCATTTAACGAACCATAAAAGGATGATATTTAAGGTTTTTGAGGTTTGACCGAGGTCAAATCAAGGTCAAACCGTGATAATTGCATAATTAATTTAATAATTAATTAATATGAAAATAAATAAAATAATTATGTAAATTTTAACAATCTTAACAAAAACAGTATTTAAAAGATGTTAAAAATATATCTTGATTAAATATTAGAAGATATTTCTCATAATTTACTACAAAGATTAATAAAAATCCTCTAATTATTTGAGATATTCTATTAAATTTGTAATTTACTAATATAATTAGCCAAAACTAATGCATTTAAAGTTTATACAATTCATCCATAGCACGGAATTGAAACTATAAATAACATTACACGTATTATATTTATATACATTCAAAGGCCTTCAAAAAGAAAAGTTTATTTCATTAAAAAAAACTATATATGTGTATATATATATATATAAGTTTGAAATTGTAGTAGGTATTCAATTAAAAGTCTAAAATACGTTTCTCAAAACTAAAAAAACATGTCGAAGTACCATGAAAACAGGTGTGTGGCTGTGGAATTTTTTTGTTTAAAAAATATAAAAGATCTCATCTTTATCTCATCCCCAAACAATAAGGCCCATTTATATATATATATATATATATATATAAGTTTGAAATTGTAACAGGTATTCAACTAAAAGTCTAAAACACATTTCTCAAAAGTAAAAAACATGTCGAAATAACATGAAAACAGTTGTGTGGCTTTGGAATTTTTTTGTTTAAAAAATATAAGAAATCTCATCTCTATCTCATCCCTAAACAATAAGGCTCGTTTGGTAAGAGATTTCTAATAATGTTGTTTGTATTTTTTAGAAATATGTGTGGGTGAAAAAGTGTGTAAAAATATGTGTAATGTTGTTTAAATACTGAAAACTGTTGTTTAAACAATAGTAACAAACAAGCCCTAGGAAACACAAACATGTTGGATCTCTTCTCAACTTGTCTTCTCCCCTCCTCTCTGTCTCTATTTCCTTTCTCTTTTTTTGAGAATCTCACATCTCAGTCTCTCATACAACAAGTAGATCAGAGCTCACATCTCTTCCTCTTTCAACTTTCTTCCTAAGCAAACTAATCTATCAATGGTAGATCTAACATTTATCTAAGGTTTCAGATTTTAGCGACGATGAACGAGCCCAGCCATCGACCATTTTCAAGTGAAGATTTTTGTGGGAGGAACCATGAGAACCATTCACGGTTCTGAGAATCGTGAGGTTCAACCCCGATTCGAATGGTTTCCTGACTTTTTGGTATAGAACGGTTTTAGTGGTAAAGAATTGTGATGGTGAGAGGTTCGAGGTTAACCGGGTTAGACCGTATAGTTCGTTCCGAGTCTGAAAACCTTGGCCGAAGGGGGCCTTGTCCCCCACCCCCCCCCCCCCCCAAAATTTTTTGAAAAAAATTAAAGTATATGATCCTATATATGAGTTGTAGAAAATTTAAAAACAAAATCAAAGTAAATAAGCTCTCCCCCCCCTCCCCCCCCCCCCGCCCCCCCAAAAACCCCTAATCTGGCTATTAAATTTGTTATATATCCCTAAATAGTATTATCTTTTCAAAAAATGTTGTAATTTTATAAGAAAATCTAAAACATACACATAATTTTAACAATTATCTCACAAAAAAAAGGAGACAAAAAAGGAAAAAAATTAACAAAAATGAGACAAAAAAGGGTTTCAAATTTCCCTCTTCCTTAATCAAAAATAAATTTTAATTGCTTACTTTTGCTTTAATCACGAAAGAAGATTGTATTGTTGTGCACACTTCTTCTTGATCCTCAAAAAAATGCACCACCATTCCTGTGTTTTTTCTTTCTTCTTTAGTTCTTTGCTTCATTTTGTTTTGTTTGGCTCATTTTTAGTGCTAAGTGGTAAAGGCGTTTACTCTCCAATTTCAAGAGGAACATGTGTGTGGTTAACAAACTCTTCTTTTATTCTTTATTCTTATTCTTTTATTAAATTATAGGGTAAATTTCACTAACTACTCCTGAGATTTGAGTTAAAGCCAACCAGGTCCAAAACAATTCAAAACTAACCATTTTAGTCCTTAAGTCCAAATAGACTATAACATTATTAACTCACCTCTCATCCCTCTCTCTAACTCTCTCTCTGTTATGTTTCTCTAACTTGGATTTAAACAATCTCTATATGAAGAACAAGAACTTTCTCAATAAACAAACAAGCAAAAAAGAAAAAAAAAATGCTTGAATGAAACCAACAATCAAAACTCACTTTCATTGAATGAGGAGGAAAACACAACAAATTTAAACCCAAACCACAGAACATGCAATCAAGAATCAAGAACTGTGACAAAAAATCAGCCTTTTAACTCAAAATCCTAATCTAAAACCAAAACCTAATCAATCAAAACATCCTCTTAACCGAGCCCCCAAATTCACAAACCTTAGCAAGAAAAAACATTTGCTCCTTTTTATGGCTTTGTGACTGTCCACCACCAACCACCGCCATAGCAAATCCACCATTGCCGATCGAAACCTAATCGCCCTTAACCCATACCATGACACTGCCACAAACAACACGGGAGAGAACCTAAACCCTCTAAAGCCTCTGAACTCAAAATTCTAATCCAAAACCAAAACCCAATTAATCAAAACATCCTTTTAAGAAAACCCCCAAATTCATAAGCCTCAGCAAGAAAAAAACTTTGCTTCTTTATATGGCTTTGTGATCGTCCACCACCAACCACCCCCACAGAAAATCCACCACCACCGATCAAAACCTAACCATCCCTAACCTACACCATGACACTACCACAAACACCACGAGAGAGAAAACCCAAACCCTCTAATGTTGATCCACACCAAAACTCACGAATCACCACTTAACCACACCACGACACTGCCGCAAAAACCACAAGAGAGAGAAGGAAGAGACACCAACACCGATTTGCACCAAAACCCACAAAACCACCACTTACTCACACCAAAACCCACGAACCACCACTTACCCACACCACCCTGCCGCCACAAAGACCACTAGAGAGAGAAGAGAGGGATGAGAGAGTAAGAGAGAAGAGAGTGGGATGAGAGAGTAAGAAAGGTTTGAGAGTGAGAGGGATTAGAGAGTCAAAAAGTGAAGATTGAAAATTGAGGAACAAGAGAGAAGAAAGGTATGAGAGAGAGAGAGAGACACTAAAATAAATAACGGTGTTAAAACAGTTTAAGTTTAAGGACTGAAATGGTTAGTTTTGAATGGTTTTTGACCTCGTTGACATTAACCCAAAATCCCAAACCTTAGGAGTAGTTAGTAAAATTTACTCTAAATTATATATATATATATATATATATATATATTATCTAACATATAAATCGTTTATTGCTATTACCTTCATAAAAATAAGTAATATATCAATGTAATATCTTATTTGTTATTTGATTTTTACATGCTTTCATTGATTGTTATTTTAATTTTTGAAAATTTTTAACTTTAGTAATTTTAATCTTAATTTGTATATTTAATGGTTTATAATTCAATCTTAAAATCAAGGTTTATGGAGAAGGTAAACTTTATTGAGTTATAAGTTATAAATTATAAAGTACTTAACATTAACCTTAATTAATGCATTAAGGCATTATTAATTGAACCCAACAACATATACTAAGAAAAAATATTTATCATTTTCTTTTTTATTCAGTCCCCCAAATACAAATTCCTAGCTTTGCCACCGGTACGAGCATGGATTGATCTCTCTTGATAAAGGACTACATTGTTGGCTAATGTCGAGTTCCTTCGGCGACATCCAATAAATTGGAACTAATGTTGAAGAAAGTTCTTGTAAAATCCAATCTTCCACTTGTAGGCAATAGGTGGTAGTTATTTTCAGCCGAAAAAATCAAGGTATGAGCGGTTATTTGTAGTCAATAACTAACATTACAAGTGTCGTCTTTTACCAAATGTATCCTACATGGAATAAATGATTTTTAATTATTTAAATTCTTAATCATTTAATTCCAACCATAAGAGTACTCTCTTCATTTTCATCATTAAGGATGAAATTGAAAAGAGGTTTAACTACGATGATAGCAAAGTGAAAAGAAAGGTTTTATTGGTATTCAATTTTGAAGAATAAATAATTGAAAAGAGTGTCAATTGCCATTTTAATGACTCAAGTCACTCATTCACTCAACTCAATCCTATCAGATTTCAATTGAATTGGGTTGAGCTGAGTTAGAGAATTAGGATTTTGGATTGGGTTTAGAAAGAACAAAACTCTCCAAACCCCACAAGGCCCAAAGCTGGAGCCCGCTAGTTCCATTAGAGTTGACTTATAATATAGAGACTGGGGTGGTGAGACGAGACTCCTGAGCTAAAACGGCGCGTTTTTGCGTGATGGAGTGAAACGGAAACACCGAAACAGAAACAGAAACAGAAAGCGAAACAAACACAAACAAACAGCAAAGACCCCTATTATCATCAACGTCTTTCTACTAATCAATCTTCACTGCCTAATCTTTATCTCTAACAAAACAAAGTGACACAAACAAGACAAACACAAACACAAAGAATTTCAGATTTGAGATTTTGAGATTCAGAAAAATCAACAACAATGGAGGACATTTGGAAGAGAGCGAAAGGCTTGGCAGAAGAAGCGGCGAGGAGATCTCAGACTCTCACGAGTTCCGTCAACATTTCCGATTTGGTCACCGAAACCACCAAGAAATCCATGGAGCTTGCTGCCGAGGCTTCCAAGAAGGCCGATCAGATCAAATCAGCCGCGCTCGATCAGATTCAGATTCAGCAGATCAAGTCTCTCTCCCTCTCCGACATTATCCCCGCTCAGCTCTCCTCGCTCGCCAATTCTTCCTCCTCCTCCTCGTCCGCCTCCGCTTCCTACTCCGAATCGGAGCTCCGCGCTTTCGGCGTCACTGACGATCTGAGAGACTTCGTCAAGGGCCTCACTTCTACTACATTCCAGAACTTCCCAATCCAAGGTAAAATACTAATTCAACTCAATTTCCGTTTTCTGAATTCTGTGATTTGATGGAAAAAGGAACGCTCTTTGAAATTTGCAGAGGAAGCAGAGGCGTCTGACGTGACTACGACCACGGTGTCGAATGTGCGTAAAGATCTGACGGAGTGGCAGGAGAAGCACGCTACTATTGTTCTCACTACTGTTAAAGTTGGTTCATTTTTTTTTTTCCTCTTCTATGCTTTTCTTTTTCCATGCGCAATCTCAATTTTGCATAAAATTCAATTCATATACCTTAGTTTTACCTTTTTTGTCTCATGACCGATTTCAGTTCCTGAAGCTTAAAGTAGTCAGTTTTTTAGTCCTTCACAACTTAAAATTGATTGCTTTTAGTTTCTAGCAAACTTAAAATGATTGCTTTTAGTCTTAATGTGTTTAGCATAGTGATAACAGATTAGTTTTTAGTTTAAAAGCGATCACTTTCAAATTGAGGGACCAAAATCTAAAATATATTTATCATGAATGTTGTTGTTCTGTGTTAAAACTTTATGCCTATATTTGGAAGGAGAGAAATCCGCAAACTTGTCTTTTTTTGAACTGTTGCTTGTTTTGATCAGGCTAATAAGCTGAGAAAATTCTGATTTTGTGACTGGAAGTTTTATATTATATCAGTGATTAGGGAAAAAACTTGAGTTCACAAAAATGTTGCTCAAAGTTGAAGTTAAAATTGTTGATACTTCATTAGTTCTGTTCTTTTTGTTTTAATTGCACTTTAAGTTTTTTACTTCTCCAAGTAAATGCAAAATGATATTGAAATAAATTTTGTGTTTTTTTGAATGGGTTTTAACAAATAAATTTGTATTGTCCTGGGATTTACTGGATTATATGTGTTAATAAGGTGATGCTATGTACTACAGAAGCAGAACATTCAATAATTTTTTTATCTTTTTTCACAGGAAATTTCAAGATTAAGATATGAATTATGCCCACGTGTTATGAAAGAAAGAAGATTCTGGAAAATATATTTCACACTTGTGAACAGTCATGTGGCTCCGTAAGTAGCAGTTTATTTGAGAGAAGCATTTTTGCTTTATTGATGGATTCCCACAAGATATTAACTTTATTTTTGATGCATTATTGGAAGTAGATACTAATTTATTGTTTCTCAAAATCTCCATTTTCTGGAGTGGTGAATCAAAGGAGGAATGGATTGTTCTCTCTTTGTATTTTGGTTTAACTTGGACTATTTAGAATTAATATCTTTTCTTACAATGGTTATAAACTTACTCTTAGGTTTGAGAAGCAATACATGGAGGAGCTGAAGCTCAAAGCAGCGGAGGACATAAAAGATGATAAAGTGAAACAAGCTTCTGAAGAAAATGAGAAAGCAGAAGGGGTGGAGAAGAGCTTGAAGGGTCAAGCTTCCAACGCTTCAGCTGAGCAGGACTTGGATAAATTTCTTTTGGGAGATCTTGAAGACAGTGATGGGGGTGGAGGTATACTTCCTTGTTGACATGTGGTCATGTTCAACAGCCTCAATTGCAATTTAGAATTTCCCTTCATCTGTTTGTGACATGTTTTAGTGTTGCATTAATTACATTCTAGTCTTAGTATAAACTACAGCATAATTTTGCATGGAATCTAGATGTGCACACTAGCAGGTTTAGCATGCATTCCCATAAAGTTTACTAATATCAAAATATTTATGGTCTCCCATTTGTTCATTTGCCCTTATTTTTTTATGGAAGTGATCTTTTGAAAGTGGTGTTCATTGTCCAATACAGAATTAGAATTGTGGAATATGAATGTCTTTCAGTCCATTGTTTTGCATACGTTATATAGAGAAACAATGTGGCAGCATAATAACAGGACAAATACCCTTAAATTTTCAAATACTTAATAAAATAGATGGATACATTTAAAATTTAATAAAAAATAATAAGCTTATTCAATTATTCTATTTTTATGGACTCTAGGCACTTCCATATTACATATTGCTTACAATTCTAAGGTGTTTGGCTTCCCAATGAGGTCTGATTCAAATGGCACTTCTTTCACCTATAAGAATTGGGTGGAGGGTGGGGTCATGCTTAAAGACCCATTGTGTTAATGTGTAATTGATCAATAGAAAAAAGGGGGTACTAGTGCACAGGGCTCCTGCTTTTGTGGGGTCTAGGAGAGCCTAATTCCTGGACTCAAACCTTTGACACATTGCTTGGACAGAGGGCACTTGCCATCGCACCAATGTCTTACCTCTATGTAATTTATCAAATTAATGTGGGAAAAAAGTACTAAGGTGTTAATGTATGGCTGGCTCTTTTGATCAATAGTCAATATTTTCTCAGTGAAGTTGTGGACAATTTGTGTACAAGATTTGCAATTTAGTGTCATTTAACTTTTGAATAATTTGGTGCATGTTATGTAAAACATCTCTGATGAAATAAAAATGTGGTGAATATTGAGTTATGAGTCTTATAACTTTTCTGTTCAGTTGGTTGATTATCTTACATGGTCTTTCAGATGATGGTGAGGAAAGCTTTGATGATGATTTTGACAAGATTGGCAATTCAGTAAGCTTTACTTATTGCTTGATTCACTTTTCTTTCATCACATTTTTAAAATCATTGACTTATGCTTCACCTTGATTTCACTTCTTTTGCATATTGAGGAAAAAGCATCCATCTTAATTTGACCAACAATCTTATAGATAAATGACTTTTAACTAATAGACATGGAACTAGAAGCCTGCATCAAATGATTTTTACCTTGAAAATTCTTTGAAATCTTATTGGCAATTACAGGATGTTGAAGATGAAGCACAAATGAAGAAAGCAGCAGCTGCAAGAGGTTAGAAGACTGCCAATTTGAGGGAAATATGAAGTAAAGGCAAAGACTTGCATCTGTAACTAATAGTAATGACCATTGAAGGGAAAACAGGATCAGTAGATGCTACATCTCAAACTTAATATTGTGATTTTCTTAGGAGGTGCAGTTACTTTGGTTGGCAAAACTGAATTAGATATCATCTGTGTTCTTTTATTTGTTTTAGTGCTATAAATAGTGGCAAGCTATGATGCCTGTTTTAGGTTGTTAGTGAACAAATTTGGGGAAGCTGGACCTTTACATGCCTTGTATAGATGACTTTATTATGTTTATTCTTATATTACATGGTTCTTTTAATGCTAGAAAACCTACAAGTGCATACTGATTTATCCTAGCTTGACATATGGATTGCATAAAGATTTGCGAGAATATGCATAACAAAAAATGAAGCTTTAGGAGTATACTCATGTGCGGTAGAGGTTAGTAAATGATATTGTAGGGGAGTCAAAGCCCACTTATACAAGCCTGAAGTGGTGTTCGTTTGTGCTGCATGAAGTTAAAATTAGTTTCTTTATACACGAATGAAGGGACGGGAGAGTAAAGCCCCTCTCTATAGCGCCTCTCTATCTTTCATTGTCTCATTCATCGGGGTAGACAGAAGCTTTCTGTTTTGCGCTGTGTCTGTGGGAGAGAGAGAGAGAGAGAGAGAGAGTGACGTAGTCTCACACGAAGAAGGTGACATAAGTGATTGAATATCCACAATCATATAGAGGTGACCTCCTTCTCAAAAAAAAAAAAAAAATATATAGAGGTGACCTAGGCCATTTTTTGTGCGGTAGGTACGCTTTAGCTGTTATTAATACGTACTTTTAACCCTTGATCATTTTGTAAAATAGGACAAAAAAACTTGGAAAGCACCAATGAAAGATCAAGACAAAATCTCGAAATTCACTGGGTGGATTGACAAGTCACCTGGAACTTGATCTAGATTAAAGCATTTACATTAGGTTAGGCATTTGTAATTTTATCCGAGTGCAAAAACATCGTACATCACGCGAACCGCAAGTTAGCCAAAATCTTCAAATTCTACCGTACCTCTGCAAATTGTAGCTCACAATTTTGTATTTTCAATTTGTTTTTACAGTAATGACATCCTTTATGAGTCCTATATTTCTTGTTCAAATTTCAAATTCCATCTTCCCCTTCCTTATTACCTATCTAAAAAAAAAAAAAAATTCATTTTTCACTCCAATCTCTCTCCACCATGCGTTGCTGTAAGTGAAAGCCCAAACTCATTGATTCAATTGATATTCAAGCATATTGGGGATTTGTTGACGAAGATTAAAGATCGTAGTCAATATCCCTCAGATGTCAAACAATTGTATCAACCTAATAAAACAAAGGAAATCCCATAAAAAAAAAAAAAATAAAAAAAAAACTAAGGAATGAAACGCTATTGTTGCCAAGTGCTTCCACAATTGAATACACAATTATTGGTCAAGACCCTTGTATCTTAGTGATTTGTTGGTCTCCCTTATGATGATAATTAAGGTTTGAATCTCTCCTCCACCACTTTTTGTAACAATTATATAATAATAATAATAATAATAAAAGAATACTCAATCACCATAAATATTAAATCACAGATTGGGTTGTTGCAAGGGATTGTTGTGATTTGGGCGATTAATAAGCTAAGTTATTGAGATTGTGGCAATGCAACAATTAGATGACCCATAAGAAATGCTTTTGGTTTTCCATTAATTATGGATAAGTTACTATAATGCAGATGATGTGCAATGATGTTCAAGATTGGCTCATGTTACCTTAATGGCACATGTAACAAATCAAACTCCTATTAAGAAAAAAAAAAATTCAATAATGTATTTAAATTTAATTGATAAACTTAAAGTATAACATTAATTTTTTTTTTTTTGGGTATGAAAATTCTCCGCAAACACCTCCTATAGTTATGAGATGGCCACCTAAACAATTCTATGGTCCTAAATCAAAATTAATTTTTCAAAACATTGTATCAAAATAAATTAGTAGTGAGACACCCCAAAAAACCCCTGTGGACTAATGAAATTGGATTGAAATTCGGTGCCTTACCTTGGTTGTAGGGATGGCAATTTAAAAAATATTCTTATAAGTTTTTTATAAGACATACATATGTGTTTTTAGCATTCTTACATTTATGATATTTTTTTTATCTTGTATTATTTAATTTATACTTTTATGTTTTAATATTTACGTTGTTTATATTTTTAATTGTTGTATTACTATGTTTGAATTGTTTTTGTACTTCTTATTACTTGAATTATTGTTTTGTTATGTTTTGAGAAGGTTTTGTAATGTTAGAACTTTTTTTTTTGATGAACTGTAATGTTAGAACTTGTTTTTTAATGTTTTATGGGTTTTGATTTAATGCATTCAAAATAAAATTTTAACAAATTATATATATATATATATATATATATATAATTTGGGTGTGATGAGATGGGTACCTGTGGGAACCGCTAGAATGGGCAAGAACAAAACCCACCTTGAAAAGGAAGTGGAGACTGAAAAGGAAGTGGAGCAGGGGCGGGAAATAGGAAATCCGCCCTATACCTCCCTCGTTGTCATTTCTACTTGGTTACAATTCTATTCAAAAGTAGGCTTTAAAAAAAAAAAAGACTTTTAATCTTAGTAATTGAATAAGAAATTAAAAAGATAAAAGAGTAAAAAATTAAATAAAGCTTACAAGGTTGTAAAATTTTGTGAGGGATTTCCAATAGGGAAGATAGGGTACTATAACTGGTCTCCTCTCCCTTGATTAAACTTTTTCATAATAATTTTTTAATATCACCTTTTCTTTTATTAGAACCTCTCAATGTTATTATTTATTTCTTTTTCAATAGAACACTCCTATTTTTTGAACACAATAAAACACTTTTTCCTTCTCAAAAAAAAAAAAAAAAAAAAAAAAAAAACATTTTTAGTTCTTGATCCTCTAGGTGAAGTTAGAAGCGAAACACACTGGCTCTTGCCTAGTTCCTGCAAGTCCCTCCAGTCGATACTCCGTACTCCATACTCCATAATCTCCAACCTCCAAGCTCTATGGCTCTTGCCTCCCTCCTAAATCCCAAGTGCTCAATCAAACAGCTCTCTGTTTTCTTAATACCCCACATATCTTCCTCCCTATTCTCCTCCCTCTGCAGAGGTAGAGAGCATCCATTCTTCTCGCCACCCCCACAAACCCCTCCAATCCCAAAGAAAGTCCCATTCACTGTCTCCGCTCATGGAAGGACGTGGCAAGATCCTTACCATTGGATGTCCAACACCAACGATCCTGATCTCTCTCACTATCTCACCCAAGAGAACTCATACGCTGAAGCTTTCATGGCTGACACCCACCACCTCCAACGCACACTCTTTTCCGAGATGAAAAGCCGAATGCCCACTTCCATTTCCACTCCTCCTGAGCGCTGGGGACCCTGGTTTGTTCATTTCTCACCAACCCCATTTCCTCTTTTCCCCAAAGTTTTCACCTTTATGAATTTTTAATTGGTCAAAATACATTCTTGCTCCCTAAACTTTAAACTTTTTCCCGTAATCACTTTTAGTCCCTTGACAAACTTAAAAGTGATTTATTTTAATCTTGAGTTTTTAGTCCCTAAACAAATTTAAATTGAGCCCTTTAGTCTCTGATGTTTCTAACATAGTAATGACCTGTCAGTTTTGTAGTTTGGCCACATCTTAGGTACCAACAATGTATTTAAGCCATTTTAATAGCTTGCATTGGTTTTTATTTTAAAGTTTGGTTCCCATTGATGGTTATATACAAGTATTCTTGTTATTGGTAGGGATGCTATTTAATTTTTCTGTGCTATGGTGTGAATTTGATTATTTTGTATTAGTGCTTCTAGGTGTAAAAAATGAGAGCATTGTCTAATATGTTTGGACTTGGATTCCATGTAAGTGCCACAAGGGGAATGCAGTGAGTGATGACGATGTTAATGTCTTAGACTCATATCATCTTTGATATTGTGCTTGTTCATTAATTGGTTCTGCTTTAATCGGGTGCCAATTCTTTAAAATTTATAATTTTGTTTTATAACCTCTTGAGCAGGTTGTATTACCAATACATTCCAGAGGGGAAGGAATACCCAGTTCTGTGTAGGAGGTTAGATACTGAGAAGAGTGGTTGGCTTAATACTTTCCTTCATTATGCAAGAGGAGGATTTGGAGGGGAGGAACCTTTGCTAGACTGGAATAAAATTGCAGAACAATATGGCAAGTATTTTTTTTTCTTAGTTCTTTATGTGAGAATAAGATTAATATATTTTTTCTCATAAATATTTGGCAAAGTGGCTTCCTTTTCACATAGACTTATTTTTTGTAGCCTAACTAGAAAGCTATTCTAAAACTTAGATACGTCTTTCCATTGGTTAATGCTACACAGCCTAGTTCATTTTTTCTATTTAGTATTCATGCTGAGCTAGAAGATGTAATTGATTTTTGTTTCCAAATTCTTAGATTTTAAAGCAAAGAATGAAGAAAAGTGCATCATTAAATTTTAATACATCCATTACTCCATGTTAATATACCTCATGGAATTGAATCATGAAAGTCATACCTTGGACCATTAGCTATGCTTTTATGGCACATATGTTTTTTCAATATTGACCTAAAAAAAAATGAAGATTCAAGTATACATTGTGTTTGGTTTTTCCTTCCCTTTTTATTTCGTTAAGCTAACATTGTTATATTGGTTCTCAATGTTGCAGGTTATGTGCATGTGGGTACATGTCGAATTTCACCAGACCACAATTTTCTTGCTTACACGCTTGATATTACTGGCAGTGAACGATTCATGCTTCAAATTAAGGACCTTAGAAGTGGATGCATTGTTTCAAACATACAAGTTGATGGGGTTGTTAGCTTGGCATGGGCTCAAGATGGCAATACTCTGTTTTATACAATAGCAGATGATAATCAACGACCTTACAGGCAAGGTGACTATACTGAATCTTTTTTTTCCTGGGGGTCAATATACTTTCTCACCCATGTTTTATATATATATATATATTTTTGGCAGGGTACTCTGTACAAAATTAGGATGTC